>JAGIQG010000037.1:16406339-16743839 GCA_024679065.1 Sphyrna mokarran
AGTGCCCCCTCATATTCTCCCACCCACAATGCAAACTCATCCTCCTCTTCCCCACCCTCCCCATCCCACTAGGGCCTCAGCTTAAACCAGGCTATTCTACCTTGGAGGACATCACCGTTCAGAATGACCCCCCCCCCACCCCCACTTCCCTTGCTCCTCTCCTCTCACCCCCCCCCCCCCAAACTCTCCTCTGAGTGCCCCCCACCTCCCTGTCGTTACCAGCCCTCCTCACTATCTTCTATGTGGAAAACAAATTGCCACTCTGGACTGTCTTGTATCTCTTCCCTCTGACCTTAAACCTATGCCCTCTAATTTTAGTGAGAGTCGACAGTGGGTTAGCACTGCTGCCACATAGCACTAGGGACGTGGGTTCGATTCCCGGCTTTGGTCACTGCTTGTGCGGAGTTTGTGCGTTGTCCCTGTGTCTGCGTAGGTTTCCTCCCACAATCCGAAAGCTGGGCTGGTTTGAATGCACTGACCGTGCTAAGTTCTCCCTCAGTGTTACCCAAACAAGTTGTGGCGATTAGGGGATTTTCACAGTAACTTCATTGCAGTGTTAATATAAGCCTTATTTGTGACTAATATAAATAAACTTTTAAACTTTTGACTCCCCTACCTTTGAGGAAAGATATTGACTATCAAGCAGATCTGTGCTCCTCATTATTTTATAGACCTTCTATAAGATCACCCCTAGGTTACAGGAGAAAAAAGTCCCAGTTCATCCAGCCTCTCCTTAGAACTCAAACCGTCGAGCCCAGATAGCATCCTCGTAAATCTTTTCTGCACTCTTTCTAGTTTATTAATATCTTTGGATTAGGTGGATTGGCCAATGTCAAATTGTCTCTTGATGTCAGGGGGTTAGCAGAGTAAATAAGTGGGGTTATGAGGAAAAAGATTGTTGTCGGTGTAGGCTCAATGGGCCGAATGGTCTCCTCCCGCATTGTATGCGATGATTCTATGATACCCTTTCAAAGGGGAGCTCCATCTGGTGTCCTGACCAATATTGCAAAACACTAGTGCTGTGGGAGCTTGCGGTGTGCAAATTGGTTGCTGTGTGTCTGATGTTACAACAGTGGCTATACCTCAAAGTAACTTCACCAGCTGTAAGATCTTGTGGGATGTCCTGAGGTCATGTAAAATGACGTTTTAAATGCAAGTCTGTCTCCGTTTTGTTTTTTTTGAGACGATCTGCTGAGTCATCCTGGATGTTTTCAAAGGAAACTGGGTGGGAGAGCTGTCAAATGGGCCTTGATGTGTTTATACAAATCCTTATTGCAGTGCAGTCACGCTGGTCAAAAGTAGAGGGTTGATTTCATTTATTATTATCACATTTATTGGGATACAATGAAAAGTATTGTTTCTTGCATGCTATACAGACAAAGCATACCATTCATAGAGAAGGAAAGCAGAGAGTACAGAATGTAGTGTTACTGTCGCAACTAAGGTGCGGAGAAAAATTAATATATGGTGGGTCCATTCAAAAGTCTGATGGCAGCAGGGAAGAAGGTGTTCTTGAGTTGATGCGTGTCCTCAGACTTTATCTTTTCCCTGATGGAAGAAGGTGGAAGAGAGAATGTCTGGGGTGCGTGGAGTCCTTTATTATGCTGGCTGCTTTTCCCGAGGCAGCAGGAAGTGTAGACAGTCGATGGAAGGGAGGCCAGTTTGCATAATAGATTGGGCCACGTTTACAACCCTTTGTATTCCTTGCAGTCTTGGGCAGAGCAGGAGCCATGTCAAGCTGTGATACCGGAAAAGACGCTTTCTGTGGTGCATCTGTAAAAGTTGGTGAAATCCTAAAGAATGCGGTCATTTTCATTGGCTTTGGGGAGCCTTCCACTACAGCTGCTTTACACTGTCTCTGAGTAGTTTTGCCCAGGGACCCATGTTGGAGACTGCGGTTTTCCAACTGTTGCTCATTGTGATTTAAAAGGGTAAAAGAACAGCATAGTGGCACAGTAATTTGCAGTGCCAACGTCCAATGAGGGCATTGTTGTATTTACCCCTGTAATCTCCATATCCAGCACATTGGGGGCATTAAGGGGCAATTTGGCATGGGCAATGCACCCTAACCAGCCTGTCTTTCGGAATGTGGGAGAAAACCGGAGCACCTGGAGGAAACCCACGCAGACACGGGGGGAATGTGCAGACTCCACACAGACAATGATCCAAACCGGGAATCGAACCCCGTTCCCTGGCGCTGAAAGACAACAGTGCTAGCCGCTATGGCGTTGTTTTGGATTTAGTATCCGAAGGTGTGCAGGATTAGGTGGAATAGCTGTGAAAATTGTGTGGGATTACCAGGATAGGATGGGGATTAGGACCTGGGCAAAATGCTCCATCATGGTGATGCAGTGGTTAGCGGCACAGTGGTTAGCACTGCTGCCTCACAGCACCAGGAATCCAGATTCAGTTCCAGCCTCGTGTGACTTGTCTGTGTGAAATCTGCATGTTCTCCCCGTGTCTGCTTGGGTTTCTTCTCGATGCTCTGGTTTCCTCCCACAATCTAGTTGGATTGGCCATGCTAAATTGCCAGCTAGTATTCAAAGATGTTTAGTTAGGTGGATCGGCTATGCTAAATTACCCCTTAGTGTCAGGGTGACTACCTGGGGTAGATGGGTTTACGGGGATAGTGGTGTCGACTCAATGGCCTCCTCTTGCACTTGTAGGAATTCTACAATCTAGTGTTGATTTTCAATTATCCTACCTCACATGAAGTTGATCTTTCTCTACACCCTAGCCATGTCTGCAATGCTACGCTCTTCACTGTCCCATTTCCTTCTTTATGAACTGTATGTTTTGTCTGTATAGTGCATAAGAAAATACTTTTCACTGTATCCCAATACATGAGACAATAAATCAGATCCTTCTCCCCTAGGTGCTGTATGAATGGTATGCTATATCTGTATAGTACGCAAGAAATAATACTTTTCACTGTATCCCAACACGTGACAATTGGTTTGCAATGCATTGTGAGAGTAATCCGGGGCGTGATCTGTGACAATGCTCATTTAACTGAGGAACCAGCGACTTTTGAGTCCAGGGTTGCCCGGAGGCCTTTATCGCCTCTTGTTGGGTTTAAATCCCTAACCCAGGGGTTTAAGTTTAGGCCGATGCAGCAGTAACCGCAAGTGCTGTGTCGAGAGGCAGAAGAGGAATTAGTCAGACGTTGGTTTTCCTCGCCTTGTGCGAGGCTAATTAAACAGCGGAGTGCCCAGACTCGTTATCAGCCTCTGTTCGGAGTGAGCCAGATGGCTCACTCACCTTTTGTTCCACGCCCGAGCCCCTGGATCTGATTATAGTCTGTGAGCTCTGAGCTACTCGAAGCAGGAGTTAAGTTTCTATTCCACCGCACAGGATCCTGCTCCATTGCGCATAGTTTTATACACCACTGAGGACTAGCGACTGATGCTCCCCAGGCGAGACAGCAGGGGGACCGAGGACAAAAGAATGCAGAAGTGAAACTTGCAATCTACAGGTTTTATTCAGTCCTGATGGTATGTGGAACTTGCTGTGGATATTTTGATGGGGGAAGGCCACTCCCTTTATAGTAGCTTTCAGAGTGTGAACAGCTCTGGTTAATAATTTGATCTTACCTCACGCATACGCTTTTACAGAGTCCAACAGGAAGTGAAGGGGGTGGGGGGGGGGACAGAAACTGGATGAATCAGTTAGTTACCTTCTGCTTTTATTGTTCCTATCTCGCGTTTCTAGCAAGGCAAGTGTTCATTGTCCATTTTGATTTATTGTTGTCACATTTTGTTATTGTATTGAGATACAGTGAAAAGTATTGTTTCTTGTGCACTGTACAGACAAAACACACTGTTCATAGAGTACACGGGAGAAGGATTTGATTTATTACTGTCACGTGTTGTGATGCAGTGAAAACTATTGTCTTTTGCGTGCTATATGAAGCATACCATTCATAGAGTACACCGGGAAGCAGGATTTGATTTGATTATTGTCACATGTATTGGGCTGCAGTGAAAAGTATTGTTTCTTGTGCACTATACTGATAAAGCACACTGTTCATAGAATACATAGGGGAGGAGGATTTGATTTATTATTGTCACATGTATTGGGCTGCAGTGAAAAGTATTATTTGTGCCGAATACAGACAAAGCATACCGTTGACAGAGAAGGAAAGGAGAGAGTGCAGAATGCAGTGTTACAGTCATAGCTAGAGTGCAGAGAAAAATCAACTTAATCCAGGGTGGGTACATTCAAACGTCTGATGGTAGCAGGGAAGAAACTGTTCTGAAGTTGGTTGGTATATGACCTCAGACTTTTACATCTTTTTCCCGATGGAAGAAGGCGGAAGAGTGTGTGTCTGGGGTGCGTGGGGTCCTTAATTATGCTGGCTGTTTTGCTGCCAGTTACTTAGCAACACTGTTCACAACCTAGAAATAGATTTTGCCCTGTCTGTGCTTATGTTTTGACTGTATGAAGTCCAGAGGAAGCAGAGGTAAGGTGCTTTACCTCTGTGTGTGTGTGTGTGTGTGTGTGTGTGTGTGTGTGTGTGTGTGTGTGTATGAAAACATCCCAAATGCATTCTGGCCAACCTGGCAGAGAGGACGGGCTATGTGAGTTAGTACAGCACACTCTCTGTCAATCTGGCTTTCAGCTTGCTTCTAAAGGTGCAAGCACCGGAGGAAACCCATGCAGACGCTGGGTGAATGTGCAACTCCACACAGACAATGACCCAAGCTGGGTACCTGGTGCTATGAAGCAGCAGTGCTAACCACTGTGTCACCATGCCACACTCTGGACATTCTCTCTTCCACCTTCTTCCATTGGGAAAAAGATTCGAAAATTGAGGTCACGTACCAACCGACTCAAGAACAGCTTCTTCCCTGCTGCCATTAAACTGAGGTAGGTCCATTCATAAGTTTAAGTTGATCTTTGTCTACACCCTAGCTATGACACTACGTTCTGCACCCTCTCCTTTCCTGCTCTATAAACGGCATGCTTTGTCTGTGTAGCACGTAAGAAACAGTACTTTTCCCTGTATCCCAATACATGTGACAATAATAAATCGAATCAAATCCTTCTCCCCTATGTACTCTATGAATGGTATGCTTTGTCTGTATAGTGTGTAAGGAACAATATTTGTCACATGTATTAGGGTACTGAGAAAATAAATCAAATCCTTCTCTTCCCAATACATATGACAATCATGAATCAAATCATTTCCTCTCTCCTGCATACTCTATGAATGGTATGCTTTGCCTGTATGGTGCGTGAGAAACAACGCTTTTTACTGTATCCCAATACATCTATATTTATATATATATAAATGACTTAGAAGAAGGAGTAAGTGGAATGATCAGCAAGTTTGCAGACGATACAAAGATGGCTGGACTTGTGGATAGTGAGGAGCATTGTCAGGCAATGCAGCAGGACGTAGGCTGGTAGCTTGGGCAGATAGATGGCAGATGGAATTCAATCCTGATAATTGTGAGGTGATGCATTTCGGGAGAAAGAATGTATGGGGGAGGTATATGATAAAGGGTAGATCTATTAAGAGTATAGAAACGTAGAGGGACCGGTGGGTGCGCGTGAACAAGTCTCTGAAGGTGGCAGAGCAAGTGGAGAAGGTTGTGAAGAAAGCATATAGTATGCTAGCCTTTATAGGAAGGGGTATAGAGTACAAGAGCTGGTCTTTAATGTTGCAGATGTATAAAACGCTGGTTAGACCTCATTTGGAATACTGCGTCCAGTTCCGGTTGCCTTACTACCGGAAGGACATGGAGACTCTGGAGAGAGTGCAGAGGAGGTTTACCAGGATGCTGCCTGGTATGGAAGGTCTGAGTTACGAGGGGAGATTAGGCAAATTGGGACTGTTTTCCTTAGAAAGACGTAGACTTAGAGGAGATCTAATAGAGGTGTACAAGATTATGAAGGGGATAGATAGAGTAAACAGGGTTAAGCTTTTCCCTAGGATGGACTCGAATAGCACGAGGGGTCACGGGCTTAGGGTGAGGGGGGTAAGGTATAATTTGGATGCTAGAGGGAGTTTTTTCACACAGAGTGGTGGGGGTATGGAATGCGCTGCCAAGCAAAGTGGTGGAGGCAGGTACTCTGGAGTTATTTAAAAAATATTTAGATGGGCACATGAACAGAATGGGAATGGTGGGGTATAGAAAACTGATTTAAAATAGGGATCATGAGCCTTGGGAGTCCCTGGGAAGTGTGTAAATAGATGATGATATCGATGTACTTGTTTTTATCCTACAGGTGCTTTGGTCCACCTTGTCTAACGAGGGGCACACACGCGATGGGTCGTGAGAGGGCTGCTCTTGGATCTTTTTTGAGTATCCTAGTGCTTCACATCGTTAGTGTACGCTTGACCTGGACCATCTGATGGGTAACACGACAGCTCAGTGACTATCGCTGTGCTGTGCAGATACATGGATTTGGGCCTGTGTCTGTGGGAGTTTGCGCATTCTCCCCGTGCTTGCGTGGTTTTCTCCGGGTGCTCCGGTTTCCTCCCACATCCCAAAGATGTGCTCTTAGGCTGATTGGCAAAACAAATTCTCCCTAAATTGTCTCAAATTTGGTTTTTAATCCGTAGATCTATAAACATGGACAGGGATCGCGGGTAGAGGTGAGAATATCGGGGTGGCGGTGCAGGCTCGTTGTGCCGAAGGGCCTGTTTCCCGTGCTGTTTTGTTCTTTGTTAATACATCTGACAATAATAAATCAGATCAACCCTACCCGCTCCTGAACCTGGAAAGCTGACTGTCTACCCAGTGCTCAGTTGTGTTAACAGGATGGAAGGATAGTGCAGTGGAATGGCGGGGGTAAAATAACTTTTGGGATGTAAAGGTCTGCATGTTCTCCCCCCCCCAGGTCTGTGTGGGTTTCCTCTGGCTGCTTCAGTTTCTATCACAGTCCAAAGATGTGCTGGTTAAAGTTTAATTTATTTATTGGTGTCACAAGTCGGGTTATAGTAACTCTGCAATGAAGTTACTGTGAAAATCCTCCGGTTGCCACACGCTGCGCTTGTCTGCGTGCGCTTCCTCCGGGTGCTCTGGTTCCCTTCGAGTCTGAAAGACTTGCTGGTTAGGGTGCATTGACCCAAACAGGCACCAGAGTGTGGCAACTAGGGGATTTCCACAGTAACTTAATTGCAGTGTTAATGTAAGCCTACTTGTGACAATAATAAATAAACTTTAAGGCTTACATTAACACTACAATGAAGTTACTGTGGAAATTTCTAGTCACCGTACTCTGGCGCCTGCTCGGGTAACACTGGGGGAGAACTTAGCATGGCCAATACGTTCTAACCAACACGTCTTTCGGACTGTGGGAGGAAACCAGAGCACCTAGAGAAAACCCAGCACAGTCACGGAGAGAACGTGCAGACGCCACACAGACAATAACCCAAGCTGGGAATTGAACCCGGGTCCCTGGTGCTGTGAGGCAGCAGTGCTAACCCACAGTGCTGCTTTGTTGAATTGCTTGTTTTATATTATTTCCCCTCTCCAATTTTTCAGGCAGCTGGCCACCATTCAAGGCCTTGCTTCCTATAATGTGGCGTTGCTGGCGTGGGCCTGGGGTGGGCACCGTAAGTAATCTCTCAACACCAGGTTGAAGTCCAACAGGTTTACTTGGTAGTATGAGCTTTCGGAGTATTGTCCATCAAGACAGTAGGAGGGAATTGGACAAATCTCTTGCTGGGCAAACTTGCATTGCACTGGCACCAGGTTATTGACTAACTGGAATTCCTGATAAGGTATTTAGGATTTTCTGAACTCTGGTCTCTTCACTTCTCCCTTTTCTCAATGTCTTGCCTTTTTCCTCCCGCAGATCTCGCAATGAAGAGCTTGGACTCCCCCTACCTGTGTCACCCAGGCCGTCAGAAAAGGAGCTCCTTCACTCGCCTTTAATCGGATCTCCCAAAGACTCGGACCTTGGGGTTAACAGCCAGCTTCGCCTCCCAACCCGCACGGCTGTCTCCTGCTGGCAATTTTGTGGTCGGTGCTGAATTCCTGGAAGCTGTGGCAGGACGTTGAATGCAGTTGAATCCTACCCTACCCCAGTGTCACCCTCCCTCAGTCCCACTCCTGGCAATTTTTCCGGCTGCCACTGCCCCTCCTAATCACGTTTCCCCTCCACTCCTGCGATCTCCCCCAACCCTCCTGCCCCTTGCTGTCGGTTCCCAGGTATGGCAACTTTGGCATCTTTGTCTGGCAAGGATGGGCCACCGGGTGGCAGGCTGCCAGCCCTGGCCAAGCCCCTGAACGACTTGGACTTCCACTCGGGCGCGCGC
Source organism: Sphyrna mokarran (assembly GCA_024679065.1). Classification (NCBI taxonomy): domain Eukaryota; kingdom Metazoa; phylum Chordata; class Chondrichthyes; order Carcharhiniformes; family Carcharhinidae; genus Sphyrna; species Sphyrna mokarran. Next base: position 16,414,612 of record JAGIQG010000037.1, read on the forward strand.
ATCGAGGAATTAACCAAACTGATCCAGGAGTTTGGCAAGCACGAGCTGCGGGATTTTGACGACCGGCGAGCCTTGGAGGTGCACACGGCCAAAGATTTCATTTTCTCCATGCTGGGTAAGTGAGTGAACGGTGGCGGCAGCAGCGTGCGAGACAGACTTCAATGAGATAGCACCCACCGTGCCTCCAAAACACTGCCACCAGTGCAGCAAACAGGGTGCACTCGTGCCTGGGGTATGTGTGCATAGATGCTGAGAGGTTAGCTCCCCTTTGCTGGAGAGGGCAGGACAAAGGGGCATAATCTCAATTAAGGGGACAATATAGCTACGACTGTAACACTATATTCTGCATCCTCTCCTTTCCTTCTCTATGGACAGTATGCTTTGTCTGTATAGCGCACAAGAAGCATTACTTTTCACTGTATCTCAGTACATGTGACAGCGATAAATCAGAAGGATATGGTGATTTAATTTATTGACATATGTATTGGGATACAGTGAAAAGTATTGTTGCTTGCGCACTGTACAGACAAAGCACAGAGAAGGGAAGGAGAGAGTGCAGAACGTAGTGTTACAGTCACAGCTAGGGTGTAGGGAAAAGTCAACTTAATGTATGATAGGTCCATTCAAAAGTCTGACAGCAGCAGGGAAGAAGCTGTTCTTGAGTCGGTTGGTACGTGACCTCAGATTTTTGCATCCTCTTCCCAATGGAAGAAGGTGGAAGAGAGTGTGTCCGGGGTGCATGGAGTCCTTAATGCTGGCTGCTTTTCCTGAAGCAGCAGGAAGCGTAGACAGAGTCAATTTGATTCGGTTTATTATTGTCACATGTATTGGAATAGTGAAAAGTATTGTTTCTTGTGCGCTATACAGACAAAGCATACCGTTCATAGCGTACATAGGGGAGAAGATTTGATTTATTATTGTCACATATATTGGGATACAGGGAAAAGTATTGTTTCTTGCATGCTCTACATGCAAAGCATACTATTCATAGAGGAGGAAAGGTGAAAGTGCGGAATATAGTGTTACAGTCATAGCTAGGGTGTAGAGAAAGATCAACTTAATGTGAGGTATGTCCAGCAGGGAAGAAGCTGTTCTTGAGTCATTTGGTATATGACTCCAGATGTTTGCATTTTTTTCCTGATGGAAGAAGGTGGAAGAATGAATGTCTGGGGTGTGTGGGCTCCTTGATTATGCTGGTTTGCCCAAGTCAGTGGGAAGTGTAGACAGAGTCAATGGATGGGAGCCTGGTTTGCATGGTAGACTGGGCTACATTCACAACCTTCTGTAGCTTCTTGCGGTCTTGGGCAGAACAGGAGCCATAACAAGCTGTGATACAAGCAGAAAGTATGCTTTCTATGATATATCTGTAAAACGTGGTGGGAGCTGTAGCTGACATAGCAAATTTCCTTAGTCTTCTGAGAAAATAGAGGCATTGGTGGGCTTTCTTAACTATAGTGTTGGGGTTGGGGGAACCAGGACAGGTGACACCTAGAAACCTGACATCTGGAAACTTGAAGCTCTCAACACTTTCTACTTCATCCCTGTTGATGTAGACAAGGGCATGTTCTCTTCCATTCTTCCTGACGTTGATGAGAATCTCCTTCATTTTGTTGACTTTGACATTCTCCCCTACGTTCACTATGAACAGTGTGTTTTTGTCTGTATAGCGCACAAGAAACAATATTTTTCACTGTATCCCAATCCATGTGACAATAATAAATCAAATAAAGATTGGAGAGGTTGGGACTTTTCTCTTTGGAGAGAAGGGGACTGAGAAGAGATTTGATAGAGATGCTCAAAATCATGAGGGAAGGCTGGGACGGAGTAGAGAAGGAGAAATTATTCTCACTCAGAATAGGATTGACAACGAAAGATTTAAAGTGATTTACCAAAGAAGCAAATGTGATGAGGAAATACTTTCTTACCCAGCAAGTATTTGGGGTCTGGAATGCGCTGCTTGAAAGTACGATGGAGGCAGGTACTATTGAGGTTTTGAAGGGGGAGTTGGATAATTATTTACATAATGTTCAGGGGTTAAAGGGGAATGACTCTATGGGTGGCACAATGGTTAGCACAGCTCGAGTGACCCGGGTTCGATTCCCGGCTTGGGTCACTGTGTGTCTGTGCAGTTCTCCCCATGTCTGCGTGGGTTTCCTCTGGGTGCTCCGGTTTCCCCCCTCAGTCTGAAAGACGTGCTGGTTAGGCTGTGCTAAGTTCTCCCTCAATGTTACCCAAACAGGCAGCGTAGTGTGACGACGAGGCGATTTTTCACAGTAACTTCATTGCGGTGTTCGTGTAATTAACTTATAAACTAAGTCATGATGCTAATTTGGAGAGCTGGTGCTGATGCAATGGGCTGAATGGCCTCCATCAACACCACAACAATTCTGAGATTCATTACAGATGCACTGTGTCGTCCTGTGTCACGGTTCCCCTGTTCCTCGTTAACAGCATTTTGGGAGGCAGTTGGTTGCTAAGATTTGTTTGGTCCCAAATGGTGGCACAGTGGTTAGCACTGCTGCCTCACAGCACCAGGGACCTGGGTTCGATTCCCAGCTTGGGACAGTCTGTGTGGAGTCTGCATGTTCTCCCCCTGTGTCTGCGTGGGTTTCCTCTGGGTGCTCTGGTTTCCTCCCACAGTCCAAAGATGTGCAGATTAGGCTGCGCTAAATTACCCTTTATGTCAGGGGGATTAGCAGGATAAATATATGGAGTTATACGGATAGGGTCTGTGTGGGATTTTGGTTGGTGCAGGATCTTTAAAGTATGTTTATTTTTTAGTCACAAGTAAGGCTTATGTTCACACTGCAGTGAAGCTAGTGAAATCCCCCTAGTTGCCTCACTCCAATGCCTGTTTGATTCAACGCCTCTAACCAGCACATCTTTTGGGCTGCAGGAGGAAACCGGAGCACCCAGAGGAAACCCACGCAGATATGGGGAGAACATGCAAACTCCACACAGACAGTGACTCAAGCTGGAAATTGAACCAGGGTCCCTAACGCTGTGAGGCAGCAATGCTAACCACTGTGCTGCCCCATCTTGGTGGGCTGAACGGCTATCTCCCAGAGTGAGAATTGAATCCCCAAATTCTGTTCCCAAGTGAGAGGACATGCTGCCAACTGAGCTGTGACTGACAAAAGTTGGTGCCACCGTGGGGGTCGGTAGCAAGGCTGTGTGTTGGCACTGGCAGCAATGTGTTAACTGTCACGGTCTGTGCGGAGTCTGCACATTCTCCCCATATCTGTGTGGGTTTATCATTCTCCACTAGGCCATCAAGATTGGTGGCCTCGTGGACATTGAAGAAAGTTATCTCCAACTGCAACAGGATCTTGATCAATTGGGCCAGTGGGCTGACGAATGGCAGATGGAGTTTAATTTAGATAAATGCAAGATGATGCATTTTGGTAGATTGGACCACGGTAGGACTTATTCAATTAACGGTAAAGCTTTGGGGAGAGCTCACGGAGTACATGTTGATAGCTCTTTGAAAGTGGAGTCACAGGTGGACAGAATGGTGAAGAAGGCATTTGGCATGCTTGATTTCATCGGTCAGAACGTTTGAATACAGGAGCTGGGGTGACTTGTTGAAGTTGTACAAGACATTGGTAAGGTTGCCTTAGAATACTGTGTGCAGTTCTGGTCAGCCTGTAATAGAAAGGATATTATTAAACTAGAAAGAGTGCAAGAAAGATTTACTAGGATGGTACCAGGCCTTGATGGATTGAATTCTAAGAAGAAGCTGGATAGACTGGGACTCTTCTCTGGAGGCTGAGGAGTGATCTTATAGAGGTGTACAAAGTAATGAGGGGCATAGATCAGCTAGATAGTCAATATCTTTTCCCAAAGGTAGGGGAGTGTAAAGCTAGAGGGTGGAAGTTTAAGGTGAGAGGGGAGAAATGCAAAATGGTCCAGAGGGGCAATTCTTTCAGAGGGCGGTGAGTGACTGGAACGAGCTGCCAGAGGCAGTAGTAGAGGCGGGTACAATTTTGTCTTTTAAAAAGCATTTAGACAGTTACATGGGGCACGATGGGTGTAGAGGGATATGGGCCTAATTGGGATTAGCTTAGAGGTTTTAAAAAAAAACGTCATGGACAAGTTGGGTGGAAGAGCCTGTTTCCATGCTGTAAACCTCTATAACTCTATAGTTGGGAGTTCCCCTCCCAGTTGGACATTTAGATTCAGCATGAAAATACATCTGTCATCCCAACTGGCTGCTCCTTATCCCTCAAAGAATCTGTCATCCTAATATCACAGGAGATTGAGAGACAAGTCCAATTCCTCGCTCTATAAAACTCAACAATATTCCATAAACAACTGAGAACTGAATGAACTCTGATAAATAAGGGAATTAAGGGTCATGGGGAGAAAATGGGAAAGTGGGATTGATCCACTTCAGATCAGCTGTGATCTTATTAAATGGCAGGGCAGGCTCAAAGGGATAGATGGCCTATTCCTGCTCCTATTTCTTATGTTCTTATGAATGGAACCTGGCTTTCTAATCCAAAATGCAGAACATGGTAAACATTTTTAAATTAATCATAATTGTGCAATTTTTATGTCTTTTTATATATTTTAACGTTTGATAATGGTTATAACTTAACATTTGGAATTCGGTACAAGCTTATTTATCAATAAGCCAATTATAGAATCCACAGTGCAGAAAGAGGCCATGCGGCCCATCATATTTGCATTGATTCTTTCAAAGAGCTTCTCACCCAGGCCCTACACTCCTATCCTTGTAATCCACTCCCCACGCCCCCATTGCTAATATACCTGGCTCGCACAACTTAGCATGACCAAAGGGTAGTGCAGTGGTTAAACACTGTTGCCTTTCAGTGCCAAGGAACTCAAGTTCCATTCCTGGCATGGATCACTGCCTGTGTGGAGTCTGCATGTTCTCCCCCTGTGTCTGCTTGGGTTTCCTTTGGTTTCCTCCCACAGTCCAAAGATGTGTCGATTAGATGGATTGTCCATGGTAAATTGTTCCTTGGTGTTCAAAGATGTACAGGCTGGATGGATTGGCCATATCAAATTGTCACTTTGTGTCCAAAAATGTGGATTGGTCATACTAAATTGCACTTAAAGTAGAGTTTATTTATTAGTCACAAGTAGGCTTACATTAACACTGCAGTGAAGTTACTGTGAAAATACCCTAATTGCCACATTCTTGCATCTGTTCGAGTCAAAGTACTCTAACCACATCTTTTGGACTATGGGAGGAAACCTGGGCACCCGGAGAAAACCCATGCATACACAGGGAGAACATGCAGACTCCACACAGACAGTGACCCAGCTGGGAATTGATCCCAGGTCCCTGCCGCTATGAAGCAGTAGTGCTAACCACTGTGCCACCATGCCACCTCTTTATACAAAGATGTACCCGTTGTGGCCATGCTAAATTGCCCCTTAGTGTCCAAAGATGTATAGGTTAGATGGATTGGCTATGCTAATTTGCCCCTTAGCATCCAAAGATGTATAGGTTAGGTAGATTGGCCATGCTAAATTGTCCCTTAGTGCCCAAAGATGTGCTGGTTAGGTGGATCAGTGTTGTAAGTGCTTGCGATTATGGGGATACGGCCTGGGTAAGATATTCTGTCATGGAATGGCTGCTCCTGTTGCTGTAGATATTCTCCGATGGTCTAAACATGTTCTCTCCCCCCTCCGACCCCCGCAGGCCTCGTTCAGAAGCTGGACCACAAGCTGCCTGTGTCCAACGAGTACCTGCTGCTGTCCGGCGGGATCCGGGAGGGGGTGGTCGACATGGACCCCGAGGAGCTGGGGGACTATGCCAGGGGCACAGACTACGACGTGGACTTCACCCTGCTGGTGCCAGCGCTCAAGCTGCACGACCGCAACCAGCCGGTGACGCTGGACATGCGGCACTCGGCCCCCTGCCACTCCTGGCTCAGCCTGCGGCTCTTTGACGAGCGGACCATGGAGAAGTGGAAGGAGTGTTGCACGGAGACGGAGGGCCCCTCGGAGGGCGGCGGCGGGGGAGGAGGAGGCAGCTACTACTTCTCACCCACCAAGGTGGCGGACTGGTTCTTCCGCTCCATCTGTGCTGTGATTGAGCGGATCCGGAGCCACCCCCAGCGGGGGGTGCCCGGCGTGGTGGCCGTGGACAAGAACGGCACAGTGGTCACCGTCATCCTGGACGTGGGCCGGAGCCGGCTGCTCTATGACGTGGTGCCGGTGGTGTCTTTCAAAGGCTGGCCGGCTGTGGCCCAGAACTGGCTGATGGAGAACCACTTCTGGGACGGCAAGATCACAGAGGAGGAGGTGATCAGCGGCTTCTACCTGGTGCCGGCCTGCTCCTGTGCGGGGAACCGGGAGAACGAGTGGCGGCTGGCCTTCTCCCGCAGCGAGGTGCAGCTGAAGAAGTGCCTGTCCGCCCCCCTGATCCAGGCCTACAAGGCCCTGATCGTCAAGCTCCTGTCCCGGCCCCGGGCCGTCAGCCCCTACCACCTGCGGAGCCTGATGCTGTGGGCCTGCGACCGCCTACCCTCCAGCTTCCTGGGCCGCGAGGAGAACACGGCCCACTTCCTGCTGGGCCTGCTGGACGACCTGGCCCACTGCCTGGTCAACAAGTCGTGCCCCAATTACTTCCTGCCCCAGTGCAACATGTTCGAGCGGCTGCCCGACAGCACGGTGCTGCTGCTGGCCTGCCGCCTCTCCTCGGTGCGCTCCGACCCGGCCGAGCACCTGCGCAGCGCCATCGAGCACGCCAAGGCTGCCAACCGGCTGGCCCAGGAGCTGCGGCAGCCGGGCCCGGCCACCTCCCAGTCGGACGGGGTGCTGCTGGCCCCCGGCGGCGCTCAGGACGACAGCCTGGCCCGCAAGCTCCAGCAGCTGGTGACCGAGAACCAGGGCAAGTCCATCTCGGTCTTCCTCAACCCAGACGATGTCAGCAAGCCCCATTTCAGGATCGATGACAAGTTCTTCTGAAGGGGAGCTGGGTCGGACTCGTCCAGCCGATGTGAATGTCTTCCCCTTCCCCTTCACCTCCCCTGACCCACCCCCGCATTTCGCCTCCTCACCCTCTCCTGATGACTACCCGACATCTTCCTCCCTCTGTGGTGTGGAGACAGCACTCGGCGATGTTGCTGGATGGAGCAATTGTTGTTGAAACTTTCCACTCCGCACTCATCAGACCGGCCGCAAGGATGCCCCATTTCTACGTTTTGACCCTGCAGGAGAAAGTGACACTGGCTAATTGGCTGAGGCGTTGCTATGGGGAAAGCAAGATGGAGCCAGGGGGGCTCCCCAAGTTTTCACTTCTCTCCGCTCGTTCGACAAAGATCTGCGGGTTTCCCCTGCCTATTCAACAAGGAGCTGTGGGATCCCCCAGGTTTCCCCCCACCCACCCATTCAACAAGGAGCTCTGGGATCCCCAGATACCCTGCCCATTCAACAAGGAGTTGTGGAATGCCCCAGGTTCCCCTGCCACCCATTCAACAAGGAGCTATGGGATCCCCAGGGTTTCCCCTTGTCCATTCAAGAAATTGAACATTTTCCTTTTGATTGCAGACAGAGGCTCCCTGTGAATGAAAGTAGGTGACCCCTTTTTACAATGAGCCCTGGCAACATCTTGGCCAATCCAACACAACCTGCCAACCAATCAGCACCCTTTTCTTCTACAGTGTAAATTGTTGTGAGAGATTCTTGCCTTTGTCCTGATGAGTGTGAGCTGGGAAGCTTCAGCAAAACCTCTCTCTCTCTCTCTCTCTCTGGTGCTGGCAGTGACTATTCTGCGATGGTTCTCGACACTAAAAGGTGGGCCGGGTTTTGTTTTTTCCCTTTTTGTTCATCTGCAGAAAATGCACTAGAATAGATTAGTTAATAAGATTAACGGGCCAGTTAATAAGCTGTTTAACCTGTCTGACTGAGCTACCCCAACCCAAAACCCAGTATTGCTGGGTTAGGAACATGTAATTACCTTTCCACCCTCTGGGTTTCCTATGCTGCTGGAAATGACAGAAGTGCGGGGTTCTTCCACGGCCGTGCAGTTCTCCATCCTCTTCTGCCTTGGGGTTGAGACAGAGAGCTGCCTCGGGGGGGGAGTGGAGGAGATTTGGTGGGGGGGCAGGGGAGTGGTGTGGGAAAGGGGAGGACAGCCTGGATGAGATGTACTCGGGAGCTATGACAGGGTTTGTGAGTGGGAATCTTTTCTTTGCTGAGAGATTGAGGGGAGGGGCAGTCAGAGTTGTTATTGGTGAGAGGCGTTTGAAAAGAAAATGGAGGGGTACGAAGGTCAATGTAGCCTTCTCTCCCTGCCCAGCTATTTGGGGCAATTGTGGGTGGGAGAGTTGGTTGGTGATCTTGGTCCTGTTGCTTGGAAGTAGATGTGTGGGGGGGATGGGAAGGTGGGGAGAGAGACGTTAGTGCCAGTAATTAAAACCCCAAGTGCAAACCATTTTTGGTGAGTGTGCTCGGAGCGTGTGTCAGAACCTGGGACAAAACGAGGCCAATCGGCCCTCTTTCATAGACTCCCTGCATGCAGGAGGAGGCCATTTGGCCCCTCATAAAATTCCTACAGTGCAGAAGCAGGCCATTTGGTCCATTGCGTCTGCACCAACAACAAACCCACCCAGCCCCTATCCCTGTAGCCACACTTATTTACACTGCTGGTCCCCCTGACACTGAGGGACAAATTTAGCACAGCCAATCCACCTAATCTGTACATCTTTGAACACTAAGGGGAATTTAGCATGACCAATTCACCTAACCTGCTATGCTTTGGACACTAAGATAATTTAGCATGGCCAAACCTACACATCTTTGGACTTTAAGGGGCAATTTACCATGGCCAATCCACCTAATGCACACACCCCTGGGTTCTACATTGCTTGATGCTTGTTTCCCCAAACAGGAGGGATCAGAGAACCGGGTGGGGTGGAAATGTTTGTGTGTCGCCAGATTATTTAGTGTGCTCCGACAGGTGCCCCCTCCGTCTGCACCTGGAGGGGGCTTGTTTGAGCATCTGGGGGGGCCGAAGGCTCAGCCAGAGCTGCCCTCCTCAATCCGAGTATCTTGCAGGATTGGGTGTCGGGAATGTATCATGGCGAAACTCCAGCTCGGCACACCGGGGGTTCTCGTTGTTGGACGGTTGGGGACGGGGAGGGTAGGAAGGGTCTTTGTCCTGTTTGCCAGGAGGCATGCTGTTGCTATTTGGGGTGGGGTGGGGGGGGGTGGTATGTGTATGTATTGCTGCTTTTGGGCTGGCAGGGAAGTGGGTGCGGGTGGGGAACAGTGTGTATTATCTCAGGGAGGGAGAACACTGCACACACATCATGTCCTTCGACCGGCTTAATGCAGAAAACACCAGCACTTCAGGAGAGCACGGCTAGAGGTTGGGTGGTCGGGACAATTGGGACAAGGTGTCAGTTAACATTGTCCCTTCAAAAAGTTAGGAATTGGGGTGGGGGGAGTAGTGTGGGCAGTAGTTCTGAAACGGTGCCAACTTTCAAAACAGTGTCACCGACAGGTCTTTGTTATTACTGCTGGCCTTTCGTGGTGCGTATTCTGTCCGTGGGGAGGGGGGTGCGTGAGTGAAGCTTGTCCTGAACACAGAATTGTTTGTACCTTCAGGCTTCCACTCTACTCCCGGTGGCAGGGGTTTTCTAAGTTGGTTCAGGGAACATGGGTGTCATTCGGGCTGGGCCAGCCCATCCCTAATTGCCCCCTGAACTCTGCTTCTGGCTCAGCCATTTCACAGGGTTAGGTAAGAGTCGGCCATATTGGCTGTGGGTCTGGAGTCACAGGTAGGCCAAAGCAGGTAAGGACGGCAGATTTCCTTCCCTAAAGGGGACATCAGACGGGTCTAACGTCGTGCCAGTTGGCCATGCTAAATTGCCCTTGATGTTCAGCGAAATCCATGCTAAATTGTTCCTTAGTGTCCAAAGATGTGCAGGTTAGGTGGATTGGCCATGCTAAATTGCCCCTTAGTGTCCAAAGAAATGTCAGTTGGGTGGATTGTCCACGCTAAATTGTCCCTTAGTGTGCAGAGATGTGTAGGTTCAGGAGGTTAGCGGGGCAAGTATGTGGGGTTATGGGGATAGGATAAAATAGTCTCAGAGAATTGGTGTAGACTCGATGGGCTGAATGGCCTCCTCCTCCTGCACTAAAGGGATTCTATGATTAGTGAAGGCCAGATGGGAGTTTTTAAAACAGCAATCAACTACAGTCTCTGTCAGAACTTTTTAAAAATTCCAGCTTTTGATTGAATTCAAAATTTCGCCATCTGCTGAGAGTGGGATTGAATCCCTCCCATTCACCGCCAGCTCAGAGCATGACCCCAGATAGTACTGGATTCCTATTCCCAGTGACACTATCGCTGCCACAGCGTGCTGTTATCAACTCTGACCCATGACCAGAGAGGTGTCGGCATTGGGTGTTTTCCATTGGGTGTGTACCAGGTCTTATCAAGCAGATAGGTTGTGGTGCTGGGTGGGGGTCAGAGCAAACACAGCCAAAGCTTCGGTTGTAATCTGGTCAAACTGCAGTTTCTGTTTTCCATTTCCCCTATTTTATTTGCTCACAGGGACTGTTTGGTTAAAACAGCAATGCTGTTTTCAAAGCTGCGCCTAGTGTACTTTGTACTATTCGATTGCCAGAGTTGGAGCTTAACTGTATACGTGTGTGTGTGTGTGTGTGTGTACACCTCAGGAATGTCGCTTCAGACAGTATACTCACTAACACTAATTCTGCTGGTCTGCGTTAAAACAAAGATCTCCCCACCCCCCACCCCAGTTCAGGGTCAACTTTGTGTTTCGAAGCCAGCATTAGTTTTCCCATTCGTCCCTCCCCATCCCGGCTGCCGCCCCCCCTCCCCAATTCCCATTTTCATACATGTGGATGGCAACGGGCATCACGGTAGCACAGTGGGTTAGCACTGCTGCCTCACAGTGCCAGGGCCCCAGGTTCGATTCCCAGCTTGGATCACAGTCTGTATGTTCTCCCCATGTCTGCGTGGGTTTCCTCCGGAGCTCTGGTTTCCTCCCACAGTCCGAAAGATGTGCTGGTTAGGGTGCATTGACCATTCTAAATTACCTCTGTGTCCAAAGATGTACAGATTAGGTAGATTACCCATGCTAAATTGCCCTGTAGTATCAGGGAGACTGAATAAGATTATGGGGTTAGGACCTGGGTGAGATTGTGGTCAGTGCAGACTTGATGGACCGAATGGCCTCCTTTGCGCTGTAGGGATTTTGAAATAACTCCCGTCTTTAAAGAAGCAGCTGCTGGAAACACACCAGGAGATAGGCTGGAAAATCTCAGCGGGTCTGGCGGCAGCTGTAGAGAGAGGGAGAGGAAGAAGACTGAGCTGCTGTTTTGGGTCCAAACAGTGACTGGCGAGAGAAGTCTTTTCATTTTTGTCATTGAAACTTGCGTCCAAATGCGTTCCTGCAGCAGCCCTGCGAGTCTCTGCTTGTCGTGGCTGCCAACTAGGCGTGTTTTGTTTGGTTGTGTTTATTTTTTTTCTCCCTTGGGTAGATCGGGGACTATTGCTGGTAATCGCCACAGATGTTTTAGGGTGCTGCGTTGAAGGAAAGATCAATCAAGTATACCCCAATGGTGAAAGCTGACCCCTCTCGAATATGTGGGCCATCCAACCGTTTAGACCGGAACAATTGTGCCATGGCCTACTGGTTCCTGCATGGAGGGCAGGATGGGAATAGGGAGTGGGGTACCATACACTACAGGAAGAAGCCACTCGGCTTATCAAGCCTGCACCAAGAGTACAACCCTTCCTTCCCCCCTCTGCATGACCCCTTTTTGCTTTTACCATGGCCAATCCACCCAACCTGTGCATCTTTGGACACTGAGACAATTTAGCATGGCCAATCTATACATCTTTGGATACTAAGGGGCAATTTATCATGGCCAATCCACCTAACCTACACACCTTTGGTCCCTAAGGGGCAAATTAGTATGGCCAATTCACCTAACCTGCACATCTTTGGACACTAAGCAGCAATTTAGCATGGCCAATCCACCTAACCTGCACATCTTTGGACACTAAGGGGCAATTTAACATGGCCAATTCACCTAACCTGCACATCTTTGGACACTAAGCAGCAATTTAGCATGGCTAATCCATCTAATCTACACACTTTTGGACACTGGGTATCAATTTAGTATGGCCAATCCTCTTAACCTGCATATCTTTGGACACCAAGTGGCAATTTAACATGACCAAACCCCGTAACCTAAATATCTTTGGACACCGAGGGGCAATTTAGCATGGGCCAATCCACCTAACCTGCACATCTTTAGGCACTAAGGATCAATTTAGCATGGCCAAACTGCATAACCTGCACAGCTTGGGACACTAAGGGGCAATTTAGCACGGCCAATCCATATAACTTAAACATTGGACACTAAGGGGCAATTTAACATGGCCAAACTCCATAACCTGCATAGCTTGGGACACTAAGGGGCAATTTAGCACGGTCAATCCACCTAACTGTCACATCTTTGGAGTGTGGAAGGAAACCCAAGGAGAAACAGGGGGAGAACATGCAATGTTCGCACAGGCAGTGTCATAAGCCGGGAATAGAACCCTGGTCCTTGGCGCTGTGCCACTTTTGACTTTTATCTCCCCCTCTTCCCCCTGCCCCCCGCCCCCCTTCCCTCTGCTCCACACACTCTGTCCTTTTAACCCTAGGGCCCTCTCGATCCTGGCAACACAGCCCATGTCAATGTTAACACATCGGTCGCCTGGAACACCAAAGCCTTAATCTGGGGCCTCACTGTCCTCGTGTTATGTACAGGTCAGCCATCTTTGAACATTAGGCAAATGCGTTTTAACACTGTTGCCCTGCCAATGTAATCGACTTTAAGCTGGGAATGCTGAGCTTTAACGTGTCTTCCTCCACTTGCAAGCGGATTTTAAATATATGTGTTTCCACCCCCTCCCCGCCGCTGGCCATGGGAGTCACGCTGTGAGTAATTATTGTTCCACGTTTCTGCCAAGCATTGCAACATTAATGCAAGCCTACTTGTGACACTAATAACTAAACTTTAAATATCTACTTTGGGGAGGGGGGTAGTCTTGTGCCAACAAGCTGGTATCCCCCCTCCTCCACTGCTCAATGTCTCATGACTTTGGCCAGCTCACTGCTATGTTCCACTTGTTGCTCATCTAACAAAAGCAACTTCAACATTGTCTAGGATTGTGTTTTTAAAAAATTTTTTAAACGTGCGATTAAATTCTCTTGCTAGAGGAAGCAATTGACAATAAATATGGCTGTTTCTTTTTGTAGCGTGGGGCAGGGGAGCCTCTCGAAGGTACGAAGTAGATTGCTTGCGGGGATACTGGAAGCTAAAACTTGAGAGGACAATACTGGGGAAAATCTGTGGGTCTGACCTCGCACGGTGGGCATAGTGGTTAGCACTGCTGCCTCACAACGCCGGGGACCTGGCTTCGATTCCTAGCTCGGGTCACTGTCTGTGTGTGGAGTCTGCACGTTCTCCTCGTGTCTGCATGGGTTTCCTCCCCCAGGCCAGTTAGGTGCGTTGGCTAGCTCCAAAGATATGCTAGTAAGCTGGATTGGCCATACTAAATTGTCCCATAGTGTCCAAAGATGTGGAGGTTACATGTATTGGTCGTGCTAAATTGCCCCTTAATGTCCAAAGATGTGCAGATTAGCTGGATTGGCCATGCTAAATTAACCCTCAGTGTTACCAGGACAGAGTCTGGAGTTAGGTGACTCAGGGTTGGTTGTGGGGAAGGGGGGGGGGGGGGGGGGGGGTTTCCACTAACTTCATTGCAGAGTTAATCCAATCAGACTTGTGATACTAATGAAATAAAACTTAAACTAAGCGTTTATGGAGAGAGAATGGAGCCAGTGTCTTGTTTTGAGTCATGCAGACTGGAAACATTTGTTCTATTCTGTCTCCACCCATGCTGTCAGACCTGCCTGAGATAGTCTTCTGAAGGGCATTTTTCTTCGAACATAAGATTCACGATTTGGCTGGTCACTGACTAGTTTGTAAAACCGATCCTACTTAGACGTAAACGACCACGTACTCAGGGAAGGGGGGAATCGTTGCTATATGTATATCCAAAAAAAAAGTGTCTGCTGATGAATTGAATGTCTGTACAATTAAATTAATAAATATTGATGTACATTTTAAGCTTTTTGTATATCTTCATTATGTACCAAAGCCTCCTTTGCTGCCCTTCATGTTTAGAATGTGTATGACCTGTTCATAGCAAATAAACATGCAGTAAATACTCAGATTGTCTTCTCCATGTTCATTTTACATATCACGTAGGAACCAGAGAAGGCCCTTAAGCCCCTTGACCCTGTTCTGTCTCCTTCAATCACACCATCACCAATAAGAGATCCTCTAACCAACCTCCCATCCGTTGACTGTCTACACTTCCCGCTGCCTTGAGAAAAGCAGCCAGCATAATTAAGTGCCCCATGCACCCTGGACATTCTCTCTTCCACCTTCTTCCATTGAGGAAAGGGGTATAAAAGTGAGGTCACGTACCAACTGACTCAAGAACAGTATCTTCCCTGCTGCCATCAGACTTTTGAGTAGACCTATCTTGCATTAAATTGATCTTTCTCTACACTATAACTGCAACACTACATTCTGCTCTTTTTCCTTCTGTATGAATGGTATGTCAGCATAGTGCATATGAAACAATATTTTTCACTATCCAAATACATATGCCATAAATCAAATCAAATTCTACCCTATGTACACTATAAACAGTTTGTAGCGTGCAAGAAACAATACTTTTCACTGTATCCCAATACATGTGATGATAAATCAAATCTCCCCTATGTTCTATATGAACAGTGTGCTTTGTATAGTGCACAAGAAACAATACTTTTTGCTGTATCCCAATACATGTGACAATAATAAAACCACTGTCTGATGACTTTCAATGACATTACCATTGCTGAATTCCCTTATGATAAACATCCTGCAGGTTACCATGAACTAGGAACTCAACTGGACCTCGCTATGTAAATATTGTGACTTCCACAGCAGGTTAGAGGCTAGGAATATTGTGTTAGTAACTCACCTCCTGACTGTTCCCCAAAGCCTGTCCACTATCTACAAGGTACAACTCAGGAGTGTGATGGAATACTTCCCCACTTGCCTGGACGGATGCAGCTTCCAACAACACTCAAGAAGCTCAACACCATCCAGGACAAAGCAACCCTGCTTGATTTGCAGCCCATCCACAAAAACCTAATCCCTCCACTACTGACGCTCAGTGGCAGCAGTCTGTACCATCTACAAGATGCACTGCAGCAATTCAACAAAGATCCTTAGCACCTTCCAAACCACTACCACTTTCATCTGGAAGGACAAGGGCAGCAGATACTTGGGAACAACACCCCAACCTGCAAGTTCCTCTCTGAGCCAGTCGCCATCCAGAGTTGGAAATATAATGGCTGTTCATTTATAGTCCCTGGGGTCAACATCCTGGAATTTCCTCCCTAATGGCATTGGAGGTCAAACTACAGCATGTGGACTAGCAGGTTCAAGAGGGCAGCTTCCCCACCATCATCTCACTAGGGATGGGCAACAAATGCTGGGTGCCGGCGGCAACGACCCATGAACGTCTCATAGAAAAGAAACCAGGGTGGACCCAGCAACCGTTCCCCAGACAGCCACCATCCCCGCAAATCCCACAACTGATATGCCAAAACCCATCGGATTTAATATTGCCAATTGATCTGTTACTGATGATTGCTGAGAGGAAATTTCCAAAATGTGAAATTTCCAACGCTTTGTGTGAAGGTTAGATCAAATCATCATCCCGAACCTTCTCCAGTGTGCTGAACTCCAGTCTGCAAAATTTATCCTCGTAATTTATCCGCCTGAGAGCCAAGTCATCACTCTGGTAAATTTTCACTGCGTAACCTTCAAAGCCAATATGTCCTTCCTCAGCTGTGGTGTCCATCAAGCTTGTGCTGCTACAAGATACCTTTCTAAATTAAAGATTTTTTTGCCTCTACACGGTTCCGAGTCTCCCTACTCCCCGCCTGCGGCATGGTGGCACAGTGGCTACATGCTTCTGTGTCCTTCTCTGCCCTGCCTCACCACGCCAGAGCAGAGAGGGATGCAAATTCTCCAGTGCAGAAGGTGGCCGTTTAGCCCATCGAGTCTGCGCCGGCTTGCTGTAGGAATGTTCTGCCTAGGCTCACCACCCCTCCTGCCTTATCCTTGTAACAAAGAATAGTTTGACGTGGGAACAGGCCCTTTGGCCCACCAAGCCCATGCCAGCATGTGATGCCTTCCTAAACCTTTATAACCTCTACCTGGTTCCTTGTTCCTCTAATCCTTGCCTGCAGCAGGGACCTGGATTCAATTCCAGGCTTGGGTCACTGCCTGTGTGGAGTTTGCACACTCTTCCCGTGTCTGTGTGGGTTTCCTCTGGGTGCTCCAGTTTCCTCCCACAATCCAAAATACGTGCTGGTTGGAGTGCATTGGCCAGGTTAAATTCTCCCTCGGTGTTACCCGAACAGGCGCCGGAGTGTGATGACTCTGGGATCGTCACCGTAACTTCATTGAGGTGTTAATGTAAGTCGACTTATAAACTTTAAATTTGTTATCACCAAGCCAGCCCATCCTAAATCCCATGAGATGTGACCTCTACCAGCCAGCCCACGTCAAATCCCTGACTGGAGTCCACATAAACTCCATCCACTGCAATCCACCATCAATGGGCAGGGCCATTCTGAGGGTGGGCCTGATCCAATGGGAGGAGTTTGGGTTCGGGGGTAAGGCTCTGGTCCAGAGGGTGGGGCTTGGGTCCAGGGGTGGGGTTTAGGGACAGGAGGCGGGGTTTGGGTCCAGGGGGGCGGGGTTTGGGTCCAGGGGGGGGGGGCGGGGTCAGTTTGAGGGGGGCAGGCTAGGCGCGCGGAGGGGGCGGGGTCACGCGGAGGGGCGGGGTCACGTCGAGGGGGCGGGGTCAGGCTGAAGGGGCGGGGTCAGAGTTCGGGATGTGTCCAGGCTGAGGAGGCGGAGCCAGGTCTCGGTGGGGGCGGGGCCTGGCAGTAACGGCCGGTGCCGGCAGAGAGAGCGGGCGGAGAGCGCGTCGCAGCGAGAGACCGAGGCCTGAGGCCTAGTACGATCGGAGCGGAGAGCTGGGCCCAGAGCCGCCGACGGCAGAAGGAGAGGGAACGGTACCGAGGAGAGAGAGAGAGAGAGAGAGAGAAAGAAAGAAAGAGACGCGAGGCCCGGGGCCAGCGAGAGCGGCGGCAACGAACGGAGCGGAGCCGTGTCCGAGTGCGGGGCCGCTCAATGCCATGTGATGTGGAGCTTCACCCGGGTGAGAGACTGACAGCAAACCGCCCCCCGCCGCCGCCAAACCCTCCCCCTTAAATTACCCCATAAACTCCCCCAATAACCCAAGTGACAGAAGAGAGATGAGAGAGAGAGAGAGACAGCGCCCCACCACAATCCTAAACACCCCGCCCAAATCATCCCCCTCCTAAAATCCCACATACGCACTTCCATATTCTGGGTGAGAGACTGAGGGCAAACACCTCCCACAGATCACCCCACCAAACTCCCCAATTACCCCCTCCCCCAAAAAATTACCCCTAAACACTCTCATACATCCCTCCCGAAACTCCCACATACGCCCCTCTAATAACCCGGCTGACTGACTGACAGACTGACCGAGACAGCAAACATTCCCCTAAACCGCTCCCCCCCCCCCCCCCCCCCCCCCCAAAAAAAAGAATGATCCTAAAACTTCCACTGAAAGACAGCAAACACCCCACTCCCGACGCCTTCCACCCCCTTCAACTCCCAATACACCCCCTCAATCCATACACCCCCTCAACTCCCAATACACCCCCTCAACTCCCAATACACCCCCTCCCCAATTAACTGGGTAAGAGATCAGTGACTGACAGCAAACCTCTCCAACCTCCCCTCCCCTCCCCTCAAATAACCCAGGATAGAGAGAGACTACAGCAAAACCCTCTAACTCTCCCCAACCTTCTCAAATCACAAGGGACAGAGAAACTGAGAGACAGCAATCCCCAACCCTAAAAACTTTTCCCCCCAAAAAAATCACCCCTAAGCGCTCTCATATCTTCCAATAACCCAGCTGAGAGACTGACAGCAAAACTCTCTACCCCCCTCAAATAACCCAGGTGAGAGACGGACTGATAGTAAATCCCCATAAATCCTAACCCCTTCAAATAAGATGGGATTGAGAGAGACTGACAGCAAACCTGTCTAACTCCCCAACCCTCTCAAATAACCCAGGATGGAGAGAGAGGGATTTGCTGTCAGTTTCTCTCTCTAACTCCCTCAACCCCCTCAAATAACCCAGTGAGTAAATCCCCATAAATCCTAACCCCTTCAAATAACCTGGGATTGAGAGAGAGAGACTGACAGCAAGCCCCTCTAACTCCACCAAACCCTCTCAAATAACCTGGGATTGAGAGAGAGAGAGACTGACAGCAAGCCCCTCTAACTCCACCAAACCCTCTCAAATAACCTGGGATAGAGACAGAGAGACTGACTGACAGCAAACCCCTCTAACTCCCTCAAACCCTCTCAAATAACCTGGGATAAAGACAGAGAGAGAGAGACTGACAGCAAACCACTCTTAACTCCCTCAACCCTGTCAAATTACGCAGGATAGAGAGAGAGAGAGACTGCAACCTCAACCCGAAGGATCACTCTAAATAGTGATACAATCCCCAAGGATTCCTCTAAATAGATACACAGTCCCCAAAGATTGCCTTAAATAAAGACACACTCCCCAATGATCACTGTAAATGGTGACAAAATCCTCAAGCCCTAAACACCTCCCCCCAAAAAAAAATCACCCCTAAACTCCAACATTCTGCCACATAACCTGGGTGAGAGACTTATGGCAAAACCATCTACCCCCACTGTCCCCCTCAAATAACCCAGGATAGAGAGAGAGAGACAGACTGAAAGCAAACCCCTCCAACCACCCCTTCCCATACCCCCCTCAAATAATCTAGCTGAGAGACAAAGAGAGAGAGTGAGGGACTGACAGTAAACCCCCATAAACCCTAACTCTTTCAAATAACCTGGGATTGAGAGAGAGAAACTGACAGCAAACCCCTCTAACTCCCCAACCCTCTCAAATACCCTGGGCTTGAGACTGACAGCAAACCTGTCTAACTCACCCAACCCTCTCAAATAATCCGGGATAGAGAGAGAGACTGACAGCAAACCCCTCAAATAACCCGGAATAGAGAGAGACTGAGAGACAGCATCCCCACCCAAACTCCCACATACTCCCCAAAGAATCCAGGTGAGAGACTGATCGCAAACCTCTCTAACTTCTCTAACCCCCTCAAATAACCTGGGATGAATACTGAGACTGAAACAGCAATCTTCCCCCCTAAACTCCCACGTACACCACCACCACCACACCCTTCCCCCCCCCCCCAATAACCCGTGTGAGACTGACAGCAAACCCCCATAAACTTTAACTTTCCTCCCCCAAGTAACCCCCCCATTAGTTGAGATTGAGAGACAGCAAACCCCCTTATCATAGAACATTACAGCGCAGAACAGGCCCTTCGGCCCTCGATGTTGCGCCGACCAATTAAGAAAAAGCAACGACCCTCTAACCTAAACCATTCCTTTTTCATCCATAAACCTATCTACTGACCTCTTAAACGCCCCCAAACTTGGCGCTTCTACAACTGCAGCAGGCAGGGCATTCCATACCCTTACCACCCTCTGGGTAAAGAACCTACCTCTGACATCCGTCCTATAATTACCACCCCTTAATTTAAAGCTATGTCCCCTCGTGCTAGCTTTCTCCATCCTAGGAAAAAGGCTATCACTGTCCACCCTATCTAAACCTCTAATCATCTTATATGTTTCAATAAGGTCTTCTCTTAGCCGCCTTCCTTCTAACAAAAACAGCCTCAAATCCCTCAGCCTCTCCTCATAAGACCTGCCCTCCATACCAGGCAACATCCTGGTAAACTTCCTCTGCGCCCTCTCCAATGCCTCCACATCTTTCTTATAATGTGGGGACCAGAACTGTACACAATATTCCAAGTGCGGCCACACCAGAGTTTTGTACAGTTGCAACATGACATTGTGGCTCCGAAATTCAGTCCCCCTACCAATAAAAGCCAAGACTCTGTATACCTTCTTAACAACCTTATCGACTTGATTGCCAACTTTCAGGGATCTATGCACATATACACTAAGATCCCTCTGTTCATCAACACTATTAAGAGTTCTACCATTAGCCCTATACTCTACTCATTTGTTATCCCCGAAATAAATCCCCAAACCCTTCAAAATCACCCCTTAAACTCCCACAGAAAATACCTTGCAAATAACCACGGTGAAAGACTGAAACTGACAGCACATCCAACATAAAATCCCACTCTGACCTCTAACCCCTAACTCCCACATATTCCCTTCCACAATAACTTGGGAGAGAGAGACTGACAGCAAACCCTAAATTAAACCCCCAAAATAAACCCCAGCTCCTTCCTCCCCCAACCAAATCATCCCATAAACTCCCACATACCCAACTTCCCACAGAAGAACCTGGAGAGAGACAAGAGACTAAAGCAAACCCTAAATTTAACCCAAAACCCCCAATCAACCCCAACCCAAACTTACAACTAATCTACCAGAAACCACCCCCCACCCCCTCAAATCCCATTCTTGTCCATTCCTGGCTTCTTGCCTCATGCAACTGCCATCCAAATTCTCTCCCTGCCGACCTTTCTGTGTATCGTGTGTGTGTCTGTCTCTGTGCGTTGACGAGCACACATTTGTGTCCTATTTTATACCATGCGTGACATCGAGAGCCGAAGGGCCTGTACTGTGCTGTTGTGTTCTATGTCTGACAAAAGCTATGGACATTGTTAGCACTGCTGCCTCACAGCGCCAGGGACCTGGGTTCAATTCCTGGCTTGGAGTCACTGTCTGTGCGGAGTTTGCACATTCTCCCCATGTCTGCGTGGGTTTCCTCTGGGTGCTCCAGTTTTCTCCCACAGTCTGAAAGACGTGCTGGTTAGAAGGTAAATTCTCCCTCAGCGTTACCCGAACAGGTGCTGGAGTGTGGCGACTGGGGGGATTTCATAGTAACTTAGTGTTGATGTAACTGACTTGTGACACTAACTTCTTGCCTCAATTCTGACAGCGTAGCCTGGGCTTCTGCCCAAAATTCCTTTGCTGATGCGTGTTAACGTGTCTGCCAGAGTGAGTAATTGAGCTCTGTCCTGGGACCGTGGGAGGAGGGGGAATCTTTGAGCTAATTCAGAAAAATTGCTGTTTTGTTACGGAAACGAGTAAGTCACGGGACAGCCAAGAGCCATGACTCATCAACCTTGGCCCTACAACTTCCTTATTGCCTTCTGTTTGCCAGGAGCCATTGGGGGATATTTCTCAATGTCAAATGAGACCCTTTAGCTCATCTCCCCTGCCCGCCTGCCTGTATCTCCTCTCTCCCCCCACTCTCAGATGCCCAACCACCCACCACCACCCACCCAATCTCTTCCCTCCTCCCACTTCCAGATGCCCCCCCAACCCCAAATCCATCCACTCACTCTAGGTCTCTGTCTGTCTCTGTCTGTCTCTGTCGTCTCTGTCTGTCTCTGTCTGTCTCTGTCTGTCTCTGTCTGTCTCTGTCTGTCTCTGTCTGTCTCTGTCTGTCTCTGTCTGTCTCTGTCTGTCTCTGTCTGTCTCTGTCTGTCTCTGTCTCCCAGTGCTATTTCTGGCCAGACCTTTGGAATCCCTCTGTGCCGATACATATAATTGCCCAAAACCACCTTGGCTTTTTATCACTGCAATCAATTTGATGCTTTGCAGTCACCAATGAGCAATCAACTCCATGTCTTTGAGCCAGCGAATTAGCTGCCATAAAGTTCGCTCTCTTCCCATACGCAGCCGGACTTTCCAAGTTTTTACCAATACTTTCTGCTTTTATTTCCACTCGCCCTCCAGTGTTCACGGAATTTTTGCCTTTATCAAAACAACTCCTTTCTAAAGGGAGTTTCCACCGGGTGCTCTGGTTTCCCCCTGCACTCCAAAGATGTGCAGGTTAGATGGATTGGCCTTGCTGACTTGCCCCTTAGTGTCCAAAGATGTATATGTTATATTGATTGACCATGCTAAATTGCCCCTTAGTGTCCAAAGATGTATATGTTAGATTGATTAACCATGCTAAATTGCCCCTTAGTGCCCAAAGATGTATAGATTAGGTGGATTGCCCATGCTAAATTTCCCTGTAGTCCACCTAACCCACAGTTTTTATTTTGGACTGTGGGAGGAAACCGGAGTACCTGAAGGAAACCCACCCAGATGTGGGGAGAATGTGCAATCTCCGCATAGACTGTGACCCAAGCCAGAATTGAATCCAGGTCCTTAGCACTGAGGCAATACCACTAATCACTGTGCCACCATGCTGCCCCTTTACAGTTTAGATACGCAAAGAACAATGAACAGTACAACACAGGAGCAGACCATTTGGCCCATGCCGATCATGATGCCCTAACTAAACAGAAAAAAGACCTCCTGCCCTTATTCAGTCTGTATCTCTCTCTTCCTGTCTTGTTCATGTACCCATTTAGACACCTCTTAAATATTGCTCATATTTCTATTTCTCTCACCACCTCTGGCAGCACGTTCCAGGCACCCACCACTCTGCGTGGAAAAACTTCACCCTCACATCTCCCTTAAACTTCCCCCTCTTATTCTTAAGTGTATTAAATGGCAATCCTCAGGTGGCGTGATGGCTAGCACTGCTGCCTCACAGTGCCAGGGACCTGGCTTCAATCCCTGGCTTGGGTCACTGTCTGTGTGGAGTCTGCACATTCTCCCCATGTCTGCATGGTCTCCTCCGGGTAGTCTGGTTTCCTCCCACAGTCCAAAAGATGTGCAGGTTCGTTGGATTGGCTATGCTAAATTATCCCTTAATGTCCAAAGATGTGTAGATTGGGTGGATTGGCCATGCTAAATTGCTCCTTAGTGTCTAAAGATGTGTAGGTTAGGTGGATTGGTCACGCTAAGTTGCCCCTTAGTGTCCAAAGATGCGTAGGTTAGGTGGATTGGCCATGCTGAATTGCCCCTTAGTGTCCAAAGATGTGTAGGTTAGGTAGATTGGCCATGCTAAATTGCTCCTTAGTGTTCAAAGATGTGCAGCTTAGGTGGATTGGCCATGCTAATTTGCACCGTTGTGTCCAAAGATGAACTGGTTAGGTGTTAAATACTCCCTTCATGTTATCTAAACAGGCACGGATTGTGGCAGCTAGGGAATTTTCACAGTAACTTCATTGCGCTGTTGATGTACACCAACTTGTGACACCAATAAATAAATCATCTAAACAGGCCGGTGAATATAGGCCTGTTCGTCCCAATCTTTCCCTGCACAAACCCTGTATCCCTTTCCCGCTCACTTGTATTTCAGTCGAGCTGCTCCTCTTGATTGTAGCTACTATATTGCAAGCAATGCATTCTCCTTCATTGCTGATGCAGATCTCCATCTGTAACTCTGTCATGAAGTGCTGGGACCAAATGATTGTATCAGGACCGACAGACGGGAAGCAGTTTTTGTTCTGAGAGCAATAATAGACCAGAGACAGTCGCTCAAAGATCAGCCCGCCGTCTTGGAGCTCTGAGAAAATGGCAGCGAGTTCTCAAGGAAATGGGTTAGAGGAGGAGGCCGCCGTGCTTTTCCAAAGGCCTCATTGTCGTGCTGGGTGTGCACATTGTTTGGGTACCTCCTGTAATTGTGCTGTGCCGCAAGGCTGGACGCTGGCTGCTGCCTTTCTGTCTGAGGGATACAGAGAGAGAGCAAGCTGCAGGAAAGGCACTGAGGCCCACAGCTTGCATCTTGCTGGGAGTTGGGCTTGGAGACCCTTGCCCTTGGAGGCTAAGCGGGCCTGTTGGTGTGATTCTGCCAGGTGATTCTGTACTAGCTGCAAGGTTTGATTTTAATTTGATTTCTTATTGTTGCATATATTATTATACAGTGAAAAATATTGTTCCTTGATTGCTATATAGACAACCCATACCGTTCATAGAGTATATAGGGGAGAAGGATTTGATTTGATTTATTATTGTCATGTATTGGGATACAGTGAAAAGTATCGTTTCTTGTGCACTATACAGACAAAGCATACCATTCATGGGGAGAAGGATTTGATTTATTACTGTCAATTGTCAGGATTAAGTGAAAAATATTGTTTCTTCCATACTGTTCGTAGCAGAAAATTGAAGGAGAGGGTGCAGAGGGGCAGCATGGTAGCACAGTAGTTCGCACTGCTGCCTCACAGCATCAGGAACCCAGGTTCAATTCCTGGCTTAGGTCATTCCTGTCTGTCTGCGTGGAGTCTGCACGTTTTCCCTGTGTCTGCGTGAGTTTCCTCTGGGTGCTCTGCTCACTCCCACCGTCCGAAAGACGTGCTAGTTAGGGCGGATCGGCCGTGCTAAATTCTCCCTCATTGTCACCCAAACAGGTGTCGGAGTGTGGTGACTAGGGGAATTTCACAGTAACATCATTGCAGCGTTAATATAAGCTGACTTGTGACACTGATAAAGACTTAACTTTAGAATGTAGTGTTAAGTTGAAGTTTATTCGTTAAACTCACAAGTTAAGATGGGTTCCTGGCATTGTGAGGTAGCAGTGCTAACAACTGTGCCATTATGCTACCCATTAGAGTCACAGCCAGGGTGAAACACATGAACCTTTGGCCCACATGTTGTGCTCAACATGACATCAAATTAAACCTTTGGCCCACATGTTGTGCTCCCCTCTGCCCGCCCTTGTACATATCCTCTATTCCTTGCATATACATGTACTTATCTAAAAGGCCCTTAAGCATCCCTGTCATATCTGCCTCCAGCATCACTCCTGGCAACACATTCCAGATTCTGTGTCTGTTCTATCTCCTTTGAACTTTCCCCCCTCTCATCTTAGTGTATGCCCCAAGTCTGTGTAAATTTCCTCCAGGTGCTCCGGTTTCCTTCCCACAGTCCAAAGATGTGCAGATCAGGTGTATTGGGTATGCTAAATTACTCCTTAGTGTCCAAAGGTGATTGGGTTAGAGGATTGGCCATGCTAAATTGCCCCTTGGTGTCCTGGAACGAGTTGATGAGAAGGATTAGCGGGATAAGTATGTGGGGTTAGGACCTGGGGTGGGTTTCTGGCCAGCGCAGACTTGATGGGCTGAATGACCTCATTCTACAGTGCAGGGTTTTCTCTCTCTCTCTCCTTTTCTTTCACTTAACAAATTTCTTTGTCTTTTTATGTTTACTTGCTCCCCTGCCTGTGTTCTTTGTGTCAGGGACATAGTGAGTGTGATTAAAGCACGTGATCCCTGCCAGGAATTTCCCTGTGGAGGGTTCAGAGTGTGAAGACGTGACAAACCTATTGGGAGCAGCTACTATCGATTCCCTCTTGAACAGCTCTCTCTTTTCTTTCTTTGAGCATATCTTTGTTCACGGGATCTGGGTCAGTGTAGATGGTAGACAGGTTTTTTGGGGGGGAGGGGGATGTCAGGAGGTGAGTTACTCATCACAGTATTCTTAGCCTCTGACCTGTTCTTGTAGCCACCGTGTTTATTTGGTAAGTCCTGTTGAGTTTCTGATCAATGGTAACTACAAAGATGTTGAAAAATGGGAGAAGATCAAGGGGGTGTTGACTTTAGTCATGTTGTGAGTGGATGAACAGGCTTTAGGGAGATGGGCTGAGTTGCTTGATGTAGAATTTATGACCTCTGAATTTCTCTAGTTTAGCCACAGTATTTATGTATGATTAGTCCAGTTCAGTTTCTTATCATAAAATTACAGAATCTCGACAGTGGAGAAGGAGGCCATGCGGTCCATCGAGCCTGCACCAATGACAATCCTACCCAGGCCCTATCTGCATTATATCCATATTTATCCTGCTAACTCCTCTAACCTACACATCCTGGGTCACTTAGGGGCAATTTAGCATGGTCAATCCACCTAACCTGCACATCTTTCGGACTGTGGGAGGAAAGTGGAGCACCCAGAAGAAACCCACGCAGAAACAGGGGAGAACTTGCAAACGCCACACAGGCAGTGACCCAAGCTGGGAATCGAACCCGGGTCCCTGGCGCTGTGAGGCAGCAGTGCTGACCACTATGGCACCCCTTCTGGGCAATGCTGAACCCCAGGATGCAGACAATAGGGGAGTCTGTGATTGTAAAGCCAGTGGGAGATGGCATTGATAGCCATTGCCTGGCACTAATGTGTCATGAGCGATACTTGCCACTTACATCCGTCCATGTCGAAATGTTGCCGGGGTCTCGCTGTCACCGGATACAGACTGTCAGTGTCTGAGATGAAATGAAAGGGTGCTGAATGCTCCAATTGTCAACAACACACCCCCACTTCTGACCTTTATGATGGAACGTTGCTCATTGACTTGTGGCTCATTGAGACCAGCCCAGGTCTGATGTCTTCCTCTGTGGCTGTGTCCTGTAGTTGAGATGCTGGAGTTGGAATGGGGATCTGTGTCCCGTCCACATGCCAGCCCGCCTACAGTGAGTTTAGGCCCTTGCTGAAATGGCAATCCCTGTATCTACTGTGCAATGTACCTGGATCAAGTCTGAACGTTAGTCAGTATTCAGGCAGCAGTTTGTGTTAGTCCTCCCTCTGCTTGTGGTTATAGAATTATAATGCAATACAGCACAGAAACTGGCCTCTCAACCCGACCAGTCCATGCTGACCGTGGTGCCCTCCCAGTTAGTACGACGTTTGGCCCATATCCCACTAAGCCTTTCCCATCCATGTACTTATCCAGATGCTCTTTCAGTGTTGCTATTGTACCTGCCTTGAGCATTCTGCCTTGCAGCTCATTCAATCTGTGGCGAGTTTGTTTAAAATGTGCGATCCCTGCCAGGAATCTCCTCCTGAGAGTTTTCAGTGGGTAATGACGTGACCGACCTATTGGGAGCGACTACCATCAATTCCCTCTTGGGCCTCCCTCTGTCTCTATTTTCTTTGAATATATCTTTGTTGAATATACCTTTGGCGTTGTTAGATAGGCCAGCTTTTATTGCCCATCCCTAATGCCTCTTGAAAAGGTGATGGTGAGCAGTGTGCCGTAGTTAAACCCACAGTGCTGTCGGGAGGGTAAAGAAGTTGTTCCCCTCCTTGGAAAGGTTACGCATTAAATTGATCTTTCTCTGCATCCTAGCTATGACTGTAACACTACATTCTGCACCTTCTCCTTTCTTTCTCTATGAACGGCATGCTTTGTCTATATAGCATGCAAAAGTAATACTTTTCACTGTATCCCAATACATGTGACAACATAAATCAAATCCTTCTCTATGTACTCTATGAATGGTATGCTTTGTCTGTATAGCACACAAGAAACAACACTTTTCATTGTATCCTAGTATGTATGACAACCATAAATCAAAATGGCCTAGTGGTATTATTATTAGATTATTAATACGGAAACTCAACCCATATTTTGGGGACTGGGTTTGAATCCTGCCATGGTAGATGGTGGAATTTGAATTCAATAAAAAAAAATCTGGGATTAAGAATCGATTGACGTGGGCATGATGGTATTGTGGTATTATTGGTGGATTAGGAGTCCAGTGATCTAGAGTAATCCAGATCTCTGAGGACCTGGGTTCAAATCCCACCATGATGTAGAGATGCCAGTGTTGGATTGGGGTAAACACAGTAAGAAGTCTTACAACTTATCCTATAGGTACGAGGTCTGCCTTGTTGTCTAACAAGGGGCGTACACACAATGGGTCGTGGGAGGGCTGCTCTTGGATTTTTTTTTCGCGAGTATCCTAGTGCTTCACGTCGTTAGTGTACGCTTGACCTGGACCATTTGATGGGCAACACGACAGCTCAGTGACTATCGCTGTGCTGTGCAGATACATGGATTTGGGCCTGTGTCTGTGGGAGTTTGCGCATTCTCCCCGTGCTTGTTTGGGTTTTCTCCGGGTGCTCCGGTTTCCTCCCACATCCGAAAGATGCGTTCTCAGGCTGATTGGCAGAACAAGTTCTCCCTAAATTGTCTCAAATTTGGTTTCAATCCATAGACCTATAAACACAGACAGGGATCACGGGCAGAAGTGGGAACATCGAGATGGCGACGCAGGCTCGTTGGGCCAAAGGGCCTGTTTCCCGTGCTGTTTTGTTCTTTGTTTCACTAGGTTAAAGTCCAACAGGTTTATTTGTCGCAAATACCAGTAGCTTTCAGAACTGGCTGTTCCTCGTTTAGGTGAATGGGTGTTCTGATCACAAACAGAGCATATAAAGACACAAACTCAGTTTACAGAATAATGATTGGGATGTGATGCTAATCAAATTTTATAGGTACAAACAATACGAATGGAGACAGCATCAAGTGCAGGTTAAAAGATGTGTATTGTTTCCAGAGAGGAAAGTTAGTGAGATTTTGCAAGTCCAGGTAACGACCACAACTTGCCTGGACTTGCAAAATCTCACCAATTTTCCTGTCAGGAAATAATTTACATCTTTTTAACCTGTGCTTAATGTTCTCTCCACTCACATTGTCTGTACCTATAAGACTTGATTAGCTATAAAGATTAACATTGTTATGTGAACTGAGTGTGTGCCTTTATATGCCCTGTTTGTGAACAGAGCTCCCACCCACCTGACGAAGGAGCAGCGAGCGCTCAGAAAGCTAGTGGTGTTTGCTACAAATAAACCTGGTATTGTGAGACCTCAAATCCCTTCGTGGCAGATGGTGAAATTTTGTTTGTCAATTCCGGACTTGGATACCTGTCCATGCGGAGTCTGCATGTTCTCCCTGTGACTGCTTTGGTTCCCTCCGGGTGCTCCGGTTTCTTACCACACTCCAAACGCGTGCAGGTTGGGTTAATTGGTCATGTTAAATTGGGCCTTCGTGTCAGAGGGACAAGCAGGATAAATACGTGGGGTTATGGGAATAGGGCGATTGTGGTTGGTGCAGAGTCAGTGGGCTGAATGGCCTCCTGTGGTAGGAATTCTGTGAAGCCTGTGCCCTGTAAGTTGTCAATTGCCTTTGCCTGGGGGAAAGACTGTTTGCTGCCAACAAGTCTTTGCAGCTGGAGTTACAGTAAATTCAGCCAGTCACCCTTCTCTCAGATTGTGCCTGTGTTGACACCAAATCATAACCGCAAAAGTGGGTATAGTCTGGTGCTCCTGTTCCAGCCGGCAACTCAAAAATGAGGAGAGAAAGCAGTGGGATAATTACAAGTGTGCGGGCTGTCTTTGGAAAGGAAATGAGAGCTGGCCCATCACTCAGAGGCAGACGGCGAGGCACCGGCCCTTCAATTAGTAGTTGTTGGACATGCTCCAGAGTTCTGCTGACCCTCGTGTCCCAGCTGTGCTTACAGGTTGCACAGACATAGCCCGAGTCACTGCGGCCCTGCAGTTTACTAGGAGACGCCTGCTTTCCGATGTACACTGCCTCTAGTGTGCTGCTTCATTCCCCTGACCCTCCACTCCCATCTCCCCCACCCCTGACCCATTCTCACATGCATTTGTGACCATGGAATGCGCGCGTTGAGAATCCATGCCTGACTAAGCGTGTTCCAGCCCTATATCCTGGGGCAGGGACTAAGATGAGCCGAGGAGGGCAGGCGGGGGAAAACTGTGGAAGCATCACGGGGAAAGGGGGTGCAACCATGTTGTGCGATTGTGCTGAAGCGACAAGTGAAATGTCCCTGGTGGTAGTTGGCACTACTGCCTTCACAGCGCCAGAGACCCAGACTTGACTCCCAGCTTCAGGTCACTATCTGTGCAGTCTGCATAGTCTCCCCATATCTGTGTGAGTTTCATCCAGGTATGCTGGTTTCCAGTCCAAAGATTAGGTTGGTTGGCTGTGCTAAATTTCCCTAGTGTTCAAAGATGCACAGGTAAGGTGGATTGGCTGTGCTAAATTACCCCTTAGTATCCAAAGATGTGCATGTTATGAGAATTAGCTGTGCTAAATTGTCCTTTAGTGCCCAAAGATGTGTGTGTCAGGTGGATTAGCCATGCTAAATTGCTCCTTAGTGTCCAAGAATGTGCAGATTAAGTGGATTGGCCATCTAAATTGCCCCTTAGTATCCAAAGATGTGCACGTTAGGTGGATTGGCCATCTAAATTGCCCCTTAGTATCCAAAGATGTGCATGTTAGGTGGATTGGCCATGCTAAATTGCTCCTTAGTGTTTAAAAATGTGCAGATGAAGTGGACTGGCCATGCTAAATTGCCTGTTAGCATCAGGGGATTCAGCAGAGTAAATATGTGGAGTTATGGGAATAGAACATGGATGGGATTATTGTCAGTGTAGGCTCGATGGGCTGAGTGGCCTCCTTTTGCACTGTAAGCATTTGTGAGTAGCTTACAGATGAGACATTCACAGTATAATTATTTATTGTGAGTGTGCTATTTGACTGCAGGGGACTGCGCACCATGGCCAAGTCTGAAATTTAACCCTGTCACCATCAGCAAAGGTCTGGGTGTGGGGCAGGGGATGCTTTGTGGGGCAGGTAGGGGCTAGATCTGGGTGTTTTTATTCCTCTAGAGCCCAGGAACACTCAATTTAATGAACCCGCCCGCGTGTCTTTTTCCAAAAATGTACTTTACATTTGCAGATTCTGTGGAAGTATGTTTCAAATCGGGCGTCGCAGCAAGGACAATAAAAGTCTCCTTTCCTCAGTACAGCAAGTTGCACTCTGAGGTGCTTCAATCTAATTTACTGGAGCTGTCCCAAGTCAAACTAACAGCCAGAGGGGTTTCTGTACCATTACCAACCCTTTGGTGCACAGAAACTGGGTGGCTGGAGGGCATTTGTGGGGGCGAAGGGGTAGCTGAACTGAGCAGAGGTGCTATTGTTTGGATTGACATTCTCATCATTCCTTTCCTCCCGCCCTGTTGGGATCCCGCTCTGTTCCCCGCCCCCAAGGCCAGGAGGAGTTTCCAGCCTTCCGCCCACTTCAGCCTGGATCTACGTTCATTCCTGGGCTGTGAGGCCTCGTGCGGTTGAACAACTCCCCCTCCCCTCCGGCCCACAGCAATGGTTGCCACTGGTACATGACAGAGGGAGTTGATATTTGGGAAATTGATTTTGGGACGGATCCCTGCTCGGGATGAGTTAGAGCGTCAGGAATTCTCAAACGTGTCCGTTCTGACAGCTATATAAATAACAGTTGGAGCCTGACACTGCCACCTCCTATTTATAGCCACCGTCCTCAGCCGGTGGAGGCTCTCGGGGTCCAGATTTCATCATCAGGTGGGCAAACTTGGTGAATCTTTCATGGATGTTTTTACACAGGGAGCTGGGTCAAAATGGCCGACTGCCATGCATAAAATGGCCGACTTGATGCCATGCGATACAAGGCTGGGAGCATCATTCTAGATGCCACGTACAAAGCGTTGGAGCACACAGGACTCCAAGTCACGGAATAGAATCCCTACAGCTTCAGCCACTGAGCCTGCATTGACCACCCTATCAAACAGGCCCAATTCCTGCAACCCCACATATTTACCCTGCTAATCCCCCTGGCATGAAGGGGCAATTTGGCATTGTTGATTTATTGTCATATGTATTGGGATACAGTGAAAAATATTGTTTCTTGCATGCTATACAGACAAAGCATACAGTTCATAGAAAAGGAAGAGAGAGTGCAGAATGTACTGTTACAGTCATAGCTAGGGTGTAGAGAAAGATCAACTTAATGGAAGGTAGGTTCATTCGAAAGTCTTGACAGCAGCAGAGAAGAACCTATTCTTGAGTCGGCTGTTACATAACCTCAGACTTTTGTGTCTTTTTCCGCATGGAAAAAGAGAATGTCCTGGGTGCATGGGTCCTTGATTATGCTGGCTGCTTTTCCCGAGGCAGCAGGAAGTGTCAATGGATGGGAGGCTGGTTTGCGTGATGTACTGGACTACATTCATGATCTTTTGTAGTTCCTTGTGGTCTTGGGCAGAGCAGGATCCCATACCAAGCTGTGATACAACTAGGAAGAATGCTTTCTACGGTGCATCTGTAAAAGTTGGTGAGAGTCGTAGCTGACCTCCAAATTTCTTTACTCTTCTGAGAAAGTAGAGGCGTTGGTGGGCTTTCTTAACTATAGCGTTGGCATGGGGGTTCCGGGACGGGTTGTTGGCGGTTTAGACGCCTAAAAATCTTAAGCTCTCGACCGTTTCTACCTAATGTGAACATTTTTGGACACGAGATTGTGACACAGTCATTAGCACTGCTGCCTCTCGGCCTCAGGGACCCAGGGTCAATTTCTGGCTTGGGTCACTGTCTGTGCGGAGTTTGCACAGCTTTTCTCTGTGTGCTCTGGTTTCCTCCCACAGTCAAAGACATGAAGGTTAGGTGGATTGCCAATGCTAAATTGTCCCTTGTTCCAAAGATGTGCAGGGTAAATGGATTGGCCGTGCTAAGTTATCTCTTAGTTTTGGGGAATTAACTAGGGTAAATATGTGGGGTTACAGGATTTTTGTTAGTACAGACCCGATGGATCAAATAACCTCATTCCGCGATGTAGGTATTCTGCAATTGTAGTAGTTGAACTTGTGGAGGCAGCTTACCCAAACGCGCTGACTTTACTTACCCTACTGCAGCGCTGAGACCCCTGGGCTGGGGAGTTGGATTTATCAGCTGCCTTACTTTCTCCCTCTTTCTTTACCCACCCCATCTCCGCAGGCAATCCTACGATCGAGCCCTCAGGAAAGGGTCTGGGACGTGCAGTGGCAGCATTTCAGCTGACATAGAGACAGCAACCAAGGGGGTGAGTCCTCCATATCTCAGAGACTCGGATCCTATCTAGGGGGATTGGGTGCAGGGGTTTACGTGTGAGGCACCCTCATTCATAGCATCGTGCGTTCACCGTGTGGGGGGGGTGGGGATTGGGCATCTGCATAGCCCAGCAATAATGGGATGTTGATAGGTTTATGTGTTGGGGAAGGCTTGCTTGAAATTAGCACACCTGTCTGCGTTTCTTGACTCACTCCCAGATATCTCTGCGTTCGCGGAGCCTCCCTCCTCTCGGAAACCTTCACTCTTCGCCAATTCCCCTTCAAACAGAGGTCAGCGACCCACTCAGTTACAGTGACACTGGTGTGTGGAAACAGGCACACGTGCCATGCTCGCAGACAGGACATGCTTAGCTAAACAGCTCTCAAACTCTCTCTGTACAGACGTGTGCGCAAACCACAGACACGTTATAGGCTGGGAGAACGCTGTTTGGTCCACCCTGCCTGCACTGGCTCTCCAAGGTGAGCATTGCAACTTAGTGCCCGTTCCCCCTGCCTTTTCCCTCTAAACCCGCCCTGTGCTTTGTTAAATAATTGTCCAGTTGCTTCCTGAAAGCCTCACTTGAACCTGGCTCCACTGGCTCCCAACCACTCACTGGGTGGAAAGGTTATTCCTTGCATTGCACTCCCTTTTTTTCCCCAAATCACAAGCATGTACGCACGCACGCGTGCATGCCTACCTATCCGAGGAGGCAAAGCTCCCCCTGAGCCTATCCTGGAGGTGTAGCCCAACCCCCCACCCCCTCCTTCCCGCACGCCTGAGCAGACACTTCATAATCTCCTGTGTTTAAGTTGTTCGACCTCTGATGCTGTTCTGCTGAATCCACACCGTGTCCCATGTCAGTGGGAGAGTTTGATGGAGTTAAGGTAGTTAATTTGCCACCCGATCTGTGTGCATTGGGGTGTGCCCCCCATCGCCCGTCCACCGTGAGCTGACATCTGCATTGTTGCTGCAGGGCTGCAGCGGTGGGGCAGTAGGCTGGTTCGACACAGAGACAAATGGAAAGAAGCGAGAAGCGGTACCTCAACGCGGAGCGCGAGGATGAGATGGTGAGTTCAAGTAAAGTTCGTTTATTAGTCACGAGTATGATTTACATTGATGCTGTAATGAAGTCACTGTGAAGTTTCCCTGGTTGCTACAGTCCGGCGCCTGTTTGGGTCACTACACCCTAACCAGGACGTCTTTCAGACTGAGAGGGGAAAACCAGAGCGCACAGACGTGGGGAGAATGGGCAAACTCGGCACAGACAGTGTCCTGAGCTGGGAATCAAACCTGGTCCCCTGCCACTGTGAGGCAACAGCGCTAACCACTGTCCGTCCGTGCTGCCGCCCCAGTTGAGGCTTCTTTATCTCGAGGTTGGCAAGAGGGGAGAGGATGTGAAGAGAAAGTGGCTTGGCTGGGGAGGGAGTCACCAGTCGAGGTTGTGGGGGGGTGGAAATTGGTGTCTGCACTGAAGCGTGGTCTGGGGGATTGGTGTCTGCACTGATGCGCAGGCTGGAGTGGGGGGTTCGCTGTCTGCACTGGAGATTACTTTGCTGAACTGAGGCTGGCTGAGGGAACACAGTGAGATTGAAGGTTGGACACTTGTCTGGATTACTGTGGGTGGGGTCGCAGAGGAAAGTCGAGGGCTCTGTGTGATCGAGAGGTGAAGGAATGGGTGGGAAACAGTGGCGGGGATAAGTTAGCGGACGGGGTGAGGGAGATTTGGGGGAAAATAGATTTGCGAATTGGTGGGAGTTTGGGCGAGGGGAGTTTGTTGTACGGTGGGAAAGGCCTCTGGGGACTGAGAGAGGTGTTGGGGACCAGATGTTATCTGCATCTTGGGGGGAATGTGAATGGGGGTTGTGGGGGGGGGTTGGCACGCAGGTGGGAGAAAATCGGGGGAAGTTGAGCGGGGAGGGGTCAGATGGGAGGCGCAGAGGGGGAGTTGAGGGTCAGGCAGCAGAGAGGGGGGGGGGAAAAAAGGCGGGAGAGAGAAGTCGGGTGGGTTTGGCAGGGGAGGGGAAAATCGGGGATGCTGGGCGGGGAAGGGGGAGCAGACAGGGAAGAGGGAAACAGGTGGGAAGAGGAGTCAGGGGAGGAGTCATTGGGCGGGGGGGAATTGGGCAAGGAAAGGTGAGCAGATAGGGAGGAGGAACAGGCAGGAGAAGGAAGGTGAGGAGGGGGGAGCAGGCGGGGAGGGGAGTTGGGTGGGTCAGGCAGGAATGGGGTAACAGGCGGTGGGGAGTCGGGGGGGTGTTGGGTGGTGGAGGGGGGAGTCAGGGAGGTTGGGTTGGAGAGGGGGAGGCAGTTGGAGAGGGGCAGTCGGACAGGGGGAGCGGTGTGGAGTGTGGATCAGTGTGTGGTGAGTTCATCGAAGAATCCTGACAGTGCAGAAAGAGGCCATTCAGCCCATCAGGTACACCGACCACAATCCCACCCGAGCCCTATTCCCGTAACCCCAAACTTTTACCCTGCTAACACACCCCCCACCCCCACTACAATTTAGCATCCAATCCATCAGACTGTGGGAGGAAACCGGAAGAACGTGCTGACTCCACACACACAGTGTCGCAAGCTGGGAATCGAACCCGTGTCTCTGGCGCTGAGAGGCAGCAGTGCCAACCACCGTGCCACCCAAACCACAGTGGGCTGTGAGGCGGCGGGGGTGGGGGGGATGCATATTATGATCAGGCAGTATCCGGCCTGGTCAGGTTCGCTCCTGACTCCTCCCTCACTCTCTTCCATCTTTCCCACAGGAAGTGGCCGGTTACCAGCCATGCTGGTGGAAGCTGGGCCTGGTGGGCGTGGGGACCGTGTGCAGCGGTGGCCTCCTCCTCCTCTTCCTCTACTGGATGCCGGAGTGGAGTGTCAAGTGCATGTGTAAGGAGGTCTCGCTGGAAAAGGCGACGGTGCTGCTCCTTTGGACCACGGTAAGGACTCGGTGGGCGGGGCCCATGGCTGAGGGCAAAGAAAGATCCAAGGATGGGGGTGGTTCTCCTTTGACGTGTTAGCTCTGAAAGGAGATTGACCTTTATCCCTCAGTCTACATCGTTACAACATAATCTGGCCATTGTTGGAGCTTGCTATGACTAACTAGGCCGCCATGAAGGTTGGATTAGACTGCCACCTATAGCCATTCAGCAGTATTACAGGTTGGGTGTAGAGCGCCCCCTAGAGGTGGCCGATAGTCATGCCTCCTCATCAATAGGTCAGCGCCCAAGGGTGCAACCACTGCCACCTCCTGTCCTGACATTGGGGTTTTGTAGCATTGTGCGGGAGGCGGATGTATCTTGATAGAAAAACAAGGCAGAGAAATATTGCGCTTACTTTAGGAAGGATGTCAAGGAATTGGAGGGAAGGTGTGTACAAAGACTCCTGAGGATGCTTCCGGAAATGGACATCTTCAGCAACGTTGGGAGATTGGCCACCTTGTTTTTCTTAGCCCACAGAAGACTGGGAGGAGATTTAATAGCAGTCAAAAATCATGGAATCTTGACAGTGGGGAAGAGGCCATTTGGTCCATCGAGTGTGCACTGACTGTGATTATTTTATGATGTAAAGATGCCGGCGTTGGATTGGGGTGGTAAGAACTCAGTAAGAATTGAGCAACACCAATTTTTAATCCAACCGATTTATTTGATAGTAAAATTGCGAGCTTTCAACACTCTGTGTCTTCCTCAGGCAAATGCCTCAGGTGATTATTTTATCCAGGCCCTATCCCATTACCTCACACATTTCCCATGGCTAATCCATCTAATCTGCACATCTTTGGACACTAAGGGGCAATTTAGCATGGCCAATCCACCTAACCTACACATCTTTGGATACTAAGGGGCAATTTAGCACGGCCAATCCACCTAACCTGCACATCTTTGGATACTAAGGGGCAATTTAGCATGGCCAATCCACCCAACCTGTATGTCTCTGGATTGTGGGAGGAACCCCACGCAGACATGGGGAGAACATGCAGACTCTGCACAAACAGTGATCCAAGCCGGGAGTCGAACCCAGGTTCCTGGCGCTGTGAGGCAGCAGTGCTAACCATTGTGCCCAACGTGCCACTTTCACGAGAGCCTAATCGGACTCGGTGGGCAGCAATTGTTGCCATTGATGGACAGGTCAAGAGCGGGAGGTTGCCGATTTGACACAATGGGGCATGAGGGCAAACCTTTCACACAGTGAAGGGTTAGTGCTGACTGTGCGGGGGGGGAGGCAGAGTCAATCGTGACTTTCCAAGAACTGACTGAAGAGTTAAAAATCACACGTGTCCGGGAAGGAGTGGGGAATAACTGAGGTGCCCTTGCACAGGGTTAGCACAGCCATGACTGGCCAAATGGCCTCCTTCTGTCTTGCGAGCCTTCTGGCGATTTCTGCAGCTAAAGGAGATTTCTTTTGACCACCTGCAGGATGAGTTCCACACTTGCTTCAGGGTCAGGGTGCATCTCATGGAGGCTCCGGGCTACGAGCCCCTGGGCACGCTGCTCCCCGAATGTCGTGAGAAGCCGGCGTACACTGCGACCACCCTCATGATCGAGCAGCCAGAGTGCAAGAAGGATCTGCTGCCCGAGACTCCAGACGTGGAGCAAGTTCAGGTCAGACTGCAGAGGATTCTTTTTGTTTTCTGTCCTTTGTGTGTTACAACACTGTCAAGAGTGATTTGGTTTATTATTGTCACATGTATTGGGATACAGTGAAAAGTAGTGTTTCTTGCGTGCCACACAGACAAAGCATACTGTTCATAGAGTACACAAGGGAGAACTATTTAATTTATTGTCACGTATTGGGATACAGCGAAAAATATTGTTTCTTGCACACTGTGTACAGACAAAGCACAATGTTCTTAGACAAGGAAAGGAGAGGGTGCAGAGTGTAGTGTTACAGTCATAGCTAGGGCGTAGAGAAAGATCAACTTAATGCAAGTTAGGTCCGTTCAAAAGTCTGACAGCAGCAGGGAAGAAGCTATTTTTGAGTCGGTTGGTACGTGACCTCAGACTTTTGTATCTTTTTCCTGATGGAAGAAACTGGGAGACAGAATGTCTGGGGGTTGTGGGATCCTTAATTATGCTGGCTGCTTTTCCCGAGGCAGTGGGAAGTGTAGACAGAATCAATGGATTGGAGGCTGGGTTTCGTAATGGCACCAGGCAACATTGATGACTCTTATTAGTTTACTGCAGTCTTGGGCAGAGCAGGAGCCATACCAAGCAGTGATACAACCAGAAAGTTGTTTTCTTATTGTGGTTAAAACTGTCATTTTCCTCTCCACCCCAACCCCAAGTAGCCAGACGGAGTAGTTTAAGATGATTTATTACTGCAGTTATAAAACTCTGACTAAATCTCCAAGACCAGCTGGAGTGCTGGATTCAGCAGTACCTGAGCAATTATAGTTTCAAATTCGAGTACAAGTAATTAGCATGTGCCAATCAAAGTATAGGAGTTGTCTCCATCCACTCAGTTTTTGATTAAGCTAACACCAGGCATAGATGAGGGTATAGTTGTTCAATTATAACTAGTGCATGTCATATCATCAAGCAATGATAGCTTCTCTCCGACCCATGCTGGGTCATGCTCCCATTGTTCCTTGTTCTCATAGATAGACGTGAGCTACAGCTGCACATCGTTCTGTTGAATGACCCCTGACTCTTACCTGCTTCAATTGAGATCTGTAGTTCTCATATAGTTTATCCTGAGTGACTGAGAACCAGCATGCAGCTTATGTGATTTTTTTTTTTAAACTTGTGAACTGGTTAACTCTTTCGTACGTCCGAATGTTGGCCCCACTGAGTGGTCTGGGCAGCTTCTGTATCGAGCAGATGCTCATACTAGGTGGAATGAGAGAACCATCTACTAATAGCCCTCTCCTGCATTTCAGAGACATTCCGCAGTACGGATAGTTCGGTTTGATGGGGGCATCCTTCCCGTCGTCCGGTTTCGCACACAAAATGAGCAGGAAAATCAACTAATCCATTGGGCAACTGTGTCCCCCCTCTCACAATGCCTGGAGTGGCACAAGTAGTTTATTTATCAATGTCTCTGGCAGGTCATCTTAGTAAAGTTTTGCAACACCAATTTTAAATCCAACCAATTTATTTGATAGTAAATCCACGAGCTTTCGACACTATGTTGTGCCTTCGTCAGGCAAATGCAGTGTTCTGATCTGCAGAGGCACTCATATCCACACAGACAGTTACACATTGCTGATTAGATTGCGAATCCTTACATCTAACCTGCTATTCAAGTGTTAAAGTGGCTAACAATGTGTGTGAAGGAAATCCTGAGCATTGGTTAGAAAATTGTGTATTTTCTCCAGACAGCACAGTAAGTGAGGTTTTTTGCTAACCCAGGCAAGTTACGGGGGTTACAGATAGTGTGTCATGAAGCCAAGATCCCTGTTAAGGCCGTCCTCATGTGTGCGGAGCTTGGCTATCAGTCTCTGTTCAGCGACTCTGCGCTGTCGTGTATCACGAAAGCCCCCTTGAAGAACATTTACCCGCAGGTCGGAGGCCGAATGCCCAGGACTGCTGAAGTGTTCACCCACAGGAAGGGAACTGTTTTGCCTGGTGATTGTTGAGCGATGCTCATTCATCCGCTGTCGTAGTGTCTGCATGGTCTCCCCAATGTACCATGCTTCGGGACATCCTTTCTTGAAACGTATTAGGTAGACAACGTTGGCCGAGTTGCAAGAGTATGTACCGTGTACCTGGTGAATGGTATCCTCACGTTTGATGATGTCATCCATGTCTATGATCTGGCATGTCTTGCAGAGGTTGCTGTGGCAGGGTTGTGTGGTATTGTGGTCACCGTTCTCCTGAAGGTTGGGTAGTTTGCTGCGAACAATGATCTGTTTAAGGTTGTGCGGTTGTCTGAAAGCAAGAAGTGGAGGGGTGGGGATGGCCCTAGCGAGATGTTCATCGTCATCGATGACATGTTGAAGACTCCGGAGAAGATGTCGTAGCTTCTCCGCTCCGGGGAAGTACTGGACAACAAACAGTACTTCCCCGGAGCGAAGAAGCTACGACATCTTCTCCGGAGTCTTCAACATATCATCGATGACGATGAACATCTCGCTAGGGCCATCCCCA
The DNA here is from genome assembly GCA_024679065.1 of Sphyrna mokarran. NCBI lineage: Eukaryota > Metazoa > Chordata > Chondrichthyes > Carcharhiniformes > Carcharhinidae > Sphyrna > Sphyrna mokarran. The sequence goes on from JAGIQG010000037.1 coordinate 16,454,433, forward strand.
CCCCTCCACTTCTTGCTTTCAGACAACCGCACAACCTTAAACAGATCATTGTTCGCAGCAAACTACCCAACCTTCGGGAGAACAGTGACCACAATACCACACAACCCTGCCACAACAACCTCTGCAAGACATGCCAGATCATAGACATGGACGACATCATCAAACGTGAGGATACCATTCACCAGGTACACGGTACATACTCTTGCAACTCGGCCAACGTTGTCTACCTAATACGTTGCAAGAAAGGATGTCCCGAAGCATGGTATACATTGGGGAGACCATGCAGACACTACGACAGCGGATGAATGAGCATCGCTCAACAATCACCAGGCAAAACAGCTCCCTTCCTGTGGGCGAACACTTCAGCAGTCATGGGCATTCGGCCTCCGACCTGCGGGTAAATGTTCTTCAAGGGGGCCTTCGTGACACACGACAGCGCAGAGTTGCTGAGCAGAGACTGATAGCCAAGTTCCGCACACATGAGGACGGTCTTAACAGGGATCTTGGCTTCATGTCACACTATCTGTAACCCCCGTAACTTGCCTGGATTAGCAAAAAACCTCACTTACTGTGCTGTCTGGAGAAAATACACAATTCTCTAACCAATGCTCAGGATTTCCTTCACACACATTGTTAGCCACTTTAACACTTGAATAGCAGGTTAGATGTAAGGATTCGCATTCTAATCAGCAATGTGTAACTGTCTGTGTGGATATGAGTGCCTCTGCAGATCAGAACACTGCATTTGCCTGACGAAGGCACAACATAGTGTCGAAAGCTCGTGGATTTACTATCAAATAAATTGGTTGGATTTAAAATTGGTGTTGCAAAACTTTACTGAGTTTACCCCAGTCCAACGCCGGCATCTCTACATCAGGTCATCTTAAACAGACCCTCTTCCCTGTCACCATAACCCTGCTTATTTCCCATGACTTATCCTACTAACTGACATATCTTTGGACACTAAGGGGCAATTTAGCATGGCCAATCCACCTAACCCGCACATCTTTGGGCTCTAAGGAGCAATTTAGCATGGCCAATCCACCTAACCTGCACATCTTTGGACACTAAGGGGCAATTTAGCACGGCCAATGTCCCTAACCTGCCCACCTTCAGACACTAAGGGGCAATTTGGCATGGCCAATTCACCTAACTGCACATCTTTGGACTGAGAGGAAACCAGAACACCCAGAGGAAACCCACGCAGACACACAGAACTCCACACAGGCAGTGACCCAGGTCAGGAATCGAACCCTGGTGCTGTGAAGCAGCAGTGCTAACCAATGTGTACCACCATCTGGCACACATCAGCCTGGTTACAAAGGGGGCCCTTAGGAGTGTTGCCGAATGCTACTGGGAATTTGGGGAGAGACAGTGAAAGCGAATGACTGGGCTAAGGTTAAGCTATGATCTCCCCACCACCACCGCCGCTGACCCTAATGTATGTCTGTCTCTCTCTCTCTCGTCACTAGATTCGCTTTTTCGTCCACCAGAATGTGAAGTACATGTGGAACCCGCAAGGTCAGGTGTTCCGCAGACTGGTCGCTCTGGAGGAAGGGATTCCGTGCTCTGTGCTCCACACCCGTTATAAGAACGGGCTTCCAGCAACCAGCAAGGACTATCGGTACGGACCCAGCGTGCTGAGTCGGGGCACTCACTCAGGCAGGAGGCTCGGGAGGGGGCGCTGGGCCACTTGTTGCGTGTTAGCTGGCTTGTTAACTCTGCATCAGCACCTATTTCCTCAAGGGTGCTTTACAGGAGAAAGATATCAACTAAAACTACACAGCTAAGCTAATATTTAGGGTAATATTTGGGCAAGTGTCCAGTTGTTTGGTTGAGATCAGGTTACAAAGACCAGAGTGGCATGGTGGCACACTGATTAGCACTGCTGCCTCACAACACCAGGGACTCGGGATCGATTCCCAGCTGTGTGGAGTCTGCACGTTCTCCCCCTGTGTCTGTATGCATTTCCTCCGGGTGCTCTGATTTTCTCCCACAGTCCAAAGGTATGCAGTTTAGATGGATTGGCCATGCTAAATTGTACCTTAGTATCCAAAGATGTGCAGGTTTGATGGGTTGGCCATGCTAAATTGCCCCTTAGTGTCCAAAGATGTGCAGGTTAGGTGGATTGGCCATGCTAAATTGCTCCTTAGTGTCCAAGATGTGCAGGTTAGGTGGATTTGCAATGCTAAATGCTCCTTAGTGTCCAAAGATGTGCAGGTTAGGTGGATTGGCCATGCTAAATTGCCCCTTAGTGTCCAAAGATGTGCAGGTTAGGTGGATTGGCCATGCTAAATTGCCCCTTCGTGTCCAAAGATGTGCAAGTTAGTGGATTGGCCATGCTAAATTGCCCCTTAGTGTCCAAAGATGTGCAGGTTAGGTGGATTGGCCATGCTAAATTGCTCCTTAGTGTCCAGAGATGTGCAGGTTAGGGTGGATTGGCCAAACTAAATTGCTTCTTTAAAGTCAAGGGAATTAGTGGGATAAATACGTGGAGTTATGGGGATAAGCTGCTAATGCAGACTCGATGGGCTGAATGGCCTCCTGTATTGTCGTGATGCTATGTTCTTTCTATGACTGACTTAACAAAGAAAAGAGGGTGAGGTTTAAGTTGAGGTTGAGAATTCCAAGTTTCAAATCTCAAACTCTGAAGATGCAGGGCGGAGCTATAGCTATTGGGAAATGTGCTTTGATTTGATTTATTATTGTTATTAGGAAAAGTACTGTTTCTTGCACACTATACAGAGCATACAGTTCATAGAGTACATAGGAGAGAAGGATTTGATTTATTATTGTCACGTGTTGGAATACAGTGAAAAGTATTGTTTTTTGCATGCGATACAGACAAAGCATACCGTTCATCGAGTACGTTGAGGAGAAAGAAAGGAAAGGGTGCACAATGTAGTGTTACAGTCATAGCTAGGGTGTAGAGAAAGACCAACTTAATGCAAGGCACATCCATTCAAAAGTCTGACAGCAGCAGGGAAGAAGCTGTTCTTGAGTCAGTTGGTACGTAACCTCAGACTTCAGTACCTTTTACTTGACAGAAGAAGGTGGAAGAGAGAACGTCCGGGGTGCGTGGTGTCCTTGATTATGCTGGCTGCTTTTCCCGAGGTAGTGGGAAGTGTAGACAGCATCAGTGGAGGAGTGCAGAGACCTGGGAAGGTTGTGCGGCTGGAGGAGTTCACAGAAGTAGGATAAGAGGGTGTATCTGTTGAGGGATGTGAAAATCGAGATCAGAAAAGGAAGCAATAGAATTGGGTCCTTACTTGACAGTGGAATCTGGTGTCGGCTGGCAAGTCCCCCCGAGCAGTGTCTGGACATTGGGGATGACTTCTACTCCAGCTCAGCAGCTCTGACAAGGCTGTATTCCATCACAAGACAGAGGAAAATGGATGCATATCCACGTCAACCTTACTGCTTTTATCAAATTATATCCTGGTTTGTCTCTAACCCTTGACCATTTCCTCTCCCATCTCCACTGCAGGAAACTCTTTTACGGAGAGAATCAGATTGACGTGAAAGTGCCTTCAATCCCTCGACTCCTGGTGAAGGAGGTAAGGCCCCTGGGTGACAAAATCTTGCCTCCCTGTGGGGGGAGGGGAAAACAGGGCAACTGGGCCATGAACCTGATATGGGAGGGGGAGTGAGAGGCAATGTTTATTCAATGTCGATGTTGATTCAGTGGATGAATTATGTTGAAGAAGCTTTACTCTGTATCTAACCCCGTGCTGTACCTGTCCTGGGAGTGTTTGATGGGGGACAGTGTAGAGGGAGCTTTACTCTGTATCTAACCCTGTGCTGTATCTGTCCTGGGAGTGTTTGATGGGGGACAGTGTAGAGGGAGCTTTACTCTGTATCTAATCCCGTGCTGTATCTGTCCTGGGAGTGTTTGATGGGGGACAGTGTAGAGGGAGCTTTACTCTGTATCTAACCCCGTGCTGTACCTGTCCTGGGAGTGTTTGATGGGGGAACAGTGTAGAGGGAGCTTTACTCTGTATCTAACCCCGTGCTGTGCCTGTCCTGGGAGTGTTTGATGGGGGGACAGTGTAGAGGGAGCTTTACTCTGTATCTAACCCCGTGCTGTACCTGTCCTGGGAGTGTTTGATGGGGGGACAGCGTAGAGGGAGCTTTACTCTGTATCTACCCCCGTGCTGTACCTGTCCTGGGAGTGTTTGATGGGGGGACAGTGTAGAGGGAGCTTTACTCTGTATCTAACCCCGTGCTGTACCTGTCCTGGGAGTGTTTGATGGGGGGACAGTGTAGAGGGAGCTTTACTCTGTATCTAACCCCGTGCTGTACCTGTCCTGGGAGTGTTTGATGGGGGGATAGTGTAGAGGGAGCTTTACTCTGTATCTAACCCCGTGCTGTACCTGTCCTGGGAGTGTTTGATGGGGGGACGGTGTAGAGGGAGCTTTACTCTGTATCTAACCCTGTGCTGTACCTGTCCTGGGAGTGTTTGATGGGGACGGTGTAGAGGGAGCTTTACTCTGTATTTAACCCATTTTGTCCTCTCATTTTCTGTAGGTGCTGAATCCATTCTACATTTTCCAAGTCTTCAGTGTGATTCTCTGGTCCTTTGATGATTATTACCTGTACGCCTCTGCCATTGTCTTCATGTCTATCGTCTCTATCTGCACCTCCCTGTACACTGTGAGAAAGGTAGGAGATCCTTCCCCCATTCGGCAGAAAACTGGCCTAGCCGCCGCGTTAATCTTATTCTGCAACCTCTCTGTTTTGCCTCCTCAGCAATACATCCTTCTGCACGACATGGTGGCAGCCCACAATGTGGTACGAGTGAAAGTTTACCGCAGCAACAATGGTGAGTCGTCATCTCGCTGTGTCTCCGAACCCCGCTGATGTTCCCCGCTCCCTGTTTCCTTGCGAGGTGGTGGGCATGTGGAATTTGCTGGCTGACTCGGAGATGAAGGCAGACACTTTAAAGTTTTTAAGAAGTACCTGGATCTGCACCTTAAATGCTCTAAGATGCAGGACTGTGGGCCGGGTGTTGGAAGGTGGGTTTAGGAAGGCCGCCTGGGTGTCCGCATGGACAATGTGCATGGCGACGGTGCTTAGCACTGTTACCTCAGGGCCAGGAACCTGTGTTCAGTTCCCAGCTCGGGTCACTATCTGTGCGGAGTTTGCACATTCTCCCCATGTCTCCGTGGGTTTCCTCCGAGTATTCTGGTTTCCTCCCACAGTTGGAAGGATGTGTAGGTTAGATGGATTGGCCATGCTAAATCATCCCTTAGTGTTCAAAGATGTATAGATTAGGTGGATTGGCCATGCTGAATTTTCCCTACATGTCCAAGATGTACAGATTAGAGGGATTGGCCATGGTACATTGCCCTTTAGCGTCAGGGATATTGATAGAGTAAATATATGGGGTTATGGGATCGGGACGGGGTGGGATTATTCCTGCAGGCTTGAGGGCTGAGTGTCCTTTTTCTGCACTGTTAGGATTCTATAAGATGGGCTGAATGGCATCCTCCTGCTCTATGATTTCTGTATGCTGAGTGCAGCAGAGTGTGAAATGCTCACTAACTCCCCGTTCTCTCTCTCTCTCTTTTTGTGTTGAAGTGACCGAGGAGATCTTCTCCACCGACCTGGTGCCCGGAGACGTCATCGTCATCCCCACCAATGGCATGATGATGCCTTGCGATGCCGTGTTGATCAGTGGGACGTGTGTCGTCAATGAGAGCTTGCTGACTGGTGAGGACCGAGCGGGATTATAGTGTCACAAGTTTTTTGGGGGGGGGGTGGTGGGCCATTTGTCTTTTGTGTTTGGGACAGAATCCGTCACGTTATTCCTCCTTGTGTCCGGTCACACAGTTTTTTTAACCCTGGTGCGGTGGACAAAAGAACTGCGAGTCATCTTACTAATAGACTGAAGAAGGCAAATGGCCCACTGTAACGTACGCAGCAAGATCCCACCGTGTGATAACCCCACATGGCCCTCTGTAATGTGCACAGCAAGCTCCCACCACGTGATCGCGGGACTGATGTCTGAGGGGGGATTGACTAGGTTAGGATTGTTTTTGCTGCAGTTCAGATGAATGCGGGATGGTGGGGCGGATTCTCATAGAGATTTATAAAATTCTAACAGGACTAGACAGAGTAGATGCAAAGCCGTGCGCAGCGGACCCGACCCAATCTGCACGCTGAGGACCCAACCTACGCGCAACTGCGTTGGTGGTGGAGGGATTTGCATTCAAGCTTTAACTGGAATTTCGCTGTGCTTCTTCAGTTATGTTAGAGCTGCGCTAATCCTCACAGCACTGAAGGTTAAGGGGAGCTGGAAGGTGCTGCCTGAAAGGGCGGTGGAAACAGATTCTGAAGGAACTTTCAGAAAGGGAATTGGATCAAGGGGGAATCAGAGCAGCAGGGCAAGGAAGAGTTGGGGCTAATTGTATAGCAAGAGCTGGCATGGGCACGAGAGACAGAGTGGCCTCTGTCTGTGCTGTGCACTCTAGTCTGTTGCTGACTTCTGCCTTCAAAGGACGCACTCTTCTTGATCCATGGGTTGGCTATTTTAAATGCAGTCTCTCGCTCCCCAGGAGAAAGTGTGCCCGTCCTAAAAACCAACCTTCCAGTCCCCGTCCGGAGTGCCAATGGGACAGTGCAGGAGGAGGAGGAGATGTACAGCCCGGAGAGCCACAAGCGACACACGCTCTTCTGCGGCACGGCCATCATCCAGACACGGTTTTACAGCGGCGAGCCGGTGAAGGCTGTCGTCGTCCGTACAGGTAGGTGGATACCGTTCATAGAGTACATAGGGAGAAGGATTTGATCTCATTGCTGTCACGTGTATTAGGATGCAGTGAAAAGTATTATTTCTTGCATGCTATACAAAGTGTACCATTCATAGAGTACATAGGGGAGAATGATTTGATTTACTATTGTCACATGTATCGGGATACAGTGAAAAGTATTATTTCTTGTGTGCTCTACACACAAAGCATACCATTCATAGAGTACAAGGGGAGAAGGAAAGGCGAGAGTGCAGAATGTAGTGTTACAGTCATATCTAGGGTGTAGAGAAAGATCAACTCAATGCGAGGTAGGTCCATTCAAAAGTCTGACAGCAGCAGGGAAGAAGCTGTTCTTGAGTCGGTTGGTACGTGACCTCAGACTTTCGTACCTTTTTCCCGACGGAAGCAGGTGGAAGAGAGAATGTCTGGGGTGTGTGGGGTTCTGGATTACGTTGGCTGCTTTTCCCGAGGCAGCGGGAAGTGTAGACAGTGTCAGTGGATGGGAGGCTGGTTTGCGTGATGGATTGGACTACATTCATGACCTTTTGTAGTTTCTTGCCATCTTGGGCGGAGCAGGAGCTGTACCAAGCTGTTAGACGACCAGAAAGAATAGTTCCTCTGATGCATCTGTAAAAGTTGGTGGGAGTTGTAGCTGACAAGCCAAATTTCCTTCATGTTCTGAGAAAATAGAGGTGTTGGTACATTTCTTAACTATAGTGTCTGCACTATAGGAGGACCAGGACAAGTTGTTGGTGATCTGGGTACCAAAAGGCTTAAAACTCTCGACCCTTTCTACTTTGTTCCCTTCGATATAGGTACGTGGGCTGGGTACGTAGGATGGTGGAGATGTAGTCTGAGCTTCATAAGAACTTGGAGCAGGAGTGTGCCACCTGGCCCCTCTTTTCGTGACCTTTCATGGACTCAGCTCCACTTACCCACCTGCTGACCATAATCCTTAATTCCTTTACTGTTTGAAAATCTATCTATCCTTGTCTTAAAAACACCCAATGAGGTCGCCTCGTTGGGCAGGGAATTCCACAGATTCACAACCCTTTGTGTGAAGAAGTTCTTGCTCAACTCAGTCCTAAATCTGCTCCCCATTATTTTGAGGCCATGCCCCCCAGTTCTAGTTTCACCCTCCAGTGGAAACAGCTTCCTTGCTTCTATCTTATCGATTCCCTTCAGAATCTTATATGTTTCTATGAGATCTCCCCTCATTCTTCTGCATTCTAATGAGTATAGCCCTAGTTTACTCATAAGCCAATCCCGAAATCAACCTAGTGAATCTCCTCTGCACCGCCTCCAGTGCCAGTATATCCTTTCATAAGTAGGGAGACCAAAACTGTACACAGTATTCCAGGTGTGGCCTCACCAGCACCTTATACAGCTGCAGCATAACCTTGCTGTTTTTAAACTCCATCCCTCCAGCATTGAAGATTTGCTGCCTTACAGTGGCACAGGGGTTAATACTGCTGCCTCACAGCTCGAGGGACTTGGGCTCAATTCCCGGCTCGGGTCACTGTCTGTGTGGAGTGTGCACATTCTCCTTGTGTCTATGTGGGTTTCCGCCAGGTGCTCAGTTTCCTCCCACAATCCACAGATTGCAGGTTAGGTTGATTGGCCATGCTAAATTGCCCCTTAGTGTGCAAACGTGTGTAAGTTAGATGGATTGGCCATGCTAAATTGCCTGGTAGTGTCCTATGACTGTAGTTTAGAGGGATTAATGGGGTAAACGTGTGGGATTGTAGGAATAAGGTCTGGATGGAATTGTGGTCATTGCAGACTCAATAGACTGAATGGCGTCCTGCACTGTAGGATTCTAGGATTCTTCATTACTTGCAAACCAATGTTTTGTGATTAAAACTGCCTGCTTTGAACTGACTGATTTTTTTTTTTTGTTTTCCATTTCCTGGTCCCAAAAGGCTTCTACACTTCGAAAGGGCAGCTGGTTTGCTCGATTCTTTATCCGAAGCCCACCGACTTCAAGCTGTACCGTGACGCCTACCGCTTCCTGCTGTGCCTGGTGTGCATAGCAGGCATCGGCATGGTCTACAGCATCATCAGCAGCTCCCTGCAGGGGGTGAGTAAGAAGCAGGGGGAGGGAGAGTGGCTGCGTGGGGCGCATGAATGCCTGCGTTTGGGAGAGGGTGTTTGCGGGCCAGCTCTGCAATTTTCCTCAAAGCCAGTTGTGTTCCTCTGACTTGTTGTCCCATTAGCTCCGAGTTCCAGACCACGTCTTGATGTTGGGGTTTGAGGGGACTTGGTTCAGCTTTTGGGGTCGAATCAGTGTCCTTGCCCCGTTCTGCTTGCATCAGAACCACGCATCAGGCCAGCTCGTGCGAGGGATGAGGCAACTTGTGATATGTGTTTCCATTTGATTTTGAAGGACAAAAAAACAGGGAGGTAACTGTGTATGAAGATCTTACAGAGGTCTATAAAATAATGAGAGGCACAGATCAGCTGGATAGTCAATATCTTTTCCCAAAGGGAGGGGAGCCTAAAACTAGAGGGCATAGGTTTAAGGTGAGAGGGGAGAGATACAAAACCAGAGGGGACAATTTATTCACAGAGAGGGTGGTGAGTGTCTGGAACAAGCTGCCAGAGGCAGTAGTAGAGGCGGGTACTTTGAAAAGCGTGGGCACGATGGGTGTAGAGGGATATGGGCCAAATGTGGGCAATTGGGACGAGTTTAAGGGTTACGAGAAAGGGTGGCATGGACAAGTTGGGATGAAGGGCCTGTTTATCTCTATGACTGTATAAACATAGAATCCTGCAGTGCAGAAGGAGGACGTTCAGCCCATTGAGGCTGCATCAACAGCAATTTCACCCAGGCCCTGTCCCCAACACGTCACGTACTTACTCTGCTGTAGTCCCGCTGACAATAAGAGGCAATTTAGCATGACTAATCCTCCTAACCTGCACACCTTTCGGATTGTGGGAGGGGGGGAGCCAGAGTACCTGGAGGAATCTCGCACATTCACAGGGAGAAGGTGCAAACCCCACGCAGGCAGTCACCCAAGGTTAGAATTGAAACCGGGAACTTGGCACTGTGAGACAGCAGTACTAGCCACTGTGCGGCCCACATCTTTGGACATTGAGGGGTAATTTACCATGGCCAATCCATCTATCCTACACATCTTGAGGGCAGTATGGTGGCACAATGGTTAGCACTGCTGACTCTCAGTGCCCGGAACCCGGGTTCGAATCTCGGCTCAGGTCACTGTGCAGAGTCTGCACTTTCTTTCCGTGTCTACGTGCGTTTCCTCTGGGCGCTTCGGTTTCCTCCTACAGTCCAAAGATGTGCAGGTTGGGCGGATTAGCCATGCTAAATTGCCCCTTCGTGTCCAAAGATGTGTAGGTTAGGTGGATTGGCCATGTTAAATTGCCCCTTCGTGTCCAAAGATGTGCGGGTTAGGTGGATTGGCCATGTTAAATTGCCCCTTCGTGTCCAAAGATGTGCAGGTTAGATGGATTGGTTATGCTATATATGTGGATGACTGAGATAGGACCCCTGTTGGAGGGCTGGCAGAGACTCGATGGGCTGAAAGGCATGCTTCTGTGCTGTCGAGATTTGGTTATGACTGCAACTAGTCTCCTGCACGTCTTTGGCTGATGAGGGCCCCATCTTACCCCTCCTCCGGGTTAAGTTCTCCACTCGAGCTCCCCCTGGGCCAGGTGACCCTGACTCTGCTGTGTTGCCCTTAAAAGGGACAGTCACCACATTGGTACTGTATGGAAGTGGACTACCCAGAGGAAACATGCAGACATGAGGAGAATGTGCAAACCCCACACAGAGAGTCACCCAAAGCTAGAATTGAACTTGGTGCTGTGAGGCTAACTACTGTGCCACTCACATCTAAGGTCAATTTAGCATGCTAGGGTGACCACGGAGGGGAGGGGGCAGCAAAGCAGAGGGGAGGGGTTGTCCGTTGTGTTTCAGTATTTGAGCTCTTGGGGCAGGTTTGGGGTGTGTGAGGGTGGGACGACGTTGGAGTTGGCAGGGGAGAGGGGGTGTTATGCTTAGGATTATGTGACCTTTGCTGACCTCTGCCCTCTCTCATTTACTCCCCTTTCCAGGAAGAGGCTGAACGCATCATTGTCGAGGCTCTGGACATCATCACCATCACTGTGCCCCCTGCCCTCCCGGCTGCCATGACGGCTGGCATTGTCTACGCACAGCACCGTCTCAAGCGGAAGGGCATCTACTCTATCAGCCCCCAGCGCATCAACATCTGCGGGCAGCTCAACCTGGTTTGCTTCGACAAGGTTCGTGGCCCAGGGGAAGGCGGGGGAAGGAGGGGTGTTGGTGTGAGAGGGAAGGGCTGCAGTGGCAAGATGGGGTCATTCTATTCGGCACGGTGGTTAGCACTTCAGCCTCACAGTGCCAGGGACCCAGGTTCCATCCCATTGGGCACGTACTCTGATCGAGACCGAAAGGAAAAATGCTGGAAAATCTCAGCGGATCTGGCAGCATCTGTAAGGAGAGAAAAGAGCTGAGATTGGAGTTCAGACGACTCTTTGTGGGTTGAGAGCCTTGCATCAGACTCTGATTGTGAGCTTTCTGCCAGACTTGGGGAGTGCCGCGTTGCACTCTGCATGGAGCGGCCTTCTGCATGAGACACCATCCAAGGCACCTATCTGTCCTCTCAGCTGGGTGTTTAAAGACCACTGGGCATCTTGGCGGCACTGTGGTTAGCACTGCTCTCTCGCGGCGCCAGGGACCCGGGTTCGCTTCCCAGCTTGGGTCACTGTCTGAGTGCAGTCTGCATATTCTCCCCGTGTCTGCGTGCGTTTCCTCCCACAATCTGAAAGACAAGAACAAAGAAAATTACAGCACAGGAACAGGCCCTTTGGCCCTCCAAGCATGCGCTTGACTATGCTGCCCGACTGAACTAAAACCCCCTATCCTTCCAGGCACCGTATCCATCTATTCCCATCTCATTCATGTTCTTGTCAAAACACCCCTTAGAAGTCCCAAAGACGTGCTGGTTAGGTGAATTGGCTGTGCTAAATTCTCCCTCGGTATTAACCGAACAGGCGCCAATGTGTGGCAACCAGGGTACTTTCACAGTAGCTTCATTGCAGTGTTAATCTAAGCCTACTTGTGACACTAATAAATGAAATACCCCATGCTTGGGCTGACAAGGCAGCACGGTGGCACAGTGGTTGGCACTGCTGCCTCACAACACCATGGACCTGGGTTCGATTCCCGGCTTGTGCGGAGTCTGCACATTCTCCCCGTGTCTGCATGGGTTTCCTTCCACAGTCCAAAAGACATGCTAAATTCTCTCTGTGTTACCCGAACAGGCGCCGGAGTGTAGCAACGAGGCGATTTTCACAGTAACTTCACTGTGGTGAAGGCTTGCTTGTAACACTGATAAATAGATTCTGAGCAATGGATAATCACACAGTGCTTTTCACAAGGTTGGCACCCAAATTGAACCATTCTGTCCATAAGGAAAGTAGTCTTACAACACCAGGTTAAAGTCCAGCAGGTTTATTTGGAATCATGAGCTTTTGGAACACTGCTCCTTCCTCAGGTGATGGAGAGGTAGGTTTCACAAGCACGGCATAGAAAGAGAGAGAGAGACACAATTGCAAGATAATGGTTGGACAATTCACATCTCTTTAACCAGTGGTTATCCCTCTCTCCACTTGCACTGTCTTTATTATCTTGATTATCTATAAAGACCTACATTCCAACCGTTATCTTGCGAATACAATTTTGTCTCTTAAAAAGCACTTAGACAGTTAGATGAGTTGTTATGGCTGTCGAGGGATATGAGCCAAGCATGAGCAGTTGGGACTTGCTTAAGTTTAAAATGAGAGAACGGCATGGATAAGTTGGCCAAAAGGGCCTTGTCAGAAACCTCTATGTAAACCTCTGGTGTTTAGTTGTGGTTGACACAATGCCAGAAGGATGTGCGGGCTTTGGAGAGGGACAGGATTTACCAGGGTATTGCCTAGTATGGAGGGCATTAGCTACGAGGAGAGGTTGGAGAAACTTGATTTGTTCTCACTGGAGCATGGAGGTTGAGGGGTGACCTGATAGAAGCCGACAGAGATTATGAGGGGCATGGACAGAGTGGATAGTCAGAAGTTTTTTCCCCAGGGTGGAAGAGTCAATTACTAAGAAGGCACAGGTTTAAGGTGCGAGGGGCAAGTTTAAAGGAGATGTACGAGGCAAGTTTTTTTACACAGAGGCTGGTGGATGCCTGGAATTCACTATCAGGGAGGTAGTGGAAATAGATACGATAATGACTTTTAAGAGGCGTGTCGACAGATATATGAAGAACAAAGAACAAAACAGCACGGGAAACAGGCCCTTCGGCCCAACCAGCCCGCGCCGCCACCCCGATGTTCCCACCTCTACCTGTGATCCCTGTCTATGTTTACAGATCTATGGATTAAAAACCAGATCTGAGACAATTTAGGGAGAATTTGTTTTGCCAATTAGCCTAAGAGCACATCTTTGGGATGTGGGAGGAAACCGGAGCACCCGGAGAAAACCCACGCAAGCACGGGGAGAATGCGCAAACTCCCACAGACACAGGCCCCAAATCCGTGTGTCTGCACAGCACAGTGATAGTCACTGAGCTGTGGTGTTGCCCATCAAATGGTCCAGGTCAAGCGTACACTAACGACATGAAGCACTAGGATACTCTCGAAAAAAAAATCCAAGAGCAGCCCTCTCACGACCCATTGCGTGTACGCCCCTCGTTAGACAACAAGGTGGACCAAAGCACGGGAATAGAGGGATATGGTCCCTGGAAGGGTAGGGGATTTTAGTTCAGATGGGCAGCATGGTCGGTGTAGGCTTGGAGAGCTGAAGGGACTGTTCCTGTGCTGTAATTTTCTTTGTTCTTCTTTGATTCTATTACTGTAATTGTGTATTGGCCTTCATATGTCATGTTTGCGAAACCCAACTCTCTCCTCACCTGAGGAAGGAGCAGAGCTTCGAAAACTCGTGATTCCAAATAGATCTGTTGGACTTTAACCTGGTGTTGTGAGACTTCTGACTGTGTCCACCGCAGTCCAACGCTGACATCTCCACGACATGGCTTTCAGGAAAGATTGAAGATGCTTTCTCTCTTGAACAAGCCAAAAGATCTCCTGGACAAAGGCCTTTACAATTCGGAAGGTGACTCAATACCTTATGACTCCACGCTCAAGGTGTGGTGGGAGGGGGACCCTTTACCCAGAGGATGGCTGAGGTGAATTGTACAGATACACTTCTTGTGGAAGTAGATACCAAATGTTGGGCAAAGCTCAGCAAGTCTGGACAAATTGTGGAGGAGGAAAACAGAATTCCTTGGGGTCCGTGGGCTTTTCTTAGTCCTGAAGAAGATGCACACGGGCGTGAAGCACCAACTTTTGTGTTCCTTTCACCACAAGTTATAGAATCCCGACAACGCAGGAAGAGGCTGGTCAGCCCATGAGTTCGGCACTGACTCTCCAACAGAGCATTTGACCCAGGCCCAACTTCCCGGCCCCATCTTCGTAACGCATTTACCCTGCCAATCCACCTAACTTGCACATCTTTGGACACAGGGCAATTTAGCATGGCCAATCCATGCAACATGCACATCTTTGGACACAGGGCAATTTAGCATGGCCAATCCATGCAACATGCACATCTTTGGACACAGGGCAATTTAGCATGGTCAATCCATGCAACATGCACATCATTGGACAATAAGGAGCAATTTAGCATGGCCAATCCACCTAACTTGCACATCTTTGGACACAGGGCAATTTAGCATGGCCAATCCATGCAACATGCACATCATTGGACAATAAGGAGCAATTTAGCATGGCCAATCCACCTAACTTGCACATCTTTGGACACAGGGCAATTTAGCATGGCCAATCCATGCAACATGCACATCATTGGACAATAAGGGGCAATTTAGCATGGCCAATTCCCCCTAACCAGCACATCATTGGACATTAAGGGGCAATTTAACGTGGCCATTCCAGCTAACATGTGCATCTTTGGACACTAAGGGACAATTTAGCAAAGCCAATCCACCTAACCTGCATATCTTTGGACACAAGGGACAAATGTCTCCTTTTACCGAAACACTGCATTTATTTTTCTGCAGACGGGGACACTGACTGAAGATGGTCTGGACATGTGGGGCTTCCTCCGAGCACAGGATGGCAGGTACGGTCAAGAACATTTCGCTGTGCGCCCTCTGCTAACTTACCCAATTCTGAAGATCTTTTGTTCACTCCCTTCAGAGCTATTTCTCCCCAAATGTTCCACAGCATTTTATAGAGCGGACAGAAGAGAAAAACAAAAATCCAGTAATGGTTACCACACTGGGCAGTTGTATCACAATGGGCTTTTCTTCTGAGGTCAAACAAATGGCTTCTGTAGAGAGGCCTCCTTCACAAATGCTGCTCACTGGGAGTTTAACGGCTATGCCAGCTGTGGATGAATCCAAATTATTTATCCTTGGACAGAGGATTAGTCAGCACCTGATAGATTAGGTGTTGTGAGACTTCTGACTGTGTCCACCGCAGTCCAACGCCGACATCTCCGCGACATGGCTTTCAGGAAAGATTGAAGATGCTTTCTCTCTTGAACAAGCCAAAAAAAATCTCCTGGACAAAGGCTTTTACAATTCGGAAGGGGACTCAAACTTGCCCGGGGGGGATGGTTGGAGAAAGGGTGGATGCATGAATGGGGATTGCGATGATCTGCTTTCTCCCGATGGTTGTGGAGACTCAGACATTGATCGCAATGACGACAGAGATTGACAAATTTCTGGATATTAAAGACAAATGAGGATACGGGGATCGTGCAGTGGGAATGGCTGATGTTTAAAAGAGAGCCATTCCTTGAGTTTACCCCATCGTCCACCTCCCTGCTCCTCCCCCTTTCCCTTGACTGTGCTTGCACTCTCCCTCACCCTCTCCTGCGCCCACACTTCGTTCATCCATCCTCACAACTCTCTCTCTCTCTCTCTTTCTCTCTCTCTCTCTCTCTCTCTCTCTCTCTCTCTCTCTTTCTCTGCAGGTTCCTCCCCCTGGAGCGTGAGGTGGCCAGCCAGAGTCTCACCCGGTCCCGCTTCATCGCTGCCATGGCAACCTGCCACTCTCTGACCAACATCGAGGGGAAGATCTCTGGAGACCCCCTGGACTGTAAGATGTTTGAGGCGACTGGCTGGGTGAGCTTCGTTCCACACACATACCGCCCCCCCCAACCCCCACCCCTCCTGTACGGCACTCCTTAAAACCGCTCCTTTGGTGACTAGCCGTCCAATTTCTTTATCTGACCCTGATACAAAACATCTTTGGATATTTATGTTAACACTGTTATATTGTTGGAGTAATATTGAGTAACCTGTGACTTCCCATCCTAATTAACCCCACAGAGATTTGATTTGATCTATTATTGTCACATGTATGGGGATACAGTGAAAAGTATTGTTTCTTGTGCGCAATACAGACAAAGCAGACTGTTCATAGAGTATATAGGGTAGAAGGATTTGATTTGATATTATTGTCACATGTATTGGGATACGGTGAAAAGTATTGTTTCTTGTGTGCCATACAGACAAAGCATACCATTCATAAGGTACATAGGGGAGAAGGATTTGATTTATTATTGTCACGTGTATTGGGATACAGTTAAAAATACTGTTTCTTGTGCACTATCGAAAGCATACCATTCATAGAGTGCATGGGGGAGAAGGAAAGGAGTGAGTGCAGAATGTAGTGTTACAATATAACTAGGGTGTAGAGAAAGATCAACTTTATGCGAGGTATTCAAAAGTCTGGTGGCAGCGGGGAAGAAGCTGTTCTTGAGTCGGTTGGTACGTGACCTCAGACTTTCGTATCTTTTTCCCAACGGATGAAGGTGGAAAAGAGAATGTCTGGGATGTGTGGGGTCCTTAATTATTTATACATTTATTTATCAGTCACGAGTTGGCTTACATTAACACTGCGATGAAGTTAGGGTGTAAATTCTCTTGTCGCCACACTCTGGCGCCTCTTTAAAAAGCATTTAGACAATGCACCCTAACCAGCACGTCTTGTCCGAACGTGGAAGGAAACTGGAGCATCCCGAGGAAGCTCGTGCAGACATGGGGAGAATGCACAGACTTCACACAGAGAGTGACCCAAGCCGAGAATCGAACTCGGGTTCCTGCCGCTGTGGAGCAGCAGCGCTAACCCACTGTGCCACCGTGCTGCCTGATTATGCTGGTTGATTTTCCCGAGGCAGTGGGAAGGGTAGATGGAGTCGATGCGTGGGAGGCTGGTTTGCGTGATGGTTTGAGGTACGTTTGTGTCCCTGTGTAGTCTCTTGCAGTCTTGGGCAGAACAGGAGCCGTACCAAGCTGCAATAGAACCAGAAAGGATGCTTTTTTACGGTGCTTCTGTAGAAGTTGATGAGAGTTGTAGCAGACATACTAAATTTCCCTAGTCTTCTGTGAAAGATGGGCTTTCTTAACTCTAATGTCAGTGTGGAAAGACCAGGACGAGTTGTTGGTGATCTGGGCACCTCAAAACTAGAAGCTCTCGACCACTTCCACTTCTCCCTCCTTGCCCTTCTTTAATTTTGGTAATCGTCCCCTCTCTCTCAACGTAGGTCCTGGAGGAGCCCACGGCTGAGGAGACAGCCCTCCACGACCAGATCATGCCCACTGTTGTGCATCCGCCGCAGCAGACTACCTCTGCAACACCGAGCTGCGGAGATGCTGACGTGGTAAGTGGGGAGGAGGATGGGGTGGGGGGGTGGTATTATTGGGCTGGTCCTAGTAGGCGTTAGCAAGAGTAGAGCACGCAGGGAGTACAAGACTCAGAATGCATTGCCAGGAGTGTAAAATAGTGGCCTTCCTTCTGCTGAGGGGAGAGCATAGTTACCTCCAGGTCTCCCAGCTCCACCTCAGAACCCCTCCTGACCTCTGTCAGATTAATCCAGATGAAATAGCTTTGAACACCAGCGATAAGGCAGTTTATTGGTGCTGTTTACTCATCAGGAAGTACAAGCCAGTTGTACGCCTGTAGACTTACCTAGAGAATAACCGTCATGCTCTGCTCACGACTCATTCACCCAATCCTCGACTCCTGGCCAATCCACCAAACCTGCACATCGTTGGGCACTAAGGGGCAATTTGACTTGATATGATTTATTATTGTCACATGTACTGGGATGCAGTGAAAAGTATTGTTTCTTGTGCGCTATACAGTTAAAGCATACCGTTCATAGAGAAGGAAAGGAGAGAGTGCAGAATGTAGTGTTACAGTCATACCTAGGGTGTAGAGAAAGATCAACTTAATGTGAGGTAGGTCCATCCAAAAGTCTGGCTGAAGCAGGGCAGAAGCTGTCCTTGAGTCATTTGGTACGCGACCTCAGACTTTTGTGTCTTTTTCCTGATGGAAGAGAGAATGTCCGGGGTGCGTGGGGTCCTTGATTATGTTGGCTGCTTTCCCGAGGCAGCGGGAAGTGTAGACAGAGTCAATGGATGGGAGGCTGGTTTGTATAAGGGATTAGGCTACTTCACAACCCTTTTGCAGTTTCTTCTGCATACCAAGCTGTGATACAAGCAGAAAGAATGCTTTAAGCATGGCCAATCTACCTAACCTATTCATCTTTGGATGGAAAGGTGACATTAGTGAGTGAGGGACATAGAATTCTTTCTTTTTGTCAATTTTAATCTGTGAGTAACTTCATAGGGGGGAATTGTATGATTAATTGTTCCTGCCTGTGTACTGAGATTCTTCTTTTTTCTTTACCACCCCTCCCTCCCCTCCCCACACATTGTTCCCTGCAGGAACTCCAGGAGCTGATGGTGAGTACAGTGCTCTCTTTACTGTGCCTCGATTTCCGCCACAATTTCAAGCAGATGGGGTGCTCTTGACAACTCATGCTTCAGGCACTTCCTCATCCCGTCTGTACACAGGACTGCTGCCGTGGTTTTGTGGAAACCCCTGTCTCCTTACTATTAACCTTAACTGCTCTTCTATTGTGTGAGGCCTCACCCTGCACACCCGTGGAAGGGGGAAAAGGGGGTTACTGGCAGGGGTGTGGGGAGCTGGTGTCACAGTACGTGATGTTACTCCCGGCCCAAATTCTCTCCAGTCTGAAATCGCTTTCAGCCTCTTTGTAATAACCAGTTGCATCAGATGTTAATCTAGAAAAAGCTTTGATTAGAATCTATATTGTGCAGAAGGAGGCCATTTGGCCCATTGAGTCTGCACTGACCACAATCCCACCCAGGCCCTATTACCATAACACCACACTTATTCAGTTAATCTCTGGCACCAGGGTTAATGTAGCATGGCCAATCCACCTAATCTGCACATCTTTGGACACTAAGGGACAATTTAGCATGGCCAATCCACCTAATCTGCACATCTTTGGACACTAAGGGACAATTTAGCATGGCCAATCCACCTAACCTGCACATCTTTGGACACTGAGGGGCAATTTAGCATGGCCAATCCACCTAACCTACACATCTTTGGACACTAAGGGACAATTTAGCATAGCCAATCCATCTAACCTGCACAACTTTGGCCATGCTAAATTACCCCTTAGTATCCAATCTACCTAACTGCACATCTTTGAAGTGTGGGAAGAAACCAGAGCATCCGGAGGAAACCAATGCAGACACGGGAGAACGTGCAGACTCCACATATGGAGGCCTGAATTGAATCCAGGTCCCTGGTGCTGTGAGGCAGTAGTGCTGGCAGCAGTGCTAACCACTGTGCCAACATGCTGCGGCGGAGGAGGACTATGGAGACATCAGGACAGGTGACCACAAGCTGGGTCAAAGAGATTCACTTTAAGGTGCTTTGTCTAGGAGAGAGAAGCGGAAAGGCTTAAAGAGGGAATTCCAAAGTTTGGGGGGGGGCTCTCCTGCAGGTAACTGAACGCACAGTCACTAGTGTTTTTTTTTTGGTTTTCACATGGGATACTGAACTTATTTGCCACCCATCCCTAATTGGAATTAGAATTGTGGATACTGAAAAGTCCAGAAATGGAGGGGTGCTGAGGTTATGGAGGGGTGTAGTGTCTGGAGGAGGTTACAGAGATAGCGAAGAGTATAGGAACTGGAGGAGATTACAGACATAGGAAGGAGTACAGGGGACTGGAGGAAGTTGCAGAAATGGGGGAGGGGGTGTGGTTGGAGGTGGTTACAGAGATAGGGAGGGGTGTTGTGGCTGGAGGAAGTTACAGAGATAGGGAGGAGGTGTAAAGAGCTGGAGTAGGTTACAGAGATAGGGGTATAGCGGCTGGAGGTGGTTAGCTGGAAGTGGTTATAGCAACAGGGAGGGATATTGTGGCTGGAGGAGGTTACAGAGATTGGGAGGGGGTGTAGGGGCTAGAGAAGGTTATAGAGATAGGGAGGTGTGTAGGGGGCTGGAGGAGATTACAGAGATTTGGTGGGGGTGTAGGGGCTGGAGGAGGTTACAGAGATCGGGAAGGGGTGTAGGGTTGGAGGAGGTTACGGAGATGGAGGGGTGTAAGGGCAGGAGAAGTTACAGAGATTGGGAGAGGGTGTAGAGGCTGGAGGAGGTTACAGAGATTGGGAGGGGGTGTAGGGGCAGAAGGAAGTTACGGAGATTGGGAGGGATGTAGGGGCAGGAGGAAGTTACGGAGATTGGGAGGGGATGTAGGGGCAGGAGGAAGTTACAGAGATTGGGAGAGGGTGTAGGGGCAGGAGGAAGTTACAGAGATTGGGGGGGGGTGTAGGGGCAGGAGGAAGTTACGGAGATTGGGAGAGGGTGTAGAGGCTGGAGGAGGTTACAGAGATTGGGAGGGGGTGTAGGGGCAGAAGGAAGTTACGGAGATTGGGAGGGGATGTAGGGGCAGGAGGAAGTTACGGAGATTGGGAGGGGATGTAGGGGCAGGAGGAAGTTACAGAGATTGGGAGAGGGTGTAGGGGCAGGAGGAAGTTACAGAGATTGGGAGGGGGTGTAGGGGCAGGAGGAAGTTACAGAGATTGGGAGGGGGCGTAGGGGCTGGAGGAGGTTACAAAGATAGGGCCTTAGTTGTAGGGCCTGGAAGACGTTAAAGAGATGGGGGTAGTGTAGGGGATTGGAGGGAGTTAGAGAGATACCAAGGATATTTAGTGGTTTGAGAAGGTTAGAGATGGAGGGGGTCATGACGGAATGTATGTGGCTTTAATTAAACTTCACACCGTATTCACCAGGTTTCAGGGGATAATTGATGATTGGGTGGGGAAGATGTTGAAGGTGAGGAGATTGGTGATAACAGCAGGATGGTAGGTGTCAGACACCGCCATGCTGCCTATAGGTGTCCCGCTGTTGGCAGAGGTGGGTAACCACTGCTGGAGTGGAGTTGCCAGAGGCACACTGTGCTCTAATGAGAAGCTGCTCCGATGCCTTGTGCTTTCTCAGGAGGGGCTGGAGTTGCCGGGAGCTGAAGCCAGGAATATCTCGGGAGGCGAAGCTGGGAGCTCTTTTTGGCATCCTGGGTCAACATTCCAGCTTTTACCAACACTATGGGGAAGAAAAGCACACTACCTGGCCATTGCTGTGCTGGGATCTTGCTGTTCATTAAATGGCTGCCTGGTTAGACGAGGTGATGACAGTGCTTTCACCTGTGTTTGGGAATAAGGACACTGGGTAATAAGCTGCCATTCCCCCCCCCCCCCCCCCCAAAAAAAAAACTGCGGCCACCACTCACCTTTCTTGTTTCTTTTCCCGGCAGAATTGCTACGAGATTGGCATCATCAGCCAGTTCCCCTTCTCCTCAGCCCTACAGCGCATGACTGTGGTTACTCGCACCCTTGGCGAGAGGCGGCTGACTGCCTACATGAAGGGGGCGCCCGAGACGGTGGCCAGCCTGTGTAAAAAGGAGACAGGTGAGTCCTACTCTCCCCCCTCTCACTCATCCACCATCGAATGGTTTGGAGTGGGATGGTTTGCATGTTCATGCACATGCGCACGTGTGTCTTTGTGCGCTACCACATGTCTGTGCATGCGTGCGCATGTCTATAGGAGCTAGTGGAGGTTATAGAGATTGGGAGGGGTGTAGGGGCTGGAGGGAGTTACAGAGATTGGGAGGGGTGTAGGAGATTAGAGATGGGGAAGGATATAGGGCCTGGAGGAGGTTTCAGAGATAGGGAGGGTTGTAGGGGCTGGAGGAGGTTATAGAAATAGGGAGGCAGTGCAGGGGGCTGGAGGAGGTTATAGAAATAGGGAGGCAGTGCAGGGGGCTGGAGGAGGTTATAGAAATAGGGAGGCAGTGGAGGGGGCTGGAGGAGGTTATAGAAATAGGGAGGCAGTGCAGGGGGCTGGAGGAGGTTATAGAAATAGGGAGGCAGTGTAGGGGGCTGGAGGAGGTTATAGAAATAGGGAGGCAGTGCAGGGGGCTGGAGGAGGTTATAGAAATAGGGAGGCAGTGTAGGGGGCTGGAGGAGGTTATAGAAATAGGGAGGCAGTGTAGGGGGCTGGAGGAGGTTATAGAAATAGGGAGGCAGTGTAGGAGGCTGGAGGAAGTTACAGAAGTAGGAGGGCTTTAGGAGCTGGAGGAGATTGGAGATAGGGAGAGGTATAGGAGCAAGAGGAGATGAGAGATAGGGAGCAGTGTAGGAGCTGGAGGAGGTTACAGAGATAGGGAGGGGTGTTGGGGTCGGAGGAGGTTACAGAGATAGGGAGGGGTGTTGGGGTCGGAGGAGGTTTCAGAGATAGGGAGTAAGTGTTGGTGCTGGAGAAGGTTACAGTGATTGGGAGGGGGTGTTTGGGCTGGCAGAGATTAGAGATAGGGAGGATCGTAGGTATGTTTCATCTTGTGGCGAGAACCAAGAGAATTGCTGATAAATCCAGTTGGGAATTTTCTAATCCAAAGTTGTGAGAGTACGGAACTCAGTACAGCAGAGTGTGTTTGAGGAATGTCTTGGTTAAGAACAAGACTGGAGGTTCCAGCAGGAGCTGGGGTGTCAGTGTTGAGAGTGGGTGATTTGATGATCAGAGTGCTAAGGGGTCAGTCTGTGTGCGCGACTCCTTTGATCTGTCTACCAGCGATCCTTTTCTCTCCGGACTGCCCTGTGACTGTCTCTAATGGCTCCCGTGTCGAGCCGGCTCCAGATAACGGGAAGAGTCGATGTGACCAGCAGTGACTGACTCTCGGCTTTCCTTCTGTCCCGACAGTTCCAGACAATTTCTCCGAGGTTTTGGAGAAGTACACACAGCAGGGACTGAGGGTAATCGCGCTGGCTCACCGCAAACTGGAAGCCAAGCTCACGTGGCACAAGGTGCAGAGCGTCAACAGGTAACGCACAGGACAATGGCGATTTCAACTTGCATAGCGTGGCGCTGTTCACTACGTACAGGGAGAGAGGTGATTTTCGAAGGGGATCCCAGACAGCTGTAGGCCCATAGTGGAGCGATGATAAGAGTGGGGGTTAGAATTGGAGGGGTTTGCATTTCTCCTTATGTCTGCGTGGATGTCTTCCTGATGCTCAGGTTACCTGCAACACCCCAAAGATGTGTAGGTTAGCTAAATTGGCCGTGCTAAATTGCACCTCAGTGTCCAAGGATGTACAGGTTAGGTGGATTGGCCATGCTAAATTGCACCTCAGTGTCCAAGGATGTACAGGTTAGGTGGATTGGCCGTGCTAAATTGCACCTCAGTGTCTAAGGATGTACAGGTTAGGTGGATTGGCCGTGCTAAATTGCTCCTCAGTGTCTAAGGATGTACAGGTTAGGTGGATTGGCCGTGCTAAATTGCACCTCAGTGTCTAAGGATGTACAGGTTAGGTGGATTGGCCGTGCTAAATTGCACCTCAGTGTCCAAGGATGTACAGGTTAGGTGGATTGGCCATGCTAAATTGCCCCTTAGTGTCCAAGGATGTACAGGTTAGGTGGATTGGCCATGCTAAATTGCCCCTTAGTGTCCAAGGATGTACAGGTTAGGTGGATTGGCCGTGCTAAATTGCACCTCAGTGTCCAAGGATGTACAGGTTAGGTGGATTGGCCATGCTAAATTGCCCCTTAGTGTCCAAAGATGTGTAGGTTAGGTGGATTGGCCATGCTAAATTGCCCTTTAGTGCCTGAAGATGTGCAGATTAGGTGAATTGGCCATGCTAAATTGCCCCTTAGTGCCCAAAAATGTGCAGGTTAGATGGATCGGCCATGCTAAATTGCCCCTTAGTGTCCAAAGATGTGCAGGTTAGGTGGATTGGCCATGCTAAATTGCCCCTTAGTGTCCAAAGATGTGCAGATTAGGTGAATTGGCCATAGTAAATTGCCCCTTAGTGCCCAAAAATGTGCAGGTTAGATGGATCGGCCATGCTAGATTGCCCCTTAGTGTCCAGCAATGCGCAGGTTGGGGAATTGCCATGCTAAATTACCCCTTAGTTTGAAAGACGTGTCGATCAGGTGGATTGGCCATGCTGAATTGACCGTTAGCACCCAAGTAGGTTAGGGCTAAATTGCTGTGGGAGCACCTGGAGAAAACCCACACAGACACAGGGAGAATGTGCAGTCTTTATATCGTGACCCAAGCTGGGAGTGGAACCCAGATCCGTGGTGCTGGGAGGCGGCAGTGCTAACCACTGTGCCAGAGTGCTGTGTGTTCCCAGCCCCTATTGTTCAGTAAGCACGAACGTTGATAAGTTTACCAATTGAGTGCAGCACCACCACTCAGCGAACAGTGTGTTTCTGACACTAAAACAGTGACTGCACGCCAGCAAGAGTCATTGGCTGCAGAGAACCCCGTAGGGTTGTGGAAAATGCAAGTGTTTTCCTGTACACGTACACTGAATTAATCCCCACTCCTAATCCCCCCCCAGATCTCTTCCCTGAAGGCAGCTATAGCAAGCCAGGCTGCGTTCCTTTGGTACTTGAGGGGTGGGGAGGGGGTGTGTGGCCTCCTCCCCTGGTGCTCTGAGCGCGCACACACACACACACACACACACACACAACCAACTGCGATGCCCCAATCTGCCGGCTTCTGAGTCAATCTCTTGGCCACAACATTAGCTGCGCCAACTCTAGGCACCACCTCTGCTGTTGCCTCCCCTTCCCTACCCCTGCTTGCTCTTGCCTCCTCCATATCCCTCCACCCACCTTCAGCTGCCCCCGATTCAGTTTTACAGCAAAGCTGTCAACTCAGTAGCTTTTCTGCTTCTCAGCCTCTCACTCACCATCTCCCACTTCGCGCGCAAGCGCACACACACGTACACACACACAGTCATACACAGGTGCCCCCCCGCCCAACCCCGAGCTGACATGAACCACGTCATTTTCTCCGCAGGGCTGTGATCGAGGGGAACATGGACTTCCTGGGGCTGATCATGATGCAGAACAAGCTGAAGCCTCGCTCGATCCCCATCCTCAGTGAGCTCCGGCGGGCGTCCATCCGCATGGTGATGGTGACAGGTGAGTGGCATGAACCCAGTGGAGGGGGTGGGAAGGCTGGAGTTCCAGTGGGAGCGCAGGGAGCAGAGTAATCGCTGCTGGTGGAGGAGGGAAACCCATCAGCCAATTTATGCAGGGCCAGCTCCCGCAAACCGAGGTGAGAGAAGTCAAAGACTGACCTCTTTTGGAGATTTGTCGTGTGACGGATAATTATTGGCAAGAATTTCCCCGCATTCCTCTTCGAAATAGTTTAGTTTATTTATTGGTGCTACAAGTAGTCTGACATTAACACTGCAGTGAAGTTACTGTGACCCCTAGTCACCACACTCCGGCACCTGTTCGGGTAACACTGAGGGAGAATTTAGCACAGCTAGTGCACCTCCCAGGACAGATACAGCACGGGGTTAGATACAGAGTAAAGCTCCCTCTACACTGTCCCCCCCATCAAACACTCCCAGGACAGGTACAGCACGGGGTTAGATACAGAGTAAAGCTCCATCTACACTGTCTCCCCATCAAACATTCCCAGGATAGGTACAGCATGGGGTTAGATACAGAGTAAAGCTCCCTCTACACTGTCTCCCCATCAAACATTCCCAGGATAGGTACAGCACCGGGTTAGATACAGAGTAAAGCTCCCTCTACACTGTCCCCCATCAAACACTCCCAGGACAGGTACAACACGGGGTTAGATACAGAGTAAAGCTCCCTCTACACTGTCCCCCATCAAACACTCCCAGGACAGGTACAGCACGGGGTTAGATACAGAGTAAAGCTCCCTCTACACTGTCCCCCCATCAAACACTCCCAGGACAGGTACAGCACGGGGTTAGATACAGAGTAAAGCTCCCTCTACACTGTCCCCCCCTCCCTCTACGCTGTCCCCATCAAACACTCCCAGGACAGGTACAGCACGGGGTTAGATACAGAGTAAAGCCCCTCTACACTGTCCCCCCATCAAACACTCCCAGGACAGGTACAGCACGGGGTTAGATACAGAGTAAAGCTCCCTCTACACTGTCTCCCCATCAAACACTCCCAGGACAGGTACAGCACGGGGTTAGATACAGAGTAAAGCTCCCTCTACACTGTCCCCATCAAACACTCCCAGGACAGGTACAGCACGGGGTTAGATACAGAGTAAAGCTCCCTCTACACTGTCCCCCCATCAAACACTCCCAGGACAGGTACAGCACAGGGTTAGATACAGAGTAAAGCTCCCTCTACACTGTCTCCCCATCAAACATTCCCAGGACAGGTACAGCACCCTGATTAAACACTACCAGTTCAGATTATAGTGCAGGGTTAGATACAGAGTAAAGAATGATCTCTACCTGGGATCTGTGGCAGATTTAAAGTTTATTTTGTAGTGTCACAAGTAGGCTTACATTAACACTGCAATGAAGTTACTGAGAAAATCCCCTAATAGCCACATTCCAGCGCCTGATTGGGTCAGTGCATCTAACCAGCATGTCTTGTGGCCTGTGGGAGGAAACCCACGCAGACATGGGGAGAACGTGTAGTCTCCGCACAGACAGTGATGCCTCTCCCACAAGCCGGGAACCGAACCCAGGTCCCTGACTCTGTGAGGCAGCAGCGCTAACCACTATGCCACTGTACTGTGAACAGTGAGTCAGAATCATACGTGAAGGATCGGCAGTGGTGAAAGATCTGTGATGCATTTAATCATTCTGTTATCTGGGCTTCAGATGTGAAGTGTGGGAAGTGGTGGAGTTGAGGCGTCGGGAACTGTAGGGTGACGGTGGGGAGGACGAGTGTGGAAGGGTCTCAAAACGACACATCTAAACTCCTACTGTTTGCCGCCTCGTCAACAGGAGACAACATGCTGACGGCTGTTTCGGTAGCTCGCGAGTGTGGCATGATTCCCCTGCATGGGAAGGTGATTGTCACGGAAGCTACACCGCCCAAGGATGGTCAGTCCGCCACCATCCACTGGCAGTACGCCGAGGATCCCAATGGCTGGAGGAAGCACGTGGGAAATGACACCAAGGTTTGATTTGATTTATTATTGTCGCACGTACTGGGATACAATGAAAAGTATTGTTTCTTCTGCGCTGTACAGACAAAGCATACTGTTCATAGAGTACATAGGGGAGAAGGATTTGATTTATTATTGTCACATGTATTAGAATAAAGTGAAAAGTTTCAGCAGGCATGTTGGATCAGTTCTGACTACGCCACGTCCTCCCCCTAAATTGCTACTCCTTCTACAAACGTTCGCTTCCTCCACTACCGACACTCACTAGCAGCTGTGTGTACCATCTACAAGGTGCACTGCAGCGACTCACTAAGGTTCCTTCGACAGCACCTTCCAAACCCACTGCCTCTTCCGTCCAGACGGACCAGGGTCGCAGATACCTGGGAGTGCTACCACCGGGAGGTTCTCCTCCGAGCCACTCGCCATCCTGATTTGGAAATATATCAGCCATTCCTTCTTTTGTGGCTGGGTCAAAATCCTGAAACTCTCTCCCTAACAGCACTGTGGGTGTACCTATACCTCAGGGACTGTAGCAGGTTCACGATGGCAGCTGACCCACCATCCCTCATTGTCATCTATGGAGGGGCAATGAATTCTGGATCCAGCCAGCAACGTCCATGTATAATAAAATAATTCTTGGAAAATACCATGCAAGCAATTCCTAGAATATTGTGGACGATTCTGGGCACAGCCATTTAGGAAGAATGCCAAGAGCTTGGATGTGGCAGAGGAGACAGGCCAAGGGTATGGGGCCTCATTTATGGAAGAGGCTGGGATTGTGCCCCTCAGAACAGGGAAGGTTTGAGGGGAAATTGAATGGAGGTGTTCAAAATCATGAGGCTTTGAAAGTAGAGAGTCTGTTTTCTGTAGCCGGAGAAAGATGGGGGGGTTCCAGTAATCAGAGGTAAAGATTGTAGATACCAGATAAAAATACTGGAGGGAAAGATGTTGAGCATGTGTCACAAGTCAAGTCAGATATCTCGAGGTGTTGTATAAAGCTCGTCTGACCTGTAATGTTTTACATTGAATTTGGCTGAGGTGAGCATGAGAGATTTCACTCCAGGTGTGATTCAGCTGAACCATGAGGAGATTTTATCAAAAGCAAAGTTTAATTAAAAATATTGTTGACTTGTGTAATAAGACATTCAGCAACAATTTTTAACAATTACAAACAAGAGACACAACAATGTGTAAGTCTTGAACAAATATCTGTAATATGTTCTAACCAAAGCCAACATCCAATCCACAAAACCCCCCAAATAAACACAATACAGCGAAGAGTAATGGCCACTTATGACAGGAATCCAGCCTTCTGGACTGGAAATCCCTTGTGAAGAAACTCAGAAGCAGTTGTAGTCAAATCTGTTTCCCAGAACACAGCTTCTTTAAGGCAGAGCCAAACAAAGAGAAAAATGGGGAAGGAGAGAGAGAGAGACTGCTTCTTCACTTGCTGCTAAACTGCTCCCCAAAACAAAATTGAAAGGCCAAAGGAAACAAGCCCCTATCACCTGACTGCCACACCCAACGATGTCGCTGGAGCGGGAAGCTGCATGATTAAAGTTTAAAAAAAACTTTCTTAAAGGTACGCTCACATGACGTGTATGAGTTGCTTTACTTACATAAAGACTTTATTTTAGGATATTTCTGCCCATGCAATTATATTTTAATGCTAAGCTTAAAAGCTTAACTAACTCAACCACATTTTAAAGACTCAGTAAGGCGTGCTGGGTCAGCTAGAAAAATTACTGTGTTTTTTGTAAGTGTGTAAAGCTTTTGTAAAAATGGGCTTTTCGTAACCAGCTCCCCATGGCCACAGCTACGCAGAGTGCAATAATAGTCAGAGACAGCATGTAGCAAACAATCTCAATACAACGTTTAATAGATTTGATTTTGATTTGATTTATTATGGTCACATGTATCAGCTTACAGTAAAAAGTATATAGTATCAGAACTTTGCGTGCAGTGGGTAATCTGTTTTTGATACAGTGAGCAGTTTGTTTTGATCAGTAAAGGACTGGCAGGAATCAGTATTTATCCCGCACTCCCCCTTGCATATTGTCATGCTGTTCGCCGGTGCCCATTGAATCGAGACCAACAACAATCTCACCCTATCCCCATAACCTCCACATGTTTACACTGCTAATCCCTCAGTAAAAAGCGGCAATTTAGCATGGCCGATGCACCCTAACCAGCACACCTTTTGGACTGTGGGAAGAAATCGGAGCACCCGGAGGAAACCCACGCAGACACAGTAGGGGGAGAAAGTGCAACCTCCACACAGACAGTGAATCAAACCCGGGTCATTGGCCCTGTGACGCAGCAGTGCTAACCACTGTGCCACCCTGCCAATAGTGAAGATCCTATTTACATCTAACTGAGAGGGTTCTCTGTTGAACGTCTCATCTAAAAGACAAGGTGACACACTCTGTTCAGTACTGGACCCCGCAGGAGATGATGCAGAGAACTGTGGTGATCTGGAATATGCTGCCTAAAAGGTTTAAGGTAGCGGCTCCACCACCACCACAAGGGCGATTTGGATCATTCTTATTAGGAATGATCCACAAATCTCAGCAATGCTCATATCTTGAATCTGTTTTATGTGGAGCAGTATGAGGAGTTTTGATGCCTGTGTGTGTGCACACCCTGCTTGTGCGTCTCAGTAAAGCATCTTCTCAGAATATTCCTTTTAAGATCAAAAATTGGGCAGTATAACGACACAGTCATTAGTGCCAGGGACCTGGTTTCGATTCCCGGTTTGGCTCACTGTCTGTGTGGAGTCTGCACGTTCTCCCCGTGTCTGCGTGGGTTTTCTCCCAGGTGCTCCGGTTTCCTCCCACAATGTGAAAGGCTTGGCGGTTAGGTGCTAAATTCTCCCTCAGTGTTATCCGAACAGATGCCAGAGTGTGGCGACTGTGGGATTTTTGCAGTAACTTCATTGCAGTGTTAAAGGAAGCCTACTCATGACGCAAATAAACTTGGTGTCGCTTTCACACATCACCAGTGGGAGAAAAAAGTTTATTTATCAGCGTCACAAGTCGGATTACATTAACTTTCAGCTCAGAGACTATCGCTGTTGCTGTGCAGACACGTGGATTTGGGCCTGTGTCTGCGGGAGTTTGCACGTTCTCCCCGTGGTTGCGTGGGTTTTCTCCGGGTGCTCCGGTTTCCTCCCACATCCCAAAAATGTGCTCTTAGGCTGATTGGGTAACAAATTGTCCCTATATTGGTCTCTATATGTCATTAAGACGTTAGGATGGCGTCGCGGGCTCGTTGGGCCTAAGGGCCTGTTTCCCGTGCAGTGTTGTTCTTTGTTTGTAACTCCACAGTGCAGCTGCTGTGAAAATCCCTTTGTCGCCACAGTCCAGTATTTGTTTGGGTAACACTGAAGGAGAACTTAGCACGGTCCCATGCAACCCTAACCAGTACATCTTTCGGACTGTGGGAGGAAACCGGAGCACCCGGAGGAAACCCACGCAGATGTGGGGGGAGAACATGCAAACTCCACACAGACAATGACTCAAAGTGGGAATTGAACCCCGATCCCAGGCGACGTAAGAAACCAGTGCTAACCACTGTGCCAACCCAGTCCAGCCCATCTTGAGGTGTGGCCAAGGCCTCACGATGTATGTTTGAGATATCAGAAGGGATGATGTGCCTTTAGCTTCCTGATACACCCTGCTTTGCTCATAAACTTCCCAATTTTCTTTTTCCCCAAAGGACATACGAATAGACATGGAGGATGGCCACCTGAAAGACAGGCTTGAGAGCCCCGAGGTCTCCTACCATTTCGCCATGAGTGGAAAGTCCTTTGCTGTGATTGTGGAACATTTCCCCGACTTGCTTCCCAAGGTGAGTCTGCCTTTTCTTTCCCCTCCAGCAGTGGTTAGCGCTGCTGCCTCCCAGCTCCAGCTGCGCTGGACTCTCCCAGAACAGGTACGGCACAGGGTTACGTACAGAGTGATCTCTACCTGAGGTCTACATACGATTTAAAGTAGGCTTACATTAACACTGCAATGGAGTTAGTGTGAAAATCCCCCAGTTATCACTTTCCGGCGCCTGATTGGGTCAGTGCATTCTAACCACTCGTGATGCAAGTAAACGTAGTGTTGCACGTCTTTCACACACTGGGAGGAAACCGGAGCACCGGAGGAAACCCATGCAGATACGGGGAGAGCATGCAGACTCTGCACAGACAGTGACATGCTGGATGAAACGTATAACTTTGGCCTAAATTCATGCGTAGCACTGAAATGATTTGAGTGATGAGGGGTTTGAATTACCACTGATGAACATTTGTGTCTGCGCTGCACAGGGGCTCTGTTGGGGGGGGGGGTCTGTGCGGCGCTGGATCTCTGTCGGGGGGGTCTGCGCTGCGCCTTGGTCTCTGTCGGGAGGTCTGCACTACACAGGGTCTCTGTCGGGGGGTCTGCGCTGCGCTGCGCTAGTCTCTGTTGGGGGATCTGAGCTGCTCTGGGTCTCTCTTGGGCGGGTCTGCGCTGCGCCTTGGTCTCTGTTGGGCGGGTCTGCGCTGCGCCTTGGTCTCTGTTGGGAGGTCTGCGCTGCGTCTGGGTCTCTGTCGGGGGGTCTGTGCTTGCGCTAGTCTCTGTTGGGGATCTGAGCTGCTCTGGGTCTCTGTCGGGCGGGTCTGCGCTGCACCTTGGTCTCTTGGGCGGGTCTGCGCTGCGCTGGGTCTCTGTCGGGGGGTCTGCGCTGCGCTGGGTCTCTGTCGGGGGTCTGCGCGCGCCTTGGTCTCTGTCGGGCGGGTCTGCGCTGCGCCTTGGTCTCTGTTGGGAGGTCTGCGCTGCGCCTGGATCTCTGTCGGGGGGTCTGCGCTGCGCCGGATCTCGTCTGCTGCGCGGATCTCTGTCGGGGGTCTGCGCTGCGCCAGATCTCTGTCGAGGGGGTCTGAGCTGCGCCTGGGTCTCTGTCGGGGGGATCTGAGCTGCGCCTGGGGTCTCTGTCGGGGGGGTCTGCGCTGCGCCTGGGTCTCTGGGGGGGGTCTGCTGCACTGCGCTGGGTCTCTGTTGGGGGGGGTCTGCGCTGGGTCTCTGTCGAGGCAGGGCTGGGTCTCTGTCGGGGAGGTCTGCGCGGCGCTGGGTCTCTGTCGGGGAGGTCTGCGCGGCGCTGGTCTCGGGGGGTCTGTGCTGGGTCTCTGTCGGGGGAGCTGCACAGCGCTGGGTCTCTGTCGGGGAGGTCTGCGCTGCGCTGGGTCTCTGTCGGGGAGGTCTGCGCGGCGCTGGGTCTGTCGGGGGGGTCTGAGCTGGGTCTCTGTCAGGGGGTCTGTGCTGCGCTGGGTCCCTGTTGGGGAGGTCTGCACGGCGCTGGGTCTCTGTCGGGGGAGTCTGCGCTGGGTCTCTGTCGGGGGGGGGGGGTCTGTGCTGGGTCTCTGTCGGGGGATCTGCGCGGCGCTGGGTCTCTGTCGGGGGGGTGTCTGCGCTGGTTTCTGTCAGGGAGGTCTGCGCGGCGCTGGTCTCTGTCGGGTGGTCTGCGCGGCGCTGGGTCTCTGTCGGGGGTGTGTGCGCTGGGTCTCTGTTGGGGGGTTCTGCGCTGGGTGTCTGTCGGGGAGGTCTGCGTGGCGCTGGGTCTCTGTCGGGGGGGGTCTGCGCTGGTCTCTGTTGGGGAGGTCTGCGTGGCGCTGGGTCTCTGTTGGGGGGTCTGCGCGGCGCTGGGTCTCTGTTGGGGGGATGTGCGCTGGGTCTCTGTTGGGGGGATGTGCGCTGGGTCTCTGTCGGGGGGTCTGCGTGACGCTGGGCCTCTGTTGGGGGGGCTCTGCGCTGGGTCTCTGTCGGGGGGTTCTGCGCTGGGTCTCTGTCGGGGAGGTCTGTGCGGCGCTGGGTCTCTGTCGGGGAGGTCTGCGCGGCTCTGGGTCTCTGTCGGGGAGTTCTGTGCTGGGTCTCTGTCGGGGAGGTCTGCGCGGCGCTGGGTCTCTGTCGGGGGGGTCTGCGCGGCACTGGGTTACTTTCTGAGATTTAATGGTCTGTGTTTTCAATCCTGTGTAGCTGCTGTTGTGTGGGACAGTTTATGCTCGCATGGCTCCAGATCAGAAAACACAGCTGGTGGAGGCACTACAGAAAGTGGAGTGAGTATCGACTGTCCTGGGTCAGGGCTGTAATGTTTACTGCTGGCAGCACTGTTCCCAGTGTTTTATTAGGCTGTAAAAGCTCACTCGCTGTCCAACTGCAGTCCAACAGAAATGATACTAATATAGTGCCTTTATTATGGTTAAAACATCTGCAGGCATTTATCTGTTGGCGAGGTTCTTCATGGAGGAAAGAGAGAGAGAGAGAAAATGGTGCAGATGTTTATGGACGGTCCAGTGGTTAGCACTGCTGCTTCACAGCGCCAGAGACCCAGGTCCTTTTCCCTGCTTGGCTCACTGTCTGTGTGGAGTCTGCACATTCTCCCCTTGTCTGCGTGGGTTTCCTCTGGGTGCTCCGCTTTCCTCCCAGAGTCTGAATGATGTGGTGGCTAGGCAGATTGGCCATTTTAAAATTGCCCCTTCGTGTCCAAAGACGTGCAGGTTAAGGAGACTAGCTGTGTTACGTTGTCTCTCAGTGTCAAAAGATGTGTGGGTTAGGGCAATGAGCCATGCTAAATTGCCCCTTAGTGTCAAAAGATGTGCAGGTTAGGTGGATTGGCCATGCTAAATTGCCCCTTAGTGTCCAAAGATGTGCAGGTTAGGTGGTTTGGTCGTGCTAAAATGCTCCTTACTGTCCAAAGATGTGCAGATTAAATGGATTGGTCATGCTAACTTGTCCCTAGTGTCAGGGGGATTAGGTGTGGTAAATGTGTGAGGTTACAGGAATAGGGCCTGGGTGGAATTGTGGTTGGTGCAGGCTCGATGGGCCAAATGGAGAGAGAGAAATTCTGAGGGGGTTGTGATTCCCAGTGTGATTGTTGCCTTGGAAGAATTCGTTGTAGAAGTGATAGCCGGTGGAGCTTGGTGAGAATGCCATCCAAATCAAATCCTTGCCTTACCCACCTGGCTGCAGGATTATTCTCTGCTGGTATTATCTCCAGGAAGGGAGCGTTGTGAAAATAAGAATTCCACACAGCGTGTCTGGAAAAGAACAAAGAACAAAACAGCATGGGAAACAGGCCCTTCGGCCCAACGAGCCCGCACCGCCACCCCGATGTTCCCACCTCTACCCGCGATCCCTGTCCGTGTTTATAGATCTATGGATTAAAAATCAAATTTGAGACAATTTAGGGAGAATTTGTTTTGCCAATCAGCCTAAGAGCACATCTTTGGGATGTGGGAGGAAACCGGAGCACCCGGAGAAAACCCACGCAAGCATGGGGAGAATGAACAGACTCCCACAGACACAGGCCCAAATCCATGTATCTGCACAGCACAGTGATAGTCACTGAGCTGTCGTGTTGCCCGTCAAATGGTCCAGGTCAAGTATACACTAACGACGTGAAGCACTGGGATACTCTCGAAAAAAAAATCCAAGAGCAGCCCTCTCACGACCCATCGCGTGTTTGCCCCTCGTTAGACAACAAGGTGGACCAAAGCACCTGTAGGATAAAAACCAAGTACATGAACAAAAACAAATAAACTTTAAAGGTTAAAGTTTATTTTATTAGTGTCTCAAGTTGGCTTACATTAACGCTGCAGTGATGCCTGTTCGGGTAATACTGAGGGAGTATTTAGCATGGCCAATGCACCCTAACCAGTATGCCTTTCAGATCCTGGGAGGAAACCAGAGGAAATCCCCGCAGACGGGGAGGGGGAAAACATATAGACTCCGTGCAGATAGTGACCCAAACCGGGAATTGAATCTGGGTCCCTGGCTAACCACTGTTCCAACCGTGCTGAATGACTGCCTGGAGGTGTGGTGGAGACAGATTCAGTCGAGGCACTCGAGGGAGCATTGTTTCTATACGAATAATCACTCAATATGCAGAGGAGTTATGGAAAAAAGCCAGAGGAATGGGCAGTAAGTCATGATGTTTGCTTGGAAAGCTGGTACAGTCAGGATGGGCCGAATGGCCTCCATCTGTGTCCATCACGATTCTGCAACAGGATCAGGTGGACGTAAGACAGGTGGTCGATCCAATCCCGAATGGGTTAATTTTAGAAATGTTCCCAAATTGAGTCCATTGAGTTGAAGGAAGTGAGGTATTGAGCCTGACGCAAAGGAAGAACTTGCCTTTTTATCACACTGCTCACCACCTCAGGATGTTATTGAATCGCCTGCAGTGCAGAGGAAGCCTGTTAAAACCATCCAGCTTGCACCGACTCTCTGACAGATACTGTTAGCCCAGAGCATAATCACCTACCTAATCCCTGTAATCCCACACTTTTACCATGGCTTCATCTAAATGAGACATCTTTGGAACAATTTAGCACAGCCAATCCACCTAACCTGCATATCTTTGGACACTAAGGGACAATTTAGCTTGGCCAATCCACTTAAACTGCACGTCTTTGGACTGAGGGGGGAAACCGGAACACACAGAGGAAACCCATGCAGACATGGGCAGAACATGCAAACTGCACACAGACAGTGATCCAATCCAGGAATCGAACCCAGGTCCCTGGTGCTGTGAGGCAGCAGCGCTAACCCCTGTGACACTGTGCTGCTCTGCATGAGAGAATCCAGGGAAATCAGTGGCCACAGAGCTGCCCATCAAGAACGTTACAGAGAGCGGAATGCCATTCAAGCCTCAGCACTTGTAGGAAATGTGGCAGCCACGTTATTGCAGAGCAAGATCCTGCTGGTCCAGCAGTGTGATTGAATCATTTGCTTTTAATGATGTTGGTTGAGGGATAGAGATTGAACCCGGGGCATTAGTGTGTAGGAGAGAGAGGGAGTGGAAACCTCATGCTTAATACTGCATCCCTTCCCCCTTGGTGCTGCACTTCAGCGTCACCTTGGGAGTTTGTGCTCGAGTGGGGCTCAAACCTGTGCCCCCCCCCCCAAGGCTGGTGCGCTGCCACGACAGGGGATGGGACAATGGGTTTGGGGATTGGGCTGTGGAGGGGTGGGGTCTCACCAGAGCAGCAGGGGGTTTGAACAGATTGAATGAACGTTGTAAACGCTGACTGTTGTGTTGTTTTTTTACAGCTATTATGTCGGAATGTGCGGTGATGGTGCAAATGACTGTGGGGTGAGTAACTGCTGCGGGTTTTTACTCTCTTAACACCTGCTCCTAACTCCAGGGGGCACAGACTTATACATGGCCCCAGTCTACGGGTTTGTACGATTTCCCGGTGCTTAATTTGACTTGATTTATTATTGTTACGTGTACTGGAATACAATGTTTCTTGCGCACTATACAGACAAAGCATACTATTCATAGAGTCCGTAGGGGAGAAAGATACGCAGAAGGGCAGATAGTATTGAGGAAGCGGGGGAGGCTGCAGAAGGACTTGGACAGACTAGGAGAGGGGTAAAGAAGTGGCAGATGGAATGCAATGTGGAGAAGTGAGAGGTTATGCACTTTGGAAGGGGGAATGGGGACACAGACTATTTTCTAAATGGGAAAATGCTTCGGAAATCAGAAACACAAAGGGATTTGGGAATCCTTGCTCAAGATTCTCAAGGTTCGCTTGCAGATTCAATCAGCAGTTGGGAAGGCAAATGCAACGTTAACATTCACATTGAGAGGGCTGGAATACAATAGCAGGGATGGACTTCTGAGGCTGTGTAAGGCTCTGATTAAACCCCATTTGGAATATTGTGAGCAGCTTTGGGCCCCGTATCTAAGGGTGGATGTGCCGGCCCTGGAAAGGGTCCAGAGGGAGTTCACAAGAATGATCCCGGGAATGAAGAGCTTGCCGTATGAGGAACAGTTGAGAACTCTGGGTCTGTACTACTTGGAGTTTAGAAGGATGGGGTGGGGGGTTCTTACAAGATACTGCGAGGCCTGGATAGAGCGGACGTGGAGAGGATGTTTCCACTAGTAGGAAAAACTAGAAGCAGAGGGCACAATGTCAGACTTTAAAACAGAGAGGAAGAGGAATTTCTTCAGTCAAGAATGGTGAATCTGTGGAACTCTTTACCACAGAAGGCCGAGGAGGCCGGGTCATTGAGTGTCTTTAATCAAGAACCTATCTATCTCTATCTTAATCAGGGGAAAAGGCAGGAAATGGAGATGAGAAAAATATAAGCCGTGATTGAATGGTGGAGCAGACTCGATGGGCCGAGTGGCCTAATTCTGCTCCTGTTTATTACGAGGAAGGTGATGCAGGGAGGGGATGAGAGAAGGCTGGCTTAGTGCTAATATGTGGCAGCAGGGCCGAATGGCCTGTTTTTAACGTGCTTGCCGGCTCGGTCTAACTGGGATGTGTTCCTGTGGCAGGCACTGAAGAGAGCGCACGCCGGCATCTCCCTCTCGGAGCTCGAGGCTTCCGTGGCATCACCGTTCACGTCGAAAACGCCGGACATCTCCTGCGTGCCAGATCTTATCAGGTAACCGGCAAATCCTGCTCACTGACCGAACCGTGGAGGGACGGGAGGGAGAGAAGGGCGTTCGGGTGCTGTGTGCTTCTGTTAATGGCATCTTTCTCCCACTGCAAGAGAGGGTTGCGCAGCCCTGGGGGAGGAGCAGAGGGGGTGTCAGGGGCTTCTGTGTGCTCCTGTTAATGCCGTCTTTCTCCCACAGGGAGGATTGTGTATAGTTGTGGGGGAGGACAGGAGGGGCATTAGGGTCGTGTATGCTTTTTATTAATGTTGTTTCTCTCCCACAGAGAGGGCCGCGCGGCACTGGTCACCTCCTTCTGTGTTTTTAAGTTCATGGCTCTGTATAGCATCATCCAGTATCTCTCAGTTCTGCTACTTTACTCGGTACGTCGGTACTTTTCTGTATCGGGGGAATGTTTAATCAGCTGTTGGGGGGTGTTTGGGGGGCGGGGGTGTGGTGGTGAGGGTGCAGCAGAGAGTGGGGAAGATGGAATGGAAGTGTTAGCTTCACTTGGAACTCGAGGCGGGTGGAGGAGGGGGGGAGGTGGTGGAGAGGGAAACTGGGGCTTCAGTCTGAGCCCCCTGCCCACTGCAGAGAGGTTGGGAGGCTTTTGTAAGCAGAATGAGGAGAGAGAGAGAGAGCAGGGGGGCTAAAAGAGGGAGCATGGTGTGGGTGGGAAGGGAGAAGGGGCACTGGGAGGGAAGAGGATACTCTGCAAGAGAGGGGAGGGGAGAAGTGACATGGTATTGAGGGAGGGATTTACACTGGGAAGAAAGTGCGGAATGAGGTAAGGGACGATAATGGATGAAAGGGTCAGGATTGAGACCGGAATCTGGATCAGGATTGGGATGGGGGTCAGAATTTGGATCGACCAAGCTGTGAATGTAAAGATGCCTCTTGCTGAC
Organism: Sphyrna mokarran; assembly: GCA_024679065.1. Classification (NCBI taxonomy): domain Eukaryota; kingdom Metazoa; phylum Chordata; class Chondrichthyes; order Carcharhiniformes; family Carcharhinidae; genus Sphyrna; species Sphyrna mokarran. The sequence continues at coordinate 16,492,847 of JAGIQG010000037.1, forward strand.
TGGGGGGCGTATTTTCCAGGTCTCCGCTGGGATTGAAGTGAAGTTTTCTGATGGGAAGTGTGGTATTGTTTGTAGGTGCTAAGTAACCTGGGCGACGTTCAATATCTCTTCATTGACCTGGCCATCATCATGTCCATCGCCTTCACTAGTGAGTAACCGGCAAGGCCATTTCGGCCATTCCCTCCCTCTTGCTCTGTCCCCGCATCTCTCTCTCTCTCTCTCTGTCTCTCTCTCTCTCTCCCCTCTCCACCCTCCACCCCCCACCCCCCCCCCCCCCCCGCAACTCTCTTCCCCCCTCTCTTTCTCTCTCTCTTCTCTACCCCCTCCTCCTCTCTCTCTCCCCCCCCCCCCTCTCTGCTGCCCCCCTCTCTCCTCCTCGCTGCCCCCCTCTCTCTCTCTCGCTGCCCCCCTCTCTCTTCTCGCTGCCGCCCCCCCCCCTCTCTCTCTCGCTGCCGCCCACCTCTCTCTCTTTCTCTCGTTCCCCCTTCTCCCCCCTCTCTTCCCCCACTTCTCCCAAGTGTTTTGGGTGGGCCTGTGTGGGAGGGGTAACCTGCTGCACTTTCTCTGGATCAGGCTCATTCGCCCTGATGTCAGTGCAGGGGGATTTTCGGGTACCTGGGCCCAGCTGGGAGACTAACGCTGCTCACTTTGCCTTGCAGTGAGCCTGAATTCGTCGTGGAGGGAGCTTGTCCCACACAGGCCACCGTCCAGCCTGATCTCGGTGTCGATGCTGCTCTCTGTCTCAATGCAAATCCTGCTCACCCTGACCTTCCAGGTCACTGCCTTCCTGCTAGTTAGGGAACAGCCTTGGTACGAGACGTGGACCCCTTCCTCAAAGTAAGAAATCACTCTGCAACAGCCACTGAGCATAAGTTCCTCCAGAGACATTCGGCACCACTGGCAAAGTAGTGACGACACAGTTACCACGGCTGCCTCGGGTTCAATTCCTGGCTTGGGTCGCTGTTTGCTTGGAATTTGCACATTCTCTCCGGGTGCTTTAGTTTCCTTCCTCAGTCAAACAATGAATGGATTGGGTGAATTGGCCATGCTAAATTGTCCCTTAGTGTCCAAAGATGTGCAGGTTAGGTGGATTGGCCATGCTAAATTGTCCCTTAGTGTTCAAAGATGTGCAGGTTAGGTGGATTGGCCTTGCTAAGTTATCCCTAGTGTCAGGAGGACTAGCAGGGTAAATATGTGGGGTTATGGGGTTAGGGCCTGGGTGGGATTATGGTTGGTGCAGACTCAGTGGGACGAATGGCCTCCTTTTGCACGTTCTCCCCGTGTCTGCGTGGATTTTGTTCAACAGTCCAAAGATGTGCAGGTTAGGTGGATTGGCCCTGCTAAATTGAATGTTAGTTTCCAACGATATGCAGGTTAGGTGGAATCCCCATGCTAAATTGTCCCTTAGTGTTCAAAGATGTGTAATTAGGGGGTAAGTGGGTAAACATATAAGGATATGTCGATAGTGCCCTTTCGGAGAATCGGGGAAGACTTGATGGACCAAATGGTTGCTTCCTGACTGTAGGGATTCTATGATGCTCAGGTTTTACATTTAACTCCACCTGGGGAGATGGCAAGCTGTCTTCTTGTCGTCAGTGTAGTGTAAGTACATCCTGAGTGATGTTAGCAAGGGTGTTGCAGAAATTTGACCCAGTGATCGTGAAGGGACGGCCAATATATTTCCAAGTCGGGGATGATAAGTGGCTCGGAGAGGAACTCCCCAGGTGGTGGTGTTTCCTCATGTCTGTGCTGAGTTGGAGAGATTTCCTGTGGCAGAAACTAGCTACAGCATCCTCCAACGCAACGGCTGCGCCTTGTAATCGAAGCGTTTTGGGGATAGTTTTGCCCAGAAACCTGCGCTATAAAGGTGAGTGTTTCAATTTGTTATCCCGCACTCCCAGTATGGGATAGAGGCAGTGGGTTGGCACCAGTTTAAACACTGATGCCTCTCAGACAGACAGGCTGCAAGAGTATTAAAACTGGGCAAATGGGGCTGGAAAGGGCTGTGCGAGATGTTGGGAGGGAGAGTTAGCAGCCATGAAACCTCATCGTGGACTGTTATACTGAGTCCTACGGACAGTACACAGCAGGTTCTGACTGACTAAACCTTTGCTCTCTCTGGGTCGGTCGCTCCCCCCGCCGTCTCTGCCCCCCACCCCCAACGCCTCGCCTTGCCTTGCGCCCTGTAGATGCTGCTGTCTGTTTTCTCAAATTATTTTAATTTCAGGCTCTTAGATCATAAGACAAAGGAGCAGAATTTAGATCACTCGGCCCATCGAGTCTGCTCCACCATTCAATCATGGCTGATATTTTTCACATCAACACTCTGATGCCTTTTCCCTCTAACCCCTGATCTCTTTATTAATCAAGAACCTTATTTCCAAATATGAATTTATTTTCGATCTACTTTTTGAAGTCAGACTTGAGACACCATAATCCAATAGTGTAGAGGGAGCTTTACTCTGTATCTAACCCTGTGCTGTACCTGTCCTGGGAGTGTTTGATGGGGGGACAGTGTAGAGGGAGCTTTACTCTATATCTAACCCCGTGCTGTACCTGTCCTGGGAGTGTTTGATGGGGGAACAGTGTAGAGGGAGCTTTACTCTATATCTAACCCCGTGCTGTACCTGTCCTGGGAGTGTTTGAGGGGGACAGTGTAGAGGGAACTTTACTCTATATCTAACCCCGTGCTGTACCTGTCCTGGGAGTGTTTGAGGGGGACAGTGTAGAGGGAGCTTTACTCTATATCTAACCCCGTGCTGTACCTGTCCTGGGAGTGTTTGATGGGGGGACAGTGTAGATGGAGCTTTACTCTGTATCTAACCCCATGCTGTACCTGTCCTGGGAGTGTTTGATGGGGGGGACAGTGTAGAGGGAGCTTTACTCTGTATCTAACCCCATGCTGTACCTGTCCTGGGAGTGTTTGATGGGGGACAGTGTAGATGGAGCTTTACTCTGTATCTAATCCCATGCTGTACCTGTCCTGGAGTGTTTGATGGGGGACAGTGTAGAGGGAGCTTTACTCTGTATCTAACCCCGTGCTGTACCTGTCCTGGGAGTGTTTGATGGGGACAGTGTAGAGGGAGCTTTACTCTGTATCTAACCCTGTGCTGTACCTGTCCTGGGAGTGTTTGATGGGGAACAGTGTAGAGGGAGCTTTACTCTGTATCGAACCCCGTGCTGTACCTGTCCTGGGAGTGTTTGATGGGGACAGTGTAGAGGGAGCTTTACTCTGTATCTAACCTCATGCTGTACCTGTCCTGGGAGTATTTGATGGGGGGACAGTGTAGAGGGAGCTTTACTCTGTATCTAACCCTGTGCTGTACCTGTCCTGTGAGTGTTTGATGGGGGGACAGTGTAGAGGGAGCTTTACTCTGTATCTAACCCCGTGCTGTACCTGTCCTGGGAGTGTTTGGGCTCAGTGTAGAGAAAGTTTTACTCTCTATCAGAATGTCCGGAGTGAAGAATGTGCTTGAATTTGATGAGTGATCAGTGAAGGCTGTCTGGGTGTGGACTCTGACAGGATCTGTGTTCTTTCCTCTAGTGTTTGTAACAGGAGCCATGGTGATGAGCTGATAAACACCAGCATTTCACTTCACAATGATTCCGAAGTGGATGAGCACAATATCTCCAATTATGAAAACACAACCCTGTTTTTTGTCTCCTGTTGCCAGTATCTGGCAGTCGCTTTCGTGTTCTCCAAGGGTCGGCCTTTCCGGCAGCCTGTCTACAGAAACTGTGAGTCGGGCGTCTGTCTGCATGCTGCCCACGTATTATTGATGGGAAACGGGTGGAGGGGCAGGTTGGCTATCTCCTGCCTTCTTGCACTCCCCTTTCGCCCCACCTCCTCGGAGTTTAAGCAGGATTAATGCCAGTAGTTATCCCACGCAGAGTGGGGTCCTGTTTGGGAATTGAGTGGGGGGGTAACTGGATTAACAGATGCTGGATAGGGGTTTGGGTTTGTTTATGTAAAGAGTAACAGATACCCGGGAGTAGTTACAGACTGGAATCTAATTGACGGATTTGGGGTGGTTTATATACAAAATAATAGATACCCAGGAATGGGTTACAGGTTAGAATCTAATCGAGGGGTTTGGGGTGGTTTATATATAGAATAAAGATACCCGGGAATGAGTTACAGACTAAAATCTAATCGAGAGGTTTGGAGTGGTTTATATATAGAATAACAGGTACTCAGGAGTGAGTTACAGACTGGAATCTAATCAAGGGGTTCGGGGTGGTTTATATATAGAATAACAGATACCCAGGAGTGAGTTACAGACTGGAATCTAATCGAGGGGTTCGGGGTGGTTCATATATAGAATAATAGATGCCTGGGAGTGAGTTACAGACTGGAATCTAATCGAGGGATTCGGGGTGGTTCATATATAGAATAATAGATGCCTGGGAGTGAGTTACAGACTGGAATCTCATCAAGGGGTTTAGAGTGGTTTATATATAGAATAACAGATGCCCGGTAGTGAGTTACAGACTAGAATGTAATCGAGAGGTTTGGGGTGGTTTATATATAGAATAATAGATACCCAGGAGTGAGTTACAGACTAGAATGTAATCGAGGGGTTCGGGGTGGTTTATATATAGAATAACAGATACCCCTGAGTGAGTTACAGACTGAAATCTAATCGAGGGGTTTGGGGTGGTTTATATATAGAATAACAGATATCCGGGAGTGAGTTACAGACTAGAATCTAATCGAGAGGTTCAGGGTGGTTTATATATAGAATAACAGATATCCGGGAGTGAGTTACAGATTGGAATCTAATCGAGGGGTTCAGGGTGGTTTATATATAGAATAACAGATATCCGGGAGTGAGTTACAGACTGGAATATATTGACACTCTGACTTCTCTCTCTCTTTTCAGATCTTTTTATGGGTTGTATTCTAGTCCTTTACGGCTTCATCATTGTAATTATGATGTACCCGATCAAAGTTATTGATGACTTCTTTCAGGTAATGGAAGTGTGGTTACTGTTTTACCTTACCGCATAGTTGCACAGAGTTTACTGGGCCCAGCACCATGCCTGAGGCTCAATTTTAAACACAGGTCCCAGGTGCATTGCAAAATTCCACTTCCTACCTGCCCTGTTGGTGCAGTTGGTCTTTTGATGGGAAATGGCATCTTTCGCTGCTGGCCACAGGTCTTCAGGGCGAGTACGGGCGGGACGCGGCGGCAGCATTTCAGACTCTCGAGGCAGACAGGATCTGCTGAGGATAACCTTCTCCAGCCTTTGTCAAAGGCCATTCCTTCGATCCAGTTCCATCCCTCCTCAGTGAGTTGCTTTCCGTCCCCATCCTTCAGAAACTCCCTTTGAAGCACGATCTTTCCCGGCTCATTGTTATCCCTTCATTGCAAAGTTGAGTTTGTGAAACTGAAATCTGATGTCCAAGGTGTAAAAAGAATTGTAAAAATGTTAGAGGAAAAAACATTTACGTCCCTTTGAAAACTTTGATTTGATTTATTATTGTCACATGTATTGGGATACAGTGAAAAATCTTGTTTCTTGCACGCTATATAGACAAAGCATACTGTTCATAGACAAGGAAAGGAGAGGGTGCAGAATGTAGTGTTACAGGCATAACTCGGATGTAGAGGAAGATTAACTTAATGCGAGGTGGGTCCATTCAGAAGTCTGACGGCAGCAGGGAAGAAGCTGTTCTTGTGTCGGTTGGTACGTGACCTCAGACTTTTTTCCCAGTGCAAGAAGGGGGAAAAGAGAATATTTGGGGTGAGTGGGGGTCCTTGATAATGCTGGCTGCTTTTCCCGACGCAACGGGAAGTGCAGACAGAGTCAGTGGATGGGAGGCTGGTTTGCGTGATGAATTGGGCTACATTCACGTTCTTTTGTAGTTCTTTGCAGTCTTGGGCAGAGCAGGAATCATACCAAGCTGTGATACAACCCAGAAAGAATGCTTTCTATGGCGCATCTGTGAAGTTGGTGAGAGTCGCAGCGGACACGCCAACTTCTTCGCCTCCTGAGAAAGTAGAGGCGTTGGTGGGGCTTTCTTAACTATAGTATCGGCATGGGGGGGGGGACCAGGACAAGTTGGTGATCTGGACACCTAAAAACTTGAAGCTCTTAACCATTTCTAATTCATCCCCATTGATATAGGCAAGGGCATGTTCTTCTTTATGCTTCCTGAAGTCGATGACAATCTCCTTCGTTTTGTTGACGTTGAGCGAGAGGTGTTTGAAGGAGAGTTGATGTTTTATTTTACTGCTTGGAGGTTTGAAGTGCAAAGTACATCCAAAATCCAAACTGAAGCATTTGGACCAAAAAGTCAATCTGTTGTCTTGATAAAGACGACCTGTTTCTGTTTTTGAATTTTGCCCAATGAACTTAAAGGAAGCATTCAGCTACCAAGAACCTGTAAGATTTGAATTTGATGGTGTTAACAATGGATAAATCTGATAATTGGAAAACTGATAGGTCATCACAGGCGTAAAAGAGCATGCAAGGGGAGAAAAACAGATGGCGAGCAATTGCCACCTCTCAAGCCTCAAGAGGGAGGACGCAAATGCCAATTACCAATAACTAAACATTCACAGCTCTTCACTCTGCCAACTTTATATATATCTTAAAAGAATGTGTTATCCAACCAGCAAAAATTGGAAAGAACTTGCGGAGAAATCAACTGAAAAACTTCAAAAGACTCCAAAAAAACGCAAAACCTGGTTGTAGATTTTTTTGAGTGATTAAATTCTATTTTTTTTGTTAATGAGTGAGTATATTTGAATAGTGTTCCAGTAGAATCTTATTTTTATTTGGTTACTTGTTTGGTCAACGTTTCCTGTTACATAAATAATTAAGTATTTGTCTTAAAGTGAGTATCAGACATTTGTTAGTTAACCACTAAGCGCTACTGAGGAATAGTTTATATCTTCCCACAGACTTTGAACGGAGTGAGGGATTCCTCTTTTGGGGAAGTCACCGGTGTGCCTTAAAGGGGAACAACCTCCATGTCGTAATGCCTTCCTTTCCATAATCATTGCGAGATGTTCCTTTGCTGTGAAGTGTGTTCTAACTAACTGCAGAGTAATGAGGGTTAGAATACAAGAGCAGCGATGTATTGCTGAGGCTGTATAAGGCTCTGGTCAGACCCTCATTTGGAATATTGTGAGCAGTTTTGGGCCCCGAATCTAAGGAAGGCCTTTGGGAAAGGTCTAGAGGAGGTTCACAAAAATGATCCCTGGAGGGAACGGCTTGTTGTATGAGGAACGGTTGAGGACTCTGGGTCTGTACTCGATGGAGTTTAGAAGGACGAGGAGGGGAAATCTAATTGAAACCTACAGAATAGTAAAAGGCTTGGATAGAGTGGATGTGGGAAGATGTTTCCATTAGTAGGAGAGATTAAGATCTGAGGGCACGACCTCAGGCCAAAGAACCTTTAGAACCGAGATGAGGAGGAATTTGTTGAGCCAGAGAGTGGTGAATCTGTGGGAATCATTGTCGCAGAGGAGGCCAGAAAGAGTGTCTTTAAGACAGAGATAGATAGGTTTTTGATTGGTGAGGGATTCAAAAATTACGGAGAAAAGGCAGAAGAATGGGGATGTAAAATATAGCCATAGCAGAGCAGACTCGATAGGTCTAATGACCTAATTCTGCTCCTCTGTCTGAGAGACTTTTGGGACAGTTGGGATTCCCGCTGCCCAGTGTGACGCTCACAGCAAATTGCACTGTGCAGATCTCCAACAAAAGGCTCAAGTCTGACTGCGCCTACCCCTGCGGTTGCTTCGTCAGCAAGGCCAGTGACTGCGGGTCTCAGCATTGTGCCCTGGCTTTAGGCTAAGAGAGAGGTGAGAAGCATCTTGTGGTGGGACGGATTTAATTGTTGTAATTTTTTTTCATTCATTTGTGGGACATAAGCGTCACTGGCTGGGCCAGCATTTATTGCCCATCCCGAGTTGCCCTTAAGAGGGCAGTTGAGAGTCAACCACTTTGCTGTGGCTCTGGAGTCGCACGTAGGCCAGACCAGGTGAGGACGGCAGATTTCCTTCCCTAAAGGGAACCAGATGGGTTTTTCCAACAATGAGTCATCAGTAGATCCTTAATCCCAGATATTTTTATTGAATTCCAATTCCACCATCTGTCATGAAATTTGAACCCAGGTCCTCAGAACAGTAGCTGGGTTTCTGGTTTTATAGTCAAGCGATAATATCACTAGGCCATTGCCTCCCCTAATTGGAGAGAAAAATTACAAGTGGTGAAAGCATTGACGTCTTAATTAACCACACTCTTCTTCTTTTGCTTCCTTCCTCCTCCCTCCCAGTTGGTCTGCGTACCCCCGGATTGGCGAAATAAGATGTTACTCTTGATTCTGGCCAACGTTGCTCTTTGTTTTCTGGTGGAGGTGAGTGTGCGGCACCCGAGACACTGACACGTCTGTCATATGAGGAGTGACTAAGTCGGTTAGGATTGTATTCACTGGAGTTCAGAAGAGTGAAGGGGGAATCTCAGAAAGGTAGAAAATTCTAACAGGCTCAGACGGGGTAGGTTCACAAAGAATGTTGCCGATGGTGAGGGGAGTCCAGAACTAGTGGGAGGGAGGGGGGATGGGGTTCATAATTTGAGAATAAGCGTAAACCTTTTTAGGGCTGAGGTGAGGAGAAATTTCTTCACCCAGAGGGTGGTGAATGTGTGGAATTCACTCTCTCACAACGTAGTTGAGGTCAAAATGTTGTGTGATTTCAAGAAGAAATTAGATATAGTTCTTTGGAGCTAAATTTGATTTCGTTTATGAGTATCGTATGTATTGGGATATGGTAAAAAGTATTGTTTCTTGAGCGCTGTATAGACAAAGCATACCATTCCTAGAGTACAAAGAGAAGGATTTGATTTATTATTGTCACGTTGGGATACAATGAAAGGTATTGTTTCTTGCGTGCTGCATGACAAAGCATACTGTTCATAGAGTACATGAGGCAGAAGGAAAGAGTGCAGAATGTAGTGTTACAGTCATGGCTAGGGTGTAGAGAAAGATCAACTTAATGCGAGGTAGGTCCATTCAAAAGTCTGACAGCAGCAGGGAAGAAGAATTCTTGAGTCGGTTGGTATCCCAGACCTTTGTATCTTTCTCCCAACGGAAGAAGGTGGACGAGAGAATGGCTGCTTTTCCCGAGGCAGCGGGAAGTGTAGAAAGAGTCACTGGATGGGAGGCTGGTTTGCGTGATGCATTGGGCTACATTCACGACCTTTTGTAGTATCTTGCGGTCTTGGGCAGAGCAGGAACCCATACCAAGCTGTGATACAACTAGAAAGAATGCTCTCTATGGTGCATCTGTAATAGTTGGTGAGAGTCGTAGCTGACATGTCAGATGTCCTTAGACCTCTGAGAAAGTAAAGGCATTGGTGGGCTTTCTTAACTATAGTGTCAACAGGGGTGGGATCAGGGCAGGTTGTTGGTGATCTGGACACCGAGAAACCTGAAGCTCTCGACCGTTTTTAAAGGATGTGGTAAAGGGATCGTGATTTTGAATTTGATGATCAGCCATGAACAAAACAAATGATTAAAGTTGATTTATTGGTCACAAATAAACCTTACATTAACACTGCAGTGAAGTTTCTGTGAAATTCCCCTAGTTGTCACACTCCAGCACCCGTTCGGGTCAGCGCACAGTAACCAGATTGTGGGAGGAAACAGGAACATCCAGAAGAAACCCCACGCAGACAAGAGGAGAATGTGCAGAGACTCTGCGTAGACAGTGACCAGAGCCGGGAATCGAACCCCACTCCCTGGTGCTCTGAGGCAGCAGCGCTTGCTCCTGTGTTGATATGATGGAGGAGGCTTAAAGGGCCAAATGGCTTACTCCCGTTCTCGTTTCTATACCCTTGGTAAAACTCATGTTCTTGGATCTGGGAAACTCACAGGTGGGACGGAGTCAGATTCCTGCAGGTTTTGGGGAAATGTGGGCTGTTGGTTTGGGGAGGCGTTTTGTCAATCTTTGCGTAAGATCTATGGCAATGGATGGTTGGTTCGAGTGGTCGGGAGGAGGCGTGGGATACGGTCTCTGCCATTGGGATCCTTCTCAAAAATGTACCTCTGATTGAACTCCTGTTTCATTTATTCTTTCATGGTCTGCGGGCTGGTTGGGTCCAGCATTCATTGTCCATCCCTAATTGCCCCTTGAGAAGGTCGTGAGTGAACCACTGCCATTTTGAACCCACTGCAGCCCCTGAGGTGTAGGTACACCCACATTGCTGTTAGGGAGGGAGTTCCGGGATTTTGACCCCAGCGACAGTGAAGGAACGGCCGATATGTTTCCCAGTTGGGATGGTGAGTGGTTTGGAGGGAAATTTCCAGGTGTTGGAGTTCTGCCGGTTTCTGCTGCCCCTTGTCCTTCTAGATGGTAGAGGTGGTGGGTTTGGAAGTTGCGTATTGTAAGTGGTACACGAGGGCGGCACAGTGGTTAGCGCTGCTGCCTCACAGCGCCAGGGATCCAGGTTCAATTCCCGGCTTGGGTCGCTGTCTGTATGGAGTCTGCACGTTCTCCCCATGTCTGTATGGGTTTCTTCTGGGTGCTCTGGTTTCCTCCCACAGTCTGAAAGACGTGCTGGTTAGGGTGCATTGGCCGTGCTAAATTCTCCCTCAGTGTTATCCGAACAGGCAACGGAGTGTGGCGACTAGGGGAATTTCACAGAAACTTTATTGCAGTGTTAATGTTAGCTGAAATGTGACACTAATTTAAAAATAAAATACCCAGGACGTTGAACTGCCATGTTTGCCCAGCTTTAATTCAGCTTTAAAGGTCTCTGATCGAGTGATAATAAAAGTGGTGGCACAGTGGTTCATGCTGCTGCCTCACAGCGCCAGTGACCCAGGTTCAATTCTGGCCTCAAGTCATTGTCTGTGTGGAGACTGCACGTTCTCCCTGTGTCTGCATGGGTTTTCTCCGGGCACTCTGGTTTCCTCCCACAGTTTGAAAGACGCACTGGTTAGGTGGATTGACTGTGCTAAATTGCTCCTTAGTGTACAAAGATGTGAGGGTTAAATAGATTGGCCATGCTAAACTGCCCCTTATTGTCAAGGGGACTAGCTAGGGTAATTGCATGGGGTAATAAATATTGGGCCTGCGTGGGATTATGGTCGGTGCAGACTTGATGGGCCAAATGACGACCTCCTGCAATGTAGGATTCTATAATATCACACTGCCATGTCTTATCTGTGCCCAAGAGTTGTATCAGGAAGCTGCAACATTTTTAGGAGGAGAGGTTACAGAGATAGGCTCAGATAAAGAGTTGTTCATGGCTGTTTCTGTGATTTGTTTTTTCCCCTGCAGAATTGCGTGTGCAGTTCTAAATTCCTTTGGCTGAGGAATCTCTTCACTGGAAGCTACAGTGATCAGCCGGTCCCACAGACCTACCCACAGGTAAGGTGGGAGGAGTGGGACTTGCCCAGAACCTGTGTTGAAGGGGAGTGGTTGAAGTGGGGTTGTTGAGAGCACTTGTCTCCTCAGTTGAGCTGGATAGAGCACTGAAGGAGACCCTTCGGCCCATCGCTGAGCCTATTGCCTTCATTTTCTTGTGAATGCAGAGGAATTCCCTCTACATCTCTCACCTCCCCAGGCACTAGCTGTCCTGTTATCTCCTCACGAGACTCTGAGCACCGTGGGACATTTTACCTCCTGTACGGTGGAGGAGCGCTACGTCAATGCAACTTGGAAGTCTTGAAACAGCCTGTTCCTGAATCAGGGCAAACTCTGAGCTGACTCGATAGTTAACCAGAATGGCTTAGGAGTCTAAAGATGTACTGCGTATACTGTGAAGCATTGTGATTGTTACTGGGCCCCTGATATCCAGAGCAATAAAAGCAAAATACAGCAGATATTTTTGTTTTTATCACCTGTGGGACCTGGGTCTCACTGGCTGGACCAGCATTTATTGCCTGTCCTTAGTTGCCCCTTGGAGGGCAGTTGAGAATCAGCCACATTGCTGTGGCCCTGGAGCCGCATGTATCCCAGATTGGGTAGGATGGCAGATTTCCTCCCCTGAAGGGCAAATTTATTTGTCAGTGTCACAAGTACTCTTGCGTTAACATCGCAATGAAGTTACTGTGAAAATCCCCCTAGTTGCCACACTCCAGCGCCTGTTTGGATATTACTGAGAGAGAATTTAGCTCGGCTAATGTATCCTAACCAGCACGTCTTTCTGACTGACAGAGGAAACCGGAGCACCCAGAGGAAACCCACGCAGACACGGGGAGAATGTGCAGACTCCACACAGACAGTGACCCGAGCCGGGAATCGAACCCGGGTCCCTGTCGCTGCTGTGAGGCAGCAGTGCTAATGTCAGTGCCACCATGTACTTTAAAGTTTACTTATTAGTCACAAGTAATTTTACATTAACACTGCAATGAAGTTACTGTGGAAAATCTCCCAGTTGCCACATTCTGGCGCCTGTTTGGGTAACACTGAGAGAGAATTTAGTATGGCCTTAGTGCACCTTAACCAGCACGCCTTTCGGAGTGTGGGAAGGCACTGGAGCACCCGGAGGAAACCCGGGGAGAAAACGCCAAGCAAACAGTAACTTTTGTTGCAGTGTTAATGTAAGCCTACTTGTGACACTAATAAATAAACTTGGTGTGCTTCAGTCGTTGCCGGTGGCAGGGCAGGGTGGGGAAAGACATTAATTAAATTGGATCCTGCTTTTAAAACAGAGGGCCCCAGATTAAGGTATGAATCTTTTGAATTAGGGTGGCACAGTGGGTTAGCACTGCTGCCTCACAGCGTCAGGAACGGAGGTTTGATTCCCGGCTCGGGTCACTGTCTGAGTGGGAGTCTGCATGCTCTCCCCGTGTCTGCGTGGGTTTCCTCCAGGTGTTCCGGTTTCCTCTCTGTGTGGAAGCCGTGCTGGTTAGGGTGCACTGGCCATGTTAAATTCTCCCTCAGTGTTACCCAAACAGGTGCCAGAGTACTAGGGGATCTTCACAGTAACTTCACTGAAATGTTAATGTAAGTCTTACTTGCGACACTAATAAAGAAACTTTAACCTTCGTAAAGCATTGTAACCGTGCATGTACCCATTGCAAGGTCGTCCCTTCACCTAGTCAGTTTTGCTTTGAAGAACGTTGCTGATCTTATTTTTCCCCTCCCCTCCCCCTGTGCGTTTAGCTGGACTCAGGGCCCGGTACGCTACTCTGTGGGAGGAGACTGTGGGAGCGAGGAGGCCGTCCCCCCAAGGCCAGGTACAAGCGGCTGGCCCAGGAGCTGCTGGTGGACCCAGACTGGCCACCCAGGCCCAGGAGCAGCATCAAGGCCAAGAGCGTGTCGCCAGCGGAGAGCGGGGAGCCGGACCGCAGCCCACCCGACACGGCCACCCAGCTATGACTGACCGCTCGGCGCGGTAGGGATTTGGACTGCCGGGGGTGGGGCTGATGGGCGATGGTGGTGTGTGCGGTAGCTGGAGAGGCAGAACTCCTGGTGGACCATTAAAACGGGAAAGTGGTCGACTGCGCTGTGTGGCGTGCAACATGCATTGCACACGCGTGCTGGTGGGAGCCTGATGTGTAGGAAGACAGCTGTCCTGGTCTTGCCAGTGTGTTCGAATTCGCACTGGTGGTCCCAAGTATGGGGGTGTTGGTGGGGGAGGGAGGGGTGTCTTCAATGTCAGGCTCCCCACCCAACCCCAGGAACTATCAATCCTCTGTCCAGTGAACTAACCCCCACACGGCGGGGCGGGCACCCATTGGCAGCGTCCTCCCACGATAACAACAGTCCATCTCTCCACCAGAATGGTTCCCCCTTCTGCTCCCTGCCCCTCCCTTCTGCTCCCTGCCCCTCCCTTCCCTGCCCCTCCCTCTGCTCCAGCCCATCCCTGCCCCTCCCTTCTGCTCCCCGCCCATCCCTGCCCTCCTTCTGCTCCCCGCCCATCCCTGCCCCTCCCTCTGCTCCCCGCCATCCCTGCCCCTCCTTCTGCTCCCCGCCCATCCCTGCCCCTCCCTTCTGCTCCCCGCCCATCCCTGCCCCTCCCTTCTGCTCCCCGCCCATCCCTGCCCCTCCTTTCTGCTCCCCGCCCATCCCTGCCCCTCCCTTCTGCTCCCGCCCATCCCTGCCCCTCCCTTCTGCTCCCGCCCATCCCCCCTCCCTTCTGCTCCCCGCCCATCCCTGCCCTCCCTTCTGCTCCCCGCCCATCCCTGCCCCTCCCTTCTGCTCCCCGCCCATCCCTGCCCCTCCCTTCTGCTCCCGACCGCTCTACCCTCCACTATGCTGTCCCTCTCCCCTCCCCTTCCCCCACTTCCCTCCCGCTCCCTCCACTTCCCTCCCGCTCCCTCCTCTTCCCTCCCGCTCCCTCCTCTCCACACTTCAAAAGAATCCCTACAGTGCAGAAGGAAGCCGCTCTGTCCATCGAATCTGACTCAGGCCTCCCTCAGGCAGCAAAGAGGAAAGACGAGGGAGGGGGTTGCATTTGACCCACCTTGTTTTAAATGTTAAAACCGGCCCACCACCACCCCCCCTCCCCACCCCATAAAGACTGAGAATTAAAGCACACCAGAGAAAAAGGAGAATAATTTTGATAAGAATGATTATCATTTTAATCCTGAGATTCTAGGAGGGGCGTGTTAGGGGCAAGAGTTGTGACTTCAGCCTCGAGGGTAATGCCACCCCCTCCCCTGAACCCAGGCTCAGTGCTTACTCGCTTCCCCTGCCCCCCACCTTTCACTCTGACTCCCAGGCTGACATATTCCTACTCCCAGTGTCCAGTGAGGCCAGAGGAAACTTCTACCAAGAGGAACACTCGTTCCTTCAATTGTCTTTCCCCTCACATCCTCTCATCCTCTTTTCAACACCTCTGAATCTCTCTTTTCCCCAACCACTTTTGCTCTACTATTTCCCTCACTCTCCCCTGCCTTCCCGCGCTCTCCCCCCCCCCCCCCCCAGTTATCTCTCTCTCTCTCTTTCTCTCTCTCCCACTCCCAGCCCCTGTTTGTGGACCTGTCATCCTAATTGCAACAATTTTCTGTTGACAGTCGATTTGCAATGTGTAGAATGAGCGGATTAAGTTTCCCCAGTGAGTTCAAACTCGGCAGTCCTGTGGTTCTGGGGGAGGGTGTATCAGACACCCCTCCCTGTCCTGCGCTTTTGCTGTCGGTGTAACCCTGTGCTTTCACGCAGTCCCCCCCCCCCCCCCCCCCCCCCCCGGCAGTTGGTGAGATTTGAATTCCCTGGGGTGGGGTAGTGGCAAAGCTCAGAATTGTTTTAATTCTGCTCATTAGCGCTTCCTCCCCCCCCCCCATTCCCCCACCACCACCATGGCTAAGCTGGTGACTGCATAACCCCAGCGCCCAGCAACCCCCTCCACCCCTTCTCCTCCTCGCTCTGTGTGTGTGTGTGTGTCAGTCAGGGGGAGAGGAATGTGAGTGTGGGGGGAGGGGGGAATGGGGTTGTGAATCGATTGCGGAATTCCCCCCCCTCCCCCTCCGAGGCTGCCAGTTACCCTCCCCATACCATTCCAGTGAACCCTGTTGACTAATGATTGACCCAAACCCACCCTCAAGAGGGAAAGACAGATTGCCAGGATGGCAGGGGTTTAGCAAGGAGGGGTTGGTGGGGTTTAACTGGGGAGCGTGGTCTGGGAAGGTGGGGGTGTCTGTGATGGAAGGGAGGGGAGGGTCTCCAAGAGACCTGTCCTTATCTCCAGGATCGGGTCCCTGTCTTCCATGCAAGAGGTTGAGCTGGAGATGTGAGAGAGGAGGTGGTACCTATGTGTGAGGGAGCGGAGTGGGCATGAGTGCGAGGGAGTGAGGGGAAGGGTGTCTGTGAGGGAGGGGAGAGAGAAGGGGCAAGTGCGTCGGGAGGGAGGGGGAGTGTGTGTACGTCAAGGGAGTAACGGGGAGAGTGTGTGCGTCGGGGGAAGAGACAGGCAGAGTGTGTGTGTCTGTTTCTCGGTGGGGGGGGCGGAGGGGGAGAGTGTCTGTCTGTCGGGGGGAGGGAGGGGGAGAGGTGTGGTCTGTTGTGGGGGGGCAAGTGTGTGTCTGTCGGGGGGGGGGGGACAAGTGTGTGTCTGTCGGGGGGGGGAGGGGGAGGGTGTGTGGGGGATGAGTATTGTGAGCATGGGGCATAGTAGCAGTATTGTTCAGTTCATTGCTCTGTCTGTCTGTCTTTCTCACTCTTGTTCTGTGCCTGTCCCTTGCTGCCTGTCCCTCAGATGTTACCCAGTCACAGAGCAACTGGAGAGTGTACCACAATCTAGGATATATTACCCCAAAGGCCTCCTTGCCAGTATATGGAGGGAGGGGGGTGTAGTATTTGGGACAGGCGCTTTTTATATTATTAACCACATTGTTGTTGCTCTGAGAAACAGCCACCCTCAGCCCCCTCCATTCACCCCGGTCCCCCAGACCGGACCATTGGAAAGCCAGCACCTTCTGTTAGAGGGTCAGAACAGAGAAAAAATATATTGAAGAGGCTTTGCTATTGAGTATTTTAATTAATATAAATTCGCAATAAAAGTAATTGTATTAAACGCCACCCGTGTGTATGCTGTCTTATCCATGTGCTAGAGATAACCCAAGCCGGAGGGGCCGAATGGCCAGCTCTTCCCACTATTCCTCCACAGTGCTGCACTTAGATTAATGGAGAGGGTACCTGTGGAGTGGGGTGTAGGGGGAAGGACATTCCCAGAGAACAGAGAGGGGTCAGGAGGATAGGGAGGAAGAGAGGTGGAGGGAAGGGAGGGGCCAGGGAGAGGGAGGCAGGCAGAAGGTGGGCAAGGGGAAGGGAAAGGGAGAGTGAGGGAAGGGGGAGCAGAGGGGGCATGGGGAGGGAGAGAGCAGAGGCTGTGGCGGAGTGATGAAGGGAGAGGAGGTGGGGGGGGATGGCAAGGAGAGAATGGGAATGGGGAGGGGGGCAGAAAAGATTGAGGGGAATGGTTCCAGTGATGAGCTTCAGTTATGTGGACAGATTGGATGGAGATGGTTAGCATGGAAGTGTTGGTAACTACAGCAGGTCTGGCACAGAGTAGAGGGGAAGACAATAGAGGATGTGGTGGGGGGGGGGGGGGGGGGAGTGTTCCCGAGTTGCAGGGGTGTAAATCAGCAAAGGCAAGACAAGGCAGAAAAACCTTTACACCCAACGAATGGTTTGACTCTGGAATGAGCCGCCCAAGAGGGAAAGCATGAGTTGGGGGCAAGACTTATCATACTGCTGTTTGTGGGATCTTTCTGTGTACACTCCATTGATTAAGCCTGCGCCTATCCCCCTGATTTTGCTGTGCACGTCACAGTGGGTCATTGGTTTGGGGGGGGGGGGGGGGGGGGTGGTGGTTGATCACACTGGGATCTTGCTGTGCCTAGTATTGGGTTAGGGGATTATTCCCAGTGTGGGATCTTGATATGTACATCACAGTGGGATCTTGCTGTGCACATTAGTGGACCAAGTGGGTGGAGCTTCCACTCGCCATCTGTCAATCATTTCGCTATCCAGTTTCCGATTGGTTCACGTCTGTTCGGGTACTCCGTTCTGATTGGTTCATTCCCCTTCGGTCACCGCCTCGCTCTTGCTCGCGGCACTGCCATTGGTCAGTGCCTGTTCTGTCACCGCCCATTTGACCTGTCAATTATCTTTACGGTGCACTCCGATTGGTCCCTTCTCACAAACGCACACTTCGGTCACCGCCCCTCTCCTCGAGCCGTCCCTTGCCGCGGAGCACGCGCTGATTGGATGCCGTTACGTCACCCCGCCCATTCGTACTGTCAATCACCTCAGCGCTGCGCTCCGATTGGAATCCTCCCACTTCGGTTCCCGCCCCGTCCCCTGTCAATCAATCACGTGCCGCAGCACTGATTGACAGCCGCCGTTTCTCCGTTCAACCCACATGCCTGTCAATCATCGACCAGGCCGCACACTGATTGGTCAGTTTTTTTTTAACCCCACTTGGGTCTCCGCCCCTATCCCCTGTCAATTTGCTTCAACTCCGCGCTGATTGGCTGCGGCTCTTTCTGCACCGCACCCACAAGCCTGTTAATCACGTTTGTACTGCACTCCGATTGGACACGCGGGCTCTAGTTACCGCCTCTTTTCCCTGTCCATCACCTGCCCGTGGACCTCCGCTCTGCCCATCTTTCGTCGCCCTGCCCCGAAATCTGTCAATCACCGACTGGGCCGCGCTCGGATTGGTCACCGCCTCCTCCTCATCCCGCCGCCACATCCGTCAATCACTGACAGGACCGCATTCTGATTGGATGCTACCCTTCTCCATCCCGCCCACAGGCGCTCTGAGTGGCCGTTGCCTCATTCTCACACCGCCCCCGGCCTGTCAATCAGTGACTGGGCCGCACTCTGATTGGTCGGTGCTGTCTGTGGTCCCGCACCCGCTCTGTCAATCAGCTCCGGGGGCGCTCTCCCATTGGTCTTCCTACCTGTCAATCACCCGACTCCACGCCCTCCCAGGCTGACGGTTTGACCTCCCGCCGCCGCTTCGCATGTCCCGCGGGCGGGACGTTTCCAGTCAACCGATAATTAAATGATTAATGTGACTGGAATCGGCGGGCGATTTGGAATTGGGATGCTGATTATGTCCCGGCTCGGCTACAGCTTTCCTCGACCGTGGGTGAGGTATTCGACTCCGGATCGGAGTGCGTGAGGCGAGGGGAGGGGAGGGGAGGGGCAGGGTGGCGGCGGTGAGGGATGGGGACAAAATGGTGGAATTGGGGGAATGTGGACAAGATGGCGGCCGCCGGGGTTGGGGATAAGATGGCGGCGGCAGGGGGTGGGGACAAGATGGCGGCCGCAGGGGGTGGGGACAAGATGGCGGCCGCAGGGGGTGGGGACAAGATGGCGGCTGCAGCGGGTGGGGATAAGATGGCGGCCACAGGGGGTGGGGACAGGATGGCGCCGCCGGGGTTGGGGACAAGATGGCGGCGGCAGGGGGTGGGGACAAGATGGCGGCGTGGGGAATGGGACAGATGGTGGCGTGGGGGAATGGGGACAAGATGGCGGCGCTGGGGGAATGGGGACAAGATGGCGGCGCTGGGGGAATGGGGACAAGATGGCGGCGTGGGGGAATGGGGACAAGATGGGGCGCTGGGGAATGGGGACAAGATGGCGGCGCTGGGGGATGGGAACAAGATGGCGGCGGGGGAATGGGACAAGATGGCGGCGCTGGGGGAATGGGGAACAAGATGGCGCGCTGGAGGAATGGGGACAAGATGGCGGCGCTGGGGGAATGGGAACAAGATGGCGGCGCTGGGGAATGGGGACAAGATGGCGGCGCTGGGGAATGGGGACAAGATGGCGGCGGTAGGGGGTGGGACAAGATAGGGGCAGTTGGGTGGTGGGACAAGATGGCGGCAGCGGCAGCGCATGGGGACAAGATGGCGGCCGCAGGGGTGGAGACAAGATGGCGGCCGCAGGGGGTGGGGACAAGTGGCGGCTGCAGCGGGTGGGGACAAGATGGCGGCCACAGGGGGTGGGGACAGGATGGTGGCCGCCGGGGTTGGGGACAAGATGGCGGCGGCAGGGGGTGGGGACAAGATGGCGGCGCTGGGGGAAGGGGACAAGATGGCGGCAGTAGGGGGTGGGGACAATATAGGGGCAGTAGGGGGTGGGGACAAGATGGCGGCAGCGGATGGGGACAAGATGGCGGCGGCAGGGGTGGGGACAAGTTGGCAGTTGGGGGGGGAGTTGGGGTCAAGATGGTAGCAGTGGGAGTTGGGACAAATTGGCGGTGGTGGGGACAAGATGGTGGCAGTAGGGGATGGGGACAAGATGGGGGCAGGGGGGGGGGGAAACCAAGATGGTGGTGATAGAGGGTGGAGACATGTTAGCAGCACTGGGACAGGGACAAGATGGCGGCAGTGGGGTTGGGGACAAGATGGGAGGATGTTAGGGGATGGGGACAAGATGGCGGTGGTAGGAGGTGCTGACACGATGGTGGTGGGGAGGAGTTGTAGTCAAGATGGTGACAGTTGGGATCGGAACAAGATGGCAGCGGTGGGGACAAGATGGGGGCAGTAGGGGTGGAGATAAGTTGGCAGCAGTGGAGTGGGGACAAGGTGGCAGTGGGGGTGGGGACAAGTTGGCAGCAGTGGGACAATTGGTGCGGTAGGGGGGTGGGGACAAGATGGTGGTTGGTGGGAAATGGGAACAGGATGGCAATGATCGGGTATGGGGAAAGTGGGTGTCCGTGGGATGGGCACAAGATGCTGGCGGTATGGGGTGGAGACAAGTTGGCAGCAATGCTGTGGGGACAAGATGGGGCAGTAGGGGATGGGGACAAAATTGGTGGGGGGGTGATAGGGGATGGGGACAAGATGATGGCGGTAGGAAGTGCTGACAAGATGGCGGCAGTGGGTTTGCTAAAAGATGGCGGGAGGGAATGGGGACAAGGTGGCAGCTGGTGGGAAATGGGGACACAATAGTAGCTGGTGGGGAAAGGGGAGAAGATGGCATCTGTGGTTGGGGACAAGATGGCAGGTGTGACGAATGGAAACATGATGGCAGCAGTGGGAACAAGACGGCAGTGGTGCGGGCTGGGGAAAAGATGGCGGCGGTGGGTTTAGGTAAAAGATTTGGGTAGAACAAGATGGCGTCTGGCAGGTGGGGACAAGATGGCCAGGCCTGGGGAATGGGGGCAAGATGACACCTTGGGACGATGGGAACAAGATGGGATGGCACAATGGTTAACAGTACTGCCTCCCAGCGCTAGGAACCTGAGTTCGATTCCCAGCTTAGGTCACTGTCTCTGCGGAGTTTGCATGTACTCCACATGTCTGCGTGGGTTTCGTCTGGCTGCTGTGGTTTCCTCCCACAATCCAAAGATGTGTGTGTTAGGTGTATTGGCTTTGCTATATTGAACCTAGTGTCAGAGGTTCAGCTGGGGTAAATGTAAAGGTTATGAAGATAGGATCTGTGAGGGATTGTGGTTGTTGCAGACTCGATGGGCCAAATGGCCTCCTTCTGTACTGTAGGATTCTGTGATTCCACAATAAGATCAATAAGAAGTCTCACAACACAAAGTTAAAGTCCAACTGGTTTATTTGGCAGCTGAAGCCACAAGCTGCCCCTTCATCAGAGCAGAAACTATAACCAAGTTCCGCACACGTGAGGATGGCCTCAACCGAGATCTTGGGTTCATGTCACACTATCTGTAATCTCCATGACTTGCCTGGGCTTGCAAAATCTCACTAACTGCCCTGGCTGGAGATAATACAAATCTCTTTAACTTGTGCTTTACCCTTTCTCCGCTCACGTTGTCTGTGCCTTTAAGACTTGACTACCTGTAAGGATTCACATTCCAACCATTATCTTGTGAATTGAGTTTGTGTCGACATATGCCCTGTTTGTGAACATAAATTTCTGATGAAGGGGCAGAGCTCCAAAAGCTTGTGGCTTGTGCTACCAAATAAACCTGTTGTATTTTAACCTGGTGTTGTGAAACCTCTTACTGTGTTTACCCCAGTCCAAACCCTGCATCTCTACATCATGTCTACAATATGATGGCGGGGTGGGAGCAATGGAGACAAGATGGTAGCATTAGGGATAAGATGGTGGCTGTGAGGGTGGGGAGAAGATAGGTGACCCAGTTCTTTCTTTTTTTTAGTCCAATTCAGAGTCTCAACAAGTGAGACATTCCCGATCCAAGCTGTCAAGACAGGCCTCTCACCTCCTGTCTTGGGCTTGATCGTTCTTGGGGGTGGTTATCTTACGGGAAGAAGCTGTTTTCCCATCTGAAGCCTCAGTATTTAACTCATTCCCTCCTACTGAAAGCTTGCACTTTTCAAATCTGTAAATTTTATCTTTGTTGTATTTTTGTGCAAGCCTTGAGGTAGGACTGTCTATGTAAGTGAGCGTTTTAGCTACCTACTCTTTTTTAACAGAGTAAGCGGGCGTTTGGACCCTACCACTGTGGAAAATGAAGACGGATACCCTGGGCTTCCCAGCGAAGATGTACACCCCTCAGAATTACATGGACGAAGACAGCCTGCCCATTCGGGCAGTCCCAGCACCCCTGCTTGTGGGGCCAGATCGAATGGACTTCCTTTCAGAGCTGGATGTTTCCCTGACACCGGACAAGATCGGCAAATCGGTGGGGATACTGAAGAGGCGGGAAGGGCCAGACGGCGATATGGTGCGAGGGAAAGTCAGCCGTCGGCAGGTAAGGGGAACCCATGAGGTCCACAAATTCTATCAACAGATTTTAAATATTAAATTAAAATATTTAGCACTAGAAGAAAACTTAAACACACAAGATTACATTTACACAGTTAAATTTTGTCTCTCAGAACGTTCCCATCTAAAGATTCCTACATGGTTAGATTCACCAATAAATATCTCTTTAGACGATAATATCTTCATAGAGTCATACAGGTTAATAGCGTGGAAACAGGCCCAACTTGTCCATGCTGCCCTTTTTTTTAAAACTACTAAGCTAGTCCTAGTTGACAGAGTTCCCATGTAACTATCTAAATGCTTTTTAAAAGACAAAATTTTACCCGCCTCTACTGTTACCTTTCGCAGCCTGTTTGGGTAACACTGAGGGAGAATTTTAACTTTAAACTATATTTATTACTGTCACAAATAAAATAAAATAAAATAAATAAAATACAAATAGGTGTACATTAACACTGCGGTGAAGTTACTGTGAAAATCCCCTAGTCACTGCACTCCAGCATGTGTTCGGGTAAGACTGAGGAAGAATTTAGTATGTGGAAGGAAACCAGAGTATTCGGAGAAACCCAGGCAGACACAGGAGAACGTAGAGACTTCCCACAGACAGTGACCCCAGCCAGGAATTGAACCTGGGTCCCTGGCGTCGTGAGGTAACAGTGCTAACTGCTGTGTACCCCTAAAGCATATGGAAATATTCTTGCCCAGGATCGAACTGGGGACCTTGGAGTGAAGTGAGTGTAACAACAACTGTAGTACAGAAACAGGCACAGAGTAAGACATGACCATTCAGCCCTTCAAACCTGCTCCACTCAACTTATTCTGACTATTCTGTCCTTAGGGAAAACTGCCCTTGGTGTTGCAAGTAGTTATCCGATAGTGGTAAGCTTTTCACACACACCAGCCACGGGCAGGATTTGATGGGGGAGAGAGGGGATTACGGAGGAAGAAACTTGTTCCACAGCACTGCTAACTAACCGGAGTCCATTACAGTATTGTTCCATGCATTTGTTTACATGTGGGAATTCAGCCGCAGTGAAGGAAAGACGGAATATATTTCCAGTTCAGGATGCTGAGTGTCTTGGAGGGCATCTTGCAGTTGCGTCTTGGCAGTTTGTCCATGTTTGCTTTCGTTTGCAGGTGCGGTTTGACACTGGCTCCGAGTCTGAAGGCTGTGCCAAGGCAGAGGTTACCCCCGGCGACCCAGGAAGCAGAGAGGAGGAGACCACCAGCCCTGTGAACCCAGCCCCTGAATCAGCTCCAGGAGGGAGCGACTCGAACATTCAGGCTCTGACCAATCCATCTTCCTTTCTCCCCACCGATCCACAGGATAAAGGCCTGGCCCACAGCAGCTCACGGAAGGTTAAATACCCCCGGCCAAGCAGGCATCCTGGGCGAGGAAAGCTGCAGGCGAGTGCCGAGGAGCCGGGGGACTGTCCCTTGGCCTACCCTGAATATAACACCACCCTGGCACTGGGGCATGAGCTGCAGCAGCTGAGGGAGGCAGGCTTCGATGCCAAGCAAGCTGTCACACAACATCTGAGGAAGTCATCAGTGACGCGTCAGTGCGTGGAAGGGAAAGTGGCGGAAGGTAAAGGGCAAAGGCGATAATGCGGCGTCGTAAGATATCGAACCTGCCCAGCCATGGCTGATACATTTCTCAACCCCATTCTCCTGCCCTTCTCCCCGTAATCGTTGATCCCCTTATCAACCAAGTACCTATTTATCTCTGTGTTAAACGTTGAGAAAACCCAAGCAGATACTGGGAGCGCATGCAGATTCCGCACAGGTAGTGACCCAGGCAGGGAATGAAACCTGGGTCCCTGGCGCTATGAGGCAGCAATGCTAACCACTGCTGCCCCCTCCATTTGGCCCCTCCGATAAGATTGTGGCTGTTTGCGTTTCGAATTTCACAGTCCCATCTACTCCCAATAACCTTTGATACTCTTGCCTAACAAGAGCCTGTGTACCCCCCTGCTTTCATATGACCTCGCCTGCTGAGGCAGAGAGTTTCAAAGTCGCACAATCCTCCTGAGAGAGAGAGAAAACTAATCTTCATGTAAGATGCAGATCAGCCATTATCCGAGGGAATGGCCAAACATACCCAAGGGGCTGAATGGCTGCCTGCCCCTTCCAGTCCGCCATTCCACCCATGAGGATCTAACCGGTTATTGTAGAGGTCTGGAGATGTAGAAAACAGCTGCTTCCTGATGGGGGGGAGGAATTAGAGAGTGGCATTGGTGAAGGGGGCGATAGTCAAATGAGCCCTTTCTTGCAGGAATGCGTGTGTACATGGAGAATCCGTCGCAATTTAGAACATGGGAGAGGGGGAAAAGAGAATATGAGAGAGCTAAATGTTTCGTTCCCGACTTTTCTGCTGGCCTGGAACCAGAACTTAGCAGTCTTCTTCACAGCGCCAGAGCCACGGGTTCGATTCCGGCCTTGGGTCAATGCCTGCATGGAGGTTGCACATTATCCCTGTTCTGCATAGGTTTCCTCCGGGTGCTCTGGTTTCCTGCAAAGATGTGCAGGTTAGGTGGATTGGCCATGCTAAGTTGTCCCTTAGTGTCCAAAGATGTGTAGGTTAGGTGGATTGGCCATGCTAAGTTGTCCCTTAGTGTCCAAAGATGTGTAGGTTAGGTGGATTGGCCATGCTAAGTTGTCCCTTAGTGTCCAAAGATGTGTAGGTTAGGTGGATTAGTTGGGTAAATGTGCTGGGACAGAGCCTGAGTTACCTGCTCTGTTGGAGAGTCCTTGCAGACTTGATGGGCCAAATAGCCCCCTTCTGTGCTGTTAGGATTTTATGAAGACTTTCTTCATCCAGTAGTGGTTAAACTTTAATTAAAAACTGAAGATATTGGAAAGATTTCTGCAATGTCTGCAGAGCGGGAGAGAGAGAGCTGAGATAATACTTTGGACCCAGTGACCCTTCAAAGGGGTGACAGATGACATTGGCACAAGTTAGGAGCTGCTGAGATTGTGGAGGGTGAGGGGTGGTGGTGTTGCTGTACTTGAGAGTGGGGAGGTGGTTGTGGGGAGGGATGAGGGGGATGGTGGGGGGGTGCTGGCGGAGGGTAAGCGGGGAGTGGTGGTGGGGGTGGGAGTGTTGGGGGGTTGTGGAGGGGGTTGGTGAGGATGGGGTGTGGGGGGAGGTGGTGGGGGTGGGAGGTGAGTAAGTGGGATTGTGGGGTTTGGGGGTGGGGTGGGGGGAGGTGGGCTCAGTACAAAACAGCCTGTGACCCATGAGTTCTGTTGCAGGCCTGAATGTGCCAAAGGATCTACAGCGTTACAAAGGACTGGTGAGCCTGGAAGTGCCTGTGGATGAGGTGCTGAGTGTGGCCGTACAAGAGAAAATGATGCTGGTGAAGCCAAAGGCTGTGAATAAGAAGGTAACTGTCGTAGGGTGCTGAGTACCATTCGGTCAGTCTTAATGACGCCCCATAGCTTCAACTGTGTGTGTGTGTGTGTGTATTAACTCTTAACAACCCTGTACTTATATACAGTAAAGGGTTCCAGCTAGGAGCTGACTCCCCACTTGTGCACACAGCTCTGTCCAACGCTCACTATGGGCCACGAGCCCTGTTATACGTCACTGAGTGGGCAGTACTGTACTCAGTCCCACATTAACCCTATCTCTGCCAGACCCTCGTAACACAGCAGCAGCTCACTTGCTCAGAGTTAGCCTCTCAGCTGGCAAAAAGAGCAAACATTCCCAATATCGGGACATCCCGAAGTGTTTTGTAGAATCGTAAAAATGGTTGCAGTATAGAAGGTGGCCATTCAACACCCCCCGTGCTGGTCCTCCACAAAAATGACGCATACTGTTCATGTAGTACATAGGGATGAAGGATTTGATTTATTATTGTCACGTGTATTGGGATGCAGTGAAAAGTATTGCTTCTTGCGCACTATACAGATAAAGCATACTGTTCATAGAAAAGGAAAGGTGGCAGTGCAGAATGTAGTATTACAGTCATAGCTCGGATATAGTAGAAAAAGATCAACTTTTAATGCGAGGTAGGTCCATTCAAAAGTCTGACAGCAGCAGGGAAGAAGCTGTTCTTGAGTCGGTCGGTACGTGACCTCAGACTTTTGTACCTTTTTCCCGATGGAAGAAGATGGAAGACAGAACGTCTGGGGTGCGGCGAGGTCCTTCGTTATGCTGGCTGCTTTTCCTGAGGCAGAAAGAAGTGTAGACAGAGTCAGTGGATGGAAGGTTCGTTTGCAGGATGAATTAGATTTCATTCGTGAGCTTTTGTAGTATCCTGGGGTCTTGGACAGAGCAGGAGCCCATACCAAGCTGTGGTACAACCAGAAAGAATGTTTTTCTATGGTGCATCTGTAAAACTTAGAGTCGTAACTAACACGTCCAATTTCCTTAGTCTTCTGAGAAAGTAGAGGTATTGGTGGGCTTTCTTAACTATAGTGTCAGGTAATTATCCGTTCTCTTTGCAAGGCTTTGATTCCATCTGCCTCTGCCACACTCCCAGGCAGCATGACATATATCTATGTATATTCTTTTTTGCAATGCATTCACTGTTATATTGTGGGAAACATGGCCACTGTTCTACGCACAACATTCCACAAACAGCAGAGTGATAATGAGTAGGGAGCAGTTGGTGGAGTGAGTGGTTAGGTAGCAAATTAAGTTCAATGCAGAAACGAATGAGGTGTTGCGCGTTGGTAGGAAAAACATGGGGAAACAGTCAAAGGGGTAAAATTCTCAAAGGAGTGCAGAAGTAGAGGGATCTGGTTTTATATGAGCATTAAAGATGGCAGGACAGTGCTGAGAGCAATTAATAAAGCATATAGTATTCTAAGATTTATCAACAGGGGCATAGGGTAAGAGGGCAAGGAGGTTTATGCTGAATTTGTACTTGTTAGACCTCAGCTGGAATAGAACATAGAACATAGAACAATACAGCACAGAACAGGCCCTTCGGCCTTCGATGTTGTGCCGACCAAAATAAAAAGCAATGCCCCTCCTAACTAAACCATTCCCTTCTCATCCATATACTTATCAACTACCTCTTAAACGCCACCAAACTTGGCGCATCTACAACAGCTGCAGGCAGGGCATCTCACTCCCTAATCACTCTTTGAGTAAAGAACCTACCTCTGATATCCGTCCTATAACTCATACCCCTTAATTTAAAGCTGTGTCCCCTCGTGCTAGCTTTCTCCATCCTAGGAAAAAGGCTATCACTGGCCACCCTATCTAAACCTCTAATCATCTTATATGCTTCAATAAGATCCCCTCTTAGCCGCCTCCTTTCTAACGAAAACAACCTAAAATCCTTCAACCTCTCTTCATAGGACCTGCCCTCCATACCAGGCAACATCCTGGTAAACCTCCTCTGTACCCTCTCCAATGCCTCCACATCTTTCTTATAATGTGGGGACCAGAACTGCACACAATAATCCAAGTGCGGCCGCACTAGAGTTTTGTACAGTTGCAACATGATGCTGCGGCTCCTAAATTCAATCCCCCTACCCATAAAAGCTAAGACTCCATATGCCTTTTTAACAACTTTATCCACTTGACTGCCTACTTTCAGGGATCTATTGACACATACACCAAGATCCTTCTGTTCCTCAACACTATTAAGAGCCCTACCATTAGCCCTATACTTTACACATTTATTGTTCCTGCCAAAGTGCATTACCTCACACTTTTCCACATTAAACTCCATTTGCCACCTCTCGGCCCAGCTCTGCAACTTGTCCAAGTCACTCTGTAAACTAAAACACCCCTTTTCACTATCTACCACACCACCAACTTTAGTATCATCTGCAAATTTACTGATCCCTCCCTCAATACCCTCATCCAGATCATTTCTAAAAATTACAAACAGCAGGGGCCCCAAAACAGACCCCTGAGGCACACCACTCGTCACCGAACTCCACGATGAATATCTCCCATCAACCACCACCCTCTGTCTTCTATCTGCCAGCCAATTCCTAATCCACTTAGCTAAATCACCCTCTATTCCACACATCTGCATTTTCTGTAGCAGTCTTCCATGGGCCACCTTATCAAACGCCTTACTAAAGTCCATATATACTACATCAACCGCCTTACCCCCATCCACCTCTCTGGTCACTTTCTCAAAAAACTCAATGAGGTTAGTAAGGCATGACCTACCATTCACGAAACCATGCTGACTATCCCCAATCAATTCATTTCTCTCTAAATAACGATAAATCCTATCCCTAATAATTCTCTCCAATACCTTGCCCACCACAGAAGTAAGACTCACTGGCCTATAATTCCCAGGAAGGTCTCTCTTCCCCTTCTTAAACAATGGGACCACATTCGCTCAGTGAGGACTGAGAAAACACTCAGTGTTTTCTCACTCAGTGAGGACTGCAACAGCCTGAATAGAAAATGTTGATTTAACTGAATAAACCCACTTCTGGGGCTCTATTAATAAAGCTGAGAAATACACTGAGGGATGCCTGTTCCTGGGACAGAAGTAAAATGAGCAGCTGTATTCTATGAAGTTTTGTAGAATCACAGCGCAGCTACACAGGCACAGTCATAGCACAAGCAGTCGCCTCATCGCATCCACTCTCTGCAAGACCAACTCAGCTTGTCCCGTTTTCTCCTGCCTTTCCCCCACAACCTGCAAATCTTCCCTCTCCCGCCAACAATCCACTTCCCTGTTGGAAGTGCCTTCTAACCCACCTCCCAGCGCACTCTCAGGCAGCGCACTCTGGACTCTAGGCCACGTTAAGAGTTTTTTCCCCTTGTGTCGCTATATTGTGTACAATTCTGGGTGCCACGCTATTGGAAGGATATGAATGCATTGGAGAGAGCAGAGAAGAGGTTTACAAGAACCTTCAATGAGGAGGATAGATTGGAGATGTTGGGACTGTTCTCCTTGGGGTAAAGAAGGCAGAGAGAAGATTTGACAGAGATGCTCAAAGTCACGTAAGAGCTAGACACAGTAGAGAGGGAAAAACTGTTCCCGCCCGTAAGAGGAATAAGAAAGAGAGATTTAAAGTGATTCGGAAAAGGAGCGGCTGTAATGTGAGGAAAAGCATTTCCATCCAGTGAGTCTGGAACACACTGCCTGGTCATGCAGTGGAGGCAGGTTCATTCAAGGAGGAATTGGAAGATGATTTGAATAGAAACAACATGTTGGGTACAGTGGAGTAGGCACTGAGTGGAGAGGCAGTGCAGACAGGATGGGCCAAATGGCCTCCTCCTGCAAAGTAACAATTGCCTGATTCTGTTTTGGGGCTATTCGATGAATATTGGGTCTGGGACACAGTGGAGACATCCTCACTGCCTTCCTTCAAACATTGCTATGGGCTGTTTTACAATCAGGGAAAGTGTGAAATCAACCACTTTGGGGCTCAGAAAGAGAGATCAGAACAAGGAAACAGAGTAATTACACAGCCAGCGTAAAAGATCAGGGAATTAGAAACTGAGGACAGTTAGGTTTAAAGCCTCATACAAAGTCAATGTCAGTAGATTTTTGAATTGGGTTACACTCAGTGAGGACTGCAACAGCCTGAATAGAAAATGTTGATTTAACTGAATAAACCCACTTCTGGGGCTCTATTAATAAAGCTGAGAAATACACTGAGGGATGCCTGTTCCTGGGACAGAAGTAAAATGAGCAGCTGTATTCTATGAAGTTTTGTAGAATCACAGCGCAGCTACACAGGCACAGTCATAGCACAAGCAGTCGCCTCATCGCATCCACTCTCTGCAAGACCAACTCAGCTTGTCCCGTTTTCTCCTGCCTTTCCCCCACAACCCTGCAAATCTTCCCTCTCCCGCCAACAATCCACTTCCCTGTTGGAAGTGCCTTCTAACCCACCTCCCAGCGCACTCTCAGGCAGCGCACTCTGGACTCTAGGCCACGTTAAGAGTTTTTTCCCCTTGTGTCGCTATTGCGATTCCGACAGCATTGTGGACCAGAGTCTCTCTGGAACGGATTTGGACATTTTTTGGGAACAACTTTCCTGTTGCGGCTGGAATGGAAACTGTCCCAGTGGGAAGCTGCAGACTGTGCAGGAATGGTGATTTGGGCTTGTTCCAAGTACATAAATCACTATAAACTAGTGAAGTGGAATAAAAGATTAAATGGATGTCAGCCTTTATCCGGAGGAAGCTGGAGTCCAAAGTAATGGAGGTTGTCCTTTCATAGCTTCTTCACTCCACCCTCATCTCCACACTCTTCTATTTTAACCTGTCCAAGGTTTCTCCTTAAACCAGTCAGAGGAGATAATGGCATAGTGGTATATCCAGAACATTACTCGTCACTGGACTAGTTATCCAGACGCTAATGCCCTGGGAACACAGGCTTAAATTCCACTATGGAAGATGGTAGGGTTTAAATTCAATCAATTTACACTACATTTGGCATACTGCACACAGTTCTGGTCATCACGCCATCCCTGAAAGATGTGGGAACTTTGGAGAGGGTACAGAAAAGGTTTACCAGGTCTGGAGGTATTAGCTATGAGGAGAGGTTGGAGAAACTTGGGTTTGCTCTGACCGGAACGACAGAGGTTCGGAGATGACCTGATAGAAGTCTACAAGATCATGAGCAGCGTGGACAGAATGGATAGTCAGAAACTTTTTCCAAGAATAGAAATGACAATTTTTTATTCATTTGTGAGACATGGGTGTCACTGGCTGGGCCAGCACTTATTGCCTATCCCTAGTTACCCTTGGAGGGCAGTTGAGAGTCAACCTGGCTCTGGAGTCACGTGTAAGCCAGACTGAGTAAGGACGGCAGATTTCCTTCTGTAAAGGAACCAGATGGTTTTTCCGACAATGGGTCATCAGTAGATTTTTCAGATGGTGAATTTGAAATCCACCATCTGCTGTGGCGGAATTCAAATCCGGTTCTTGTAGAACATTAACTGAGTTTTTGGATTAACAGTCTAGTGAGAATAGCATCGCCTCTCCTCTAATTATTGTCAATTGTTAGGGGACATACGTTTAAGATACAAGCGGGAGAAATTTAAAGGAGATGTGAGAAGGAAGTTTTTACAAGGTGGGGAGGGAATGCGCTGCCAGAGGAGGTGGTGGAACCAGATACAAGCAATGTTTAAGAGGCATTTGACAGATAACATGAGTAGGCAGGGAATAGAGGGACATGGACCGCATAGAGGCAAAGGTCTTTGGTTTAGAAAGGGGCCATGTGTCAGCGCAGGCTTGGTGGGCCGAAGGGCCTGTTCCCCTGCTGTATTGCTCTTTGTTCCAGGCGTTTCCACAAAGAAGGTCTAACAGAAACCTGAAGCATAATCTCAACGGGCATATCTATTGAATAAGAGAAACAAGGGGAAAAGCAGCTTTATTAAATGTTTCCCTTTACACAACAGAGAAAGAGGTAAAAATATCAGTGAAAGAAGGAAAATTAAAAATAAATTGTAGTGTGAGGGTGGGGCATATTAAGTTTGTTATGGTAATGGGATATAAGATAGGTAAGGTCTTGAGGCCTGGCTGGTTTAAAGGGCAGGCAGGACCTCATGTGAAGGAGGAGTGTTAATCTGTTTTGGTTTTGTCTTTGCAGCAGGCCGATGGGACTGAAGCACCTGACCTGATGATGTTCTACAATCCCTTGGAGCTGTTGACCGAGACCCCCTACCTCTCTGTGGAGGGCCTGCCACCACTGAAGGTGCGAGCCCAACCCAAACCGGCAACTTCCCCCTTCGACCTCTACCGCAAACTCAGGCAGTGGGAGGCCTAGCACCCAGGGGGTGCATTCTGTGTACAAAGAAATATTTATTATTCCTTTCACCCATTCCATGTTCGTGCTGACGAAGCCTGGCCAATTTTGCAACGTTGCTGGACAGCATAGGGTGCGAGACTTTTAACATTTAAAGGCAAAGACCTCCGTGCTTCCCTTACCTCGTGCTGTTTAGGTAAGTATCGTGAGGTTCTCCGAGGTCATTGGCATGTCTTTATTCACTAATATCGACCAATAACTCCGTTCCGATCTAGGATTTACCCATTAATGAGGCAGCAGTGGTGTGATCTGTCCCTTTCCCAGACCTCCAGGCCCAGTTCAAACAGGAGTGAACCAACTCACAAGAAAAATGAATATAATTAGGATTTTGAGAGGCAAGTCGGCCCTTCTTCATCTCCCCATTCTCGAGTCACTCTTTAGAGAACGCAGAGAGAATTGTCGATGTTTCCCGGTGCCCTTGCTGCAAGATGCCAGGTCTTCTCTCCAGGGTGGGCTGTTTGGGCTGGGCAGCGAGAATGCTGTGATTGCCATCACTTCTTGTTGAAGTGCGGTTCTTGTTCACTCAGGGAATAAGGCAGGTGACGGGTTGATCTGATTCTGGAGCTGTTGGCTGAGGAAGGAAACATTGACCAGGGAAGTGTTACTCATATCCAGATCTGCTGCACAGTCTGGATGCCTCGCATCAAGCGCCCACCGAACGGGCAGAATTATCCCACTCCTTGAAGGACTCAGAGTCACCCCATCCAGAATTTCCTGGCCATTCCCTTAACCTCTTACAACTGAAAGATGTTGAAGCAACACAGTGATAGCATGCTGCCTCACAGCGCCAGGGACCCGGGTTCACTGGCTGTGTGGAGTCTGCACATTCTCCCTGTATCTGTGTGGATTGCCTCGAGGTGCTCCAGTTTCTTCCCACAGTCTGAAAGACGTGCTGGTTAAGATGCATTGGCCGTGCTAAATTCTCCCTCAGTATTACCCAAACAGACGCAGGAGTGTGGTAAATAAAGGATTTTCACAGTAACTTCATTGCAGTGTTAATGTAAGTCTACTTGTGACTAATAAATTAATTTCACTTTCATAATTTTGTCCATGAAAATGCAATCACTCACACCCCTAATATATGTTGTCAATTTTAACAGTATTTTGTAATTTGCTACTTACAAATTGTGTAAGTTTATTTTTCTTTACATAAATTAAAGCTGATTCTTTTATATTTTTGTCCCAAGGTTGTGTCAATTTTTTTGATTTGGTTTATTGTCACATGTATTGGGATACAATGAAAAGTATTGTTTCTTTGCACTATACAGACAAAACATACTGTTCATAGAGTACATAGGAGAGAAGGATTTGATTTGATTTATTATTACTATATTGGGATACAGTAAAAAGTATTGTTTCTAGCGTGCTATACAAACAAAGCATACCGTTCATAGAGTACGGGGGGAGGAAAGAAGAGAGTGCAGAATGTGGTGTTAAGAGTCATAGCTAGGGTGTAGAGAAAGATCAACTTAATGCAAGGTAGGTCCATTCAAAAGTCTGACGGCAGCAGGGAAGAAGCTGTTCTTACGTTGCTTGGTAATCACAATCAAAGGGCAGAAACTACAGGCAGTGGAGCAATTAATTTATCTTAACAGCACCCTCTCCCAAGCAGCGACTATTGTTACAAAAGTTAACTGCAGAATAGCACAGACAAGTTCTGCTTTCGGTAGACTGCATTCCACTGTATGGGAACATCGAGGAATCAGCCCAGCAACAAAACTGAAGGTCCACACCGCCACAGTACTCAGTACTCTCTTGTATGCCTGTGAAATGTGGACTGTGTATTGAAGGCATGCAAGACAGTTCAATCATTTCCACATGACTTGTCTTCACAGAATATTGTGCAACAGGTGACAAGACAAAGTACCAGACACTGAAGTTCTCTCTAGAGCAAGTCTACCATCAGTCCACACACCGCTGATGAGAGCGCAGACCCGATGGGCAGGTCATGTCATGCGTATATCAGATGTGTGCATTCCGAAGCAGCTCCTTTTTGGGGAACTCTGCTGGAAGACACTCGCATGGAGGGCAGAAAAAGCATTTCAAAGACACACCCAAGGCCTCCCTGAAGTTGCTTGACATAGACATAACCACCTGGGAAATGCTAGGCACAAAACTGCCCTACCTGGCAATGCCTCATCCACAAAGGCTGTCAAGCTTATGGAGCAAGCTGTGCAAGTCCAGAGCCACCAGTGCAATGACTACAGTGCCTCCACAAGTCTGCCCAATATGTGCCAGGACATTCTGTGCCCGAATTGTCCTGATCAGTCATCTTCGGACACACCGCAACCAGCCTCAAAATGACTAATGGTGTTGAGGTCCTCATCAATGACAATGGACAAACAACGTGACCTCAGACTTTTGTATAGCTTTTTTACGACTGAAGAAAGTGGAAGAGAGAATGTCCAGGGTGCGTAGGTCCTTGATAATGCAGGCTGCTTTTCCTAAGGCAGCAGGAAGTGTAGAGAGTCAGTAGACGGGAGGCTGGTTTGCCTGATAGATTGGGCTTTGTTCATGACCTTTCGTAGCTTGTGGTCTTGGTCAGAGCAGGAGCCCATACCAACTTGTAATACAGACAGAAAGAATGCTTTCTACGGTGCATCAGTTGGTGACAGTTGTAGCCGACATGCCAAATTTCAAAAGGCAGTTGTGTTATTTTTAACATGGTTAATGTGACTTACTGAGAAGTAGCGTGTGGTTACCTGTGTGAATCCAATGCCTCCATTCATTGGGAGTGTCTCAGTGCTTAGCTGAACAGTGATAGGACGGACGGAATGGTCTAGGTAAGATGCCATATGAGAGAGTCAGCCCGATGGGCTGAATGGCCTCTTCCTGCACTGTGGGATTCTGTGTTAAAGTTACTAAGTGCACCAGAGTTTTCCTTAGCCGTGCAGTGTCTCTCTATCCGTTAGGAAGGTTGGCAGGTGATTATGCACAGCAAGATCCCATTAAGACATATGGGTCAATACTGGACCAGAAGGCAGGAGAAAATCCCTGTTCTGCTCTCAGACTATGATAGGAGATGGGCAAAAGACATTTAGAGGGAAAGGGGAAGAGTTTTGGCCATGTCTGTGAAGGATGGTGTTTAAATGGCACGTCGACTGGGGAGGGCAGCACACTAAACCCAATGTTGCATCACCGCGCAAGCGCAGTGGGAGCAGCGGCGCAAAGCGGACGCCGTAGCAGCAAGGCGTTGCTTTGGTAGAACGCAGGCGCCATGAACGGTAGTGCCGGCGCCGCGCAGACGCGATGGACGGCGCCATCGCGCAGGCGTCACGTTCCGCAGTTGCCGGCGCCACGCAGGCGTGATGTCCGGCGGGTGTCAGCGCCGCGCAGGCGTGAGGTCCGGCGGGTGGCGGCATTGCGCAGGTGTAATGTCGCGCGGGTGCCGGCACTGCGCAGGCGTAGTGTCACAAACTGGTCGCACATGCGCGGAAGCGACCAGCGGAGCCGGCGAAAAATGGCGCGAAACGGCGGCGGTGCCGGTCTTTCGGCCGCTGAATTCGAGGCGGCAAAACTGTCTTTCCAGCGGAGCATCAACCAGGTGAGAGGCGGCACTGAGGGAAAATAGGGCAACTGCAACCGGAAGGGTGAGGTGAGAGAGCCAAAAAAAATCCCCCAAGTTACAATTCACCAGAATTAACCCGGGATGGAGAGAAACTGGATCAGAAACAGAAACTAACCCATGCTAGAGAGAGAGAGAGAAACTGGATCAGAAACTAACCCAGGATAGAGAGAGAGAGAAACTGGATCAGAAACTAACCCAGGATAGAGAGAGAGACTGGATCAGAAACAGAAACTAACCCAGGATAGGGAGAGAGAGGGAAACTGGATCAGAAACTAATCCAGGATAGAGAGAGAGACTGGATCAGAAACAGAAACTAACCCATGCTAGAGAGAGAGAGAAACTGGATCAGAAACTAACCCAGGATAGAGAGAGAGAGAAACTGGATCAGAAACTAACCCAGGATAGAGAGAGAGACTGGATCAGAAACAGAAACTAACCCAGGATAGGGAGAGAGAGGGAAACTGGATCAGAAACTAATCCAGGATAGAGAGAGAGACTGGATCAGAAACAGAAACTAACCCATGATAGAGAGAGAGAGAGAAACTGGATCAGAAACTAACCAGGATAGAGAGAGAGAGAGAGAAACGGATCAGAACTAACCCAGGATAGAGAGAGAGAGACTGGATCAGAAACTAATCCAGGATAGAGAGAGAGAGACTGGATCAGAAACAGAAACTAACCCATGATATAGAGAGAGAGAGAAACTGGATCAGAAACTAACCCAGGATAGATAGAGAGAGAGAAACTGGATCAGAAACTAACCCAGGATAGAGAGAGAGAGAAACTGGATCAGAAACAGAAATTAACCCAGGATAGAGAGAGAGAGAAACTGGATCAGAAACTAACCCAGGATAGAGAGAGAGAGAAACTGGATCAGAAACTAACCCAGGATAAAGAGAGAGAAAAACTGGATCAGAAACTAACCCAGGATAGAGAGAGACTAGATCAGAAACTAACCCAGGATAGAGATAGAGACTGGATCAGAAACTAACCCAGGATAGAGAGAGAGAGAAACTGGATCAGAAACTAACCCAGGATAGAAAGGAGATCAGAAACTAACCTGGAACAGAGAGTGACTGGATTGAAAAACAAACTAACCGGGAATGGGGAGACCGGGTTAGAAACTGAAACTAACCCAGGATAGAAACTAGCTCAGAAACCACCTCCTCCCCCCAACCCCTGACCCCGGGGATGGCGACTAACTGGATTACAAACAGAAACTAACCCTGGAGAGAGAGAGAGAGAGAGACCGGGTTAGATACAGAAACTAACCTGGGATAGAGAGAGACCGGGTTAGACATAGAAACTAACCCAGGATAGAGAGAGAGACTGGGTTAGACACAGAAACTAACCCAGGATAGAGAGAGAGAGAGACCAGGTTAGACACAGAAACTAACCTAGGATAGAGAGAAACTAGGTTAGACACAGAAACTAACCCAGGATAGTGAGAGAGAGAGAGAGACTGGGTTAGACACAGAAACTAACCCAGGATAGAGAGAGAGAGAGACCAGGTTAAACACAGAAACTAACCTAGGATAGAGAGAAACCAGGTTAGACACAGAAACTAACCTGAGATAGAGAGAGGGAGAGACTTAAACACAGGTTAGATGCAGAAACTCACCCGGTATAGAGAGAGAAACTGGGTTAGATAGAGAAACAAACCCGGGATAGAGAGAGAGAGATCGTGTTAGACACAGAAACTAACCCAGGATAGAGAGAGAGAGAGATCGTGTTAGACACAGAAACTAACCCAGGATAGAGAGAGAGACCAGGTTGAACACAGAAACTAACCTGAGATAGAGAGAGGGAGAGACTTAAACACAGAAACTAACCCGGGATAGAGAGAGAGAGAGAGAGAAACCAAGTTAGAGACAGAAACTAACCTGGGATAGAGAGAGAGAGACTGGGTTAAACACAGAAACTAACCTGGGATAGAGAGAGAGACTGGGTTAAACACAGAAACTAACCTGGGATAGAGAGAGAGACTGGGTTAAACACAGAAACTAACCTGGGATAGAGAGAGAGACTGGGTTAAACACAGAAACTAACCCAGGATAGAGAGAGATCGCATTAAACACAGAAACTAACCCAGGATAGAGAGAGATTGCATTAAACACAGAAACTAACCCAGGATAGAGAGAGATTGCATTAAACACAGAAACTAACCCAGGATAGAGAGAGAGATTGCATTAAACACAGAAACTAACCTGGGATAGAGAGAGAGACCGCGTTAGACACAGAAGCTAACCCCGGATAGAGAGAGACCGGGTTAAACACAGAAACTAACCCAGGATAGAGAGAGAGACCAGGTTAAACACAGAACTAACCCGGATTGAGAGAGACTGGGTTAGACACAGAAACTAACCTGTGATAGAGAGAGGGAGAGACTGGGTTATTCATAGAAACTAACCCAGGATAGAGAGAGATTGCATTAAACACAGAAACTAACCCGGGATAGAGAGAGAGACCGCGTTGGACACAGAAGCTAACCCCGGATAGAGAGAGACCGGGTTAAACACAGAAACTAACCCAGGATAGAGAGAGAGACCAGGTTAGACACAGAAACTAACCCGGATTGAGAGAGACTGGGTTAGACGCAGAAACTAACCTGTGATAGAGAGAGGGAGAGACTGGGTTATTCATAGAAACTAACCCAGGATAGAGAGAGAGACTGGGTTAGACACAGAAACTAACCTGGGATAGCGAGAGAGAGAGACTGGGTTAGACACAGAAACTAACCCAGGATAGAGAGAGAGAGACCAGGTTAGACACAGAAACTAACCTAGGATAGAGAGAGAGAGACCAGGTTAGACACAGAAACTAACCCGGATTGAGAGAGACTGGGTTAGACACAGAATCTAACCTGTGATAGAGAGAGGGAGAGACTGGGTTATTCATAGAAACTAACCCAGGATAGAGAGAGAGACTGGGTTAGACACAGAAACTAACCTGAGATAGAGAGAGAGAGAGAGACCGGGTTAAACACAGAAACTAACCTGGGATAGAGAGACCGGGTTAGACACAAAAACTAACTCAGGATAGTGAGAGACATTGCGTTAGATACAGAAATTAACCTGGGATAGAGAGATACCGGGTTAGACACAGAAACTAACCCAGGATAGACAGAGAGAGAGAGACACCGACTTAGACACTGAAACTAACCTGGGATAGAGAGAGAGAGACTGGGTTAAACACAGAAACTAACCCGAGAGAGAGACTGTGTTACTTACAGAAACTACCTGTGATAGAGAGAGGGAGAGACTGGGTTAGACACAGAAACTAACCCAGGATAGAGAGGAAGAGAGAGACTGGGTTAAACAGAAACTAACCCGCGATAGCGAGAGAGAGAAAGGGAGACCAGGTTAGACACAGAAACTAACCTGGGATAGCGAGAGAGAGAAAGAGGGAGACCAGGTTAGACACAGAAACTAACCCGGGACAGAGAGAGAGAAAGAGGGAGACCGGGTTAGACACAGAAACTAACCCGGGACAGAGAGAGAGAGAAAGAGGGAGACCGGGTTAGACACAGAAACTAACCCGGGACAGACAGAGAGAGAGAGAGAAAGAGGGAGACCGGGTTAGACACAGAAACTAATCCGGGACAGAGAGAGAGAGAAAGAGGGAGACCGGGTTAGACACAGAAACTAACCCGGGATAGAGAGACTGTGCTGCAGTGCTTTGTGAAGACGCAGACAGAGTAGCGAATGGAAGCAGTGAAAGGATGTGGTTTACTTTCAAGTTGCATCCTCTCAGTTCTCGCTGTTTTCTGACAGGAGCTGGAGGAAGCTGTGCTGCTGATGGCTCAACTGAACCAGAACCTCTGCCACTGGGCTGAGAAAACGGGCGACGTGGAGAAAATGGCACAGGTCAGTGTCTGCTATTCATGCTCAGAAATTGATTCGCTGGTGCCACACTTTCATTTCTAGCCACTGAAACTCAGCTAGGTGAGTTAACACTGCTGCCTCACCATGCTAGCAACCCGGGTTCGATTCCTGGCTTGGGTCACTGGCCGTGTCTGTGTGCATTTCCTCCAGGTGCTCTGGTTTCCTCCCATGGTCCGAAAGATGTGCTGGTTAGGGTGCATGCATTGGCCGTGCTAAATTCTCCCTCGGTGTTACTCGAACAGGCGCTGTGGTGCGGCGACTGGGGATTTTCACAGTAACTTCATTGCAGTGTTAATGTAAGCCGAATTGTGACGCTAATAAATAAACTTTACTCGATGGGAGTTGCGACACTGTTGAGATTTAGTGAGTGCCTCCCATCGCTCATCACCGACAAAGCTACAGGAGTGAGAGAATCGGCACCCGGTATTGACAAATCCCAGGTAGCAGCTACATTGTCGGAATGAGCATCCTCCCTACTTTATTGGCAAATTTTTATCTTTTCCTGACTTGTGCATGGTCTTTCCAATAAAGCTAAGGTTAGATTGATTTGGCACGGTGGCACAGTGATTAGCACTGCTGCCTCACAGCATCCCCCGCAATTCATGTGGGTTTCCTTCAGGTGCTCCGGTTTTGTCCCACAGTCCAAAAGACACGCTGGTTATGGTGAGTTGGCCATGCTAAGTTCTCCCTAAGTGTTACCGGAACAGGCACAGGATTGTGGCGACTACTTGTGATAAACAAACAAATAAAGTCCAAAGATGTGTAGATGAAGGGGATTGGTCAAGGTAAATTGTCCTTTAGTGTGCAAAAATATGCAGGTTAGATGGTTTGGCCATGCTAACTTGACACTTAGTGTCTCAAGATGTATAGGTTAGGTGGATTGGCCATGCTAAATTGCTCTTTAGTGTCCAAAGATGTGAAGGCTAGGTGAATTAACCATGTTAAATTGCCCCTTAGGGTCCAAAGATGTGCAGGTTAGGTGGATTGGCCATGCTAAATTACCCATTAGCGTCAGAGAGATTAGCAGGGTAAATACCTGGGGTTACAGGGAAAAAGCCTTGGTCAGTGCAGACTTGATTTGCCAAATGGTCTCTTCTGCACTTTAAGAATTCTGTGATTCAGCAGCTGTGCTGAGCTTCGTACAGATGTTATGGAGGGCAGGTCCTATGAAGAGAGGTTGAAGGATTTGAGGTTGTTTTCGTTAGAAAGGAGGCGGCTAAGGGGGGATCTTATTGAAGCATATAAGATAATTAGAGGTTTGGATAGGGTGGACAGTGATAGCCTTTTTCCTAGGATGGAGAAAGCTAGCACGAGGGGACACAGCTTTAAATTAAGGGGTATGAGTTATAGGACGGATATCAGAGGTAGGTTCTTTACTCAAAGAGTGATTAGGGAGTGGAATGCCCTGCCTGCAGCTGTTGTAGATGCGCCAAGTTTGGTGGCGTTTAAGAGGTTAGTTGATAAGTATA
The DNA here is from genome assembly GCA_024679065.1 of Sphyrna mokarran. Classification (NCBI taxonomy): domain Eukaryota; kingdom Metazoa; phylum Chordata; class Chondrichthyes; order Carcharhiniformes; family Carcharhinidae; genus Sphyrna; species Sphyrna mokarran. Next base: position 16,533,641 of record JAGIQG010000037.1, read on the forward strand.
TGGAAGAGAAGGGAATGGTTTAGTTTGGAGGGGCATTGCTTTTTATTTTGGTCGGCACAACATCGAAGGCCGAAGGGCCTGTTCTGTGCTGTATTGTTCTATGTTCTATGTTCTATGTTCCATCGCTAGAATAAACAGCCCCAGTATTGTACCATCCTGGAACAACTTAATATCATAACTCACCCTCTACCACCCTCTTGCCCTCTGCCTCCCGTCCTATACCTTTGCCCCCGCAAGCGTGCTCCCGTGCTCTCCCTGTCTGCTGCACACTCACTCTCTCTCTGTCTGGCATAGCTTTGCTGTGAGCGCTCCTCCCACTCTGACAGCCAAAGTTCTCCTAAGTACTTGTTAACCTGCTTGTCTTCCCCCATCAGGTGTGGAGTATGTTTCAGAACAGATTGGCCACCCTCAGGAGCGCCGCGACGGCCATGAATGAGCAGATGGAGGTTCCTCCGAGCTGAGGGCCTGGCGATCGTGCTGCAGGAAGGCGGTTGGGACTTGCTGGAGCAGCGTTTTGCAGGAAGTGGCAGCGAGGTAGAGAGAGAGGAGGGGGCAGGGAGGGAGTGCGTGGCCACCCTGCAAGTGTTTCGTTAGCCAATGACTTTATTTTCCTTCCCTCCCTCTAATTTTGGGTTTGTTCATACGGTGCGCGTTGGTGCAGGGGGGGAGCAAGAGGTATTCCCCAGGTTAGTCACAGGATAACTCTCGCTCCAGACTATGAAGTTCCAGATCCGTTGAAGCTTCAAGCGTTGAATCTCTTGATATTCCCCCAGCATTGGTACACACACACGCACACACTCTAACTAGAATGCTGACACCAGGGAGAAAGGGGTCTTTTATGCCTTAACTCTCTAAAACAGCAGCACGACGGAAGCCTCACCGGCTTGAACCTCCCCATATCACAGAACGCGAAAGCTGAAAGTGCTCCTGTGGTCCACCCACTGGCACTCTGGGGCCTGAAGACTATTGGATAAACTGTTGGCCCACAAGGGATCCTCTTCAGCTGAACCGCTTCACTTGTACCACCAGAACTGCACCATCCCTGCCCATTCAGTGTCAGAGGCACGTTTGCTTTGGACGGCCGCCTCCTCAGAGTGAAAATGTGAAGGGTCAGTGCTGTCGGCAAACAGCAGGAACCGAGCACCAGCAATACCGGGGTCTATCAAAGTCGAGGCGCTAAGATCATGGAAACACTTTAATATTCAGGCAGTGTTTTTTTGTATCTTAATCCAAAACCGTCCAACTGATCCCTTCTGCTGTCACATCAATGTGAGAAGGTAATCTGCGTTTCACCCTGCCAGCTGTGTCCTGTGGTGTGTCCAGGGTTAAGTGACTACAATTGCTGTTTGAGCTGTGAGGGTGTGTTGTTTGCACTGTGTGCCTTTAATATGTTCACTGCTACTTTGCCATGCCAAATCTGCCCCTTTCAAAATGCTCCCAGGCTTAAGGATTTATAACACTCGTGTTTCTCTTGTGCTCAACATGAACGTGAAATATTAAAAGTCTTGTCTACGATGTTGCTGTCTCCGATGCTTAAAGTGTGCCTGTGATGGCCATGCATCCGACAGATATGCCTGTGATGGGTGTGTCTGTGACATGATGTAGAGATGCCGGCGTTGGACTGGGGTAAACTCAGTAACAGTCTGGCAACACCAATTTTAAATCCAACCGATTTATTTGATAGTAAAGCTGCAAGCTTTCGACTTTTGTCTTCGTCAGGCAATTGCAGTGTTCTGGTCCGCAATAACACACATATCAGCACAGACAGTCACAGATTGATGATTAGAATGCGAATCCTTACATCTAACCTGCTATTCAAGTGTTAAAGTGGCTAACAACGTGAGTGAAGAGAACCCTGAGCATTGGTTAGAGGGATGTGTATTGTCTCCAGACAGCACATTAAGTGAGGTTTTTTTGCTAACCCAAGCAAGTCATGGGGGTTACAGATAGTATGACATGAAGCCACGATCCCTGTTAAGACCGTCCTCATGTGTGCGGAACTTGGCTATCAGTCTCTGCTTAGCGACTCTGCGCTGTCGTGTGTCATGAAGGACCCCTTGAAGAACATTTACCCGAAGGTCGGAGGCCGAATGCCCGTGACTGCTGAAGCGTTCGCCCACAGGAAGGGAACTGTTTTGCCTGGTGATTGTTGAGCCATGTTCATTCATCCGCTGTCGTAGTGTCTGCATGGTCTCCCCAATGTACCATGCTTCGGGACATCCTTTCTTGCAACGTATTAGGTAGACAACGTGGCCGAGTTGCAAGAGTATGTACTGTGTACCTGGTGAATGGTATTCTCACGTTTGATGATGCATTTGCCTGACGAAGACAAAAGTCGAAAGCTCGCAAATTTACTATCAAATAAATCGGTTGGATTTAAAATTGGTGTTGCCAGACTGTTACTGTGTCTGTGACAGGCATGCCTCTAACGGATGTACTGCTTCTCAAGCTGACTGTGTCCTTCGTGGGGAGAGAGAGATTGTGTTGGTGGTGGGGGGGGGGTGAAAATCTACTCTCCTGCATTGCTATTCCATTCTGCCTCTATGGCAATTGTTGTTTCCCCACATCCAAAGCATTTGCAATCCACCCTTGGCCCTTTCAGAGCAGTCGCTTGGCCAGTGACAGTTCCTCTGTGTGTTGGCGCTTGAGGCGGTTGGTTCTTGAGACACTGACTTTGAGGCGGTTGACATGTTAACTTTAAACGAGCAGTAGATTGTGATCCTCGAGGTGAAGTGGGTCCCCTTGGATCCAGAACGGTCAGGGGAAACCAGAACTCCATTCCACGCTGCTCCTATTCTCAGCATTGTAGAGATACCAATCCCTTATTCTACCAGCCTCCAGGCACTTCCAAAAAGCTTACACCACCCATATCAGCATAGCAGGTTAGCACTGCTGCCTCACAGCGCCAGGGACTTGGACTTGGATTTGATTTCTGGCTCGTGTCACTGTCTGTGCTGAGTCTGCATGTTCTCCCCATGTCTGTATGGGTTTCCTTTGGGTACTTTGGTTTCTTCCCACAGCCTGAAAGATGTGCTGGTTAGGTTGCATTGGCTGTGCTAAATTCTCCCTCAATGTTACCTGAACAGGCAGTGGAGTGTGGTGACTGGGGGATTTTCACAGTAACTTCATTGCAGTGTAAATGTAAGCTGACTTGTGACTGTGATAAATAAACTTTAAAAACTTTTCACTCCATCCAAAAGCCCTCACATTCTACCCAAGATGACTTCCAGAAACACACACTGATCCTGTTGTATAAATTCCGCTATAAAAGACATTGACCTTTCCAGCTAATGGTCTATCTTCTGACATTACAACAGTGATGATGCTTCCAGAGCACTTTCTCATCTATAATGCACGTTCAGACATTCTAAAGTCATGAGCGATGAAATATTTTCACAAGTATTTTCTGTTTAATTGTGTTAGAGTCCAGATCAGAAATCTCAAGCTGTAGTATGAAGCTAGCTTAGACTCCAGCTTACTTTTGATGTTGGCATTGGAGCAAGCAGAAGGTGTTTCACTCCAGGTGTGTTTCAATTTTATCGAAACAAACTTTATTTTAATCATGCAGTTAAAATATAGCAAAAAGAATGAGCCTAATCTTTACAAATTGAAATGCCTAAACATAACACGGTATAACTCTTAACAGCTAGCTGTCTCCATAGTTCCAACATAAGCAATATCCCCATAGACATAAACCCCCTCTTCAGAATAAGTTATCAAAAACAAAATTATCAGCTCGTGTTGTTGCTAGATTTCCAGCGTTAGGCAGATTCAGAAAGACATTTGTCTTGATTCCCACACAGCAGCCTCCAGAGAGAGATTTGGGCATGGTTTTCCTTACAGATCCCAGTCTCTGAAATCTAGAGAGGGAAAGAGACACAGAGAAAGACACCTCTTGCTAAAGATCCCAACCTTCAACTGGTTTGATTTCTCCGTGTAAGCCTAGTCCATGCCCAGTCACGTGATCGTTCCTCTCAATCATCCTCATCAAGCCCTACTTGGAAAACACCCCAGGGGAAATACTAAAATAACAGAACTGCATTAACAATTAGGAAAATTATGCTTTTGCAGTATCAATGGGCTGTTAGTTATAGACAAAGTGGCACCGGCTAAATAGAACTGACTCCTAAAACAAATACTGCACAGGAAACCTGATATAAATGCATTTTTTAAAAAGCATAGGTATCACGATAGTCCTATTCTCTGGAGCATTTGGTGAACTGGTGAGGGGACAACAGTCCCTCCCTCAATATCAACAAAATAAAGGAGATTGTCATCAACTTTAGGAAGTTTAGTAAGAACATGCCCCTGTCTACATCGATGGGGACAAAATAGAAAGGGTTGAGAGCTTCAGGTAGTGCAGATTACCAACAATCTGTCCTGGGGCCTCTCCTCGCCCCCTGCCCCCCACCATCACCACACCATGCTGATTATATAGTTAAGAAAGTCCACCAACTTTCTCAGAAGGTTAAGGAAATTTGGTATGACCTCTACAATTCTCAGCAACTTTTCCAGATGCATCATAGAAATCATTCTTTCTGGTTGTACCATAGTTTGATATGGGGCTCCTGCTCTGCCCAAGACCGCAAAAAACTACAAAAGACTGTGAATGTAGCCCAATCCGTCACACAAACCAGCCTTCCATCCATTGACTATGCCTACACTTCCCGTTGCCTTGGCAAAGCAACTACATACCTAAGAACCCCACGCACCCTGGGCATTCTCTCTTTCACCTTCTTCCATCAGGAAAAAGATACAAAGGTCTTGAGGTCACGTACCAACTGACTTGAGAATAGCTTCATCCTTGTTGCCATCAGATTTTTGAATGGACCTGCTTTATATTAAGTTGATCTTTCTCTACATCCTAGCTAAGAATGCAACATTACATTCTGCACTCTCTCCTTTTCTTCTCTACGAACAGTATGCTTTGTCTATATTATGCACAAGAAACAATACTTTTCACTATTCCAATACATGTGGCAATAATATATCAACTACTTCTCTCCAATGTACTCCATGAACGGTATGCTTTGTCTGTAGAGTGTGCAAGAAACAATATTTTTCACTGTATCCCAATACATGTGACAATAATAAATCAAACCAACTACTACTACTTCCCTATGTACTCTATGAACAGTATGCTTTGTCTGTATAGCACACAAGAAACAATACTCTTCACTGTATCCCAATACGTGACAATAATAAATCAAATCCTTCTCCCCATATACTGTATGAACGGCATGCTTTGTGTGTATAGCACACAAGAAACAATACTCTTCACTGTATTCCAATACGTGTGACAATAATAAATCAAATCAGACCAAAGAGTCTTTCCCGGATTACGAGACCTCCTTTCCCATCTCTTTCTCTCTCTCTGTCTTCTGATGCCTCTATTCCACTCTGACCAAAATATGGAAGCTCCTTCCCAGTGCTGTAATGATCAGTGAACCCTTCTGAGTGTCTTTCCCCATGATCGCATGCTCTGATTCTACCAACCCTTGATCATTACAATCAGGAAGTCAGTGGTGGTGTGGTTACTGGCTTGGTATTCCAGGACCCAGAGTAATTCTCTGTCGATTTGGGCTCAAACCCCACCTTGCTAAATGGTGATATTTGAATAGTGTCTAATGGATAAATGAAACCATTGTCAATTGTTTTGTTTAAAAAAAGACATCTGGTTCACCAATGTCACTGGAATGATGGAGGTTGTTCTCACTGGGACGACGGAGGTTGAAGGGGAGACCTGATAAAAATCTACAAGAGTATGAGAGGCATGGACAGAGTGGATAGTCCGAAGCTTTCTCCCCAGGATGGAAGAGTCAATTACGGGGGGGGGGTGGGCACAGGTTTAAGGTGTGAGGGACAGGGCTTAAAGGAGATGTACAAGGTGGATTTTTTTACAGAGAGGATGGTGGCTGCCTGGATTTGCTGGCAGGGGAAGTAGTGAAAGCAGATACAGTACTGACTTTAAAGGGGTTCTTAACAAATAGGATGGGATAGTTCGGTTACAAGTGGTGTACCTCAGGGGTCTGTTTTGGGGCCCCTGCTGTTTGTAATTTTTATAAATGATCTGGATGAGGGTATTGAAGGATGGATTAGTAAATTTGCGGATGACACTAAAGTCGGTGGAGTGGTAGATAGTGAAGAGGGGTGTTATAGTTTGCAGAGAGACTTGGACAAGTTGCAGAGCTGGGCCGAGAGGTGGCAAATGGAGTTTAATGCGGAAAAGTGTGAGGTAATTCACTTTGGCAGGAAAAACAAATGTGTAAAGTATAGGGCTAATGGTAGGACTCTTAATAGTGTTGAAGAACAGAGGGATCTTGGCGTATATGTGCATAGATCCCTGAAAGTTGGCAATCAAGTCGATAAGGTTGTTAAGAAGGCATATGGAGTCTTAGCTTTTATTGGTAGGGGGATTGAATTTCGGAGCCGCAACGTCATGTTGCAACTGTACAAAACTCTAGTGCGGCCGCACTTGGAGTATTGTGTGCAGTTCTGGTCCCCGCATTATAAGAAAGATGTGGAGGCATTGGAGAGGGTACAGAGGAGGTTTACCAGGATGTTGCCTGGTATGGAGGGCAGGTCTTATGAAGAGAGGCTGAGGGATTTGAGGTTGTTTTCGTTAGAAAGAAGGCGGCTAAGAGGAGACCTTATTGAAACATATAAGATGATTAGAGGTTTAGATAGGGTGGACAGTGATAGCCTTTTTCCTAGGATGGAGAAAGCTAGCACGAGGGGACATAGCTTTAAATTAAGGGGTGATAGTTATAGGACGGATGTCAGAGGTAGGTTCTTTACCCGGAGGGTAGTTAGGGTATGGAATGCTCTGCCTGCGGCAGTTGTAGATGCGCCAGGTTTGGTGGCGTTTAAGAGGTTAGTAGATAAGTTTATGGACGAAAAGGGAATGGTTTAGGTTAGAGGGTCATGGCTTTTTCTTAATTGGTCGGCGCAACATCGAAGGTCGAAGGGCCTGTTCTGCGCTGTAATGTTCTATGTTCTATGAATGGAAGGGTCAGGTGGATTGACCATGCTAAATTGCCCCTTAGTGTCCAAAGATGTGCAGGTTAGGTGGAATGGCCATGCTAGATTGGCCCTCAGTGTCCAAAGATGGGCAGGTTAGGTGGATTGGCCAAGCTAAATTGGCCCATCTATTCAAAGATGTGCAGGTTAGGTGAATTGGCTGTGCTTAATTGGCCCTATTGTTAGGGGGATTAGCAGGGTAAAAATGTGGAGTGGAGAAAATAGGGCCTGGTTGGGATTGTGGTCAATGCAGACTTGATGGGCTGAATGGCTTTCTTCTGCATTGCAGCAATTGTATGGAATATCTATACACTGAAACCAAGGGACTTTTCTCATTTATGCTGCTACCAAAAACTTAGTTTTATTTGAGTTGATTGTCCTTTCAATAAGGTTCAGGCATAACTCTCAGAAGAGGATGGGATATATGCATGTGAAGGATAATCTTACAGGGCTGTGGGGAAAGGAGAATGGTGAGTGAGATTGATTGGATAACTCAGAGAACTGGTGTATCTATATTGGATTTGTTGGCTGCCTTGCATGTAGCGTGACTCCAAATTCCCCTTGAAGAACTACTTTTCCTCATCTGACCTTAAATCAAAGCATCACTGCTGGGGAGCTTTCTTTGACGTTCAGCCTGTTCATTTATTTACAACTCTATTCCCTTCAAGTAGCTACAGTGGCACGGTGGTTAGCACTGTCTCCTCACAGCGCCGGGGACCCTGTTTTAATTACCAACCTCAGGTCACTGTGTATGTGGAGTCTGCACGTTCTCCCCATGTTTGCTTGGGTTCCCTCTGGGTGCTCCGATTTCCTCCCAAAGACCGAAAGATATGTTGGTTAGGGTGCATTGGCCATGCTAAGTTCTCCCTCAGTGTTACCTGAACAGGCACCGGAGTGTGGTGACTAGAGGATTTTCACAGTAACTTCATTGCAGTGTTAATGTAAGCTTCCTAATGACAATAATAAATTTTAAAATAATGATCTATTCAAGCTCTGGGCAGCCAGCTCGGGGTCAGTTAGTATAAAATTCAGGAATGCTCAAGCAGATGCATTTTCAGGGTTCAATTACAAGTATTTATCACTCCAAACTATTGATTAATGTTACATCATGCATAAGATACAAATCTTAAATTCCAATTACTACCATGGCAAACTAGCTTAATTATAATATCTAGTCAGCAAGAAGATTTAATCATGAAAGTTGACATGCTGCAAACTATGCTTGAATCCCAGTTTCTGTCTGGGTTTTAGATTTCTATCACATTTCCTATGTCGCGAAGTCTGTTTCAATTAATTCTTTCAGACTACAAACTCCTTAGTCCAAAGATGGATGGATTAGCCATGCTAAATTGCTCATAGTGTCCAAAGATGTGTAGCTTAAGTGGATTGGCCATGCTAAATTGCCCCTTAGCATCCAAAGATGTGCAGGTTAGATGGATTGCCTGGGTAAATTGTCCCTTAGTGTCCCAAAGATGTGCAGGTTAGGTGGATTAGCCATGCTAAATTATCCCTCAGTGTCCATGTATATGTAGGTCAGGTGGATTGTCCATGCTAAATTGCCCGTTAGTGTCCAAAAATATACAGATTTGATGGATTGGCTGTGCTAAATTATCCCTCAGTGTCCATATATATGTAGGTCAGGTGGATTGTCCATGCTAAATTGCCCATTAGTGTCCAAAGATATATGTGTTAGGTGGATTAGCCATGCTAAATTGCCCCTTGGTGTTCAAAGATGTGCAGATTAGGAAAATTGGCCATGCCAAATGGCCCCTTACTGTACAAAAATATATATTTTAGGTTGATTGGCCATATTAAATTGCCCCATAATGTCCAAAGATGTGCCGGTTAGATAAATTGGCCATGCTAAATTGTCCCTTGGTGTCCAAAGATATGTAGGTTAGGTGGATTGGCCATTCTAAATTGTCCCTTAGTGTCCAAAGATATGTAGATTAGGGGGATTGGCCATGCTAAATTGCTCCTTACTGTCCAAAGATGTGTAGGTTATGCAGATTGGCCATGCTAAATTGCCTTTCAGCGACAGGGGGATTAGTAGGTTAAATGCATGGGGCTACGGTGATAGAGTCTGGGTTGTCAGTGCAGACTTGATGGGCTGAATGGCTGCCATCTGCAGTGTAGGTGTTCTATGATTTGCTTGGAAGTGACCTATCTTGGATATTTTTGTATGCTGGTGGATTTCGCATTGGGTTTTTTGATGCAGATTATTTGATTGAGTCTCTTGGCGACCATTTCTGGAAAACACAGCCATTATTTATGATATCCTAGGGCTATTTGGCAGACAGGGGCAATCAGCATTTTATTTCCTTTGACCTTCAGTTGAACATCAGGGGAGTTTTTGGTAGTAAGCATATTTTGCGCAGATTTTATCCAAAGGTTTTAAACTAGTAAGAGAGGTGTCCACAAGAAATGGAAAGCAGTCTGAATGTAAAATATTGTAGGGCAGGACACCATAGGAAAGAATAAAGTAAGAGGAACATGGATGGCAAAGAAATAACTAGAGTTCTAGAACAGGGATCAAGGATTAAACATAAAGGGCAGAATTTTACAAGAAAAAGTCTAAGTGTCCAGCTAGTGTGGAAGTGGGAGAGTTGCATATCCGTTTTTTGATGGGTTTTTACTCTCAATCTTTTGCAGTTGGTGCATGAAAAGATGTGCTAGACTGTTTCTAGCTTGTGAAGGCAAGGAGTAAGGATTAACTTGCCAGCTAGTAGTAGAGAGAGCAATCACGCATGTGCAGACCTCTGCGGCTGCACACACGCCATTGGAACACAAAAGGCTTGACTGAGATCTGTCAGTCCTCTGCTGCTGCAGCCAGCCTCAACTCAGACGGTCACCCCGCCTCACCCTACCCCGCTATCGTGGGGGCCCACAGCTGATTACAAGCCCCAGAGCACCTAAAAGTAGAGCCTACACTGCCCTCCCACATCACCCAGACCAATCGTGCCCAACCCTACCAATCATATGCAGAGCAGCTGCGGGCACCTTCTTGCTCCCTCATGCGTGATCTCTGGCAGAATGTGCAGCACCCTCCCCTTCCTCTCCATCGATCAGGCCTTCTGGCCTGTCCACGTCACCTCACTTCAGTCCTCACCGCTACACTGCCTGGTGGAGGGAGAGGGGAGCCTGATGGGCAATGCCAAGATGCCTGGTGGGCATTGACAAGATGCCATCATGGCCTAGGGGCACCCCCAATGTCCTCAACCTGCCTAAGCACTGTCCAAGGGGCACTCCCCTTGCCCTTGAGCTCCCAGGGCATTGCCCAAGGGGCATTCCCCCCCCCTTGCGCTCGACCTCCCTCAATGATCTCTGTTTCTACTGGCGACTGTTCCTTGCTTATGAGGAGCAGGAGATTTCCTCACCCGAGAGAACCCCTTCTGATGAGGCCACAGAGGCAAGTGAGCCCGGAAGATTGCATCCCAGGCCGGCTAAGGCCCTGTACATCTGAATAAATTCTTCAGCCCCTGACTGGAAGTGGGAGAGAGGCTGGCCGTGCCAGATATCGGCTGCTGGTAAAATTGTGAAGGCCAAGATGTCAGGGCACGATCCTGCTTTCTTGGCTCTCGCATGACTTTACCGGCATCCCCCACCCATCAAACCACGGCCGAAGTGTGGGTTAAAATGCAAACAGATGTGCAAACGGCGCCCTGAGGTCACGGAACTGGAGGCCTTTAAGCACTAGAAGGAATTTGACATGGTGGGGATACCTAAAAAAAAAGGCTGGGAAAAAAAAAGACAGCCACATAAGCTCCTCCAACTCTACAGGAGGTGGCATGGTGGCACAGTGGTTAGCGCTGCTGCCTTACAGTGCCAGGGACCCGGGTTCAATTCCTGGCTTGGGTCACTGTCTGTGCGGGTTTGGCACACTCTCCCCATGTCTGTATGGGTTTTCTTTCCTCTGGTTTCCTCTCGCAGTCCGAAAGACGTGCTGGTTAGGTCGTAGAATTATAGAGGTTGACAATATGGAAACAGTCCTTTAGCCCAACTTCTCCATGCAGTCCCTTTATTTTAAACCACTAAGCTGGTCCCAATTGTCTGCATTTGGCCCATATCCCTCTGTATCCATCATACCCATGTAACTGTCTACATGCTTTTTAAATCGTATTTGCTCCACTACTGCCTCTGGCAGCTTGTTCCAGACACTCATAACCGTCTGTGTGAAACAGTTGCCCCTCTGGACACTTTCTCCCCTCTCACCTTAAACCCTCTGGTTTTAGACTCCCCTACCTTTTGGAAAAGATGTTGACTATCTCGCTGATCTGTGCCCCTCATTATTTTATAGACCTCTATAAGATCACCCCTAAGAGTCCTATGTTCCAGAGAAAAATAATTCCGATGCATTGGCCGTGCTAAATTCTCCCTGAGTGTTACCCGAACGGGTGCCAGAGTGTGGCAACTAGGGGATTTTCACAGTAACTTTATTGCAGTGTTACTGTATGCTGATTTGTGATACCAATAAATAAACTTTACTTTAACTGTTTGCTGCTCCAAATTCAGGAATTTTTGCATTTGTTATTCTTGCGGACTGTCCTGATGAGTGCAGGATAAGAAGCTTTGACAGCACGTGTCTTTTTCTTCAGTAATAGTCAAGTCTCTCATTTAAAAGAAATCAAGACTATGTAACCTTGAAGCTACATTTGAGGTACCAGTCATGACTCAGCAATAGTCTTGAGTTCTAAAATGGCAGATTTAAATCCCACCCGGGGACATTGGCACAAAATCCATATTGATGCACGCAGTGCAGTACAGTAGGAGTGCTGCTCTGTCAGAGCTCCCATCTTTCAGATGTGTCAAAACTGAGTTTGTATTTGCCCAGGTGGATAATGATTTGATTTGATTTATTATTGTCAGATGTATTGGGATACAGTGAAAAGTATTGTTTCTTGGCTATACAGCCAAAGCATACTGTTCATAGAATACTTAGGGGAGAAGGATTTGATTTGATTTATTATTGTCACATATACTGGGATACAGTGAAAAGTACTGTTTCTCGTGCATTATATAGACGTGGCATACTATTCATAAAGTACATAGGGGTTTGATTTGATTTATTGTCATATGTACTGGGATGCCATGAAAAGTATTATTTCTTGCGCACTGTACAGACAAGCATACTGTTCATAGAGTACATAGAGGAGAAGGATTTGATTTATTATTGGGACACATATTGAGAAACGGTGAAAAGTATTGTTTCTTGCACGCAATACAGACAAAGCATACCATTCATAGAGTGCATAGAGGAGAAGGATTTGATTTATTATTGTCACATGTTTTGGGATACAGTGAAAAGTATTGTTTCTTTTCAGACTGTACAGACAGAGCTTATTGTTCATAGAGAAGGAAAGGAGAGAGAGCGCAGAATATATTGTTACAGTCATAGCTCGGGTGCAGAGAAAGATCAACTTAATGTGAAGTAGCCAAATCTATAGGAGATTGAATTAGAGCATTGTTAAAGAGTTTAAAAGAGTTAGAATGAAGATTGAGAAGCATAGAACAAGTCGGAATTAGAAGGAACGCTGGGCACAGTTTGCAAACACTTGCTACGCTCTGTTGCCATCTTGGAAAGAAAGATCTCACGATGGTGTTTGAAGGGCAGTGGGGAGAGCTCTTCTGCCAACATTTATCCACCAACCTACAGTTCCACCAGATTTATTAACTGTCTCACTGGAAATTCCTCATAAGTCATCATTTTATGACACAGAAAGAGACCATTCAGCCCATCATGTCCGCACTGACCATCAAGCCCTCCATCCTAATCCCATTTTCCAGCACTTGTTCAGTAGTCATGAGAGCTCAGGCATTCCAAGTGTTTGTCTAAACATCTAAACACTGGTGTCCGTGCTGGGCTCCCTATTGTTGGTTGTTTATATAAATGACATAGACGACTATGTGGAGGCATAGGATCAGTAAGTTTACCGATGACACAACGATTGGCCAGGTGGTTGAGTGTCTTGTGGGTTACTGGAAGGTACAGACAAGATGGTCAAATGGGCGGATAGATGACAGATGGAAGTTAACCCTGAAAAGTGTGAGGTGGTGCACTTTGGAAGAAGTAATTTGACAAGGAAGTATACTATAAAAGGTCTGACGCTGGAAAGATCCGAAGACAGAGGGACCTTGATGCGTTTGTCTGTAAATCTCTGAAGGTGGAAAGGTATGTTAGTAGGATGGTGAAAAGAAGCACGTGGTGAGGGTCTGGAATGCGCTGCCTGGGAGGGTGGTGGAGGCAGATGCCTCACATCCTTTAAAAAGTATCTGTACTTTGCACACCATGACATTCAAGGCTTTGGGCCAAGTGCTGGCAAGTAGGATTAGATGGGCAGATCAGGGCCTTTCATGCGTCAGTGCAGACTGATGGACGGAAGGGCCTCTTCTGCACTATAGTAATCTGTGATTCTGTGATAAATGATCTTGCTGATCCTTAAGAGGCCCTACTATCTCCCTAGTTACTCTTTTGTCCCTTATGTATTTGGAGAATCTCTTTGGATTCCCCTTTGCCATATCTGCCAATGCAATCTCATGTCCCCTCTTTGCCCTCCTGATTTCTCTCAACTCTACTCTATATTCTTGATCCATTTGATCTCAGCTGCCTATGCATGTCATGTGTCTTCTTCTTCTTCTTGACCAATATCCCAAGTTATCCAAGGTTCCCTACTTCTACCAGCCTTGCCCTTCATTCTAAGAGAAATGTGCTTATCATGAATCCTGGTTAACATGTTTTTGAAAGCCTCCCACTTATCAGGCATCCATTTGCCTGCCAACAAACTCCCGCAATTAACTTCTGAAAGTCCCTGTCGAATACCACCAAGATTGGCCTTGCTCCAATTTAGAACCTTAACTTTTAACCCAGATCTATCATTCTCCATAAAAACAATGGATTTATGGCCACTGGTCCTAAATGATTGCTCACTAACACTTCTGTCACCTGCCCTTCCTTACTTCCCAGGAGGAGGTCAGATTTTGCCCCCTGTCTAGTTGGCCCATCCACATACTGAATGAGAAATTCCTCCCGAATACACTCAACAAATTTCTGTCCATCCAAGCCTAATAATATGGCTTGTCTCAGTCAATATTGGGAAAGTTAAAAATTCCCTATTTTTCTTGGAGCTATCTGTAATCTCCTTACATATTCCTGCTACTTGGTACAACCCTATCAAAATGATTTCCCTCTTCTTATTTCTCAGTTCTACCCATAAAGACTTGGCGGACGAACCCTTGGATATATCCCCTCTCAGTACTGCTGTGATGTTTTCCCTGATCAACAGTGTAACTCCCCCTCCTCTTACCTCCTATTCTATCTTTCCTATAGCATCTGTACCCTGGAACATTGAGCTACCAGTCGTGACCCTCCATTAGCCATGTTTCAGTAATTGCTACAATATCCTAGTCCCACGTACTCATCTGTACCCTGAGTTCATCTGCCTTGCCCATCAGGGGCCTCTTGTGTTGAAAAAAATGAAGTTTCATCTGGACTTCTCTTGCTCTCTGTCTTGCTTTTGTCTGATCTGTGTGGTATTAGGCTTGCTGACACTGCCTTTACTACTTAATGTGCTCTCTTTAACTTCTATGCTGTGCTCAAACTTCCCTTCTGTCTCCCACCTGTGCTTTGGGTCCCACCTTACCTTGTGAAATTAGTTTAAGCCCTCCAGAGTGGCTCGAACAAATCTGCCCGCCAGTTCAGCTGTAACCCATCTCTTTTGAAGAGGTCACCCCTTCCCCAGAAGAGAAGCCAAAGATCCACAAATTTAAATCTGTGAGCCTCACAATTTTATACACCTCCTCTATCAAATCCTCCCTCAGTCTTCTCTGCTCTAAGGAAAACAACCCTTCCTTTCTCCAGAGCCCCTGGTGAATCTCCTCTGCACCCTCTCTGGTGCAATCACATCTTTCCTATAACGTAGGGACCAAAACTGCACACAGTACTCTAGCTGTGATCTAACAAGTGTTTTATACAGCTCCATCATTAGCTCCCTGTTCCTAAATTCTATGCAAAGGCTAAGAAAGACAAGTATCCATATATCATCTCAATTTTAAATAGGAAGAACCACTATTTTTAAACAGTACACCCATGACTTCAGATTCCCCTCATGAGAAACAACCACTCAGTGACCACTCTATCAAATCCCCATTAGTGTCCTACATGCTTCAGCGAAATCACCTTGCATTTTTCTAAGCAACTTGTACAGGCTTGACTTGCTCAACATATCCCAAAGACAACCAAGTTTCTTGTCAACTCTAATCCACAGCAGATCAATGGGTACTTGGCAATCATAATGCACAGTTTTAAGGTTTTTTTTAAGTTAATGTGAAAGTTTATTTATTAGTCACAAGTAAGGCTTACGCTAACACTGCAATGAAATTACAGTGAAATTCCCGTAGTTGACACACTCTGCCTCCTGTTCGTGTCAATGCACACTAGACAAATGGGAGGAAACCGGAGCAGCTGGAGAAAACCCATGCAGACAAGGACTCCACATAGTAACCCAAGCCGGGAATCAAACCCATGTCCCTGGCACTGTAAGGTGGCAGTACTAACCACTGTGCCACCACGCTACCCATGAGTATCACAAGAAGGCTGATTTTAACACCGCAACGAAGTTACTATGAGAATCCCCTAATTGTTAGACTCCTACACCTGTTGGGGTAACATTGAGGGAGAATTTAGCATGGCCAAGCCACCTAACATGCACATCGTTGGACACTGAGGGAGAATTTAGCATGGCCAATCCACCTAACATGCACATCTTTGAATATTAAGGGCAATTTAGCATGGACAATCCACCTAACCTGCACATCTTTGGACACTAAGAGGCAGTTTAACACGGCCAATCCACTTGACAAGATCTCTCGTGGCTGACTGGCGCAGAAGGTGAAGTCACATGGGAGAGCAGACAAGAACAGGCTCGGTCACAGAAGACCCAGGATAGCAGCTGAGCGGTACATTTCTGAATGGAGGTCTACGATAAGTGACATTCCTCGGGAGTCAGTACTGAGACCTTTACTGTTTGTAGTCTATATAAATGATTTGAAGGAAAACGTAATTGGTTTGATTAGTAAATTTGTGGTCAACACAAAGGCTGGTCAATTTGTGGATAGTGATGAGGACCATCAGAGGATACAGCAGGATATAGATCAGTTGGAACCATAGGCGGAGAGATGGCAGATGGAGTTTAACACGGACAAATTTGAGGTAATGCATTTTGGACAACTAAATAAAGATAGGAAATCTACAGTGAATGGCAGAACCCTTAAGAGTATTGATTGGCAAAGAGATCTGGGTGGCACGGTAGCACAGTGGTTAGCATTGCTGCTTCACAGCTCCAGGGTCCTGGGTTCGATTCCCGGCTCGTGTCACCGTCTGTATGGAATTTGCACATTCTCCTCATGTGTGCACGGGTTTCCTCTGGGTACTCTGCTTTCTTCCCACAGTGCAAAGATGTGCAGGTTAGGTTGATTGGCTATGCTAAGAAATTGCCCCTTAATATCTAGGGGGATTTGTAGGTTAGACAGATTAGTGGATATAAAATGTTGGGATATGAGAATAGGGCCTGGATGGGATTGTGTTTAGTGCAGACTCGATAGGCCAAAGGGCCCCTTTCTGTACTGTAATGTTCTATGATCTGGCTGTACAGGTCACAGAAAGTGAGAGTGCAGGTGGAGAAGGTAATCAAGAAGGCGTAAGGCATGTTTGCCTTCATTGGCCAGGGTACTGAGTTTAAAAATCGGCAAGTTACGTTTCAGCTTTTTAAGAACCTTAGTTAGGCCACACTTGGAATATAACGTTCAACTCTGCTTACCACACTACCAGCAGGATGTGGAGGCTTTGGAGAGGGTACAGAAAAAGATTTACCAGGATTTTGCCTGGCACAGAGGACATTAGCCATGAGAGGTCGAAGAAACATGGTTTCTTCTCACTGGCACAAGAGATTGAGGGGGGAACCTGATAGAACGCTACAAGATTACGAGGGGCGTGGAGTGAGTCAATAGTCAGAATCTTTTTCCACAGGGTGGAAGCATCAATTACTAGGAGGCATAGGTTAAGGTGTGAGGGGCAACGTTTAAGATGTACGAGGCAAGTTTTTTTTCCCCCTTTCTTACATAGAGTGGTGGGTGCCTGGAACTCACTGCCGAGGGGGGTGGGGGGTAGTGGAAGCAGATACAAGTGTCTTTTAAGGGACGTCTTAACAAATACGTGAATAGGATGGGAGTAGAGGGATATGGTCCTGGAAGAGTAGAGGGTTTTGGTTCAGATGGACAGCATGGTCAGTGCAGGCTTAGGGGGCCAAAGGATCTGTTCCTGTGCTGTAATTTTCTTTGTTCTAACCTGCACGTCTTTGGATGCTGAGGGAGAATTTAGCACAGCCGATGCATCCTAACCAGGTACATCTTTCAGAATGTAGGAGGAAACTGGAGCACCTGCTGGAAAAGCGTGCAGACTCCACGCAGCCAGTGATCCAAGTCGAGAATCAAACCCCTCATCCCTGAGGCAGCTGTGCTAATCACTGTGCCTCCGTGAGGAACAGTTAAAGGTTCATTTTGTGAATAAAGACACGAGTGGCAAATATGTTCGAGCCGCAGTTCGTGAGGACAGGCTGGAAAAAAGTGTTGTCGGACACAAACAAGGGCCGATTTCAATAACATCAGACAAGGAGTCAGTATTAACACTTTATATTCCTTTATTGTAATGACACGATGTATTTTTGACATTGGATTTTTGCAGCATTTTTTTTTTTTACAAAAATTCACAAATGACAATTTTATTCCTGAAACTTTTTTTTTTATATATCAAAGACAACATTTTATTTACTTTTTTTCTTAAAAATCTAGAATCTCAAGTTTATTTGCACTTAAACCAGCCCCCTGTAATGCAGACACGTACATACAGCTGCCCACCCCAACCCACCCTCCCTGTTTGGAAGCTGCAGTGAACCAGTTGTCAAAGATACAATTTTATCATCATCCTGTATGAAGAGCTGGTAAATAGTCAGGAAAAAAAAAAGCACCTCTTTTACAAGCCGTGGCTTCATTTAGTTTTCAAAATAGAAAAAGAGAGAATATTGAGAGACCAGTGCAAGTGCCAAGAAAGCTCAGTCGATTTCTAGGTTTCAATCAGCTTGTGGCCTGGGTCGTAAGGCAGTCACACAGGTTTCTCCCACCCTCCCCCACAGGAGCACCGATCTGTTTGTTCATGGGAGGGTTGCTACACCCATGAAGGGCGCAGGAGGACAACATGGGGCAGTGGGAGGCAAAACACACACGCCACAACCAACTCAACTCAGCATACAACCTTAACATTGCTCACTGACAATATTCCCACCTAGGCCCTGACCCCATGCTTCTCATCTTTACCCTGCTAATTCCAACCCCCGCCCCCCCCAACCCAACCAATCCCCTCTGCCACCAAAGGGGCAATTTAGCACGGTCAATCCAATTAGGTGCACATTTTTGGACACTAAGGGAACCTAACTATGAAATATGGAACCTGCAAGATTCGAACCTGTGTGAGGAAACCACAAAGGAGTTCTAGTCCATCGCCTTAACTACTCCGCCATGACTACGTCAATTTAGCATGCTCAGTCTACCTAACCTGCACGTCTTTCATCACTAAGCAGCAATTTAGCATGGCCAATCCACCTAACCTGCATATCTTTGAACTGTGGGAGGAAACTAGAACATGTGGAGTGACCCAAGGCTGGAATTGAATTTGGATCCCTGGTGCCATGAGGCAGCATTGCTCCAACTTTTATATGGGAGGTTGGATCTGAATAGTGGGATCACACCCTTGAAGGAAGAGGTTCTCTATTCCCAGGTTATGCTTCAACAAAAAGCTAGAAGTCATCTGCATCAGCAAACAAAAAAGGGATTCTGGCAATTCTTTACCCAAAAAGGCAACGTCACTCATGCATAGAAACCTCCCATCTCTTAAAAATATAAGTAAGGGTCCTTAACACCTGAAACCCAGATTGTGAACGACTTCCTGTAAATGGATGTTAAAATTCCTGGCGTCGCTAAGTTTTTGGAATGTCAGCCGGATTCAGAAGCTAATTACTGGTGAACAGTAGCAAGGTTGACTGGGGCCAGGGGGTTGAAATTCTAATCAGGCCAAAAACAAAAATCATTTAAGTGCCTTAAAGATAAAAATGTTGAGAGTGAACAGGAGAGGAAGAGAATGGGAACATAAAAACGTCTCCTCCCCTCCTGCTCACCACAAAGTAAAACTGATCATGCTGGTGCTCCCTGGATCTCCACAGTAGCCACCAATGACCAAGACCTTCAGATCAGAAACCTGTAGGGTGTGTCTGCGTGTGCATCCTCCCCGCCCTGCCCCACACCGCCCCGTATTTAATACTGGTTTTCTGGAGTGGCTGGGCCGTAGGTACGATCAGCTATGGAATTCATTCCCACCCTCCCAGTCACCGCCTGAATGGATTCTACAATTGGAGCAGCACCCGAGACATGGGAATATCCCAGCAAGAGGTTCAGAGCGAAGCAAGTTCTTTAATTTTATGTCAAAACGATTTCTGGAACTGGCCCCAAGGCTTGAACTGGTCTACCAATGACTGGGACGAGGAGGGGGAAGAGAGAGAAAACAAATCATATTTCCTTGAAAAGCACAGCAGGATGGTTAACTCTCCTAGGATCCCTGCGATGTGTACATGGACCCAAAACACCTGTAAGGCCATGAGATCTTAACATTTTATTTTTAAATTTTCCCCTTCACTTCCACAATACGTTTTAAGCATTAGATCTCCCCCTTACCCTGGCCACCTCCCCATTTGCCTGCACACTGGCCTTATTAACAGGAGCGTGGGAGGTCTAAGATGAGAGGAAGGGTTAAGTTGAGAGTAGTCAGGAGGGTTATGATGTGGAAACAAAGCAAATGGCCTACAGAAGTCAGAAAAACCTCAAATTTTTAGGAGAGAGAGAGAAAAAGAATTACAATAGCGTTCATTTCCATACTGTACCGCAGGGAATATTTACAAGTGCATCGCAACAAGTGCCTGGCAAAGGGGTTACTGCATTCATCCAACTGTGTCACTCATCATGTAACTCATTGGTCCAGATTTGGGGATTGTAAGGGGGTAAGAGGAAGAGTGTGTTAACATGCACTTAATTTTGTATCTATACAGATCAGCCCCAGGTTTACAAAATTTGGGGGGAGGTGGGGTGGGCAGGCATGCGTTGTGTGTTGGCGGTTTAAGTCTCCGATGCAGTAAATCCTCTCCAGTCCATGTGCGCGCACACGCAATCACACAAGGTCTTGGCTTGTTTCTAAAGAAGCCAAACTTTCAGAAAATTGGATTTTATAAAAACAGCAGAACTTTTCAGAGAGAGACAGAGAGAGAGAGAGAGTATGAGGGAGAAAAAAGAACCAGGTGCAGTCTCCCCTGTGTCATTACAATTATCCTTTTGCAAAAGGAGCTCCTAATCTAAAGTTTTGCTTACATACCAATCCCATCACTATGCTCATTTCCTACTCTCTCTCTCTCTCACCCTCACACACACGCATACACAATCTAAATTTCAAAGGGGTTTATTTATTTTAAAAGTTGCTAGATTTTGTATCTAGGACAATCCCACTCTTATCTGTTAGCGGAAAAGGCCAAACTGCAGTCTGAAAGAGTGGGCTGTTTTGCGTGAGGTGTGGGCTCAGATTAAATGGTGTGACACAAATGATTGTGACGGCATTCTGTGGGCCTAGCAGTTACAAACCGGAGCAAAAAGGCAAACCCACACCTGTCCCTGGCTCACAGCACCAGTCAGGGAAGAGTACGGGTCCTGTCCACAGCAGCTCAGTGACCTGCTGACTTCACCCCCGCTTCCAAATACTTATCGCTCACACGCACTACATGCTGTCCTTTACAAGCACGTAGGGTATGTACTACTGCACGCATAGTGGTTCAATATTTTTAAACTCAGGGAGGTGGCAGGGACATACTGGGATGTATTTGTTGGGAGTCTGGGGAGGGAAAGGGAGAGATGGAAAAAAAAAAGGAACTACCTTCCTTCCTGCAAATGAAAAGGGTTGTCAGAGCCAGAAGCAGCTCAGAGAGTCACGCAGGGAGGAAGATTCGGCAATGACGATACGGGCAATTATTTTTATTTTGTCATTTCTTTGGATGACGTGACACAGAGGTGTTCCAAAGCCAGTTTTAAACTGGACGATGGAAACTGGCCACAGAACAAAGCAGTCCACCACCCCGAACCAGCCTCAGACTCTTACATGGCCAAACACGCCAGCAGAACGAAGATGACTTTGATTGCTCCTGGAAGCCCAGTGGGTCTCAGGGACCAGTTGGTTTACAGTCTCCAGCAAGACTTCTGGTAGGAGAGCGGGGAGGAGGAAAGAACGCGGTGGCAAATTATCCTACGGACAAGTGGCTGCGTGGACAAGTCTCATGTTGAAGAGAGAAAACAATGCAAAAAGATGTAGGCCCATCTTGGTAGTTCCACCTCTGACGTCCATTTGCATTAAGTATCCGTGCCTCTCCTCACCGATCCACAACAGATGCAACAGTAGCCTGCTTGTACAGTTTGGCAGAGAAAGCAGGGAGGGTGAGCTCCTCAGAGAGGCAAAGCACCAATAATACTGGCACTCTGCACGTAAATTCAAGTTCCCCTTTCCAAAACAAAACAAAAACAAAATCACACGATATCTTTCCTCATCCAAGAAGTGCCCAAAGTCGGCAAAAGCAGTTTTTTTTTTGTAACCCTAAAATGTTTTCCCTCTTTATACATTCGTTGAACTTTTTTTTTTTTAAAAACGTGAAGCAGATCAGGGAGAATATCCAATTTAAAACCAAAAAAAGGCAGGCAGTGCTCGTGATGATAGGCCATATGTCCTGTGCAAGGTCTTCCCCTTGGTTTGATGAGACAGAGAGAGAGAGAGAGAGACAGAGAGAGGTGTGACGGTCAGGACAGAGCCACCCAATGAATTAAAGAAACGGGAAGTGGCAGCCAGGAGTTGGCTTTGGAAGTCTTAGTTCGCATTAGATGGACGACCTTTGTGGAAGAGGTAAATTGGTCGCTGGAACCCTGTGAAAAAGAACAACAAATAAATAAAAAAAGCAGACTGTAAAATAGACAACGTCAGCCTCCCCCCCCCCCCCCCCCCACTTCATTTATCTTAAACCTGCAGGACTTTTGGGGCCGTTAGAGGAGGCAGTGGTATTATTGCTAAACTATTAGTCCAGAAACTCAGCTAACGTTATGGTGACCAGAATTCAAATCCCACCCTGGCAGACGGTGGATTCTGAATTCATTTGGAATGATAATGGCCTAGTGGTATTGCTAGACTATTAATCCAGAAACTCAGTTAATGTTCTGGGGGACCCAGCTTCGAATCCTGCCCTGGCAGACTGTGGATTCTGAATTCAACTGGAGTGGTGATGGTTTATTGGTATTGCTAGGCTATTAGTCCAGAAATTCAGCTAATGTTCTGGGGTTCGAATCCCGTCACAGTAGATGATGGAATTTGAATTCAGTTTAAAAAAAATCTGGAATTAAGAACAATTGATGACCCATTGTCAGAAAAACCCATCTGGTTCACCAACGTCCTTTAGGGAAGCCAGGTTTACTAGGCTGATTCCAGGGATGGCAGGACTGATGCATGAGGAGAGATTGATCAGGTTAGGATTATTTATTTTTGCTGGAGTTCAGATGAATGAGGCGGGAATCTCAGACACAATTATAAAATTTGACAGGACGAGACAGGGTAGCTGTAGAGAGGGTGTTCCCGATGATGGGGGAGTCCAGAACACAGTCTGAGGATCTGGGTAGATTCATTTAGTGCAGAGGTGAGAAGACATTTCTTCTCAGGAGACAGCCCAGGACAGACGTGGAATGGGACATTTCTAATCACAAGGCTGAGACAGGAGTTCCGATCCCAGTGGGGAAAATCAGCAACAAGTCTAGATGAAAACATTAAGTTTCTCCCCTGTGGGTTTTCCCCAGATTCCTCTCGTATTCTGAAAGGGTTAGGCTGCGTTGACCCGAATAGACACTGGAATGTGGTAACTGGGGGGAATTTCACAGTAACTTCACCAGTGTTAATGTAAGCCTTACTTCTGACTAATAAATAAACTTTAAAGTTTCATCAACAACATTTGCATGTTAAAGACATATTTGATTCATGGATATCCTTTGGAGAAGGAACTCTCATTTCAGATGATCCATTCAGAATGTTTCTCTCTCCACTATGCTTGATGAGTATTTGCAAGTTTGCTTTTGTCAAAAGTATCACGTTTATGTGCAAGCCACTGCCTTTCTTTAAAACTCTCAGCAATCTGCGGCGTGGCTACACATTTCCAATTAAATGGGAAGGAGCCAGTGCACAATATTGCCAAACAGAACATCAAATCCATTGACTATTCACAGGTATCTTCATTAGGCTTTGCAAAACCACACCATAACAGCTGAGGGTGGGGGGAGAAAAATCACAAGATGGACTGGATTCTGTGTGCCATTGTGGTAGCCACATTATTAGGAAGGGTGTGAACACAGGAGAGGATGCTGCCTGGGATGGGGCATATAATTGAAGAGAGGTTGGATAGGCTTGGGTTGTTTTTGTTGGAGCTGTGAAGACAGGGGAATCTAAAACTAGAGGGCACAGATTTAAGGAGAGAGAGGAGTGATACAAAAAGGGGCCAGAGGGACAATTTTTTTCCCCCCTGTGCAGAAGGTGGTGAGTGTCTGGAACGAGCTGCCAGTGATATAGTTGAGGCACTTGTCTTTTAAAGATGGGTATTGAGGAATATGGGCAATTGGTACTAACTTAGCGGTTAAAAAAAGAGGTGGCATGGACAAATTGGGCTGAAAGGCCTGTTTCCATGCCTGGTGAACTTTCACTGCACTCCCCTGACAGCAAGAACATCCTTCCTCAGAAAAGGAGACCAAACTGCACACAACACTCCAGGTAAGGTAACAACGCATGGCTTGTTGCTCTGGGAATCTCAGGAATACGCCCCTGGTTTGTGTCATCTTAAGTAGCCCCTGCTTTTGCACAGGTCCAAAACAGCGAAAGAGGAGACTTCTTGTTACAGAAACGCAGAGAGTATCCTTAAATCTGCTGTGCAACCTTAAAGCCCAGGCAATCTATCATTAGGTAAGGAGGCAGCCACATGGCCCATCATGCTGACCTGCTTACAGACCATTCTGCAATGGCCCAGCACCACCACCATAGCACAAACATCCCGCTGGCTGAGCAGCAACAGGGAAGTAACAGGGTCAAAGTTAGCCCGCCCCTTACCTTTAGAGGTGCTCTGAGGCGTTCCCACCAGCTCGTAACTCGAGAATCCAACCTCGGAGGACAACAGATAAGACGTAAACTGTTCTGGTTTAAAGACAATCTTATAGTAGTTCTTGTAGATTGTCTCCTGAACAAAAAGAAAAAAAAACTTGTCAATGGCCAGAATTGGACAACTGTAAACACTCAAGATCAGACAGGATTAAGCAAGGCAGTGACCTCGACGCTGGAACCAAATTTATCTGGTGAGGAAGGGGACAGAGGAGAATCAGAATCCTGACAGTGCAGGAGGAGGCTATTCTGAGTCTGTACTGACAACAATCCGACCCAGAGCACATCCGCACAACCCCAAATATTCACCATTATTCCCCCAGACACTAGGGGCAATTTTGCACACAGTTAATCCACCTAACTTGCACATCTTTCAAACTGTGGGAAGAAACCTGAGCACCTGGGCAAAATCTACACAGACACGGGGGAGAACGTGCAGACTCCGCTCAGAGTGACCCAAGTAGGGAATCGAACCTAGGTCCCTGGCGCCGTGAGGCAGCAGTGCTAAATACTGTGCCAGTTTGGGATAGTCATTATTCATTTTTGGTTTTAAATTATTGGTGTCACAAGACAGCTTACATTAACGCTGCAATTAAGTTATTGTGAAAATCCCCTAGTCATTGGTAATGGCAAGAAATGCTGAGGTTGAACAGGGATTATTGGTTATAGAACAGGCTCCTTGAGGCTGTTTGGGTAGAGGGAGAATTTAGCATGGCCAATGCACCTAACCTGCACGTCTTTGGACACCAAGGGACAATTTAGCATAGCCAATGCCCCCCCACAATCTGCACATCTTTCAGACTGCGGAAGAAAACTGGGGCATCTGGAGAAAACCCATGCAGACATGGGGAGAATGTGCATACTCCACACAGACAGTGACCCAAGTTGGTAATTGAACCAGGGTCCCTGGCGCTGTGAGGCAGCAGTGCTAACCACTGTGCCACCATTCCAGAATCAGGGATATAGATTCAAAGTGAGGGGCAGTAGGTATAGAGGGAAAAACGAGGAAGAATTTTTAAAAAGACACACCAGGGATGGTGGATGTCTAGAATTCGCTGCCTGATTTGGTAACGGAGGCAGAGATTCTAAACTCTTAGAGAAAAAGGACTTGGATCTGCACCTTAAAGTACTGTCAGCTACAGGGCTATGAATCCGATGCAGGAAGGTGGGATTAGAAAGGGCATCTGGGAGCCCTCGGAGTGGCATGGACAAGATGGGCCGATTGGCCTGTCTGTGCTGTAGCTTCGCTCTGGTGCTATGGCCAACGATCCCATTAGCGACCACCACCAGCACTATGGTGCAGAAAGACCGGTTTGAATACCTAATGGTAAATCCACACAGTAAAAATTTCCACTTATAGTAACAGGAGGCACAGTTAACAATCTTCCTGGATTTAAATTCACCGCTTCTATGATTCAACAATAGAACAATTTCTCACTCCACAATCAGTGTCAGATCACAGACACATCTAAGTACATTCAATACTATTTACCACAGAGCAGGGTGGACTGACAAGAAGGAGATTTCATTTTTTGGAGAATTAACGATCAACTTTTTTGCTAATATTTGATGTTTTATGAGAATAACCCTAGGAAATTGTACTATCTACAAAATGCACTGCAGTGACTCACAAGGCTCTCCTTAGGCAGCACCTTGCAAACCTACCACCTCCACCATCTAGAAGAGAAGAGATACCGGGGGACACTACCACCTGGAATTTCCTCTCCGAGCCACTCACCATCCTGAGCGGGAAATATATTGGCCATTCCTTACTGGGGCAAAATTCTGGAACTTCCTTCCTAATGGCACTGTGGGTGTACCTACACCTCAGGACTGCAGTGGGTTCAAAATGACAACTCACCTACCACCTTCTCAAGGGGCAATTAGGGATGGGCAATAAATGTTGAGTCTAGCCCATGAGCAAATATACATATATGGGGAGGTGATGGCCAAGTGGTATTATCGCAAGATTATTAATTCAGAAACTCAACTACAGGTCATTAGTTGAGAATTAGTTGAGGAATTCTGGGTTAGAATTCCTCCATGGCAGATGGGGGAATTTGAATTCAATAATAAATATCTGGAATTAAGAATCTACTGATAACCCATTGTTGGAAAAGCCCCATTTGATTCCTTTAGGGAAGAAAATCTGCCATCCTTACCTGGTCTGGCCTACATGTGACTCCAAAGCCACAGCCAATAGAGTTGACTCTTAACTGTCCTCTAAGGGCAACTAGGGACGGGCAATAAATGCTGGCCTAGCCAGCAACACCCATGTCCCATGAATGAATAAAAATATTTACTGTAAGTTTCCGCCGCTTCCCATATGAAGACCAGGGCTGTGGTTCGAGGATGAAGATCCCACCAGGCCGCAGGTGCCTGTAGATGCGTTTGAACATCCGTTTTAGACCCTCGTCGCCCCAGTTAAGATGAATCCATTTTGTCAAGCTCAAGCACAGAATGACATCGTACTCCGGCCTCTGCGTCTCCAGTAACTCATCCTTCTCCAGAACGTAGTTTCCCTGTTTAGAGAGAGAGAGAGAGAGGAAGAGAGAGACTGAGTACCTGGGACAAGTCACTCCATCCAAATACCGCTCAGCGCGATGGAGTTACATTTTAGAAGCTGGTGCTTCCCCTCAGGAACAGCTAGACAAGCAGGCGGCACATTATTACTGCCTCACAACACCAGGGACCCGGGTTCGATTTCCAGCTCATATAGACATAGAAACATAGAAGATAGGAGCAGGAAGCGGCCATTCGGCCCTTCATCATAATCATGCCATTCATCATAATCATGGCTGATCATCCAACTCGATAGCCTAATCCTGCTTCCCCCCCCACCCCCGTAATATCTGATCCCATTCACCCCCAAGTGCTATATCCAGCCACCTCTTGAATACATTCAATGTTTTGGCATCAACTACTTCCCCAAGTAATAAATATTTCACAGGCTAAACAGAAGAAGAAATGCCTTCTCATCTTCATCCTAAATGGTCTACCCCAAATTCTCAGGCTGGGTTCTGGACTCCGCCACCATCAAGAACATCTTCTCTACACCTACCCTGTCTAGTCCTGTTGGAATGTTATAAGTCCCTGAGATTGCCCCCCTACCACCCTCTCCCTCATTCATCTGAACTCCAGTGAAAACAATCCTAGTCAGTCAATCAATCTCTGCTCATACATCAGTCCCATCATCCCCGAATCAGCATTGTAAACCTTCGCTGTACTCCCTCTGGAGCAAGAACATCCTTCCTTAAAAAAAGACCAACTTGGGTCACTGTGTGTGGTGTCGGCACGTTTTTCCCATGTCTTCTTCAAGGTGCTCCGGTTTTCTCCCACAGACGTGCTGGTTAGATGGATCAACCATGCTAAATTCTCCCTCAATGTTACCTAAACAGGCGCCAGAGTGTGGCTAACAGGGGATTTTCACAGTAACTTCATTGCAGCGTTAATGTAAGCTTACCTGTGACACTAATAAATAAACTTTAAGTTAAGTGCATTAGCTGTGCTAAAATCTCCCTAAATTCAGTGATGTGGAGATGCCAGCATTGGACTGAGATGGGCATAATAAGAAGTCTCACAACACCAGGGTTAAAATCCAATAAGTTTGTTATCACGAGTTTTCAGAGCGTTGCTTCATCACTTGGTGTTGAGAGACTTCTTACTGCTCCCTTAGTGTTAGCCGAATGTGGCGACCAGGGAACGTTCATAGCAACTTCATTGCTGTGTTAACATAAGCTGATTTTAAACCTTACAAAAAAAAACAGACAACTCCCAGAAGCAGGTTTTGTAGCAGTGATGAAAGTTTAAACCCACGTCTGTGCAAAGTTGTAGAGCTGACAGCTGGAATCTTGCTGTCAGTGTTCCTGGATAAGGGAAGAGCAGCCATTTAGCTCAGCACCGGCTGCCATTTTCATAGAATCAGAAACCCTACAGTACAGAGAGGCCATTTGGCCCACTGAGATGCACCAACCACAATCCCACCCAGGCAGTGCCTCCACATTTTACCCGCTAATCCCTCTAACTTACATATCTCAGGACATTAAGGGGCAATTTAGCATGGTCAATCAACCTAACCCACATATCTTTGGACTGTGGGAGGAAACCAGAGCACCTGGAGAAAACCCTCACAGACATGGGGAGAATGTGCAAACTCCACACAGACAGTGACCCGAGACGGGAATCAAACCCAGCACCCTGGAGCTGTGAAGCAGCAGTGCAAACCCACTGTGCCACCATACTGCCTGGGTGCGAGGGGCAAACTGAGCAGAAAGTCCAAGGGCTGGCCAGTAATCACTCCTTCCTTCCTCCCTCCCTCCCCCCACCACCCGGGGAGATAAGTTGGTCAGCCTGGACTAATTGTTATTATTGCCCAAGGATTGAAGGCTGTAGGTTCTTGTCTGACAGTATTGAGTTGCTCCTATGGACACAGTGGCATGTTGAAGGAGATTTCCATTGGCAATGCACCATCAACCCACCCTCTCCCCTGCTCATTCTGAAAGATGCTAAAGGATCCCGTGGTGCTATTTAAAGAGTAGTGAACTTCCCTGGTGCTCTTGCCAGCATTTTTCCCTTCAACTGACAATTTAAAAAAAGAAGTTCAAGCAATCACTCATCTCAGCGCTTGGGCTGCTGTGTGTTTACAATGACACAGTGGGTGAACACTGCTGCCTCACACCAACAGGGATCCAGGCTCAATTCCTGACTTGGGTCATAGCGTGAAGTTTGCACATACTCCCTGTGTCTGCATGGGTTTCCTCCTACAGTTTGACAGATGTGCTGGTTAGAGTACTCAATTGATCCTAGTCTCAGGGGGAATGGCAGGGTAAACGTGTGGGGAATGACTGGTGGGATTGCTGTTGGTGCAGACCCGATGGGCTGAATGGCTTCCTTCCACACTTGTCCTCAGGGTTTTATGACTCCCTGTGAGGCTGGCCCGGGGACGTCTGAGACAGAGCGAGGCACTGCGTAAACGTCACGTCAGATGGCAAGCGTTTGGAGCATTTTAGTGAGAATGGTTGTGCTTACTGCTGTAGTCTGCCTGTCAAAAAAAAAAGCGAGCCAATTCATCCAGTTCAGACTGGGTCAGGAACCGGTTTCAGAACACACAAGTGATAGATTGGGAACTGGTGATAGGCAAAATAGAACTGCAGAGCGAGCAATTTACTCAAACAGCTGAGTGAAGGAAATGGGCAGGGCTTTCTCAGAGATTACAAGCCATTTAACAAAGTCCCAGAGGGGTCAGTCAGGACCGAAAAACACACGATCTGTTGAGATCGACAGAGGTTGCTATTAGCTATCACACACGTACTCTGCTCACCCACAATGTGGTCCTAAATCACGACCCAAGGACTGGGAACCATTGCGAGCAAGCCCTTCCCAGTCGCCACACTGACACCTGTTCGGGTCAATGCCCCTAACCAGCATGTCTTTTAGACAGAGAGGAACCAAAGCACTTGGAGGAAACTCGTGCATGGAGTGGGGGTCCCCTAGCACTGTGAGGCAGGAATGCTAACCACCGCGCGCACCCCCACAGGTTGTAAGTGCTGCAGAGCTTTTGCACCAAGTCCACATTCCAAGAACACCTCCCCCACCAAAGGAGGTTCCGCTGAGACACTAGTTAGACCTCAGCTGGGATACTGTGCGCAGTTCTGGGGAGTCACAGCGTAGGAAGGATGTGAATGCTTTGGAAAGAGTGCAGAAGAGCTTTACAAGAATGGTCCTGGGGCGAGACACTGAATAGGGTGGAGAGGTTGGGACTGTTTTCCTCGGAGAGAAGGCGGCTGTGAGGAAATTTCATAGAGAAGTTCAGATCGTGAAGAGTCGGGGTGGGGGGAGATGTTCCCACTCGGAAAAGGATTGAGAATGAGGGGGCACTGGGTTAAAGCGATTTGTAAAAGATGTGAGGAAAACCTTTTACACCCAGCTAATGACTGGGGTCTGGAATGCTCTGCCTGGAAGTGTTGGGGAAGCAGGTACAGATCAAGGCCTCCCAGGAAGAATTGCATAGTTATTTGAATAGAAACCACGTGGAGGGGAATGCAAAACAAAATGCCATGATGCTCATTTGGAGAGACAATACAGACATGGGCCAGTCTCCTCTTACAATGAGCTCACGTATCAATCAACTCAAAAATAGCTTCTTCCCTGCTGTCAGATTTTTGAATGGACCTACCTTGCATTAAGTTGATCTTTCTCTATACCCTCGCTATGGCTGTAACACTACATTCTGCACCCTCTCCTTTCCTTCTCTATGAACAGTATGCTTTGTCTGTATAGTGCGCAAGAAACAATACTTTTCACTGTATCCCAATACGTGACAATAATAAATCACAAAGTTCTGTGATTAACAACATTATGGGTGTACCACACAGGACTGCAGTGGGTTCAAGACAGTAACTCACCCACCATTTTCTCAAGGGGCAATTCGGCAGACTCACTAAATGTTGCACACAAGCAGTGACACCCATGTCCCAAAGTTGTAAGTGGTGACAACTCAACTCACGCCAGATCAGCTCTTCTGCTCGAGACAGTTAATAAAAATCAAAAGGTGTGGTTGCCCAAAATGCACCTTGGAACTCAAATCCTAGTGTTAACCTGTCACCATGTCAAATGGACATGCTTTTAAAAAAAAATTAGCTTACAGTGAAGAGAACCACTGATATAAATCAGGAAAGGGACTGCAAGAAGTGCTTATAGTGGAGCTTCGTGGGGTGAGGAAACACAAGCTGGACATCTCGAAGCATTCAGGCTTCCCATCCCAACTCCACATGGGCCAGTTAATAATGCAAAGCTATGCCTGGTCAAACACAACAGTCTCAGGTGGCGTTTCCAATCTTGTGGCAAACCGGGTCTCGAAGCACTGCTACGTGACAATAACCTCTCCCTCAATGTTGAAGATCATTGATTTCAGGAAGTGTAAAGGAGAACGTGCCCTTGTTTACATCAAAGGGGACGAAGTAGAAAGGGTCGAGAGCTTCAAATTTCTAGGTGTCCAGATCACCAACAACCTATCCAGGTCCCTCCCATTCTGACACTATAGTTAAGGAAAGCTTGCTGATGCCTCTACTTCCTCAGAAGACGAAGGAAATTTGGCACGTCTGCTACGACTCTCACCAACTTTTACAGACACACCATAGAAAGCATTCTTTCTGGTTGTACCACAGCTTGGTATGGGGCACCTGCTCTGCCCAAGACTACAAAAGATCGTGAATGTAGCCCAATCCATCACGCAAACCAGCTTCCCATCCACTGACTGTCTATACTTCCCGCTGCCTCAGAAAAAGCGGCCAGCATACTCAAGGACCTCACACACCCCAGATATTCTCTCTTCCACCTTCTTCCATCAGGAAATAGGTACAAAAGTCTGAGGTCACGCACCAACCGACTCAGGAACAGCTTCTTCCCCGCTGCCACCAGACTTTTGAAAAGGACCTACCTCGCATTGAGTTGATCTTTCTTGACACCCTAACTATGACTGTAACACTACATTCTGCACTTATTTCCTTCTTTATGAATGGTATGCTTTGTCTGTCTAGCACGCAAGAAACAATACTTTTCACTACATTCTAACACGTGACAATAAAAAAAAAAAAAATCAAAACCAGAAACTTGCTTAACCCCTTTGCTCACACGCTACAGGCATCTCACTGCTCACTGTCCACCTATCCCCAACAGTCCTGGAGGTATGCCACCTTCGATACGACCAACTGGGCTGGCTCAACCATTTCAGGGGATTGGCTAAAAAGAGCCAGCCAAAAGCTGTAGGCTGGGAGTCATGTGTAGCCCAGGGGGAAGGACAGATGTCCCTTCCTGAAGGAGCAAATCAGATAGATTTTATTCCAGTAACACTAATTCCACTATTCCAAACGTATTCATTTAATTAAATATTTAGATTTGGCTGGATTTAAATTCCCCAGCTCCCGTGATAGGATTTCGACCCACGCCTCCCCGGATCATTGATCTAGGCCTCTGGATTGCTAGTTTGCTAACAGTACCAGTGAGCTCCTGGGATAGAATAGTCCTTCTAGGATACAGCAGTGCAAACAGCAGAAATCCAGCATGCAGATGCAATTAAAGTGTTCCTCGCAGCCAAATCCCAACTGAGAAGCATGCAGCAAATCCAACAGCTCGACTAGTTGTAGTTTATTTATTGGTGTCACAAGTCAGCTTATATTAACACTGCAATGAGGGTACTGTGAAAATCCCCTAGTCACCACACTCCAGCGCCTGTTCAGGTATATGGAGGGAGAATTTAGCATGGCCAATCCA
Organism: Sphyrna mokarran; assembly: GCA_024679065.1. Lineage (NCBI taxonomy): Eukaryota > Metazoa > Chordata > Chondrichthyes > Carcharhiniformes > Carcharhinidae > Sphyrna > Sphyrna mokarran. The sequence continues at coordinate 16,566,243 of JAGIQG010000037.1, forward strand.
CTTCTAACTTCATTGCACCGTCAATGTGAAAATCCCCTAGTCGCCACACTCCGGTGCCTGTTTGGGTAACACTGAGGGAGAATTCAGCAATGCACCCTAACCAGCATGTCTTTCAGACTGTGGGAGGAAACCAGAGCACCCGGAGGAAACCCACACAGACACGGGGAGAACATGTAGACTCCACACAGACAATGGCCCAAGCTGAAATCGAACCCAGGTTCCTGGTGCCACAAGGCAGCAGTGTTAAACATGTGCCACCTGTACATTTGTTCAGATGGGAGGGGGGGGGGGGGACACCTCCCAGCCCCTGAACTGAAGTGTCCAACCTTTGAATAGTGCAATCTCCGTGTGCGGGCACACTTCTGTATTTCCCGCAAGCTTTTCTGCGCCCAACCCAGGGGGTGCTTCAAAAAAAAAAAAAAAGAAATGGCAAACACCTTCATAAGGTTCAAATGGTTGCAGGAGGTGCCAGACACTGAGAATTTAAACCACTGAACTACATAGATGGCGTTACTTATTCTGAGAGTTAACTTTAATCTCCCAAAGAGGGTACAGGTGGTGGGGGAAGTAAAGAGGACGGTGTTGGAACAGGCCAAGAAACTTTTCAATTAAGTTCCAAGGCGGCAAGAGGGAGAAATCTGAAAGCTGGAGGAGTGATGTTAGTCCGGGGGCAGTGTGTGTGTGTGCGCGTGTGTGTGTGTGGGGGGGGGAATGCTTTCTCAGCAATGAATAAACCTGCACCTTTGTGCATCGGTCAGACAGCGTGAGGAAACCTCGGCAAAGGAAAAGCAACAAACCAGTGCCCTGCACTCAACATCACACCGTGGACAGGCCTTCAGTGTTTCAGCTCAGCAAGGCAGAGAGCAGACAGCGTGTGCGCCGTGAATGTTCACTGCGTTGGCTAAGCACCATTCTTTCTTAAAAAAAAAAGGGAGTTTGAAAACCCACTAAAACCACACAGCGACAAGAGATCAGGGGAAAGCCCTGAGGTGGAAGTGCGGAACACGCTGCCAAACTGTGAATTAAACCTCTGAGACTGCCGTGCGAACCACTGTGCCAGCGTGTCTGAGAGGCATCGCTGTTTAAGCCAAACCCAATCTCCTTACTTCCCCCCCCCACTATGCTGGAGACCCACACACGAGCAGGATCCTGCAGTGCCAACGTATCTAACACTCTCTGATCTTGTCTGAACATCACACCCACTGCCCTGTCTAGTAAAGGCAGAGTGAGACCAACAGCCCTGGACACCTTCCAGCCAGCACTCAATAACCAACACACACTCGCACCTTTCCAGCAAGTAGGGTCAACGCAGGATCACTTAATTTACCCACTCCCACAATGGCTCCCCTCCCGTGATCCCTCCCTCTATCCCATCCCACACACCCTCCCAGATTCCCTCATCCCCATCCCATAAACCCTCTCCCCCCCCTCCCATACAACTTTCCCTCCCCATCCCCTCCAACACACCCTCCCCTGTCCCCTCACATACCCCTCCCTGTCCCCTCATCCATCCTCCTCGCACAAAGCCCATCCCCTCATCTACCCTCTCCCTCCCGCATCCCCTCCTATAAGCTTTTTGCGTGAAGCCCACCCCTTGTGTCCCCTCACCCCTCTCTCATATACCCTCCTCCTCCCTCCTGGCCCCCTCATTCCCTCCTCTCCATCTTCCTCACACACACCTTCCCCTCCCTTCTATGCCCCTCCACCATGCCCCCTGCATCTTCATCCCTCCTCCACCCTTCCATGCTTCCTGCTCCTTGTGCTCTCCCTTCCTGTGGGCCCCAACTACTGTCCCACTCTCAAGTCTCCCTCCCATCATCATGCATTCCATACTCCAAACCTCTCACCCCTCTTCCTCCCACTCCCACCTGCCTGTCACCCTTTGCTCTCTCCTCCATTCCCTTCCCTCGCCCATGCTACCCCCACCACCCCTCCCCATGCCAGATCCTCCCCCACATGCCCACCCGCAGCTCACTCCCTCCCCTTGTCCCCACGCTTCTCCTTCCTGCCTGTTTGTTCTCTCCTTCCCCTGCTACCCCACCCCCAACAATGCAACGTCCTCCCCACGTCCCAGTCCTTCTCCAGCCCAACACCAGCTCAATCCCTTCCCTCGTTCTATGCTTGCTTCCCCCCCCTACCTCTCACCCTTGGCTCTCTCCCTCCCCCATGCTAAATCCTCCCCCACGTGCCCAGTCCTTCTCCAGCCCCACCACCAGCTCACTCCCTCCCCTCGTCCCCACGCTCCTCCCCCCCTTTACTCCTTCCCTCCCTGTGCTCCCCCCTCTCACAGCACCCACCTGGATGAAAGTGACGTTGTTGGGGAACTTGGACATGCAGCGGTCGATAGGCACCGGGGGCGCAGCGATGGGCCCCTTGCACTTGGTCAGCGAGAGGGGGAAGCGGCGTTTGGCCGGACCCTCCCCCTGCGACGGCAGCACGTCCTGCGAGAGGAAGTGGCGGATGTTCTGGCGGGCGGAGTGGACCAGCCCCCCGTCGATGTCGATGCCCACGATGCGCGAGGGCTGCAGCTCCTTGGCCACACGCAGAGTCAGGTGGCCCACGTTGCAGCCCAGGTCCAGGACGTCCCGGCCCCGGAACCAGTCCGCCTTGAAGACGCCGAGCCGGGGGTCCTCACCGCGGCCAGGGTTGCGGTAGCCGTAGTACTTGGTGTAGTTCCCGTACTGGAACCTCTTGTGCTTGCTCTGGAAGAGGGGCTGAGCCTTGCCGTCGCGGTGCAGGCTGGAGTGCCGTTGGTAGCTGTGCTGTTGCTGCTGGTGATGGTGGTGGTGGTGATGGTGGTGGTGCGACGCCTTCCCTCTGGGCTTCTCCGGCAGCTGCCTTTTGGCCTCGGCGCCCACCGGCCGGGGTTCCTCCTCCGCTCCGCCGGCCTTGCCCGGCTCAGACTTGCTGGAGGTCCTGCGGCGCTTGCGGTGCCGGTTGCCGGCAGAGGCGGGCTCCCCCGAGCCGCGCAGCACCGGCGACACAATTTCGTCCCGGCAGTTGATGATGGTGTTGAGCTCATAAGGCTGGGGGCCCTCGGGTTCCGGGGGGGCCTCGCCGACGCCACCTGCCGTTGCCGGTGGCGGATTCTGACCAGCAGTGCAGTCCCGGGCGCCGGGGTCCAGCGCGGATGCCTGCCCCTTCTCCGACGGCTCGTTGGCAGCGGCGGCCGCCTGCGGCAGCTGGCCGGGCGGGTGGTGGTAGTGTCGGTGCCGGCGCTTGCGGCCCAGCTTGAGGGGTGACGGCAGCACCTCAGAGTCGGTGTTGAGGTTGAGCGGGTCGGTGATGTCCTTGGGGATGAGGATCTCCACCGGGTCGCGGTTGCGGCTGGGCAGCGGTGAGGATTTGGGCGTCTCGGCGTTCAGCGCCTTGTTGACGTCCTCGTCCAGCAGGCTGTTGAGGTTGAGCGGGTCGAAGATGTTGCCGCCCAGCAGGAAATTGCTGGGCAGCACCGGGTCGCAGTCGGAGTTGGCCCGGCGGCGCCGCTTGAAGCCCGGGTGCTTGAAGCCTACGTTGAGGCTGTTCCTCCGCTTGAAGGCTCGCTGCTGCTGCTGTTGCTGCGGCGGCTGGAGGCCATTCCTGGGCCGGCTCAGCTCCGCCACGTTCTCGTCACCCCCCAGCCCGTCCTTGGGGCCCGGCGACAGGGCCCCCTCCTCGCTGACGGGCGTCAGCCCCCGGCCCGGGTGCCGGCGGGGGGGATGGTGGTGAGGCGGGCGGTTCAGCTCCTCCACCCGCGCCCCGATGGCCGACAGGTACTCGGGCTTCAGGAGGGTCACCTCCCGCAGGGGGTCTTCGTTGACCGAGGTCGCCATCCCAGGCGTCAGGCGGGCATGGGCCCCGGGCAGCCGAGAGGGGAAGGTATCACCGGCAGTGACGGATAGCCAGGTCTAAGCCTAACCCCGACCTACGCCAATGGGGCAGCAGCCCATGTACCAGCCCAACGCTTCCCCCCCCCCCCCGCCCCCCCCAAACCCAACCAGTCTGCCCCACCCCACCAGACAAGCCCCTCCCTACTACAGCAGCCCCACCCCAATCAAGCCACACCCCTAATCAACTAACCACACCCCCACCAGACAAGACCCTCACCACTACAGCCCCTCCCTAAACAAACCACACACCCCCACTTACAGTAACCCCACCCCTCACAATCAACTAATCACACCCCCCCCCACTACAGCAGCCCCCTCTCCCACTCAACAAGTCCCACCCCCACCAAAGACCCCCCCCCCCACAATCAAGTAACCACGCCCCCACTCCAGTAGCCCCTCCCTCACAGAAGCCACACCCCCACTACCGTAGTCCCTCCCCCGCCCTCGTCCCAAAGTCACGTCGCCGTTACGTCCTCTAACGGAATCCCACGTCGCCCGTGACGTCACCACGCCTCATCAGCATATATGAATTATTCATATTCGGGGGCCTCGCGAACAATCAATCCGCCCCCCCCCCTTCCTCCAGGGGTATTGTTTATCTCTCCCTCTCTCGCCACTTGACAGTTTTCTTTCCCAGAGAAAATTCCAAAATGGCAACTTTACAGCTTCGATGGTCAAGTTTGTGGAACTTAAAGCGGAATAAAATAAAAATCCTCCACACCCGGGCTCATTAATTCGGGTGGGTTAACACTTTTATCCCCTTCTCCCTCTCTAAAACAAATTTAAAAATACTTTACGCCCTCACCTCTTTCTGTCCCACCCCTCTTAACTCCCCCAGACCCTACAGCGACTAACGCGCACTCGCTCTGTCGCCTCAGAGTGCGCTTGCGTCTCCTTTTATAGCCGGCCGGAGCACGTTTAGTCCCGCCCCAAAGGACGTACGGTTTCGCCAATCAGCGACCGACTCGCCCCCCGCCTGCCCTGATTGACGCGGCGCTTCATCAATAGCCAAGCGGCAGACGCCGTCTGGCGCTGACTGACGTGCGGTTGGTCCAATCAGCTGCCAGACTGGGCGTTGATGGGCGCGGGACGTAACCAACGGCTGGCGGGCCGGCCCACTTAACCGCTCCGGATGGACGGCGGAACCCGGCCAATAGGCGGGCGGTGTGGCATTGATTGACGTCCGGCTGGACCAATGGACAGCGGACCCGGCCCCCTCTCCGGCCCTGGTTGGCGCGGAGCCCGGCCAATGGCTGTCGGGCATCTCTCGTCCCGTCTTGAATGGCATGAGGCACAACCAATCAGTGGGATGCAGCTTCTGACTGGGCGTGATGGACGTGAAGGCGAGGCAATGAGCGTTCGCCGATGATTTGATTGACATGGGGCTCGACCAACGGGCCGGGGGAGAAGGGACGGGCGCTCACGCCGGCTGCTGCCCTTCCCTCCAATGGGCGTCGAGTGGATGGGCGGGGCTAGCTGACTGGGAAAGGGCGGGAGAAGGAGGAGATATAGTTGCCCCGGCCGAATCAAGCACCTCGCCTGTTTTTTTTTTCTTTTTTTTTTTAAAAGGCCTTGGCCGCCATCGGTGGAAAGGTGAGGAGAGGACTCGCCCCGGGCGCGGAAACGATTTAAAAATAAACCCCCACCACCCGTCAGGCGAACGGCGCGGCCACCTATCTCCCATGGACAACAAACCGAATGGGGATCGGGTTTGAGCAGTCGGCCGGTTAAAAAGATACCGTTCGCCTCACCGGACGGCTGCGGGGGGCGGGGATTCCCCCTCTCCTCGACCCCGTTTTTTAAAATCGTCCTTTTCCTTGCTGTTGTTATTGTTTTTAAGCTGCCGTGTGGGCCAAGTGGGCTTCCGGCGGAAGTGGGCGCCAACAGCCACTTCCGGCGGAAGTCCGTGTCACGTGGTAGCGCGGTGCGCGCCGGGAGTTGTAGTTCATTCCTTCCCTCTCTCTCTCCCCTTCCGCCTCCCATCCAGAGCATGGCACCTGCACCATGCCACCACATTGACTTACCTCCCACCCTCTCCCCATTGCACCACAGGTGGGCACCCATGGGTGGTGGTGGTGGTGGGGGGGGGGGGGGGGGGTGAAGGGTGCAGGAGGGACACATGCAACCGATGATCGTAGACAGAATCCAAACATTTCAGGCAGGAGGCCATTCGGGCCATCCGGGGTGCACCCACCACAATCTCACCTGATTTCCATATTTACCCCTGCGAACCCCCTCCCCAAAGGGTAACTTAGCATAGCCTCCCCTTATTGTGGAGGTGATGACCGGAGTGGTATTAATCACTAGACTATTAATCCAGAAACTCTGAGGGACCTGGCGTTCGAATCCCCGCCACGGCAGATGGTGGGATTTGAATTCAGTAACATAAGAAACAGGAGCAGGGGTCGGGCCAATCCGGCCCCTCGAGCCTGCCCCCGCCATTCAATGAGATCACGGCTGACCTGAAGGGGATCAGTTCCACTCTCCCGCTTTCTCCCCCTAACCCTTAATCCCCTTGTCTATCAGAAACCCATCCACCCCGTGACTCAAATATATTCAACGAGGTAGCCTCCACCACTCTAATGGGCAGAGAATTCCAGAGATCCACCACCCTCTGACTGAACAAATTCCTCAAATAAGTCACCCAAGATGACCAGAGGGTTAGATAGGGCGGACAGTGAGAGCCTTTTTCCTCGGATGGTGATGGCTAACAGGAGGGGACATAGCTTTAAATTGGGCGTTGATAAATGTAGGATGGATGTCAGAGGTAGGTTCTTTACTCAGAAGGTAGTAAAGGCGTGAATGCCCTGCCTGCAGCAATAATGGACTCGCCAATGTTAAGGGCGTTCAAATGATCATTGGATACACGTATGGATAATATTGAAACAGTTTAGGTTAGAGGGTCATTAGGTTGGTTCTACTGGATGGCGCAACATTGAGGGTCGAAGGACCTGTACTGCGCTGTTATGTTCTATGTTCCTCATCTCCGTTCTAAACTGTTCCCCCTTATATTAAGGCTGTGCCCTCTAGTTCTGTTTTCCTTTCTAGCAGAAAGAATCTCTCTACCTCTACCTTATCTAGCCCCTTCATTATCTTGTAAGACTTTATAAGGTCCCCCCCTCACTTTCTAAACTCTAAGAGTACAGACCCAGTCTATTTAATCTCTCCTCATAAGTTAACCCTCTCATCTCCGGTATCAGCCTGGTGAACTTTCTCTGTACTCCCTCAAAGGCCAATATATTCTTTCACAAATAAGGGGACCAAAACTGCACACAGTACTCCAGTTGCGGCCTCACTAGTGCCCTGTACATTTGCAGCAAGACCTCCCTGTTTTTATATTCTATCCCCCTCGCGATGAAGGCCAAGATTCCATTCACCTTCTTGTAACAAAGTATTCTCGTAACAAAAATATTTCTGGAATTAAGAATCTACTGATGACCCATTGTCATCAGTAAATAGACGATGACATTGATGTATTTGTTTTTATCCTACAGGTGCTTTGGTCCACCCTGTTGTCTAACGAGGGGCATACACGCGATGGGTTGTGAGAGGGCTGCTCTTGGATTTTTTTCGAGAGTATCCTAGTGCTTCACGTCGTTAGTGTACGCTTGACCTGGACAATTTGATGGGCAACACGACAGCTCAGTGACTATCGCTGTGCTGTGCAGATACATGGATTTGGGCCTGTGTCTGTGGGAGTTTGCGCATTCTCCCCGTGCTAGCGTGGGTTTTCTCCGGGTGCTCCGGTTTCCTCCCACATCCCAAAGATGTGCTCTTAGGCTGATTGGCAAAACAAATTCTCCCTAAATTGTCTCAAATTTGGTTTTTAATCCATAGATCTATAAACATAGACAAGGATCACGGGTAGAGGTGGGAACGTCGGGGTGGCGGCGCGGGCTCGTTGGGCCGAAGGGCCTGTTTCCCGTGCTGTTTTGTTCTTTGTTCAGAAGAAGTTCTTTTAAGGAAGGAAATCTGCCGTCCTTACTCCGGTCTGGCCTACATGTGACTCCAGATCAACCACCAAAGTGGTTGGCTCACAGCTGGCCTCTGAAATGGCCTCGCATGACAATTGCAACAGGGGTAACTAGGGATGGGTAATAAATGCTTGCCCAGCCAGCGATACCCAACTCCCACAATGAATGAAAAAAATAAACTTGAGGGGCAATTGAGCATGGCCAATCCACCTAACCTGCACATCTTTGAACATAAGAGCAGGAGTGGGCCTTCAAGCCTGCCCCACCATTCACTAAGATCATGGCTGATCTTATTCTCCCCACAATCCTTAATTCCCTTGAACACTAAGGGGCAATTTAGCATGGCCAATCCACCTAACCTGCACATCTTTGGACACTAAGGGGCAATTTAGCGTGGCCAATCCACCTAACCTGCACATCTTTGGACACTAAGGGGCAATTTTAGCATGGCAATCCACCTAACCTGCACATCTTGGACCTAAGGGACAAATTAGCACGGCCAATCCACCTAACCTGCACATCTTTGGACATAGGGCAATTTAGCATGGCCAATCACCTAACCTGCACATCTTTGGACACTAAGGGACAATTAGCATGGCCAATCCACTAACCTGCACATCTTTGGACACTAAGGGACAATTTAGCATGGCCAATCCACCTAACCTGCACATCTTTGGACACTAAGGGACAATTTAGCACGACCAATCCACCTGATTAGCACATCTTTGGACTATGGGAGGAAATTGGAGCACCCAGAGGAAACTCACACACACACATTCACACACATTTAGGGGAGAACGTGCAGACTTCACACAGACAGTGACCCCAGCTGGAAATTGAACCCAGGTCCCTGGAGCTGTGAAGCAGCAGTGCCGCCCTTTACAAATATTGGAATTCAAAGCCTGATAATACTCTGCAGGAACCACTGTGCAAGAATTGTATTATTGTTGATAGGTGATATCAGACACGTCTCCCTATCTAAAGCTATTTTTAAATTTTCGGCTGTTTAAGGACAAACATAGCGAATTCTTGGTGCATTATTAACTGCAGGGAAAGCTTTCGTTCATAGGGCACTTCTTCTGTTGGAATGTCCGCTGTAGATCAGTTGGTAGCACTCCAGCCTATGGTTGTAAGGTCCTAGCTTCAAGTCCCCTTTTTTACACACAATAGGAACAGGAGTAGGCCATTCGGCCCCTTGAGCCTGTTCTGACCCACTAGTCAGCAGGATCATAGCCGATCAGCTTGTGTTTGTAATTCCGCATTCACCCTCTGCCCCCACCCTCTTGTTCCCATCATAATAACAAGAATCCCTCACATGATAAGAATCCATCTCCCTCTGGCTTAGAAATGTTCAGGCCCCACTTCTCCCCAACCAAACACCACTGCCTCCTGAGGCAGAGAGCTCCAAAGTCACACAAACCTCTTAAAGAATTTTTCTTTTCCTTGCATCACCATAGGGTGCCCCCCCACCCCGCCTCCCCTCATAGCTCTGGGCTCACCCACAAGAGGAAAGATCCACATTCACCTTGCTGACAGGTATTCAGTTCCTCATAGACTTCAATCGAGTCACACAAACGGCCCTCCCATCGCCTGTGTCTCACTCTCCATAGAATCACAGAAACAGCTAGTGCAAAATGAGACCATTCTGCCCATCAAGCTTGCAGCAGCAACAACCCCATCCAGTCACAATCCTCGTAATGCCACATATTTAGCTGGCTAATACCCCCTGACACTGAAAGGCAACTTTACATGCCAATCCACTTATCCCGCACGTCTTTGGACACTAAGGGGCAATTTAGCATGGTCAATCCACCTAACCTGCACACCGTTGGACTCTAGGGAGCAATTTAGCATAGCCAATCCCTCCCACCGTGCATATCTTTGAACACTACATGGCAAATCCACCTAACCAGCAGATCTTTGGACACTAAGGGGCAATTTAACATGGCCAATCCACCTAACCAGCAGATCTTTGGACACTAAGGGGCAATTTAACATGGCCAATCCACCTAACCAGCACATCTTTGGACACTAAGGGGCAATTTAACATGACCAATCCACCTAACCAGCACATCTTTGGACACTAAGGGGCAATTTAACATGGCCAATCCACCTAACCAGCACATCTTTGGACACTAATGGGCAATTTAACATGGCCAATCCACCTAACCAGCACATCTTTGGACACTAAGGGGCAATTTAGCATGGCCAATCCACGTAACCAGCACATCTTTGGACACTAAGGGGCAATTTAGCATGGCCAATCCATGTAACGAGCACATCTTTGGACACTAAGGGGAAATTTGGGATGGCCCATCCCCCCTAACCCGCACATCTTTGGACCTTAAGGGGCAATTCAGCATGGCCAATCCAACTAACCAGCGTGCCTTTCAAACTCCAAGGTGAGCAGATCACCCGGGGGGAAACACACGCAGACACAGGGGAGAATGTGCACGCTCCACACAGACAGTGACCCAAGCCGGGAATCGAACCCGGGTCCCTGGCGCTGTGAGGCAGCAGCACTAACCCACTGTGCTGTCCTGTTCCATTGATTAATAAAGGCAAGTATCCAATGTGCCTATTTCACCACCCTACCAACATGCCATTCTGCTTAAATATTACTCCTTGACAATTGTTCTCCAGCTTGAGCTGGTTGTCTATCTACAAAACTCACGAATCTGTAACAACTCAGCAAATGTTATTTGAGTCGCAAAGGGCATATGTGTTAATGCTCTTGTCTCATCAGCCGAGCTCAGTGTTTCCCAAGCTTCTCGAGCTATGAAACCATTTTGACCTGCCCAGAGATACCAACAGACCCACTCAGAAACATTCTTACTTTGGAGAGTTAAAAAACAGAAACTAATTGTTTTCACGCAATCAATACAAACATACAAAATCACATTGATAAACCTATTTTCTCTTTCTTATATCTATACATTTATTAAAATTTGTAAGTTCTCCCTTATTCAACTAATACTCAAGATTTTTGACATTTTTAATGGTAAATAACAGAATGTGTTAATAGCAGAATAAAGGTCTGCACTGTCTGAGAGTAAAATAGTAGAATGTGTTAATAACAGAATAAAGGTCAGCTCTGTCTGAGAGTCAAATAGCAGAATGTGTTAATAACAGAATAAAGGTCAGCACTGTCTGAGAGTGAAATAGCAGAATGTGTTAATAACAGAATAAAGGTCAGCACTCTCTGAGAGTGAAATAGCAGAATGTGTTAATAGGCGAATAAAGATCAGCACTGTCTGAGAGTCAAATCCTAGAATCTATTAACAGCAGAATAAAGGTCAGCACTGTCTGAGAGTGAAATAGCAGAATGTGTTAATAACAGATTAAAGGTCAGCACTGTCTGAGAGTGAAATAGCAGAATGTGTTAATAACAGAATAAAGGTCAGCACTGTCTGAGAGTGAAATAGCAGAATCTGTTAATAACAGAATAAAGGCCAGCACTCTCTGAGAGTGAAATAGCAGAATGTGTTAATAACAGAATAAAGGTCAGCACTGTCTCAGAGTAAAATAGCAGAATGTGTTAATAGTGGAATAAAGGTCAGCACTGTCTGAGAGTGAAATAGCAGAATGTGTTAATAGTGGAACAAGGTCAGCACTGTCTGAGAGTGAAATAGCAGAATGTGTTAATAACAGAATAAAGGTCAGCACTGTCTGAGAGTGAAATAGCAGAATGTGTTAATAGGGGAATAAAGGTCAGCACTGTCTGAGAGTGAAATAGCAGAATGTGTTAATAACAGAATAAAGGTCAGCACTGTCTGAGAGTGAAATAGCAGAATGTGTTAATAGCGGATAAAGGTCAGACTGTTGAGAGTGAAATAGCAGAATGTGTTGGGTTGTGGTGGTTGTGTGGTGTGTTCAGAATAAAGGCAGCACTGTCTAGAGTGAAATAGCAGAATGTGTTAATAGAATAAAGGTCAGCACTGTCTGAGAGTGAAATAGCAGAATGTGTTAATAACAGAATAAAGGTCAGCACTGTCTGAGAGTGAAATAGCAGAATGTGTTAATAACAGAATAAAGGTCAGCACTGTCTGAGAGTGAAATAGCAGAATGTGTTAATAGGGGAATAAAGGTCAGCACTGTCTGAGAGTGAAATAGCAGAATGTGTTAATAGGGGAATAAAGGTCAGCACTGTCTGAGAGTGAAATAGCAGAATGTGTTAATAACAGAATAAAGGTCAGCACTGTCTGAGAGTGAAATAGCAGAATGTGTTAATAGGGGAATAAAGGTCAGCACTGTCTGAGAGTGAAATAGCAGAATGTGTTAATAACAGAATAAAGGTCAGCACTGTCTGAGAGTGAAATAGCAGAATGTGTTAATAACAGAATAAAGGTCAGCACTGTCTGAGAGTGAAATAGCAGAATGTGTTAATAGCGGAATAAAGGTCAGCACTGTCTGAGAGTGAAATAGCAGAATGTGTTAATAGGGGAATAAAGGTCAGCACTGTCTGAGAGTGAAATAGCAGAATGTGTTAATAACAGAATAAAGGTCAGCACTGTCTGAGAGTGAAATAGCAGAATGTGTTAATAGGGGAATAAAGGTCAGCACTGTCTGAGAGTGAAATAGCAGAATGTGTTAATAGGGGAATAAAGCACTGTTGAGAGTGAAGCGAGGTATAGAATAAGGTCAGCACTGTCTGAGAGTGAAATAGCAGAATGTGTTAATAGGGGAATAAAGGTCAGCACTGTCTGAGAGTGAAATAGCAGAATGTGTTAATAGCAGAATAAAGGTCAGCACTGTCTGAGAGTGAAATAGCAGAATGTGTTAATAACAGAATAAAGGTCAGCACTGTCTGAGAGTGAAATAGCAGAATGTGTTAATAGGGGAATAAAGGTCAGCACTGTCTGAGAGTGAAATAGCAGAATGTGTTAATAGCAGAATAAAGGTCAGCACTGTCTGAGAGTGAAATAGCAGAATGTGTTAATAACAGAATAAAGGTCAGCACTGTCTGAGAGTGAAATAGCAGAATGTGTTAATAAGAGAATAAAGGTCAGCACTGTCTGAGAGTGAAATAGCAGAATGTGTTAATAGGGGAATAAAGGTCAGCACTGTCTGAGAGTGAAATAGCAGAATGTGTTAATAGCAGAATAAAGGTCAGCACTGTCTGAGAGTGAAATAGCAGAATGTGTTAATAACAGAATAAAGGTCAGCACTGTCTGAGAGTGAAATAGCAGAATGTGTTAATAGCAGAATAAAGGTCAGCACTGTCTGAGAGTGAAATAGCAGAATGTGTTAATAGCGGAATAAAGGTCAGCACTGTCTGAGAGTGAAATAGCAGAATGTGTTAATAACAGAATAAAGGTCAGCACTGTCTGAGAGTGAAATAGCAGAATGTGTTAATAACAGAATAAAGGTCAGCACTGTCTGAGAGTGAAATAGCAGAATGTGTTAATAACAGAATAAAGGTCAGCACTGTCTGAGAGTGAAATAGCAGAATGTGTTAATAACAGAATAAAGGTCAGCACTGTCTGAGAGTGAAATAGCAGAATGTGTTAATAGGGGAATAAAGGTCAGCACTGTCTGAGAGTGAAATAGCAGAATGTGTTAATAAGGGAATAAAGGTCAGCACGTCTGAGAGTGAAATAGCAGAATGTGTTAATAACAGAATAAAGGTCAGCACTGTCTGAGAGTGAAATAGCAGAATGTGTTAATAACAGAATAAAGGTCAGCACTGTCTGAGAGTGAAATAGCAGAATGTGTTAATAGCAGAATAAAGGTCAGCACTGTCTGAGAGTGAAATAGCAGAATGTGTTAATAGGGGAATAAAGGTCAGCACTGTCTGAGAGTGAAATAGCAGAATGTGTTAATAGCAGAATAAAGGTCAGCACTGTCTGAGAGTGAAATAGCAGAATGTGTTAATAACAGAATAAAGGTCAGCACTGTTTTCTGAGAGTGAAATAACAGAATGTGTTAATAACGGAATAAGGTCAGCACTGTATGAGAGTGAAATAGCAGAATGTGTTTAATAGGGGAAATAAAGGTTTTCAGCACTGGCTGAGAGCGAAATAGGCAGAATGTGTGAATAGCAGAATAAGGTCAGCACGTCTGAGAGGAAAATAGCAGAATGTGTGAACAACAGAATAAAGGTCAGCACTGTCTGAGAGTGAAATAGCAAATGTAGTTAATAACAAATAAAGGCAGCACTGTCTGTGAGTTGAATAACAGAATCTGTTTTATAACAGAATAAAAGGTCAGCAATGTCTGAGAGTGAATAGCAGAATGTGTTAATAACCAGAATAAAGGTTCAGCACTGTCTGAGAGTGAAATAGCAGAATGTGTAATGAAGAAGAAAGGTCAGCACTGTCTGAGACGTGAAATAACAGAATGGGTTTTAATAGGGAATAAAGGTCAGCACTGTCTTCTGAGATGTGCAATAGCAGATGGTTAATGACAGAATAAAGGTCAGCATTGTCTGAGAGTGAAATAGGCGAATGTGTTAATAAACAGAAGAAAGGTCAGCATCGTCTTGTGTGAGGAGTGAAATAGCAGAATGTGTTAACGAGGGGAATAAAGGGTCAGCACGTCTGAGAGTGAAATAAACAGAATGGTTTTAATAACAGAATAAAGGTCAGCGCTGTTCTGGAGTGAAATAGCAGAATGTGTAAGAAACAGAATAAAGGTCAGCATTGTCTGAGAGTGAAATAGCAGAATGTGTGTAATAACAGAATAAAGGTCAGCGGCTGTCTGAGAGTGAAATAGCAGAATGTGTTAAGGACAGAATAAAGTCAGCCACTGTCTGAGAGGAATATGCAGAATGTGTTAATAGGGAATAAAAGGTCAAGCACTTTCGGAGAGTGAAATAGCAGAATGGTTAATAGGTGAATAAACGTCAGCATTGTCTGAGAGTGAAATAACAGAATGTGGTAAAAACAGAAGAAAGGTCAGCACTGTCTGAGAGTGAAATACAGAATGTGTTAAAGGGGAATAAGGTCAGCACGTTCTGGAGGAGTGAAATAGAGAATGTTTAAGACAGATAAAGGTCAGCATGCTGAGAGTGAAATAGCAGAATGTGTTAATAGGGAATAAAGAGTCAGCACTGTCTGAGAGTGAAAAGCAGAAATGTGTTAATCGGGGAATAAAGGTCAGCACTGTCTGAGAGTGAAATAGCAGAATGTGTTAATAACAGAATAAAGGTCAGCACTGTCTGAGAGTGAAATAGCAGAATGTGTTAATAATGGAATAAAGGTCAGCACTGTCTGAGAGTGAAATAGCAGAATGTGTTAATAACAGAATAAAGGTCAGCACTGTCTGAGAGTGAAATAGCAGAATGTGTTAATAAGGAATAAAGGTCAGCACTGTCTGAGAGTGAAATAGCAGAATGTGTTAATAGGGAATAAAGGTCAGCACTGTCTGAGAGTGAAATAGCAGAATGTGTTAATAGGAATAAAGGTCAGCACTTCTAGGTGAAATAGCAGAATGTGTTAATCAGAATAAAGGTCAGCACTGTCTGAGAGTGAAATAGCAGAATGTGTTAATAGGGGAATAAAGGTCAGCACTGTCTGAGAGTGAAATAGCAGAATGTGTTAATAACAGAATAAAGGTCAGCACTGTCTGAGAGTGAAATAGCAGAATGTGTTAATAGGGGAATAAAGGTCAGCACTGTCTGAGAGTGAAATAGCAGAATGTGTTAATAACAGAATAAAGGTCAGCACTGTCTGAGAGTGAAATAGCAGAATGTGTTAATAACAGAATAAAGGTCAGCACTGTCTGAGAGTGAAATAGCAGAATGTGTTAATAGGGGAATAAAGGTCAGCACTGTCTGAGAGTGAAATAGCAGAATGTGTTAATAACAGAATAAAGGTCAGCACTGTCTGAGAGTGAAATAGCAGAATGTGTTAATAGGGGAATAAAGGTCAGCACTGTCTGAGAGTGAAATAGCAGAATGTGTTAATAAGGGAATAAAGGTCAGCACTGTCTGAGAGTGAAATAGCAGAATGTGTTAATAAGGGAATAAAGGTCAGCACTGCTGAGAGTGAAATAGCAGATGTGTTAATAGGGAATAAAGGTCAGCACTGTCTGAGAGTGAAATAGCAGAATGTGTTAATAGCAGAATAAAGGTCAGCACTGTCTGAGAGTGAAATAGCAGAATGTGTTAATAACAGAATAAAGGTCAGCACTGTCTGAGAGTGAAATAGCAGAATGTGTTAATAACGGAATAAAGGTCAGCACTGTCTGAGAGTGAAATAGCAGAATGTGTTAATAGTGGAATAAAGGTCAGCACTGTCTGAGAGTGAAATAGCAGAATGTGTTAATAACAGAATAAAGGTCAGCACTGTCTGAGAGTGAAATAGCAGAATGTGTTAATAGGGGAATAAAGGTCAGCACTGTCTGAGAGTGAAATAGCAGAATGTGTTAATAACAGAATAAAGGTCAGCACTGTCTGAGAGTGATAGGAAGTGTTAATGAATGGGTGGTATAGCGATGTGTTTAAGAATAAAGGTCAGCACTGTCTGAGAGTGAAATAGCAGAATGTGTTAATACAGAATAAGGTCAGCACTGTCTGAGAGTGAAATAGCAGAATGGTTAATAACGAATAAGGTCAGCACTGTCTGAGAGTGAAATAGCAGAATGTGTTAATAACAGAATAAAGGTCAGCACTGTCTGAGAGTGAAATAGCAGAATGTGTTAATAGCGAATAAAGGTCAGCACTGTCTGAGAGTGAAATAGCAGATGTGTTATAAAGATAAAGGTCAGCACTGTCTGAGAGTGAAATAGCAGAATGTGTTAATAGCGGAATAAAGGTCAGCACTGTCTGAGAGTGAAATAGCAGAATGTGTTAATAGCAGAATAAAGGTCAGCACTGTCTGAGAGTGAAATAGCAGAATGTGTTAATAGGGGAATAAAGGTCAGCACTGTCTGAGAGTGAAATAGCAGAATGTGTTAATAACAGAATAAAGGTCAGCACTGTCTGAGAGTGAAATAGCAGAATGTGTTAATAACAGAATAAAGGTCAGCACTGTCTGAGAGTGAAATAGCAGAATGTGTTAATAACAGAATAAAGGTCAGCACTGTCTGAGAGTGAAATAGCAGAATGTGTTAATAACAGAATAAAGGTCAGCACTGTCTGAGATGAAATAGCAGAATGTGTTAATGGGGAATAAAGGTCAGCACTGTCTGAGAGTGAAATAGCAGAATGTGTTAATAGGGGAATAAAGGTCAGCACTGTCTGAGAGTGAAATAGCAGAATGTGTTAATAACAGAATAAAGGTCAGCACTGTCTGAGAGTGAAATAGCAGAATGTGTTAATAACAGAATAAAGGTCAGCACTGTCTGAGAGTGAAATAGCAGAATGTGTTAATAGGGGAATAAAGGTCAGCACTGTCTGAGAGTGAAATAGCAGAATGTGTTAATAACAGAATAAAGGTCAGCACTGTCTGAGAGTGAAATAGCAGAATGTGTTAATAACAGAATAAAGGTCAGCACTGTCTGAGAGTGAAATAGCAGAATGTGTTAATAGGGGAATAAAGGTCAGCACTGTCTGAGAGTGAAATAGCAGAATGTGTTAATAGGGGAATAAAGGTCAGCACTGTCTGAGAGTGAAATAGCAGAATGTGTTAATAGGGGAATAAAGGTCAGCACTGTCTGAGAGTGAAATAAGAATGTGTTAATACAGAATAAAGGTCAGCACTGTCTGAGAGTGAAATAGCAGAATGTGTTAATAACAGAATAAAGGTCAGCACTTCTGAGAGTGAAATAGCAGAATGTGTTAATAGGGGAATAAAGTCAGCACTGTCTGAGAGTGAAATAGCAGAATGTGTTAAAGGGAATAAAGGTCAGCACTGTCTGAGAGTGAAATAGCAGAATGTGTTAATAGCGGAATAAAGGTCAGCACTGTCTGAGAGTGAAATAGCAGAATGTGTTAATAACAGAATAAAGGTCAGCACTGTCTGAGAGTGAAATAGCAGAATGTGTTAATAACAGAATAAAGGTCAGCACTGTCTGAGAGTGAAATAGCAGAATGTGTTAATAGGGGAATAAAGGTCAGCACTGTCTGAGAGTGAAATAGCAGAATGTGTTAATAAGAGAATAAAGGTCAGCACTGTCTGAGAGTGAAATAGCAGAATGTGTTAATAGGGGAATAAAGGTCAGCACTGTCTGAGAGTGAAATAGCAGAATGTGTTAATAGGGGAATAAAGGTCAGCACTGTCTGAGAGTGAAATAGCAGAATGTGTTAATAAGGGAATAAAGGTCAGCACTGTCTGAGAGTGAAATAGCAGAATGTGTTAATAACAGAATAAAGGTCAGCACTGTCTGAGAGTGAAATAGCAGAATGTGTTAATAGCGGAATAAAGGTCAGCACTGTCTGAGAGTGAAATAGCAGAATGTGTTAATAACAGAATAAAGGTCAGCACTGTCTGAGAGTGAAATGCAGAATGTTTAATAACAGAATAAAGGTCAGCACTGTCTGAAGTGAAATAGCAGAATGTGTTAATAGGGGAATAAAGGTCAGCACTGTCTGAGAGTGAAATAGCAGAATGTGTTAATAACAGAATAAAGGTCAGCACTGTCTGAGAGTGAAATAGCAGAATGTGTTAATAACAGAATAAAGGTCAGCACTGTCTGAGAGTGAAATAGCAGAATGTGTTAATAACAGAATAAAGGTCAGCACTGTCTGAGAGTGAAATAGCAGAATGTGTTAATAGGGGAATAAAGGTCAGCACTGTCTGAGAGTGAAATAGCAGAATGTGTTAATAACAGAATAAAGGTCAGCACTGTCTGAGAGTGAAATAGCAGAATGTGTTAATAGGGGAATAAAGGTCAGCACTGTCTGAGAGTGAAATAGCAGAATGTGTTAATAACAGAATAAAGGTCAGCACTGTCTGAGAGTGAAATAGCAGAATGTGTTAATAAAAGAATAAAGGTCAGCACTGTCTGAGAGTGAAATAGCAGAATGTGTTAATGACAGAATAAAGGTCAGCACTGTCTGAGAGTGAAATAGCAGAATGTGTTAATAGCAGAATAAAGGTCAGCACTGTCTGAGAGTGAAATAGCAGAATGTGTTAATAACAGAATAAAGGTCAGCACTGTCTGAGAGTGAAATAGCAGAATGTGTTAATAGCAGAATAAAGGTCAGCACTGTCTGAGAGTGAAATAGCAGAATGTGTTAATAGGGGAATAAAGGTCAGCACTGTCTGAGAGTGAAATAGCAGAATGTGTTAATAGGGAATAAAGGTCAGCACTGTCTGAGAGTGAAATAGCAGAAGTGTTAGAATAAAGGTCAGCACTGTCTGAGAGTGAAATAGCAGAATGTGTTAATAGGGGAATAAAGGTCAGCACTGTCTGAGAGTGAAATAGCAGAATGTGTTAATAACAGAATAAAGGTCAGCACTGTCTGAGAGTGAAATAGCAGAATGTGTTAATAGCAGAATAAAGGTCAGCACTGTCTGAGAGTGAAATAGCAGAATGTGTTAATAGGGGAATAAAGGTCAGCACTGTCTGAGAGTGAAATAGCAGAATGTGTTAATAGGGGAATAAAGGTCAGCACTGTCTGAGAGTGAAATAGCAGAATGTGTTAATAACAGAATAAAGGTCAGCACTGTCTGAGAGTGAAATAGCAGAATGTGTTAATAACAGAATAAAGGTCAGCACTGTCTGAGAGTGAAATAGCAGAATGTGTTAATAGCGGAATAAAGGTCAGCACTGTCTGAGAGTGAAATAGCAGAATGTGTTAATAACAGAATAAAGGTCAGCACTGTCTGAGAGTGAAATAGCAGAATGTGTTAATAGCAGAATAAAGGTCAGCACTGTCTGAGAGTGAAATAGCAGAATGTGTTAATAACAGAATAAAGGTCAGCACTGTCTGAGAGTGAAATAGCAGAATGTGTTAATAACAGAATAAAGGTCAGCACTGTCTGAGAGTGAAATAGCAGAATGTGTTAATAACAGAATAAAGGTCAGCACTGTCTGAGAGTGAAATAGCAGAATGTGTTAATAGGGGAATAAAGGTCAGCACTGTCTGAGAGTGAAATAGCAGAATGTGTTAATAACAGAATAAAGGTCAGCACTGTCTGAGAGTGAAATAGCAGAATGTGTTAATAACAGAATAAAGGTCAGCACTGTCTGAGAGTGAAATAGCAGAATGTGTTAATAGGGGAATAAAGGTCAGCACTGTCTGAGAGTGAAATAGCAGAATGTGTTAATAGGGGAATAAAGGTCAGCACTGTCTGAGAGTGAAATAGCAGAATGTGTTAATAACAGAATAAAGGTCAGCACTGTCTGAGAGTGAAATAGCAGAATGTGTTAATAGGGGAATAAAGGTCAGCACTGTCTGAGAGTGAAATAGCAGAATGTGTTAATAACAGAATAAAGGTCAGCACTGTCTGAGAGTGAAATAGCAGAATGTGTTAATAGCAGAATAAAGGTCAGCACTGTCTGAGAGTGAAATAGCAGAATGTGTTAATAACAGAATAAAGGTCAGCACTGTCTGAGAGTGAAATAGCAGAATGTGTTAATAGAATAAAGGTCAGCACTGTCTGAGAGTGAAATAGCAGAATGTGTTAATAACAGAATAAAGGTCAGCACTGTCTGAGAGTGAAATAGCAGAATGTGTTAATAGGGGAATAAAGGTCAGCACTGTCTGAGAGTGAAATAGCAGAATGTGTTAATAACAGAATAAAGGTCAGCACTGTCTGAGAGTGAAATAGCAGAATGTGTTAATAACAGAATAAAGGTCAGCACTGTCTGAGAGTGAAATAGCAGAATGTGTTAATAGGGGAATAAAGGTCAGCACTGTCTGAGAGTGAAATAGCAGAATGTGTTAATAGGGGAATAAAGGTCAGCACTGTCTGAGAGTGAAATAGCAGAATGTGTTAATAACGGAATAAAGGTCAGCACTGTCTGAGAGTGAAATAGCAGAATGTGTTAATAGGGGAATAAAGGTCAGCACTGTCTGAGAGTGAAATAGCAGAATGTGTTAATAACAGAATAAAGGTCAGTACTGTCTGAGAATGACGCTGGGGTGGAGTGACACTGTGGTGGAATGACACTGGGGTACAGTGACACTGGGTGGAATGATACTGGGGTGGAGTGATATTGCGGTAGTGTGATGCTAGGGCGGGGTGACAATGGCGCGGGGTGACACTGGGGTACAGTGACCCTGGGGTACAGTGGTACTGGGTAGTGTGACTATGGCATGGAGTGACCATGGCGTGGAGTGATACTCGTAGAGAGATACCAGGGCGGAGTGACACCGGGGTACATTGACACCGGGGTACAGTGACACCGTGTAGAGTGATATCTGACATAGTGTCACAGTGGTTTTCAGAATAGAAACAGGCCATTCACCTCAACGTGTCCGTGCTGTCCTATTTTTTAACCCTTAAGCTAATCCTAATTACCTGCATTTGATCTACATCCCTCTATACCCAAATAATGCATGTGACTATCCAAATGCTTTTTAAAAGACAAAATTGTATCCACCTCTACTACTGCCTCTGGCAGCTCATTCCAGACACTCACCACCCTCTGTGTGAAAAAATTGCCTGTCTGGACCTTTTTCTATCTCTCCCCTCTCACCTTAAACCTGTACCCTCTCGTTTTGGACTCCCCTCCCTTTGGGAAAAGATGTCAACTATCTGGCTGATCTATGCCCCTCTTTATTTTATAGCTTCCTATGCTCCAGAGTAAAAAGTCCCAGTCTAGCCAGCCTTTCCTTATAACTCAAACTGTCACATCCCTTGTAAATTACTTCTGCACTCTTTCTAGTGTAATAATATCTGTTTCTCTAATAGGGTGACCAGAACTGTACGCAGTATGGGTAGGGTGGTAGGTGAGTAAAGTGTAACTGGTTGGGGCGGGGATGTCAGGACAGGAGGGGTAGAGTCAGGTTGGGGACTAGGCAGATTGGGACATAGTTTGGTGCCAGGTTGAGGGATAGATGGTATCGGTTCCCTTGGCAGTGAGTAGTCAGTGAGATGTAGTCAGGTTGGGCTGGATTGGAGGGGGGGGGGTGTGGGTGCAGCCTGAGTGATTCAGGGTGCCAGCTCTGTAGTTATCCAGGAGTTAGACTAGGTTTCAATCTGTCTAACATTTACCACCCAGCTCTGTGGCACGGATCTGTCCAAAGACTTCGACGTTCACTCAGAGTTGAAGTCTGTTTGTGGGGGTTGCCTGGGGAGCAGAGGTTATTCCCCATCAGAGAGCGGCATGGTAGCACAGTGGGTTAGCACTGCTGCTTCACATCTCCAGGGACCTGGGTTCAATTCCCGGCTCGGGTCACTGTCTGTGTGGAGTTTGTACATTCTCCTCGTGACTGCGTGAGTTTCCTCTGGGTGCTCCGGTTTCCTCCCACAAATCCAAAGATGTGCGGGTTAGCTTGGGATTGGCCATGATAAATATTGCCTCTTAGTGTCCTGAGATGCGTAGGTTAGAGAGATTATTACCCGCTAATATGTAGGGATATGGGGGTAGGGCCTGGGTGGGATTGTGATCAGTGCTGACTCGATGGGCTGAATGGCCTCATTCTGCACTGTATGATTCTATCTATGGTTCAAGGTTCACCCAGTGGGCATCCGGGACTCGCTGCCTGAAAGGCTGGCAAAGGCAGGAACCCCCACAACATTGAAGAGGCATTTAGGTGAACACTTGGATTGCCCTAGCACACAAGGCTATGGACCTAGTGTGATTAGAATGTGCTTGATGGCTATCGCACACACACACACACACACACACACGATGGGCAGAAGGGTCGCTCACAGTGGTGTAAAAGTCAGTTGCTGGCAACCTCCGACCTCGCAGCTGGGATTACCAAGAGACGCAGCAGTGGGTGGAGTTTTGGCTGAGCGCCCAAATTCTCCGTTCCCTGCTCGCATTGGTGGCTAACACGAACAAGGTGGGAAAATCCTGCCCCGTGGCTCTGGAGGATGTAGATTTGAAGCTCCTATAGGATCAGCCATGATTGTACTGAATGGCTTGAGAGGGGCCGTGTGGCCTATTGCTACACAATATTTTGACCCGTCAGTATGGATTATACATGTGCAAGATTTTGGCAGATCAACGGTATCGAATCTTGGAAAGTCCATAGCCTTATGTGCAGAAGGAGTTTAATTCGGCCCATTGGGTTTGCACAGAGCAACTCACCTAAGCATCTTCATGTAACCCCACCTATACATATCCAGGTAATCCACCTAACCTGCAAATCTTTAGACACTAAGGGACAATTTAGCATGGCCAATTCACCTAACCTGCACATCTTTGGACATTAAGGGGCAATTTAGCATGGCCAATCCACCCTAACCTGCACATCTTTGGACATTAAGGGGCAATTTAGCATGGCCAATTCACCTAACCTGCACATCTTGGGACACTAAGGGGCAATTTAATGAATAATCTAATGTATACATATGAAAAACCCCTCAATCAGTTGAGCCAAGTTGTGAAAGTTGCTCAGGTTGAGTTGGGGATGTTCAGCTCACACAGGTTCTGGGTGCCAGGAGGGGGAGGGGCTGGCTGGCAATGGGAAAACGGTTTCGACTTGCGGCCGCCGCCAGGCGCTTGCCGTAGAGTGCGGCACGCGTGCGCAGTGGGAGGAAGGGGGGAAAAGGCTGGATGTGAAGTGACGGACAAGATACGCATGCGCAGTGTGTGGATGGGCGGGGTAGGAGGGCGGGGTTTGAATGTCAATTAGCAAAAGGCGTTGGAGAGCGGCACGCGTGCGCAGTGAGAGAATGGGGCGGGGCGGGGTTAGGAGAGGGTGGGGTTTGAATGTCAATTAGCAAGCGCGGCGGAGTGCGGCACGCGTGCGCAGTGCGGCACACGTGCGCAGTGGGAGGGTGGGGGCGTTGTCAAGAAGGGGGCGGGGCTGAATGCAAACACGGCGTGTGGCAGTGGGGAGCGGCACGCGTGCGCAACGGAAAGGGGGTGGGGTCGAGGTTGGGTGAGGACGGCAAAGAGAGCGGCACGCATGCGCAGTGAGAGAACGGGGGGGCGGGGCAGGGCTAGGCGAGGGTGGGGTTTGAATGTCAATTAGCAAGCGCGGGTGGAGTGCGGCACGCGTGCGCAGTGGGTGGAGGTGGCGGAGAGAGCGAGCGCGCGCGAGAGATACGCATGTGCAGTGGGAGGAGGCAGCCGCCGGACAACGGTAGGCATGCGCAGTGGGAGGAGGGAGCGAGCGGCACGCATGCGCAAGGGGAAGAGGCGGCCTGGCGGAGCCGGCCGGAGGGAGGGGCGTGGTCAGCAAACCCGAGCGCTGATTGGCGGACGCCCAGTTGGCGCCAAGAGAGCGGGCGGACGGACGGCGGAGCGGGAAGCTCGAGGCGGAGAAAGAACGGCTGGAGACGGCGGATTGAGGAGAGCATCAGGAGGGGGAGAGAGAGGGTGGGGAGGGGGTAAAAATCATTCCCTGGTGTGGGTCAAGTCCCCTCAGGAGACTCATCCTCCCCTCACACATTAAACATAGACAGAGGCGTCAAAATTCAGTCAGAATAAAACTCTCCCCAAAGTCAAGGTGGGTCAGAAATATAGAATAATAATAAGTCATATAATACTGATAATACAATAATACTGAACAATAATACAGTAATATATAATACAATAGTACTGAGAATAACACTGAATAATGCTGAAAGTAATAATAGTGCAGTAATAATAATACAGTAATACTGAGAATAATACTGACAGTAATGATACTGACAATAATGATACTGACAATAATACAGTATTATTGAATAATATAGTAATACTAATGATAATGCAGTAATACTGAGAATAATACTGAAAATAACAGTAATACTGAATAATCCTGACAGTAATAGAGTCATAGAGGTTTACAGTATGGAAAGAGGCCCTTTGGCCAGACTTGTCCATGCCACCCTTTTTTTAAAAAACCCCTAAACTAATCCCAATTGCCTGCGTTTGGCCCAATATCCCTCTACACCCATCTTACCCGTGTAACTAAATGCTTTTTAAAAGATAAAATTGTATCCACCTCTATTACTACCTCTGGCAGCTCATTCCAGACACTCATCGCCCTCTGTGTGAAAAAATTGTCCCTCTGGACACTTTTGTATCTCTCCCCTCTCACCTTAAATCTATGCCGTCTAGTTTTAGACTCTCCTACCTTTGGGGAAAAGATATTGACTCTCTAGCTGATCTGTGCCCCTCATTATTTTATAGACCACTCTAAGATCATCCCTCAGCCTCCTACGCTCCAAAGACAAAAGTCCCAGTCTACTCAGCCTCTCCTTATAACTAAATCCATTTAGTCCCCGTAGCATTATAGTAAATCTTTTCTGCACTCTTTCTAGTTTAATAATACCCTTTCTATAATAAAGTGACCAGAATTACTCACAGTATTCCAAGTGTGGCCTTACCGATGTCTTGTACAACTTTAATAAGACGTCCCAACTCCTGTATTCAAAGTTCTGACCGATGAAACCAAGCATGCCAAACACCTTCTTCACCACTCTGTCCACCTGTGGCTCCATTTTCAAGGAGCTGTGAAGATCTCTGCTCTGTAACTCTCCCCAACGCCCTACCATTAACTGAGTAAGTCCTGCCCTGGTTCAATCTACCAAAATGCATTACTTTGCATTTGTCTAAATTAAACTCCATCTGCAAATAATCAGCTCACTGGTCCAATTGATCGAGATCCTGCTGCAATTGCAGATAACAGTTATTGTCCACTATGCCACCAATCTTGGTGTCACCTGCAAACTTACTAACCGTGCCCCTATATTGTCATCCAAACCATTAATATAAATGACAAATAACAGTGGACCCAGCACTAATCCTTGAGGCACATTGCTGGTCATAGGCCTCCAGTTTGAAAAACAACTCTACAACCAACCTCTGGCTTCTATCAAGCCAGTTTTGTATCCACTTAGATATCTCACCCTGGATCCCATGAGATTTAACTTTATACAACAACCTACTATGCAGTACCTTATCAAAGGTCTTGACAAAGTCCATGTATACAACATCAACTGTACTACCCATAACTCCCTTTTTGGTTATTCCTTCAAAAAACTCAATTAAATTTGTGAGACATGATTTTCCACTCAAAAAGCCATGCTGACTCCCCATAATCAGACCTTGCATCTCTAAATGCCTGCAGGTATTGTCTCTCAAAATACCTTCCAATAATTTACCCACCAAGATGTGAGGCTCATTGGCCTGTTGTTCCCAGGCTTTTCCCTGCAGCCCTTTTAAACAAAGGCACAACACCTTCCAATGTTCAAGCACTTCATCTGTGACTATCAATGATTCGAATATCTCGGCTAGGGGACACGCAATTTTCTCCCTAGCTTCCCACAATATCCTGGGATACACTTCATCAGGTCCCACAGATTTATCTACCTTAATGCACTTTAAGACTTCCAGCACCTCCCTCTCTGTAATATGTACACTCCTCAAGACATCACTATTTATTTTCCCAACTTCCCTAACATCCATGCTTTTCTCTATAATAAATACTGATGAGAAATATTCATTTAGGATCTTACCCATCTCTTGTGGATCCGCACATAGATTACCTTGTTGATCCTCAATACAGTCATACTGACAATAATATTGACAATAATACAGTTATACTGAGAATAATACCGACAATACTAACAGTAATACTGAATAATACTGATAAAATACTGACAGTAATACTGACAATATTACAGAAACACTGACTAAAACTGACAGTAATATTGCTAATAATACTGATAATACAGTAATACTGAATAATACAGATACTAATACAGTTATATTGACAGTTATACTGACTATAACTAATACAGTTATATTGACAGTTATACTGACAATAATACAGCAGTATTAACACTAATACAGTAATACCAACAATAATACTGACAGTAATGCTGACAATAATGCAGTAATGCTGATAATAATACTGAATAATACTAGCAGTAATATTATCAATTCTGACAGTAATACTGAGAATAATACAGTAATACTGATAATACTGACTATAGTGCTGAATAATACTGACAGTGGTGTTGACAATAATACTATCAATAATAGTAATTTTGAGAGTAATACTGACAATAATGGTGGCAATACTGACAGTTCAGTAATACAGACAATAATACAGTAGTAGTGTCAGTAATACTGACAATATTACAGTAATACTGACTAAAACTGATAATACTGCCAGTAATACAATAATACTGACAGTAATGCTGACAATAATACAGTAATACTGACAGTAATAATGAATAATACTGACAATAATACAGAATAATAACACTAATACAGTGATACCAACAGTAATGCTGACAATAATGCAGTAATATTGATAATATTGATAATACTGTTAGTAATACTGAGAATAATACAGTAATACTGAGAATAATACAGTAATACTGACAATAATAGAGTAATAATGACAATAATGCTATCAATAATAGTAATGATGACTATTACTGTCAATAATACTGACAGTAATACAATGATGCTGACAATACTGACAATAATATTGAAAATAATACTGCCAGTAATACTGCAAGCCATACTGACTAATACTGACAATATTGACAGTCAAGAATGCTGACAATATTGACACTGATGCTGACAATAATACTGACAATAATACTAGCAATAATACAGTAATGCTGACAGTAATACTGACAGTAATATTGACAATACTACAGTAATGCTATAAATACTATAATGCAATAATACTATTATGAGGAAACTGGTTCCATCGCCGGATCAATAATCAAAGGGGAAAGATAACCCTGGTCACTGCAGACCCTGGGGTCAGCGCCCATCAGAAAGGAGTCACTGTGTTTACCCCAACCCACACCCAATGTACAGGAACAGTGAGGCAAATGGTCTGTCAAACAGTCGCCTATCGGAAAGGGGATCACTGCGTCTACCCTGACCCTCACCCGACTGTACAGGAATGGCCGGGTAAATGGTCTGCAAAGTAGTCGCCCATCAGAAAGGGATCACTGCACATTGACTCCGTCCCCCACCCAACCATACAGGAACGGTGGATCAAATTGTCTGTCAAACCCCATCAGAAAGGGGTCACTGTATCTGCGTCGACCCAGTCCCCCACCCAACCAACCGTATAGGAACGGTGGGGTCATCCATCAGAAAGGGGTCACGTGCATCTAACCTGACCCCCCCCCCCCCCCCCCACCATCCAGGAACGGCGCAAACACCCATCAGAAAGAGGTCACTCCGCATCTAACCTGACCCCACTGCCCACCCAACCATACAGGAACGGCAGGGTCACCCATCAGAAAGGTCACTGCGCATCTAACCTGTCCCACACCCAACCCTACAGAACGGCCGATAAACAGTCCATCAGACAGTCGCCCATTGGAAAGGGGTCACTGTGTCTACTCCACCCCGTCCCTCACCCAACCCTACAGGAACGACTGGTAAATGGTCTGTCAAGCATTCGCGGATCAGAAAAGGGAGGGTGGGGTCATAGAAAACACAGAAGATAGGAGGCCATTTGGCCCTTTGAACCTGCTCCACCATTCATCACAATGATTGCTGAGTGTCCAACTTAGTAGCCTCATCCTGCTTTCCCCCCATAACCTTTGATCCTGTTTGCTCCAAGCGCTATATCCAGCCACCTCTTGAAAGATATGTAGGTTAAGTGGATTGGCAGTGATAAATTGACTGTAGTGGCAGGGGAAGTAAATGGGCTTATGGAGATTAGGGCATGGGTGGCATTGTTGTTGGTTTCTATCCGAGGAAAGAGCATCTGACCATCCACTCTGTCCATGCTCCTCACAGAGTAGTAAACATCTATCAGGTCATTCCCCTCAACTCCCTTCATTCCAGTGAGATCAAACCGAGCTTACACAACCTCTTATAGAAGGTAGGAGCAAGAGGAGGCCATTCGGCCCTTCAAGCCTGCTCCGCCATTCATCATCATGGCTGAACATCCAACTCAGTAGCCTAATCCTGCTTTCTGCCCATAACCTTTGATCCCATTCGCACCAAGTGCTAAATCCAACCGCTTCTTGAATACATCCAAAGTTTTGGCATCAACTAGTTCCTGTGGTAATGAATTCCACAGGCTCGTCACTCTTTGAGTGAAGAAACCTCTCCTCACCTCCATCCCAAATGGTCTGCCTCGAGTCCTCAGACCGTGATCCCTGGTTTTGGACTTCCCCCCACCATCTGGAACATCCTCCCCGCATCTACCCTGTTTAGTCCTGTTAGAATTTTATAAGTCTCAATAAGATCCTCTCTTTATTCGTCTGAACTCCAGTGACTTAGTCACTGTTTCCTCAGACATCAGTCCCGTCATCCCATCCCACACTCAATAATACAGGAACGGTGGGGTAAACCATCCGTTAAGTGTGCCCAAAAAAAATCCTTGGGGGGAGCGGTGACGACACTCTAGCCCTCTCAGGTTCTGGAAACGAAAGGGGAGAGGATCTTTCCGCAGAAAACTTCTCTGAGATGCTCAGAAATGGCGGGACGACGACGACCCCCATTCCCGTTTGTCCATCCGGGAAGAACACCGGAAGAGATGGCAGATGGAAGGGATGAAAGGTTCACGGGGCTGGCTGGGATCAGCATTCAGGAATAGCGGATCAGACCTTGGAAAACGGTGGGATGGATGTTCCATAAAATACCAGGATGAGTTGTTCAAAAGCGGCAGGATAAATGTTTAAAAACAGTGGCATGAGTGTTCTTAAAAATACTGGGATTAATGTTCCACACTACCGGGATGGATGTTCAAAAACAGTGGGATGAGTTCCAAAAACTCTGGGGTAGATGTTCAAAAATAGTGTGATGAATGTTCTAAAAATACTAGGATTCCAAACGAATGGGACAGCCGTTCAAGAGCAGTGGGACGAGTTCCAAAAATTCCAGAATGAATATTCTAAAAACAGAGATGAGTGATCTAAAAATATCGGGGTTAATGTTCCAGACTACCGGGATATAAGAACAAAGAAAATTATAGCACAGGGACAGGTTCCTCCAAGCCTTCACCGACCATGGTGCGCAACTGAGCTAAAACCCCCTACCCTTCCAGGGACCATATCCCTCTGTTCCCATCCTATTGGTGTATTTATCAAGACACGCCTTAAAAGTCACCACCACATCTGCTTCCACTACCTCTCCTGGCCATGAGTTCCAGCCACTCACTATGCTATGTGTAAAAAATCTGCCTTGTACATCTTTAAACCTTGCCCTTCGCACTTTAAACCTGTGCCCCCTAGTAGTTGACTCTTCCACCCTGGAGAAAAAGTTCCTGACTGTCCACTCTGTCCGTGCCCCTCATAATCTTGTAGACTTCTATCAGGTCGCCCCTCAATCTCCATTGTTCCAGTCAGAACAAACCAATATTCTCCAACCTCGCCTCATAGCTAATGCCCTCCATATCCGGGCAACATCCTGGTAAATCTTTTCTGTATCCTCTCCAAAGCCTCCACATCCTTCTGGTAGTGTAGCGACCAGAATTGAACATTAAAGTCCAAGTGCGACCTAATTAAGGTTCTATAAAGCTGAAACTTGCCAATTTTTAAACTCAGTGCCCTGGCCGATGAAGGCAAGCATGCCGTATGCCTTCTTGACTACCTTCTCCACCTGCACTCCCACTTTCAGTGACCTGTGTACCTGTAACCCAGATCCCTTTCTCTATCAACACTCTTAAGAGTTCTGCCATTTACTGTGTATTTCCTACTTGTATTAGACGTTCCAAAATGCATTATCTCATATTTGTCCGGATTAAACTCCATCTGCCATCTTTCCGCCCAAATTTCCAACTGATCTATATCCTGCTGTATCCTCTGACGGTCCTCACTGCTATCCACACATCCGCCAACCTTTGTGTCGTCCGCAAACTTGCTAATCAAACCAGTTACATTTTCCTCCAAATCATTTATATATCTTACAAAAGCAAAGGTCCCAGCACTGATCCCTGAGGAACATCACTTGACACAGCAGTGAGCAGAAGTTCAGAAGCAGTGGGATGAATTCTAAAAATCCTGGGATTTGCCTTCAAAAATTACCGAGACAGGTCTTCAAAAATAATGGTGTAAATGTTCCCAGAATACTGGGATATATATGTTAAAAAAAAGTGGGATGAGTATTTGGAAGCTGAAAAAGAAAATTACTTGAATAAACTTTCAAAAACAGATAAAGTTTTTAAAAGTTAGTTCAATAAATATTCAAAAGCAGTTGTATAAATGTTCTCGCAATTCTGGGGTATACAGGAGATGTGGTTAGTAAGCTTGCAGATGACACCAAGATTGGCAGCATAAAGATTGGATAGTGAAGAAAGTTATCTCGGATTGCAACAGGATCTTGATCAATTGAGCCAGTAGGCTGACGGATGGGATTTTATTTTAGATAAGTGCGAGGTGATGCATTTTGGTAGATTGAACCAGGGCAGGACTTCGCTCAATTAATGGCAGGGTGTTGGGGAGAGTTACAGAACAAAGAGATCTAGGGGTACAGGTTCATAGCTCCTTGAAAGTGGAATCACAGGTGGACAGAGTGGTGAAGATGGCATTTGGCATGCTTGGTTTCATTGGTCAGAACATTGAATATAGGAGTTGGGACGTCTTGTTGAAGTTGTACAAGACATGGTAAGGTCACGCTTGGAATACTGTGTACGGTTCTGGCCATCCTATTATAGAAAGAATATTCTTAAACTAGAAAGAGTGCAGAAAAGATTTATCAGGGAGCTATCAGGACTTGATGGTTTGAGTTATAAGGAGAGGCTGGACAGACTGGGACTTTTTTCTCTGGAGTGTAGAAGGCTGAGGGGGTGATCTTATAGAGGTCTATAAAATAATGACAGGTGCAGATCAGCTAGAGAGTCAATATATTTTCCTAAATGTAGGGGAGTCTAAAACTAGAGGGCATAGGTTTAAGATGAGAGGGGGGAGATATAAAAGGGTCCAGAGAGGCAATATTTTCACACAAAGGGTAGTGAGTGTCTGGAACAAGCTGTGAGAGGCAGTAATAGAGGCGGGTACAATTTAAAAAGCATTTAGACAGTTACATGGTAAGATGGATATAGAGGGATATGGGCCAAATGCGGGCAATTAGGACTAGCTTAGGGGTTAAAAAAAGCGCAGCATGGACAAGTTGGTTCAAAGGGCCTGTTTTCATGCTTTAAACCTCTATACATTAAAAAAAAGCGTTAAGTGAAAACAGTGAGAAAAATGCTTCAAAGCATGCTTCAAAAATAGAGGGATCAATATTACAAAAAAGGAATAAATGTTCCAGTAATATTGGGATAAATGTTCCAAGATGTGCAGGTTGGGTGGATTGGCCATGCTAAATTGCCTCTTAGTGTGCAAAAGTGTGTGGATTAGGAAAATTGGTTATGCTAAATTGCCCTTTAATGTCCAAGGATGTGCAGTTAGGTGGATTGGCCATGCTAAATTATCCTTTAGTGTCCAAAGCTGTGTAGATTAGGTGGATTAACTATGCTAAATTGTCCCTTAGTGTCCAAAGATGTGCAGGTTAGGTGGATTGGCCATGCTAAATTGATCCTTAGTGTCAGGGGGATTAGCAAGATTATTTATTCTGTGTATGGTTATGAGGATAGGGCCTGGATGGGATTGCTGATGTAACAGGCTTGATGGGTCAAATGGCCCTCGTCTATATTGTAGGGATTCCATGATCGTATTAATGTCACTGCCTGTCAGCTGCAGCCAGAACGTGCATCCTTTTCCAGAGATGCAGGCAAGCTGGCGTTAGGAAGTGCAGGCTAATCTTAGCTGGGTTCTCGCCTCGCATGAACTTGGTGTAGCCTCTCAGCAGTGTGTCAAACACGAGACCTGCATGTTACAATCTTGGGAAATGAGAATTACTCATGGGGGTAATCGCACTTGCCTTAATAGATATTTCTCTGTGTTAACTACAGAGGTTAGAAAAATAAATCCCCTCCTCTTCCAGTAGCAAAATACGGCAGTGTCAAGCACATAGTGTAAAATACATAGCTGTAATTTACTTAGTGTGAAAAAATACTTCATCTTATAGTCCTTACTTTAAATTCAGGTGGGTTATTGTTCTGCATAGCATGGTGAATAGCTCAGCTAGAGTATTAGACTGCACTGTGGACTAAGCAACAGGAATTATAGCAGTTTGTATAATGTGTAAAATTTATTTATTGGTATGCGTACATTAGCACTGGAATGAAGTTATTATGAAAATCCCCTAGACGTATACTGAGTGAGACTTTAACATGGCCACTGCCCCTAAAAGATGGCGCAGTGGTTAGCACTGCTGCCTCACAGCTCCAGGAACCCAGCACTGTGTGTGCAGAGTCTGCATGTTCTCCCCCATGTCTGCGTGGGTTCCCTCGAGATGCTCCAGTTTCCGCCCACACTCCAGAGGTTAGGTGGATTGGCTGTGCTAAATTGACCCTTGTGTCAGGGGGATTAGTTCGGGTAAAAGTGTGGGTTTGCAGGATAGGGCCTGGGTGGGATTATAGTTAGTATAGGCTGGATGGGCCAGAATGGCCTCCTTCTGTACTATAGGAATTCAGTGGTTCTAACCAGCAGCTCTTTTGGACTGTGGGAGGAAACCGGAGCTCCCGGAAGAAGCCCATGCAGACACAGGTGGAGAAGGTGCAGACTGCACAGACAGTCACCCGAGCCAGGAAATGAACCTGGGTCCCTGGCGCTGTGAGGCAGCAGTGCTTGCCACTGTGCCGCCCAGTTATTATGGAGAAGTAGAGAACCAGAAAATACTCTGCACTCCGTTGGGCGGCTCATAAAGCCCCGGCATCAACTCCCTCAAAGATTTTTCTGTTGTTGCCATGTATTTTTCCGCACAGTCTACTTTAAGCACCTCCCTGATCACGGCTCCACTTAATAATGTGTAACAGATACAGATTGCAAGAATTACAAGATTTTAAATTTCTAGTCAGCATTCAGGATAGTCAGTGTAACATAGAAGGTGTAATAAGTGTCTCAAGAATAGCAATTATCATGTTCAGTAAATATTACAATTTTAGTCATTTCAATTTTATGAGGGTCCAACTCCTTCAATTTTCTTTCGGCATCTATGGATAGTGCATTCTGGAGGGTTGGAAGTTAATGTGTTGCTTTGCTTCTATCTTTTTATTTCTGTGAATTGCTGAGTGCTGACTACAGATTCTTTTGCTCCAATTTTATGTTCCCGCTCTTATGAGGAAATACTTTCTCCAAGGCCCGAGGTAACACATTAACTGCATCTGCCAAAAATGAATTAAACCTGGGCGAGCGGGCGGGGAGGAGGGGGGGGCATTTGGCACAGTGGGTTAGCACTGCTGCCTCACAGCTTTGGGGACCCGGCTTGATGTCAGCCTAGGGTGACAATCTGCCTGGAGTTTCCACATTCTCCCCATATCTGCATGGGCTTCCTCCATTTCTTCCCACAGTTCAAAAATATGTAGGTTTTAGGTGGATTGGCCATGGGAAATTTCCCTTTAGTGTGCAAAGTTGGGCAGGTTAGGTGGATTGGTAATGCTAAGTTGTTCCTTGGTGTCCAAAGATGTGCAGGTTGGATAGACTGGCCATGGTAAATTGCCCCTTAGAGTTCACAGATGTGCAGATTTAGTGGGTTGGCCATTCTAAATTGCCTCTTAATGCCCAAAGACAAAGTAAATCCATCTGGTTCACTGATGTCCTTTAGGAAAAGAAATCTGCCATCCTTTCATGGTCTGGTCCACACATGACTCCAGAGCCACAGCAATTTGGTTGACTCTCAACTGCTGTCCAAGGGCAATGAGGGATGGGCAATAAATGCTGGCCAATTAGTGACTCCCATGTGCCATCTAAAAAAAGATGTACAGGTTAGGTGGATTGGCCATGCTAAATTACCCCTCAGTGTCCAAAGATGTGCAGGTTAGGTGGATTGGCCATGCGAAATTACCCCTTAGTGTCCAAAGATGTGCAGGTTAGGTGGATTGGCCATGTTAAATTATCCCTTAGTGTCCAAAGATGTGCAGGTTAAGGGGATTAGACATGGGAAATATGTGTGGGGTTTTGGGAATCAAGGAGAGAGCCTAGGTAAGATACTCTGTCAGAGAGTCATGCAGACTTTATGGATCAGATGGCCTCTTCTGCACTGTAGGATTTCGATGATTCTTTTCACACCATTTGGGCTGAGAGCAGGAAAACAGTGGGATGGATCATCAGGGCTGCACTCTGCCTAGTTTCCCAGTGGCTCAGGCAGTAGTTGTGTGACACGGTTCGTCTGGCATTTGTTTATAGCATGAAGGCATCATTGCCCATCCCTAATAGCCCCCAAGAAGGTGGTGAGCTCTACTATTCATAGAGTACACAGAGGAGAAGGATTTGATTTATTGGGATACAGTGAAAAGTATTGTTTCTTGCATGCTACACAGAAAGCATACTGTTCATAGAGTACATAGGGGAGAAGGATTTGATTTATTATTGTCACATTTATTGGGATACAGTGAAAAGTATTGTGCCCTATAAGACAAAGCATACCATTCATAGAGTATGTGGGGAGAAGGATTTGATTTATTGTCACATGTATTGGGATACAGTGAAAAGTATTGTTTCTTGCGTGCTATACAGATAAAGCATACCGTTCATAAAGTACATAGAG
Source organism: Sphyrna mokarran (assembly GCA_024679065.1). Classification (NCBI taxonomy): domain Eukaryota; kingdom Metazoa; phylum Chordata; class Chondrichthyes; order Carcharhiniformes; family Carcharhinidae; genus Sphyrna; species Sphyrna mokarran. The sequence continues at coordinate 16,601,602 of JAGIQG010000037.1, forward strand.
GAGAAAGATTTGATTTATTATTGTCACATGTATTGGGATACAGTGAAAAATATTTTCTCTTGTGCGCTATACAGACAAAGCATACTGTTCATAGAGTATGCAGGGGAAAGGATTTGATTTATTATTGTCACATGTATTGGGATACAGTGAAAAGTATTGTTTCTTGTGCGCTATACAGACAAGGCATACCATTCATAGAGTATGGAGAGAAGAATTTGATTTGATTTATTATTGTCATGTGTATTGGGATGCAGTGAGAAGTATTGTTTCTTGTGGGATGTACAGATAAAACATACTATTCATAGAATACATAGGGAGAAGGGTTTGATTTATTATTATCACATGTATTGGGATACGGGGAAAAGTATTGTTTCTCGCGCGCTATACAGACAAAGCATACCAATCATAGAGAAGGAAAGGAGAGAATGTAGAATGTGGTGTTACAGTCGTAGCTAGGGTGTAGAGAAAGATCAGCTTTATCTCAGTTTATTTGATTAGTGTCACAAGTAGGCTTACATTAACACTGCAAATAAGTTACAAGAAGAAAGGTACATTTAAGCCTGACGGCAGCAGGGAAGAAGCTGTTCTTGAGTTTGGTACGTGACTTCAGACTTTTATATCTTTTTCCCGACAGAAGAAGGTGGAAGAGAGAATATCCGGGGTGCGTGGAGTCCTTGATTATGCTGGTTGCTTTTCCTGAGGCAGCGGCAAGTGTAGACAGAGTCAATGGATGGGAGAGTGGTTTGCGTGATGGATTGGGTTACATTCATGACCTTTTGTAATTCATTGCAGTTTTGGGCAGAGCAGGAGCCCATAGCAAGCTGTGATATGACCAGAAAGAATGCTTTCTATGGTATGTCTAAAAATTGGTCAACATTAAAGAACAAAAAAAAAATTACAGCACAGGAATAGGTCCTTCGACTCTCCAAGCCTGCACCGTCCATGCTGAACTAAAACCCCACCTAAACTAAACTTAACAAATAGAATTGGAAAGGGAAAACAGGAAAGTTGAGACCAAAAGGCTGAATACGATTGTCATCTTCGGCACGAGCAGGGAATTGTCAAAATAATCAGAAAGGAAAACCATCCTTAGTGAAGTATATTAATCTGCATGTTTGGTCTTTATCCTGCAGAGAGAAGCGTGTGGAAGAAGGAGACGCCTGTTTACCAGATAATTGGAAACGTCACACGAACCAAGTTGAACTGCTCAGGGAGCGAAGCTTTAGAGAGAGAAAAACATGAAAGACTTTGAAGGTGCGGTTTGCATTGATAACTATCGATCTTGGATGTTGTGAGCACGTGCTTTACTCCGCAACGAATAATAGTGAGACTTGAAAGACGGGGGCGAGGGCAACGGTGGAGTAATTCAGGTTCAGTCACACAGGAGGCCATTTCACCACTTTTTGTCTTGAGTGCAGATGGACTTGAAACTGAGAGGGTTTCAGGTCTGTCTTTTGGGCTTGTTCTTAGGCCTCCACCACTACCACCTCCGGTGCACTCTGCCAGCAAAATTCTGAGTGAACCTGTTGTTTGCCGCAGAAGTCTGTGTATGGGCCTTAATTTGCCCGAAAGCCTGCATAGGGAGGCAGTGTGCGTGTGCAGGCTCTGTTGCTGCATTGGCACATTAGCAGTAGCAAGGGTCTGATAGACAAAGAGAGTCCTGTCAGGTCTGTGCTAGTGTAGGCAGCCTGAAGTAGCAGCAGTCTCCCCCCTCCCTGAAATCGCAGAGGCGCACAGTCTGAGATATACCCTCTCTGCTGGCTCTCCCCGCAGACCACTTCTCTCCCGTGGGTCATGAAAACCGGCGCCAGTCGTGCTAATCGCCTTACGCTCCACTTTAAGATCACGTCGCGCTCGAAAACGGACGCGACAGTAAAATGGCCCTCTCTGTCTCCCACAAGTTCCTTATCTCAGGAGGGCTGTGGGGGCAATAGTCTGCCGTTGAAGAAAAGAATAACTGGCCGTAACCCTATTCTTTCACTAGTGTCACAAGTTGGCTTACATTAACACTGTAATGGAGTTACTGTGAAAACCACCCTAGCTGCCACACTCAGGCGCCTATTCGGGTAGCACTGAGGGAGAATTTAGCACAGCCAACGCTGTGTACGTCTTTCGGACTGTGGGAGGAAGCTGGAGCACCCTAAGGAAACCCATGCAGTCCCGGGGAGAACGTGCAGACTCCACACGGACGGTGACCGGGAATCGAACCCGATGCTGACCACCTTGTCAGCATGCCGCCCGACAGATCCAGCCAACATTGAGGAGTGTGGTGGAGGCTTGCCTCCTAGGTGGCCCACCCTATACGATCTCGGACACTGTGGAAGTGTGGGATCTGCCAGGAGAGAAGGTGGAATATAAAAAGGAGGTGTACGCACTCATAGGACAGGACACGTTCACTGAAAGCAAAATACTATTTAAACTTAAGACCTTTCCAAGGTTGTGCAAAGTGATTAGAGCGATTGGAAAGTAAAGGATGAGAAAGTCAGCTTCCATTAGAGTGTCAAGAGAAAAGTTCAAATGGCTTATAACTTACATCACCAGAGTTAGGAGTCCTAATTCTTGAGTTCTCTACTACCTGCACCACTGACCGCATTATATTCTGTCCTGATTATGAATTGACACTAAAGGGCAATTTAGCATGGTCAATCCACCTAACCTGTACATTTTTGGACACTAAAGGGCAATTTAGCATGGCCAATCTACCCACCCTGCACATCTTTGGACACTAAGGACCCGATGGGCGCAAAACACGGTAAACTTGGGCATGAGGCCATTTACTGCGATCCAAATCCGTGCAGATGGCCACTTTACCAAGGCCTAGGAATGGCCATAATCCAGTTCGCATCCGAAATGGGCAAAACAGCCATTTAAATGCATTTCAATTGAATTAATGAACCACCCAAATTTATCAGCATTTCCCCCTTTACCACTGTGTTCACCAATCTGGAATCGTGCCGAAATGGACATGCTAAATAAAAGCCTGTTTCGGGTGCTCCAGCTGCTGAAGAGGTAATTTCAGAACTTCCAACGGCGGGGAAGTACACAGAATAGGGAGGATTGGGATGGAGGGGGGTGTTGCTCTCTGGGGAGTTGGGACGAGAAGGGAGGCCAAATGAATCTCTGGTGGGGGGGCATCAGGGGGATCCACTGCCACTCTGCAAGCAATTGGTGGCGGCAGGGAGGGACAGGGGGTCGCGATTTGCCTGGATAACAGGGAGGCTAGATGTATAAGGTGGACAGTGACGTCTGTGGGGGCTATTGCTCCCGCTTTTTCCTCCTCAGTTGCTTTCTCCACTTTCTGGGGCCCGGTAGTGATCTGACATGCGTGTTCTTTTTCAAACCTTTTTCATCACTGCGCAGTTCAGAGCTCTGATCGTTTCCGGTGAGCTAAGCCTCACCCACAGCGTGATCCAGACCCGCGATTTTTTTTCAGGCCAAGTGCGTATGGAGGTGCCTGAGAGCAAGATTCCTAAGCAGAACTGAATTCCGCCCAGATTCAGAACTTAAAATCAAAATGGTAAAATCAAACCCTGGGGGCAATTTAGCACAGCCAATCCCCCTAACCTACATATCTTTGGACACCCAACTTTTACAGATGCACCATAGAAAGCATTCTTTCTGGTTGTATCACAGTTTGGTATGGGCTCCTGCTCTGCCCAAGACTGCAAGAAACTACAGAAGACCATGAATGTAACCTAATCCATCACACAAACCAGCCTCCCATCCATTGACTCTGTCTACACTTCCCACTGCCTCGGCAAAGCAGCCGGCATAATCAAGGACCCCACACACCCCTGACATTCTCTCTTCCACCTTCTTCTCTCTGGAAAAAGCTACAAAAAAGTCTGAGGTCACGTACCAGCCGACTCAAAAACAGCTTCTTCCCTGCTGCTGTCAGACTTCTGCATCAACCTACTTTGCATTAATTTGATCTTTCTCTACAATCTAGCTATGACTGTAACACTACATTCACTGTCTTGTTTCCTTCTCTGAACGGTATGCTGTGTCTGAATACTGCACAAGAAACAATATTTTTCACTGTGTATTAATACATATGACATTAATAAATCAAATCACAGATCAAAGATGTGCAGTTTAAATTGATTGGCCATGCTAAATTGCCCCTTAGTGTCCCAAAGATGTGTAAGTTAGGTGGAATTGGCCATGCAAAGTTGCCCCTTAGTGCTAGGGGACTAGCTAGGGTAATTGCATGGGTTATGTGGAAAAGGCCTGGGTGGGATTATGGTTGGAGCAGACTCAGAGGGCCAAATGGCCTCCTTCCGCACTGGAGGGATTCTATGATACTCACAAATAAACTTTAAAAAGACCGCAACACAGCCGACTGCTCCATAGCATTAATGCGGTTGGAGGCCTTTTAAATTTTCTTTGATGGGGTAGAGAGAGCACCGATAGCAGTGTGAAAACCGGTCACGTACAATACCTTGCAATAATTAGCAGGAGCCTCGAGTCACAAACTGCTGTTCCCTGCACATACACACAGGTTCTGCGGCCCCACCCGCTGTTTGCAATGAGGTAACACCTGATTTTTTGTGTTCATTCTGTGTACTTAATCCTTTTTTTCCAGAGCTGAGGAGACTATGCTACCCAGACAGCCCTGCTCCATTTGAGGTGACTGCGGCAAGCAATGGTAGGTTGTACATGTGGGACCACCCTGTACATGCAGAGGTGCCAAACATTTGTATAATTATTGTGAAAATGAGTAATTTCACTCCCCCACCCACCCACCCACCCCCCACCACACCCTACCCCCCACCACACCCTTCCTCAAAGCCCTGCACAAATCTCACCTGCTCAGATCATTCTCGAATTCCTTTTTTGAAATCCACGATTGAATCTGCCTTCACCACACTTCTAAAAGTTTATTTATTAGCCTCAGATTTACATTGCAATGAAAGGCGGCACAGTGGTTAGCACTTCTGCCTCAGAGCAGTAGGGACCCCGGTTCAATTCCAGTTTCGGGTCACTGTCTGTGTGGTATCTGGATCTTCTCCCTGTGTCTACGTGAGTTTCTTCTGGATACTCCGGTTTCCTCCCACAGTTCAAAGATGTGCAGGTTAGGTGGATTGACCATACTAAATTGCTCCTTACTGTCCGAAGATGTGCAGGTTAGGCTGATGGCCCCTGCTGAATTGAACCTAATGTCAGGGAGGTTAGGCGAGTAAAAGTGTGGAGTTACGGGAATGGGGACTGGGTGGGATTGTGGCTGGTACGGTCTTGATGGGCCGAATAGCCTCCCTCTGTACTGTAGGGATTCTATGATTCTAAGTTACTTTGAAAGTCCCCTAGTTGCAACACCCTGTTCAAGATTTTAGCACAGCCAATGCATCCTAACCAGCAGATCTTATGGTATTGTGGGAAGAAACTAGAGCATCCGGAGGAAACTCACACAGACACAGGGAGAACATGCACACTCCACACAGACAGTGACCCAAGTTGGGAATCAAACCGAGGTTCCTGGCTCTGCGAGGCAGCAGTGCTAACCACTGTGCCATTGTGCCACCATGTCAGGCAGCACCTTCCAGATCTTCACCATTCATTATGTGAAAAGGTTTTTCCCTGTATCACCATGGCAAATCATCTTGAACCAACAAAAAAAACAAAACATATTAATTTTATATAATTAAGTACGTTTTCAACAGGATTCCTGTTAAACTGACATTAAAAAGTCCAATCAATTTTTTTTACTCATTTGACTGACATGGGTGTCATTGGCTGGGCCAGCATTTATTGCCCATCTCTAGTAGCCCCTTGGAGGGCAGTTGAGAGTCAACCACATTGGCTGTGGTTCTGGACTCACATCTTGGCCAGACCGGGGTAAGAACGGCAGATTTCCTTCTCTAAAGGAACCGAATGGGTTTTTCCGACAATGGGTCATAGAACATAGAACATTACAGCACAGAACAGGCCCTTTGGCCTTCGATGTTGCGCCGACCAATATAAAAAGCAATGCCCCTCCAAACTAAACCATTCCCTTCTCTTCCATATACTTATCAACTAACCTCTTAAACACCACCAAACTTGGCGCATCTACAACTGCTGCAGGCAGGGCATTCCAATCCCGAACCACCCTTTGGGTAAAGAACCTACCTCTGATATCCGTCCTATAACTATCACCCTTAATTTAAAGTTGTGTCCCCTCGTGCTAGCTTTCTCCATCCTAGGAAAAAGGCTATCACTGTCCACCCTATCTAAACCTCTAATCATCTTATATGTTTCGATAAGGTCTCCTCTTAGCCATCTCCTTTCTAACGAAAACAACCTCAAATCCCTCAGCCTCTCTTCATAAGACCAGCCCTCCATACCAGGCAACATCCTGGTAAACCTCCTCTGTACCCTCTCCAATGCCTCCACATCTTTCTTATAATGTGGGGACCAGAACTGTACACAATACTCCAAGTGCGGCAGCACTAGAGTTTTGTACAGTTGCAACATGACGTTGCGGCTCCGAAATTCAATCCCCCTACCAATAAAAGCTAAGACTCCGTATGCCTTCTTAACAACCTTATCGACTTGATTGCCAACTTTCAGGGATCTATGCACAAATACACCAAGATCCCTCTGTTCCTCAACACTACTAAGAATCCTACCATTTGCCCTATACTCTACACATTTATTATTCCTGCCAAAGTGAATTACCTCACACTTTTCCACATTAAACTCCATTTGCCACCTCTCGGCCCAGCTCTGCAAATTGTCCAAGTCTCTCTGCAAACTAGAACACCCCTCTTCACTATCTACCACTCCTCCGACTTTGGTGTCATCCGCAATTTTACTAATCCATCCTTCAATACCCTCATCCAAATCATTTATAAAAATTACAAACAGCAGGGGCCCCAAAACAGACCCCTGAGGTACACCACTTGTAACCGAACTCCACGATGAATATCTCCCATCAACCATCACCCTCTGTCTTCTATCTGCTAGCCAATTTCTAATCCAATTAGCTAAATCACCCTCTATCCCATACATCTGCATTTTCTGCAGAAGTCTTCCATGGGCCACCTTATCAAACGCCTTACTAAAGTCTATATATACCACATCAACCGCCTTACCCCCATCCACCTCTTTCGTCACTTTTTCAAAAAACTCAATGAGGTTAGTAAGGCACGACCTACCCTTCACAAAACCATGCTGACTATCCCCAATCAATTCATTTCTTTCCAAATAACTATAAATCCTATCCCTAATAATTCTTTCCAATACTTTGCCCACAACAGAAGGAAGACTCACTGGCCTATAATTCCCTGGAAGGTCTCTCTTCCCTTTCTTGAACAATGGGACCACATTCGCTATCCTCCAGTCCTCCGGAACCACACCCGTAACCAACGACGACCTGAAGATCAGATCCAGAGGCTCTGCAATCTCCTCTCTTGCCTCCCAGAGAATCCTAGGGTAAATCCCGTCCGGCCCAGGGGACTTATCCAACTTCAAACCCTCGAGAATATCTAGCACATCCTCCCTATCTACTTCGATACCTTCCAGCTTGCTACCCTGTACCTCCGTGTTCTCCATAACTACATTTACATCACCCTGCGTGAATACCGAAGAGAAATATTTATTCAGTACCTCTCCAATCTCTTCAGGCTCCACGCACAACTTCCCACTGCTGTCTATGACTGGCCCTAGTCTTGTCCTAACCAATCTTCTATTCTTAACATATCTAAAGAAAGCTTTAGGATTCTCCTTAACCCTATCAGCCAAAGTCTTCTCGTGTCCTCTCTTAGCTCTCCTCAATTCACTCTTTAGCTCCCTCCTGGCTAATCTATAGCTATCCATTGCACTAACCGAGCCTTCAAGCCTCATCCTGACATAAGCCTCCTTTTTCCTTTTAACCAGCGAATTAACTTCTTTTGTACACCAAGGTTCCCTTACTCGACCATTTCCTCCTTGCCTGACAGGGACATACTTATCAAGGACTCGCAGCAGCTGCTCCTTGAATAAGCTCCACATTCCAGATGTTCCCAGTCCCTGTAGTTTCCCAGTCCAATCTATGCACCCTAATTCTCTCCTGATGGCCTCATAATTACCCTTCCCCCAGCTATAACTACTGCCCCCAGCTTCATGCCTATCCCTATCCATCACTAAGGTGAACGTGACCGAGGTCATCACGAGATTCTTAATTCCAGATTTTTTTTATTGTATTCAAAATTCACGACCATTTGCCGTGGCGAGATTCGAACCCGGGGCCCCCAGAACATTAGCTGAGTTTCTGAAATAATAGTCTAGCAATAATACCATTAGGTCATCAGCTCCCCTAATTGCTGTATTACTTGATGCAAAATTAGTTTTTTATGTGCTACTTCATACGTAATATTAGATAAAATTAACTAAATAGGGATAGGAATTTGTTTTATTTATTTATTAGCGTCACAAGACATTGGTAAGGTTATATTTGGAATACTGTGTTCACTTCTGGTCATCCTATTATAGAAAGAATATTATTAAACTAGAAAGAGTGCAGAAAAGATTTACTCGGATGCTAGCAAGACCTGATGGTTTGAGCTATAAGGAGAGGCTGGACAGCCTGGGACTTCTTTTCCCTGGGGAGTAGGAGGCTGAGGGCTGATCTTACAGAAGTCTATAAAATAATGATCAGCGAGATTGTCAACACTTTTTCCCAAAGATAGGGGAGTCTTAAACAAGAGGATATAGATTTAAAGTGAGAGAAGAAAGATACAAAAAGGTTCAGAGGGGCAATTTTTTTCACACAGGGTGGTGAGTGTCTGGAACAAGCAGCCAGAGGTAATAGTAGAAGCGGGTACAATTTTGTCTTTTAAAAAGCGACAATTACATGGATAAGATGGAGATGAGCCAAATGCAGGCAATTGGGACTAGCTTAAGGGGGTTTAAAAAAAAAGGCTGGCATTGACAAGTTGGACTGAAGGGCCTGTTTCCATGTTGTAAACCTCTGACTTGGTTTACATTAACATTACAACGAAGTTACTGTGAAAATCCCCCAGTCGCCATGCTCCAGCACCTGTTTGGGTAACACCAAGGGAGAATTTTAGCATGGTCAATGCACCCTAACCAGCACGTCTTTCGGAATGTAGGAGGAAACCAGAGGAAACCCAGGCAGACATGGGGGGGGGGGAGAAAGTAAAAAGTAAAGTTTACTTATTAGTCGCAAGTAAGGCTTACATTAACACTGCAATGAAGTTGCTGTGACATTCCCCCAGTTGCCACACTGCGGCACCTGTTTAGGCCAATGTACCCTAACCAGCACATCTTTCAGACTGGGAGGAAACTGTACTACCTGAAGAAAACTCATGCAGGCATGGGGGAGAATGTAAAAAATAAAAGTAAAGTTTATTTACTAGTCACAAGTGAGGCATATATTAACACTGCAATGAAGTTACTGTGAAATTCCTCTAGTTGCCACACTCTGGCAAAAAGAAAACCTGGTGTTTGGGTCAATGCAACCTAACCAGCATGACTTTCAGACTGTGGGAGGAAACAGGAGCACGCAGAGGAAACCCACGCAGACATGGGGAGTGTGTACATACTCTGCACAGACAGTGACCCAAAGTCGGGAATTGAAACCGAGTTCCTGGCGCTGTGAGGCAGCAGCGCTGACCTGCTGTGTCACTGGTGCTGCCCCCTAACTGGTTTGGCACCGATCGGGAACGTGAGTGCCGTTAACCCACGGAGTGACTCTTTGGGGCTCCAGCAGGCGGCACCGTCCGGGGAAAAGCTCAGGGAAGCAAACCTGCCCTCGTCACTAAAAACAAATCTTTTAAATGCCCAGGTATCGAGAGGAACATGAAGAGAGGCGCAAGCTTTGTAGCCCCGGGTGGGAAGGACAAGATGCTGAAGTCGAAGAAGAAGAAGAAGAAGGATGTCCTGTGCGAGTACTCATCTGCCGCCCTCGAGGGTCAGAACGGGGAGAGCACGGAGGGCTCGTACCCCGAGGTGGAAAAGAGAAGCCCGAAAGGCTTCACCCTGAAGAAAAAGAAAGGCCTGTTAGAAAAGAGGCAGACCAAGGCGTACCTCGACGAAGGCTGTGTAACAAGACCAGGAAAAACTGACAAAGAGAAGGTTAAAGGCAAAGCCAAGTGCTTCGGAGGCATGGCTAAAACAAATAAGGTGCGGTTCTTAAATAAGCCAAATCTACATAGATGGTGACAAGTCGTGATGAACGCAGCTACTTCCTTAAGACGCCCCTGGAGTAGCCGCGTCAGGTTTAAATTAGGAAGTTGACATATATATAATTCAGGGCTTGTGAACGGTTAGCTGGAGGAAATGCCAAAGTGTGTGGTGGTCAAATAGGAAAGGGGCTATCAAGTGTTGGTGGGTGCGCAAGGCGAAAAGATCATGAAATTGCACCGTGGTGCTTTGCACTCACATGTGAAAGTTTAACGAGTTCACATTCAATTCCCTCCCAACCCCAGTCTGCTGCTCTCTTCAAAAGGGTTAGGGATCTGTTTGAACTGAATTTAAAAGCAAAATATCTCACGAGCCACTGATTGTTCCTGACCCCAGCTTCAGGGGTTGTGTGCAGAGTGATCTAGAGACCAACACGGATGCCAGCTCTTATAGAATCATGGAATCCCTGCAGTGCATAAGGAGGCTATTCCGCCTATCGAGCCTGCACTGACCACATCCCAGCCACTCCCATCCCCATTACCCCACATATTTAACCTCCTAATCCACCCGACACTAAGGGGCAATTTAGCATGACCAATCCATTTAACCTGCACGTCTTTGAACATTAAGGGGCAATTTAGCATGGCCAATCTACCTAACCTGTATATCTTTAGACATTAAGGGGCAATTTAGCATGGCCAATCCACATAACCCACACATCTTTGGACACTAAGGGGCAATTTAGCATGGCCAATCCACATAACCCACACATCTTTGGACACTAAGGGGCAATTTAGCATGGCCAATCCACCTAATCTATACATCATTGGACATTGAGGTAGTTTAGCATGGGCAATTTACCTAGGCCCTATTACCATAACCCCTTATATTTACCCTGCTATTCCCCTGACACTAGGGTTAATTTAGCACGGCCAATTCATCTAATTAGCTGGATCATGGGAGGAAACCAGAGCACCTGGAGGAAAGCCACTCAGACATGGGAGAGAACGTGCAGACTCCGTACGGACAGTGACCCGAGCTGGGAATTGAACCCGGGTCCTTGGTGCTATGAGGCAGCAGCGCTAATTACTAGGCTACAGTCTGTACTGAGCAGGGCTTGTTGCACGCAGCAGCAGATAGTTTGGAGTGCCAGCCAGAAATCCATTGTGCAGAATCTTCTGACCGTTCCCACCCCACAGCAGCTGCAAGTGGGGGCAGAGAACCTTGGTGCTCCACCAACCCGCCAGCAACTGGTCTGGAAGATCCCAACGGTATGAATATGAGGGGTTACGGCAGTAGGGCCTGGGTGGGATTGCCCGTGCTAAATTGCCCCTGAGTGTCCAAAGATATGTGGGTTAAGTGGATTGGTGGTGCTAAATTGTCCCTTAGTGTCCAAAGATATGTGTGTTAGGTGGATTGGCCATGCTAAATTGCCTCTTAGTGTCCAAAGATGCTCAGGTTAGGTGGATTATGATGGAGATAGAGTCAGCAGCACTGAAAGATCCCAACCGCGGGTGAGGCCAGAAAATCCCGTCTGGACTGTTTGATATGTACTTGGGTAATCCTTGAAAGTCAGGATCAGAAGAACCTTTTTTCTCACATCTCACATTTCTTTTTAACAACTCTATGATTTTTTTTTTGTCTGTTTCACAAAGATGTCAGGGAAATTAATTTTTAAATCCCAGTGATGACAGGACACTTTTGGAGGTGCATTGGCTAAATTCTCCCTCGGTGTTACCTGAATGGAGTGTGTCGACGAGGGGGATTTTCACAGTTACTTCATTGCAGGGCGACAGGACGCTCTTGGAGGGTTGGCACGTCTATCCTGGCTCAATATCTTTGAGCCTTCAGAAAGCTTAAAGTTTGTTTATTTATTAGTGTCACAAAGCAAGGTTTACATTAAGACTACAATGAAGTTACTGTGAGAAATCTCTCAGTTGCCACAGTCTGGCACCTGTTCAGGCTAATGCACCTATAACCAGCGTGTCTTTCAGACCGTGGGAGGAAACCGGAGCACCCCGGAGGAATCCCACGCAGATACACGGTGAGAACGTGCAGACTCCTCACGGACAGTGGCCCAAGCCGGGAATCGAACCTGGGTCCCTGCCGCTGTGAGGCAGCAGTGTTAACCATTGTGCTTCTGTGTCAAGTCTGCACCGACCACAATCCCATCCAGATCCTATTCCTGTATCCCCTCAAGTTTAAAGTTTATTTATTAGTGTCACAAGTAAGGCTTACATTAACAGTGCAGTGAAGTAACTGAGGAATTTCCCAGTCGCCACAGTCTGCCATCTGTTCAGGTCAGTGCACCCAAACCAGCCCGTCTTTCGGAGTGTGGGAGGAAACTGGAGCGCCTGGAGGAAACCCACGCAGACACAGGGAGAACGTGCAGACTCCATGCAGATAGTGACCCAAGCCGGGAATCGAATCTGGGTTCCTGATGCTATGTGCCACGATGCCATCCACGAGTGTCAAGAGGCTGACATTAATATGGCAATGAAGTTACTATGAAAATCCCCTAGCTGCTGCACTCCTGCGCCTGTTTGGGTAACACTGAGAGGGAACTTAGCAAGCCTTCTGGACCGTGGGAGGAAATTGGAGCACCCGGAGGAAAGCTACACAGACGCAGTGGGGAATAGGGTCGGGAAGATGGTGGGGAAGAACGTGCAGACTCCACACAGACGTGACCCAAGCCAGGACTCGAACCCATGTCCCTGGCTCCGTGAGGCTAACCACTGTGCCACCACTGGAATAGAGGGATATGGTCCCCAGGAGGGTAGGGGTTTTAGTTCAGTCGGGCAGCATAGTCGGTGCAGGCTCGGAGGGCCGAAGAGACTGTTCCTGTGCTGTAATTTTCTTCATTCTTTGGAGAAACCTAGACCTCTAGGGTGGAACTTTACAATTTGCAACAAAATCAGAAATTCCTGTCCGAGGTGAAGGGACCTTGGCGTAGCCTAAACTTTCTGCCTGCTGGCTAAGAATCCCGTGGGACAGAAAATTCTTCCCCTTGAGTCTTGCACGGTGCAATGAAGGGTGTGCAAACAGCTTATCAAATTCCTTTATCTTCTGTTTTAATAGCCTGTTCACAGTAAGTGGTTCATATCTCTGTTATAAAAAACTCTACAGACATAACAATTTCATATTTATGCATTGAACATTTGTTCTTTCACGTACTGAATAATCTTACTGTCAACATTTCTTGATGGAAAGATTTTGCCTGCAGAAGTTTTCGTTTTGAGTTTCTTTTTCTGAAAGCGTTGCCTTTTGCTTATCTTTTCAGGCATTCCCAACACTCAGTGACAGTCAGTATGAAAAACTCTTCCAGTCAGTCATAGACAAGTCTCTGGAGGAATGCTTAGGTACAGTACCTAGACGTTCGATTTGGGATTCTGTTGGATCTTGCGCCACACAGTGTTGTAAATTGCTTGTCAGCCCTCAGGCCTGCATAGCTGGTGGTGGGAAAACATTTGTGCAGTATGCATCTGAAATCCTAATTTGCCCTTCCAGTATGTCAGGCACCCCAGCTGCAAGGTGGACTTGGAAGGTTTAGAATCCCAGCAATGCAGAAGAGACTGTTTGGCCCATCGAGTCTGCACTGACCCTGACAGAATATTTTACCCAGACATCCCCTCCCCTCCCACCTATCCTCCGTCCCTATTCTAGCCTTGTAACCCCACTGATTTAACATGGCCAATCCACCTAACCTTGAAACCTTGGGACACTAAGGGGCAGTTTATCATGGCCAATCCACCTAACCTGCAATCTTTGGACGCTAAGGGGCAATTTAGCACGGCCAATCCACCTAACCTGCGTATGTTTGGAGTGTGGGATGAAACCCATGCATACACAGGAAAGACCTCATAGAAATCCTGCAGTGCAGAAGGAGGCCATTTGATCCCACAACAATCCCACTCCAGGCCTTTTCCTTGCAACCCCATGCATTTACCTTGCTAATCCCTCTAACCTACACATCCTGGAACACTAAGGGACAACTTAGCACGGGCAGTCAACCTAACCTGCACATCTCCAGCACGGCGGCACAGTAACACAGTGGTTAGCACTGCGGCTTCACAGCTCCAGGGACCTGGGTTTGATCCCCAGCTCAGATTGGAGCATCTGTGTGGAATCTGCACATTCTCCCCTTCTGTGCATGGGTTTCCTGCAGATGCTCCTCACACAGTCCAAAGATGTGTAGGTTAGGTTGACTGGCCATGCTAAAAGTTGCCCCTTAGAGTGCTGCGATGTGTAGGTTAGAGGGATTAGCAGGTAGATACGTAGGGATATGGGTCGGTAGGGCCTGGTGGGATTGTGCTCGGTGCAGACTCAATGGGCCAAAAATGGCCTCTTTCTGAAACTAGGCTTTCTATGATCTTTAGACTGTGGGAGGAAACCGGAGCACCCGGAGGAAACCCATGCAGATACGGGAAGGTCCTGCAAACTCCACACAGACGTTGACCCAAGTCAGGAATTGAACTCAGGTCCCTGGCACCGTGAGGTAGCAGTGCAAACTACTGTGCCACCATGCCACAGTGAGAGAGAAAAACCGGGAGGACATGCAGATCCCACACAAACTGACACCTGAGGCAGGAATCAATCCCGGGTCCCTGGCTGCTTGAGGCAGTGGTGCTAACCACTGATCCACGAGGCCCCCACCCCTGCCAATGTTCACCTAATACAGAGGTATGTTATGCTAACTTCTGGCAGTCTGCTGGTGAAATAGGAGACCAGAAATCAATCATTACTCAGCATTAGATTTATTCGTGGAATGAAACATTACCAGTGTTTCTTATTCCACGCCCCACTTCACTGTCAATAAGTGTCTCTTTAAATGTTCTCAAAAATCCATAAAGCAAGAAAAAACGTATTAACAACTATCAGGGGTGACAGCCCTTTGCAGGGACGCTGCGATGAAAGGAAATATTATAAAGGAAGCTTAAAATGGTGCTTCTAGGGCTGAAGATGCACTCCAGTTTCTGCAATGTGCACCAGTCTCAGGAGGGCTCTTGCTTACTGGCAGACACTGCTACCCCTCGAGGGACACCTGGGCGCAAATGTGGTGGCAGCAGAGGAGCAGACAGTTGGGCTTAATGACACGATGGCAGCAGTGGTTAGCTTGGGTGCATCACAGCGCCAGGGACCTGGATTTGACTCCTTTGGGTCACTGTGCATCTTTACCTA
Organism: Sphyrna mokarran; assembly: GCA_024679065.1. Classification (NCBI taxonomy): domain Eukaryota; kingdom Metazoa; phylum Chordata; class Chondrichthyes; order Carcharhiniformes; family Carcharhinidae; genus Sphyrna; species Sphyrna mokarran. The sequence continues at coordinate 16,616,884 of JAGIQG010000037.1, forward strand.
CCGTACTCTCTCTCTCTGCCCTCCCCCCCACCCCCGTCAATAATCCCCCTGTGTCTGCGTGGGTTCCCTCTGGGTGCTCCGCTTTCCTCCCACAGTCCAAAAAATGTGTAGGTTATGTGGATTGGGCATGCTAAATTCTCTCTGTGTCCAAAGATGTGCAGGTTAGATGGATTGGCCATGCTAAATTGACCCTTAGTGAGTTAAGATGTGCAGGTTAGGTGGATTGGCCGTGCTAAATTGCCCCTTAGTGTCCAAAGATGTGCTGATTGGGTGGATTGGCCGTGCTAAATTGCCCCTTAGTGTCCAAAGATGTGCTGATTGGGTGGATTGGCCGTGCTAAATTGCCCCTTAGTGTCCAAAGATGTGCTGATTGGGTGGATTGGCCATGCTAAATTGCCTCTGTGTCCAAAGATGCATAGGTTAGGTGCATTGGCCATGCTAACTTCTCCCAATGTTATCCCAACAGGCACTGGAGTGTGGCAACTAGGGGATTTTCACAGTAACTTCACTGCAATGTTAGTGTAAGTTGATATGTGGTACCCATGAGTAAACTTAAAACTGAGCAACCAAGAACAAAGAAAATTACAGCACAGCAACAGGCACTTTGGCTCGCCGAGCCTGCATTGACCTTGCTGCCCAACCGAACTAAAACCCTCTATCCATATCACTCTGTTCCCATTCTTTTCGTGCACTTCATAAATTCATTAGTTCACAAACGTAAACTGAAACCTATACCTCCTGTTGGACTTTAACCTGGTGCTGTGAGACTACTTACTGTGCCTCTGCAAGTCCAATGCTGGCATCTCCACATCATGGCTCCTACTTATTGACATTTCGAATAAAGAAGTGGTTCCTTCGTCTCTACCCTATTGAAGCTCTCATTATTTTGTATACCTCATTCTGATACCCCCCCATTCCCACCCGACGTAGCCTTTCTCTACTCTAAGGAGGACAAATCCCCAGCCCAGCCTTAGATCTCTTCATAGCTGGACCACTGCAACCCAGGCAACTTTCTGGCAAATCCCCTCTGCACCCTGTCTCGTGGCAATCACATCCATTAATATCGATTGTAAATTGTTGAGGCTCAACATTAGTCCCTGTGGCGCACCATTCATTACAGTTTGCCAACCTCTTTGCTTCCTGTAAGTTAGCTAATCCTCTTCCCTTGTGAATATGTAACCCCCGACGCCGTGATCTATTAACCACTTTCCACTTTAGTTAATTCTGACTTCATACGTTTTAAAACTGTCTTTATTTGAATTCAAGACTCTAGTTTCAGACCCACAAGTTTTCATTCTCAAATTGAATTGAAATTCCACCATGTTAGCCGAGTGCATTTTTCACTGTCAGCTCATGAATTAGTCCTGTCTCCTTAGGCATTACCAGGGCTACAGTAACCTGTTTCCTGGTTGGTTATGAAGTGTGCTATTTTCACCAATTATTCTAAACACAGCAACCCCTACAAACTCATCCTCTGGCCTACTTTTGCTAATTTGATCGTTCGATAAATGCAGATTAAAGTCGCTCACAATTATCGCAGCATCTTTCTTGAAACCTTACATTATTTCTTGATTTATATACTCTTGTCCTGCAATGTTACCACTGTCTGGCAACCTTTAAAATCACTCCCACCAGTGCTGGCAGCACAGTGGCACAGAGGTTAGCACTGCTGCCTTCCAGCGCCAGGTATGATTCCTGGCTTGGGTCACTGTCTGTGCGCAATCTGCACGTTCTTCACATGTCTGTTTTGGTTTCCTCCAGATGCTCTGGTTTCCTCTGACAGTCCAAAGATGTGTGGGTTAGGTGGACTGGTCACGCTAAATTGTCCCTAAGAACGGAATTTGCCCACCGGAGGCTCATACAGTCCTGCCCAAGGCCAAGAGTGAATGCCGTTCTCCAAACTTCGCCTGCTCCTGGAATTGGAGCGGGTGTGCCAGTAAAATTCCAGTCTTAGTGTCTAAAGATGTGCAGATTAGGTGGATTGGCCATGCCAAATTGCCCCTCAGGATCCAAAGATGTGCAGGTTAGGTGGATTGGCCATGCTAAATTGCCCCTTAGTGTCCAAAGATGTGCAGGTTAGGTGGATTGGCCATGCTAAATTGCTCCTTAGTGTCCAAAGATGTGCAGGTTAGGTGGATTGGCATGCTAAATTGCCCCTTAGTGTTCAAAAGTGTGCAGGTTAGAGGAATTGGCCATGCTAAATTGCTCCTTAGTGTCCAAAGATGTGCGGGTTAGGTGGATTGGCCATGCTAAATTGCCCCTTAGTGTTCAAAGTGTGCAGGTTGGTGGATGGCCATGTTAAATTGCCCTCAGTATCCAAAAGGTGCGGGTTAGGTGGATTGGCCATGCTAAATTGCCCCTTAGTGTTCAAAGATGTGCAGGTTAGGTGGATTGGCCATGCTAAATTGCCCCTTAGTGTTCAAAGATGTGCAGGTTAGGTGGATTGACCATGTTAAATTGCCCCTCAGTATCCAAAGATGTGCGGGTTAGGTGGATTGGCCATGTTAAATTGCCCCTCAGTATCCAAAGATGTGCGGGTTAGGTGGATTGGCCATGCTAAATTGTCCCTTAGCTCCAAAGATGTGCAGGTTAGGTGGATTGGCCATGTTAAATTGCCCCTCAGTATCCAAAGATGTGCGGGTTAGGTGGATTGGCCATGCTAAATTGTCCCTTAGCTCCAAAGATGTGCGGGTTAGGTGGATTGGCCATTAAGAGCATTTTATACAGGAAACACTCTGCAGGCCTCAGGGCCTTCAAAAGACGGGAGAGAAACCCCACACATTTCAAATTAAACAAGGGTTCGAGGTAGCTTGAAGATATCTCAGAAAAGGGTGTTAGGAACAAAGTGAATTCTGAAGCGGTTCAGAGTTTTTTTAGGAGTGTGACAAGCTGGCTTACATTAACACTGCAATGAAATTACTGTGAAAATCTAGTCGCCATACTTCGACGCCTGTTTGGGTAACACGGAGGGAGAATTTAGCATGGCCAATGCACCCTAACCAGCCCGTCTTCGGAGTGTGGGAGGAAACCGGAGCACCTGGAGGAAACCCGTGTCGACACAGGGAGAACGTGCAGACTCCGCCCAAACGGTGAGCCGAGCCGGGAATCAACCTGGGTCCCTGACACTGTGAGACAGCAGTGCTGACCACTGTGCCATGCGAATACTGAGGGAGAATTTAGCATGGCCAGTGCACCGAGCCTGAACGTCTTATGGACTGTGGGAGGAAACCAGAGCATCCGAGGAAAGCCACGCTGATACCGTGGAAGAACAGGCAGACTCTGCCGAGGTAGTGACCCAAGCTGAGAGTCAGTGCAGAAGGAGGCTACTCGGCCCATCAAGTCTGCACCGACTACAATCCCACCCAGACCCTATTCCTGTAATCCCACATATTTATGCTGCTAATTGCCCTGACACGGGTTAATTGAGCATGGCCAATCAACCCAACCTATACGTCTTTGGACACCAAGGGGCAATTTAGTGTGGCCAATCCATCTAACCTGCGCATCAGGGGGATTCGGGGGGGGGGGTGGGATCCTAAGTAGTTGGGGTGCTAAGAGGGATGAGAGTAAGGGGGTCATAGAGGAAAGCTGTAAAACACAGCAGCATACGGGTGGGGTAGGGCATGGTTTGAAATGCGTTTACTTTAATGCAAGGAGTATTCGCAATAAGGGGGAGGAACTTGCAGCTTGGACCAGTACCTGGAACTTCGATGTTGTGGCCATTTCAGAGACTTGGGTAGAGCAGGGACAAGAATGGATGTTGCAGGTTCCGGGGTTCAAATGCTTTAGTCGGAGTAGAGAAGGAGGTAGAAGGGGGGGAGGAGTGGCATTATTAGTCAAAGACTGTATCACAGTGACAGAAAAGAAGTTTGATGAGGACTTGTCTGTTGAGGTAGTATGGGCTGAGATTAGAAACAGGGGAGGAGAGGTCACCCTGTTGGGAGTCTTTTATAGACCTCCTAAAAGTTCTAGAGAGGTTGAGGAAAGGATTGCAAAGTAATTCTGGTCAGAAGTGAAAGTAATAGGGTAATTGTTATGGGGGACTTTAACTTTACTAATATTGATTGGAATAGCTATAGCTCTAGCTCGTTAGAGGGGTCAGTTTTCGTACAAAGTGTGCAGGAAATTTTTTTTTGACTCAGTATGTGGATAGGCCAATTAGAGGTGAGGCTACATTGGATTTGGTGCTGGGCAATGAGCCAGACCAGATGTTAGGCTTGGAAGTTAGTGAACATTTTGGTGATAGTGACCACAATTCGGTTACGTTCACCTTAGTGATGGACAGGGATAGGCATGAAGCTGGGGGCAGTAGTTATAGCTGGGGGAAGGGTAATTATGAGGCCATCAGGAGAGAATTAGGGTGCATAGATTGGACTAGGAAACTACAGGGACTGGGAACATCTGGAATGTGGAGCTTATTCAAGGAGCAGCTGCTGCGAGTCCTTGATAAGTATGTCCCTGTCAGGCAAGGAGGAAATGGTCGAGTAAGAGAACCTTGGTGTACGAAAAAAGTTGATTTGCTGGTTAAAAGGAAAAAGGAGGCTTATGTCAGGATGAGGCTTGAAGGCTCGGTTAGTGCAATGGATAGCTATAGATTAGCCAGGAGGGAGCTAAAGAGTGAATTGAGGAGAGCTAAGAGAGGACACGAGAAGACTTTGGCTGATAGGATTAAGGAGAATCCTAAAGCTTTCTTTAGATATGTTAAGAATAGAAGATTGGTTAGGACAAGATTAGGGCCAGTCATAGACAGCAGTGGGAAGTTGTGCGTGGAGCCTGAAGAGATTGGAGAGGTACTGAATAAATATTTCTCTTCGGTATTCACGCAGGGTGATGTAAATGTAGTTATGGAGAACACTGAGGTACAGGGTAGCAAACTGGAAAGTATCGAAGTAGATAGGGAGGATGTGCTAGATATTCTCGAGGGTTTGAAGTTGGATAAGTCCCCTGGGCCGGACGGGATTTACCCTAGGATTCTCTGGGAGGCAAGAGAGGAGATTGCAGAGCCTCTGGCTCTGATCTTCAGGTCGTCGTTGGTTACGGGTGTGGTTCCGGAGGACTGGAGGATAGCGAATGTGGTCCCATTGTTTAAGAAGGGGAAGAGAGACCTTCCAGGGAATTATAGGCCAGTGAGTCTTACTTCTGTTGTGGGCAAGGTATTGGAAAGAATTATTAGGGATAGGATTTATAGTTATTTGGAGAGAAATGAATTGATTGGGGATAGTCAGCATGGTTTTGTGAAGGGTAGGTCGTGCCTTACTAACCTTATTGAGTTTTTTGAAAAAGTGACCAAAGAGGTGGATGGGGGTAAGGCGGTTGATGTGGTATATATGGACTTTAGTAAGGCGTTTGATAAGGTGGCCCATGGAAGACTTCTGCAGAAAATGCAGATGTATGGGATAGAGGGTGATTTAGCTAATTGGGTTAGGAATTGGCTAGCAGATAGAAGACAGAGGGTGGTGGTTGATGGGAGATATTCATCGTGGAGTTCGGTGACAAGTGGTGTACCTCAGGGGTCTGTTTTGGGGCCCCTGCTGTTTGTAATTTTTATAAATGATCTGGATGAGGGTATTGAAGGATGGATTAGTAAATTTGCTGATGACACTAAAGTCGGTGGAGTGGTAGATAGTGAAGAGGATAGTGAAGAGTGATAGATAAGAAAGATGTGGAGGCATTGGAGAGGGGACAGAGGAGGTTTACCAGGATGTTGCCTGGTATGGAGGGCAGGTCTTATGAAGAGAGGCTGAGGGATTTGAGGTTGTTTTCGTTAGAAAGGAGGCGGCTAAGAGGGGACCTTATCGAAACATATAAGATGATTAGAGGTTTAGATAGGGTGGACAGTGATAGCCTTTTTCCTAGGATGGAGAAAGCTAGCACGAGGGGACACAGCTTTAAATTAAGGGGTGATAGTTATAGGACGGATATCAGAGGTAGGTTCTTTACCCAAAGGGTGGTTCGGGAGTGGAATGCCCTGCCTGCAGCAGTTGTAGATGCGCCAAGTTTGGTGGCGTTTAAGAGGTTAGTTGATAAGTATATGGAGGAGAAGGGAATGGTTTAGTTTGGAGGGGCATTGCTTTTTATGTTGGTCGGCGCAACATCGAAGGCCGAAGGGCCTGTTCTGTGCTGTAATGTTCTATGTTCTATCTCTCGTCACAACAGGGCAATTTAGCGTGGCTAATCCACCTAACCTGCACATCTCTGGACACTAAGGAGCAATTTAGTGTGGCCAGTTCACCTAATCTGTGCATCTCTGGACACTAAGGGGAATTTAGCAGGGCCAATGCACCTAACCTGCACATGTTTGGATACTAAGGGGCAATTTAGCATGGCCAATCCTCCTAACCTGCACATCTTTGGACACTAAGAGGCAATTTAACATGACCAATCCACCTAACTGCACACCTTTGGATACTAATGAGCAATTTAGCATGGCAAATCGACCTAACTTGCACAATCTCTTCACTGTGGGAGGAAACTGGAGCACCTGGAGAAAGCCCAGGCAGACAAGGAGGAGAATGTGCTGACTCCACTCAGACAGTGACCTGAGGCTAGATTTTATAAAGTGAACCCAGGTCCCTGGCCTTCGAGGCAGTAGTGCTAAGCCACTGTGCAAAATAGAAAGGAACATTCTCGATTCATTGACTGCGCGAAGGGAGATAAAGTATTGGCTGCAAAATGGCCACACGCGGGAAGGAAACTGTTACGACATTAAGGAAAAACTACATTTTGGAGTTCCATTGAATGTGGATTGCTTGCCAGAGAACTGAAGGAAGGCCAGTGTAAGTGCTGCCTCTTCGAATGAGAGGCAGAAGAAGCAGTGTAATTTTAGTTTAACATCTGTCTTCTGAGCTCAGTTGGGTAACAACGTTCTTGCTTTTCAAAGTCACAAGGCTGCGGCGGGGGTGGGGGGGGGGGTGTGCAGCGGTAATGTGGGGGAGGGGAGGGGTGGTTCGAGTTTCACTCCAGAGATCTGAGCAGATGAATTCGGGACCAGCAGACAGTTTACTGCAACGCTGAAAGGGGGCTGGCTGTCTTTCAAGCGAGTCATTACTCGCAGGCCCCTAGTCCTGTCAGATGGACCTAAAGGATCCACTGGTTGTGTGTGTGTTTGTGTGTGTGTGTGTGTGTGTGTGTGTGAACAGTTGTGGTGCTACTCCAGCTTATAGTTGTCTGGTAACACCACCAAAAAGACAGTCCAGATTACTTAACTACATTGCTGTTTGTCAGACTTCGCTAGGAGCCAGTTGGCTCCAATAACTTGTGATCACGCTTCAGAAGCATTTAATTATCAGTGACCAGCTCTGGGGACATTACGAGGTTGTGCAAAAGGCTCCACTTAAAAAAGTGGTTTACTTCTTTCTGATCTACCGCCACAGAATATTTTAAACCTCTTAACTGAGGATAAAATTACGATTTATCTGGATTAATTCCAGATTATATCTCGATAGTAAATTGGCACCCCATCCATCAGTTTAAACATTCACTCCCTCCATTGCCAACGCACAGAAGCAGCCGTGTGTACCATCACATGTGCAAGGAATTGCAAAGGCTGACGGGAGATCTGATAGAGGTTTGATTTGATTTATTATTGTCACATATATTGGATGCAGTGAAAAGTATTGTTTCTTGTGCACTGTACAGACAAAGCATACCTTTCATAGAGAAGGAAAGGAGAGAGTGCAGAATGTAGTGTTACAGTTACAGCTAGGATGTCGAGAAAGATCAGCTTAATGAGAGCTAGGTCCATTCAAAAGTCTGATGGAAGCAGGGAAGAAGCTTTTCTTGAGTTGGTTGACAGGTGACTTCAGACTTTTGTATCTTTTTCCTGACAGACTATGAGAGGAAATCGGAGCACCTGGAGGAAACCCATGCTGAGATAGGAAGAAGGTGCAGACTCCACACAAACAATGATCCAAGCCGGGAATCACTGCTATTGTTCTGCCCCGCACAGTAGTTAGCACTGCTGCCTCACTGCGCTGGCAACCCAGGCTTGGAGCATAGGAGATTGAGGGTTGATTTTATAGAGGAGACTCACAACACCAGGTCAGAGTCCCAACAGGTCTATTTGAAATCATGAGCTTTCGGAGCACTGCTCCTTCATCAGGTGAGTCAGCTAAAGGGGCAGTGCTCCGAAAGCTTGTGATTCCAGATAAACCCATCGAACTTTAACCTGGTGTTGTGAGACTTCTTACTGTGCTCACCCCAGTCCAATGCTGGCATGGATAGGGAAAATGCGCTCAGTCTTTTTCCCAGGGTTGGGGAAATCGAGAGCTGGAGGGCATTCATTGGTTTAAGTTAAGAGGAGAAAGAATTAATGGGAACCTGAGGAGCAACGTTTGTTTACAGAGAGGGCGGTACATACATGGAATGAGCTATTGAAGGAAAGGTTTGAGGCAGAGACATCGACAACATTTAAAAGACATTTGGACAGACATTTGGATGTGAAAGGATTCGCAGTAGTTGGTACTTCTGCCTCACAGCGCCAAGGTCCTAGGTTCAATTCCTGCTTGGGTCACTCTCTGTACAGAGTCTGCACATTCTCCCCGTATCTACGTGAGTTTCTGGCGGGTGCTCCAGGTTTCCTCCCACAGTCCGAAAGACATGCTGGTTAGGGTGCATTGGCCGTACTAAATTCTCCCTCAGTGTTGCACGAACAGGTGCCAGAATGTGGATTTTCACCGTAACTCCGTTGCCGTGTGAATGAAAGCCATACTTGAATAAATAAACTTTCAAGGGATCTGGACCAAATGCAGGCAAATGGGGTTAGCTTAGATGGGTGTTTTGGTCAGTGTTTGGGCCAAGGAGCCTGTCTCCGTGACCTAAGTTCTATGATGATTCTAAGTGCTGTCCACAGGTTCTGTTTGCATATTCAGCTGGTGCTCAGAATTCATCTTTTCTCGCAGGCTGACTAGTTTTAGTTGGCCCAGCAACACTCGTTGCGTCTTACATTTCGATTGCCATTTGCCAGTGTACCCTCAAGCTCTCTGGATATATATATATATTTAAGCTGGGTGTAGCCATATGGGAGAGAGATGCATTCAGATTGTGAAGAGAGGAATTCTCTGGAAGTGACGGTAGTAGGCTGTGGAGACTCTTAAATATTCAATTTAATATTAAGAGGAGGTGATGATCTAGTGGCTTTACTGTTAAATTGTTAATCCAGAAACTTGGCCTGGAATTGAACCTGGGTTCCTGGCACTGTGAGGCAGCAGTGCTAACCACTGTGCCACTATGCTGTCCAAAGTTGTGTTATTGCTAGACTATTAATCCAGAAACTCAGCTAACATTCTAGGGGACCCGGGTTCGAATCGCACCAGGGCAGATGGTGAAATTTCAATAAAATATATCTGGAATTAAGAATCTACTGATGACCCATTGTCGGAAGAACCTTCTGGTTCTCTTTAGGGAAAGAAATTTGTCGTCCTTACTCGATGTGGTCTACACGTATCTCAGTCCAATGCCAGCATCTCCGCATCATGGTTACAGGTCACTCCAGAGCCACAGCCAATGGAGTTGACTCTCAACTGCCCTCAGACTTTTGAACGGACTTACCTCGCATTAAGTTGATCTTTCTCTACATCCTAGTTATGACTGTAACACGACATTCTGCACTCTTTCCTTTCTGTCTCTGTGAATGGTGTGTTCTGTCTGTACAGCATGCGAGAAACAATACTTTTCACTGTATCCCAATACAATTGACAATACTAAATCAAATCAAATCCTCCCCTGTGTACTCTATGAACGGTATGCTTTGTAGCATGCGCATGAAACAATACTTTTCACTGTATCCCAACACGTGACAATAATAAATCAAATCCTTTGTCCCCTACATATCTATGAACTGTATAGCGCACAAGAAGCGATACTTTTCACTGTATCCTAATACATATGACAATAATAAATCAAACCTTTGTCCCCTGTGTACTTTATGAATGGTATGCTTTGTCTGTATAGCGCGCAAGAAACAATACTTTTCACTGTATCCCAATAAATGTGACAATAATAAATCATGCCAGGAGAAATGACAATGGGCTAAAGGCAGAGTTATTGGATTGAATGGGGAGCTAAGTTGCAATGAATCATAAGGCCTGGCGTAGGTAAAATGCTGTGTCAGGAAAGGCAGCATCTTAGTGTGTGTGCAGTAAGGCACCAAGTTTGCAGAGGATGCTTACGGACTCGGAGGAGATACAAGCAAGCAATCTCAGCGCAGAGTTAAAGTATAAGGGCCCTGAAAAGCTCCACAACAACAAGCAGATCAGAGGCGGCACGGTGGGTTAACACTGCTGCCTCACAGAGCCAGGGATCCGGGTTCAATTCCTGGCTTGTGTCACTGTCTATCCGGAGTCTGCACGTTCTCCCTGTGCCTGCATGGGTTTCGTCCAGGTGCTCCGGTTTGCTCCCACAGTCCAAAAGATATGCTCGTTAGGTGGATTGGCCATGCTAAATTGCTCCCTAGTCTCCAGAGGTTTGCATGTTAGGTGGATTGGCCAGGCTAAATTGCCCCTTAGTGTCCAGAGATCTGCACGTTAGGTGGATTGGCCATGCTAAATTGCCGCTTAGTATCCAAAGATATGTGGGTTAGGGGATTGGCCATGCTAAATTTCTCCTTAGAGTCCAAAGATGTGTGGGTTAGTTGGATTCAGCGTGCTAAATTGTCCCTTTGTGTCCAAAAATGTGCAGATTAGATGGATTAGCCATGCTAAATTGCCCCTTAGTGTCCAAAGATGTGCAGGTTAGATGGATTAGTGGTGTTACAGGGAATGGGCGGGGCTGGGTCTGGGTAAGAAGTTCTGTCAGAGAGTTGTGCAAACCCGTTGGACTGAACGGCACCTACTGCACTGTAGGGATTCTGTGATTTACTAGAAGTGTTGCCTAGAATTGTAGCTTAAAATTATGAGTTTAAACTAGGGCTGTAGTCCATGGAACCTTGAACGTTAAGGTGTGTTTTCAAGCTATTGGGCCCTATTTTACCATTTTGTTGAAACTGGGAGTGTTTGAGATCCGACTTTTAGATCCTTCTCAGGTGCCCTCAAACGCGCTCTGTCTGCAAAAATATCAGCTAGTTAGAATCTTGCTGCAGAAGCCTGTGGGTAGGGCTTAACGTGCCCAAAATCTGGCAGCCCCAATTGGCATTTCCAACTGCATATGCACAGAAAAAGAAATGATAGAACGCTGCTCCCATTCCACATCCCTCCTAGGCCAAATAATGCCTCCTCCTGGCCCCACAGACATTGTCCCATCCCCACAACCTATTTGGGTAACAATGAGGGAGAATTTAACATGGCCAATACAGCTTCCTAGCACATTTTTTGGACTGCGGGAGGAAACTGGTTCCCTGAGAGGAAACCTATGCAGACACAGGATAAACATACAGATTACGCTCAGAGACGCAAGCCTGGAATCGAACCCGGGTCTCTGACGCTGTGAGGCTGCAGTGCTAACTGTTGTGTGCCACCAGGCCGCCCACATGAAGTTACTCTGAAAACCCTGTATTCGCCACACTCCAGCACCTATTCGGGTAACACTGAGGGAGAATTTAGCACGGCCAATCTATCTAACCTGCACAACTTTCAAACTGGAGCACCTGGAAGAAACCAATGCAGACACGGGGACAACGTGCGGATTCTGCACAGACAGTGACCCCAAGCCGGGAATCGAACTCAAGTCCCTGGTGCTGTGAGGCAGCAGTGCTAACCGCCGTGCCACTGTTCCTGCTACAGGGCCCAAAATTGCTCAACATCTTTAACCCCTGCTCATACGTTACCCCAAGCCGGGAATCAAACCCCCGTCCCCGGCGCCGTGAGGCAGCAGTGCTAACCACTGCACCACCAGTCCTGCCCCCTTCACAGGGCATTTTGTTTTGGTGAGAATGTTGAGGGAGAGTACATGGATACCCTCATCACACCTCAGCAAGGGATCACATCCGAGATTGTCAAGAAGCGTAGAAAATAGGTGCAGCTGTAGGCCATTCGTCCATTCGAGCCTTAACCTCCATTCAATTTGAATGTGGCTGGTCATGTACTTTCAGTATCCCAAACCCACTTTCCCTCCATACCCCTTGATCCCTTTAGCCGCAAGTGCCACGTCCAGCTCCCTCTTGAACATATCTAACAGACTGGCCTCAACATCTTTCTGTGGTAGACAATGGGTTCACAACTCTCTGAGTGAAGAAATTCTCCCTCATCTTAGTCCTGAATGGTTTATCCCTTTATTCTTAGACTGTGTTCCTTTGATCTGGACTTCCCTACCATTCTTCCCACTTCTAGCCTGTCTGGTCCCATCAGGATTTTATGTGTTTCTATGAGATTTCCCCCCATCCCTCTCCATTCTTCTCAATTCCCGTGGGGGTACAAAAGCCCACTAGTGTGGGCCGTGTCTGGCTCCCTATTCAACACACCTAACAAACTGGCCCCAGACAGCATTCTGCGGGAGGGAATGTCACAGGTTTGCAAAACAACTTTGCTTTAAATAGCACTTCCAATAAAAATTCTACAGTGTTACGAATGGAGTTATTCACCATTCAACTTCCCGTCTGTTGCCCTTTTAACATTAAAAATCTTGGAATAATGAAGCGGTCTTTCATTTCATTACTCACAGAAAACAGTAAGAAGCTGCTGCACAAAGTGAAGAGTTTACAAGAGAACAGTGAGCAGCCGCTTGTCAGGTTAGTGTCTGGATGCAAATTTGTGAGCTACTACTGTATCATGGCTATAAGAGCAAGTCAGAGCTAGAAATACTGCGGCGACTAAACCCATGCCACACACACACACACACACACACCCCCCCCACACACACACACACACACACACACACACACGCATGCACACACACACACAAAAACACACACACACAGCCCCCAAAAGCTTGTCCACCATCTACAAGGACACAAGTCAGGAGTGTTATGGAATACTCGCCACTTGCCTGGATGGGCGCGGCTCCCAACCATACTCAAGAAACTCGACACCATCTAGGACAAAACAGCCCCGCTTGATTGGCATCCCATCCACAAACATCCTCTCCCTCCACCACCGATGCTGGGTAGCAGCAGCGTGTACCATCTATAAGATGCACTGCAGCGACTCACCAAAGATCCTTAGACAATGCCTTGCAAACACACAAGCATTTCCATCTGGAAGGACAAGGGTAGCAGACACGTTGGAACGCCACCACCTGCAAGTTCCCCTCCGAGCCACTCACCATCCTGACTTGGAGATATATCGGCCGTTCCTTTGCATTGGCCGGGGCCAAAATCCTGGAATTCCCTCCCTAACTGCATTGTGAGTCAACCCACAGTTCGTGGACTGCAGCGGGTTCAAGTTGACAGCTCACCCACCACTTTCTCAAAGCGCAACTAGGGATGGGCAATAAATGCTGGCCTAACTAGCGACCCCCACGTCCCACAAATGAATTTAAAAAAAACCTGTAATACCTATCCAAGTATTAATTAGTCGCGTGACATGCTGCTCCCCAACAGGACCCCGGGGAGGATTTTCCAACCACGCTCGCATCAATTCTGGAAAGCTTCACCTGAAGTCAGAGGACCCCAAAGGTGTTCTCTTAGGCTGATTGGCAAAATAAATTCTCTCTAAATTGTCTCGCTAATTTGGTTCAATGCAGATTTCTATAAACATAGACAGGGATCGTGGGTGGAAGAGGGAACATTGAGGTGGTGGCGCAGGCTCGTTGGGCCGAAGGGCCTGTTTCCCGTGCTGTGTTGTTGTTTGTTCTTTCTTTGACCTTTGCAAATCCATGTCCTGTTTTGTCCCGTTTTGCTACGTGGTGGGCAGGATGGGAGCATTCTGCCCCAGATAATCAGATTAATGATGTGGCCTCCTTCTTACTAAAACGCTGATGGCATTATGCTAGATTTTACCTGTGCTCAAAAGTGAAATCTTCCCACCCACACAGTGAGAACACCGCGTCGGCAGAGCCTTCGGTGGCCAGAAGTGGTGAGGATCCGGAGACGCAGGGCGTAAGGAAAATCAAGAGCAAGTCAAAGGAGAAAAGGCTCAACAAACTATCTCGGAAAAACAAAGCTCTCACCGACACAAGTAAGCAACGAGTAAAAGCCCCCAAGTGTAATTGATGGTGGGGAGGGTCGTACAGTGGTTAGCACTGCTGACTCACATTGCCAGGAAGGCTTGTTGTTTCGATTCCCAGCTCGGGTTGCTGTCTGTGCAGAGTCTGCATGTTCTCCCCATGTTTGCGTGGTTTTCCTCCGGGTGCTCCATTTTGCTCCCGCGATGCGTTGACCCAAGCAGGTGCCGGAGTGTGGCAACTAGGGGAATTTCACAGTAACTTCATTACAGTGTTAATGTCAGCCTTCCTTGTGACTGATAAATTAACTTGTTTTTATACGCTGGCCACACAGCACAAGGAATGTGCTGTGCGGGGTTATATTGCTAAGAATCATAGAATCCTTACAGTGCAGAATCTTTTTTTTTATTTATTTATTGGTGTTAAAAATAATCTTACATTAACACTGCAATGAAGTTACTGTGAAAATCCCCTAGTCGCCACACTCTGGCACCCTTTGGGGTATATTGAGGGAGAATTTAGCACGGCCATGCACCTAACCACTTTGTCCTACAGACTGATCAGAGTGGCATGGTGGTTAGTGTTGCTGTCTCATAGCACCAGGAACTCAGATTTGATTCCCAGCTTGGGTCACAGCCTGTGAAGAGTCTGCATGTTCTCCCCCCACGTCTGCTTGGGTTTCCTCTGGATGCTCCAGTTTCCTCCCACAGTCCGAAAGATGTGCAGGTTGGGTGAATTGGCCATGCTTCATATCAGGCGGACTAGCAGGAGATGGGGCCCGGATGGGATTGTTGTCAGTTCAGGCTCGATGGGCTGAATGGTACAGTGACACAGCAGTTAGCACTACTGTCTCACAGTGCCAGGGACCTGGCTTCGATTCCCAGCTTGTGGTCACTGCCTGTGCAGAGTCTGCACCTTCTCCCCATGTCTGCATGGGTTTACCCCGGGTGTTCCGGTTTCTTCCCACAGCCTGAAAGATGAGTAGGTTAGGTAGATTGCCCATGCTAAATTTCCCCTCAGTGTCTGAAAATGTGCAGGTTAGATGGATTGGCCATGCTAAATTCTCCCTCAGTGTTATCCGAACAGGCGCCAGGGTGTGGCGACTAGGGGATTTTCACAGTAACTTCATTGCAGTGTTAATGTAAGCTGACTTGTGACATCAGTAAATAAACTTTGGAAAAAAAAAATACAGATAATTGTCAGCGTTATCTATCCGGGATTTCTGGACAGTAATTCTTTTTCTTACAACCCTCTCGTCGTCAGATGAGATACACGAAGGAAACAGGGAGGGACGAAAGCACAAACGAAAAGGCCAGCCAAAGAAAATTGTTCAGGACTACACCAAGTTTATCGACGATGATGAGGAAACTGCATTAGGTAAGTGCACCTGAGCGATGAGGCCGTTTCCATTGCTGTCTGATGCAGATAACCTTTGTAGCACATCTAAATTTTTGGTGAGGATTGTCAAGGCAGTGTGTGTGTGGTAAACAGCGTTCGGTGTCTGTGCGTGGATGTTCAATTTTGATTTGATTTATTGTCACGTGTATTGGGATACAGTGAAAAGTATTGTTTCCTTGCGCGCTATACAAAGCATACCGTTCATAGAGTACATAGGGGAGAAGGATTTGATTTATTATTGTCACGTGTCTTGGGATATAGTGAAAAATATTGTTTCTTGCGCGCTCTCCAGGCAAAGTATACTGTTCATAGAGTACATAGGAAAGAAGGATTTGATTTGATTTATTGTCACGTGTATTGGAATACAGTAAAACGTGTTGTTTCTTGCGCGCTATGCAGACAAAGCATACCGTTCATAGAGTACACAGGGGAGAAGAATTTGATTTATTATTGTCACGTGTATTGGGATACAGTGAAAAGTATTGTTCCTTGTGAGTTAAACAGACAAAGCATACCATTCATAGAGAAGGGCGGAGAGAGTGCAGAATGTGGTCATAGCTAGGCTGTAGAGAAAGATCAACTGAATGCAAAGTAGGTCCATTCAAAAGTTTAACAGCCGTGGGGAAGAAGCTGTTCTTGAGTCGATTGGTACATGGTTTCAGACTTTTGTAACTTTTTTTCCAATAGAAGAAGATGGAAGAGAGAATGTCCATGGTATGTGGTGTCCTTAATTACGCTGGTTGCTTTTCCCGAGGCAGTGAGAAGTATAGACAGAGTCAGTGGATGGGAGATTGGTTTGTGTGATGGATTGGGCTACGTTCACGACGTTTTGTCACTCCTTGTGGTCTTGGGCAGAGCAGGAGCCCCATACCAAGCTGTGATACAACCGGAAAGAATGCTTTCTGTGGCGCATCTATAAAAGCTGGTGAGAGTCGAAGCAAAAGTGCTGAATTTCCTTAGCCTCCTGGAAAAGTAGAGGAATTGCTTACCTTTCCAAATAGCATTCAGTTTGCTTGTACATTTATGTTGTGTACCTCTCTCTCCCTTGCCAGTGTCCATCACCCAAGCCGCCACCACTCTTATTGAAGTTATGGCTCCTCAGAGCAAGAGTTGGCTACTCAGCCCATTGATCTATTTGTACTATTCAATTAGATTGTGGTTAATCTGTAGCACTTGGAATACTGTGTCCAATTCTGGTCACCACACCATCTGGAGGACATGGAGACTTTGAAGAAAGCTTTACCAGAGATGTTGCCTGGAATGGGGGGGTATTAGCTATGAGGAGTGATTGAATAAACTGGGATTGTTCTCCCTGGAAAGATGGAAGCTGAGAGGCGACCAGCTAGAAGTTAATAAAATAATAGGGGTATGGACAGGGTGAACTGTTGGAAGTTTTTCCCTAGGGCAGAAATGACAGGGGTGACACAGTGGTACAGTGGTTAGCACTGCCGCCTCACAGCGCCAGAGACACAGGTTCGAGTCCCGACTTGGGTCACTGTCTGCGCAGAGTCTGCACATTCTCCCCGTGTCTGCGTGGGTTTCCTCCGGATGCTCTGGTTTCCTCCCACAATAAGAGGTCTGACAACACCAATTTTAAATCCAATCGACTTATTTGATAGTAATCTTGCAAGCCTTCTGCCTTTGTAGCCTTCGTCAGGCAAATGAGGTGTTCTGGTCTGCAATAGCACGCGTATCCACGGTTGGATTTAAAATTGGTGTTGTCAGACCTCTTACTGAGTTTACGCCAGTCCAACGCTGGCATCTCTACATCATTCCTTCCACAGCCCAAAGACGTGCAGGTTAGCCGTGCTAAATTCTTCCTCAATGTAACCCGAACACGGTAACTTCTTTGCAATGTTAATGTAATCTACTTGTGACTGATAAATGATAAATAAATAAACAATTATAAAGAGGCACAAAGTCAAGATAAGGGAGGGGAGGATTGAGTGGAAATGTGCAAGGAGTGCTGTTTTACACAGAGGGTGGTGGGGACCTGGAATGCACTACCAAGTGAAGTGAGTGAGGTAGACACATTAGCAATACTTATCACTTTTCTTGATAGGCATATGAACAGATGGGGAATGGAAGGATATAAGTGATTGGTCTGAATAGGATAAGGTGATTGGTGCAGGCTTGGAGGTTCTGTGCGGTACTGTAGTTTATTCTTTGTATCTTTACCCCCATTCTGGTCCACAGAATACTCTTACCCAGCAGAAGTTCCATTCACCTTAGTTTTGACGTCTTCAATTCATCCATCCAGGACTGCAACTCAGGGGAGGGGGAAAATTTCAGGTTGTAGTTGCAGTTCAGTGCGTACCAGGCACCCTGTCCCCTGATGCAGCTAAATGGGCATTACTCATGCGTGCAGCTTTGATAGCGGGGGTTTCAATGCGTTGTTTAACTGTGAGAGCACGGTGGACTCTGACTCTTTCTCTCACTGGGGCGTCCACACGTTCACGGTCTCTGCCACCGTCGCAGGGTAGTGATCAGAAGTCGGCACCCACGAGGAATTTCAGACTCTTCACCTGTGTGCTGAGAGGCCAAATGCCAAGTCAATTGGGCCGGCATGGTAGCACAGTGGTTAGCAGCTTCACAGCTCCAGGGTCCTGGGTTTGACTCCCGGCTCAGGTCATTGTCTATGTGGAATTTACACATTCTCCTTGTGTCTGCGTGGGTTTCCTCCGTATTCTCTGGTTTCCTCCCACAGTCCAAAGATGTGCGTGTTAGGTTGATTGGCCGTGCTAAGAAATTGCACCCGAGTGTGCAGGGATGCGTAGGTTAGAGTGATTAGTGGGTATAATATGTAGGGATATGGGGTTAGGGACTGGGTGGGATTGTGAACGGTGCAGACTCGATGGGCCAAAGGCCTCTTTCTGCACTGCAGGGCGGGATGGGAATAATCCTGCACCTGATCTTGTTATGCTGAGTGGTAAAATTGCTCCATTTAATTATGGGGACTTGTTGGAAAGTGGGGGGAGGTGTTGTCTCTGATGAGACAAACAAGAATTGAATAAAACGCTAGATATTTTGTTGAAAATTGAGTCAACTGGAAAATTGTCAAAAAAGTAACAGGGCAGCAAAAAATACAGTTTACATTTCCCCACCCTTCTATTACCCTCGATGCTGAGGCTTGAAGGTAGTTAGTTAAATGGCAGAGCTGGAGGAAAGTGAGGGGCAGCTGGGGGAGGGTTTTGTGGGGGGGAAGCGAGATGTGGGGGGTGGGGGGGCGGTCAAAGATTCTTATCTGATATTGTAATATCTCAATGGTTCTCCTCCTCAGAGTTCAGCAACCGGCCCAGCCCCCCCTTCATCGTCACATCCAGGTCAGACACCATCAGAGGGAGCGGGTCCATGGAGACTTCTCGCGGGGACAGTAGCCAGGATATGGCAGCTGGCAACTCCGACCCTTGGGCCACTCCAACGGCTGTGCGAGACTACCTGCCAAAGGAGGAGGAGGAGGAGGAGAGTGTCCGGGATAGCCCCGTCCAAAGTGCTTCCAGGAATCTTCCCAGGGTGGGCGGGGGAGAGGTTGGCCAAGGCGGGGGCGGCTTGGCGTTTGGGTGCCAGCGGTCGGCCGGGGAGGTAGTGGAGGAGGTCCTAGCCTCCAGATTCCTGGAGCTGCAGCAGGAGGGGTTCCGCACGCTGCACCGGGACCTGACGCAGCTGCGGGAGACCCTTGGCGGAGGAATCGACGGGTTCTCCCGGAGGTTGGGCAGGAGGCTGGTCAGGCTGTCTGGCCAGGTGTCAGTCCTGGTGGAGCTCCTCCACGGTGTCAGCGCCGCCCTGCTGCCCGGCGCCCCCGTGCGAATCGCGGTGCCCTGCCAGACCTCCGACAAGGGGGTGCAGCAGGAGGTGATACCCGTCCCCGCCTCCAGCAGGCAGCAGGATGCCGCGGAGAGCCGGGCACCCGCCACGCTCAGGAAGCGTCGGTCATCTGCGACAGGCCGCAGCATCGAGACGCCCTCGAAGGTAGATAGAGTAGGCGTGTAAGGGGAGAGCCAAAGACCAGTGGGTTTGGCGCAGTTTAAAGCCTCAACGGTCAGTGGAGTTTGTACAGTAATAGCCTGTTACCTTAGCGGTTGTTTTGAGCTGACCGGATTACTCTGTGACTTTGAAAGGGAGGAGCTGTTCTGTTTGGTGAGATGGTTTGATCGTGGAGATAGTTGCGTGTTGACATTTTTGTTTTATGCGGTTGAAACCAGCAGATGTGAAGGAAGTTCGTTTGTGACTCCTTTCCCCCCTCCACCCTGCCCCCCCACACCTCTGCCCACCCCCGCTACTTCCAACGCCTTTTCGTTCCCCAGTCATTTGCTAGTGAAAAGAAGCATGTGAGGCAATGGATTACCTTGGGATGCACAATGTGAAATTCCCGCAGCGTGTGTTTACTTCCACTTTTAAAACATTTTCGGTTTCTGTTTCCTTTCGGGTGCCATTTTAGATTCCTTTCTCTTTTCATCGGGGAAGGGCGACGACACATTGGCAGTGCACTGCTGCCTCACAGCGCCAGGGACCCAGGTTCAATTCCGGCCTCGGGTCACTGTCTGTGTGGAATTTGCATGTTCTCCCTCCCATGTCTGCATGAGTTTCCTCCCACAGTCTGAAAGATGTGCAAATTAGATGGACTAGTCGTGCTAAATTGTCCCTTACAGTCCCAAAATGTGCAAGTTGTGTGGATTGGCCATGCTAAACTGCTGCTTAGTGTCCAAAGATGTGTAGGCTGGGTAGATTGGCCATGCTAAATTGCTGCTTAGTGTCCAGAGATGTGCAGATTAGGTGGATCGGCCATGCTAAATTGCCCTTAGTGTCCCAAAATGTGCGGGTTGGGAGGATTGGCCATGTTAAATTACCGCTTAGTGTCCAAATGTGCACATTAACTGGATTAGCCACACTAAATTGCCCCTTAGTGTCCAAAGATGTGTGGGTTGGGTAGATTGATTACGCTAATTTGCCCCTTCGTGTCCCAAGATGTAAAGATTATGTGTAGGCTGGGTAGATTGGCCATGCTAAATTGCTGCTTAGTGTCCAGAGATGTGCAGATTAGGTGGATCGGCCATGCTAAATTGCCCTTAGTGTCCCAAAATGTGCGGATTGGGTGGATTGGCCATGTTAAATTACCGCTTAGTGTCCAAAGATGTGCACATTAACTGGATTAGCCACACTAAATTGCCCCTTAGTGTCCAAAGATGTGTGGGTTGGGTAGATTGATTACGCTAATTTGCCCCTTAGTGTCCCAAGATGTAAAGATTATGTGGATTGGTCATGCTAAATTGCCCCCTTAGTATCCAAAGATGTGCAAGTTAGGTGGATTGGCCATGCTAAATTGCCCCTTAGTGTCAGGGAGATTAGCTAAGGTAAATGTCTGGGGGCATGAGGATAGGGTGTTGATAGGATTGTGGTGGCGCAGACTCGATGGGCCAAATGACCTCCTTCTGCACTGAAAGGATTCTGTGATTCTGCTGAAGTGTGGAAACTATGAACTTGAAGAATGCTTAAAAGGGAAGTCATTCTAATGTCCAACAAAGAGGCGGGGGCGGGTTTAGCCATATACAATACGTGCGCGTTCGGTGCCCTTCCAAACCTTGCTTGGGAAGAAAAGACTGAGTGGGAATTATCTCCCAAGAGAGAAAGCGCAGGCGCGGAAGGTTAGACCATCCCGGAACGCACTCAGGTAACTCAGAAGGCTGACTTCATGGCAGAAGCCATTTGCAACCACCTTGGTTGGTGATTGGTGCACAGGGACAGGGTTGGTGGGACAAAAGAGGGGAACAGTTGCGGGGAAAGGTTGGGTGCTTAACGTAAAGAGCAAAAAGTACTAATGTGTTTGTGTTTCCAAATGTGAAACAATAAATAGTCCTGCCGATGCAACTCCTTAGTTTGGTGTTATTTTTCTCGTCACACTATGTACAAGGCATGTTTAATTTGATTTGATTTATTATTGCCACAAGCATTGGGAAACAGTGAATAGTATTGTTTCTTGCGCGCTATACAGACAAAGTATCCCCTTCATAGAGTACTTTGGGGAGAAGGATTTAGTTTGATTTATTATTATTTTATGTATTGGAATGTAGTGAAAAGTATTGTTTCTTGCGTGCTGTACAGACAAAGCATATCATTCATAGAGTGCATAGGGGAAGAAGGATTTGATTTGATTTATTATTGTCACGTGTTGTAGCTAAAATAATACCTCTGAGATTGTCAGCGAGTCAAAATACAGCAGCCTTTATTTCAAAGCTCTGGCTTTTATTCCAGAGTGTTGGGAGAAACTGGTTCCAAACAAGGACTGCCAGACTTTTCATGGAACACAAGTACAAGTGGGTATTTATGCATCTTATTAACAATCATGATATAAACTTCCAATTCCGGTCAAAATCTTTGATCTTCTTCAGTTACAACGCCTGCTTCGGCATCTCTGTCCTTGAAGTTATTTGTGCGATTATGGCTTCTGTCTTTGAAGTTACTTATGTGTGATTGTGGCTTCCCAACAGCAGCTGTTTAACAATGTTCATTTAACATAAACAGGCAATGTCTGCAAAATAACATTCACACCTGACGATCTGTCTTTATATTCACATCTGACCATCTATATTCACATTTGATCATTTGTCTTTGAGAGTTGAAGAATGAAAGACATGAACAAATAATTTACATTAATGCCAGGAGCTGGGAAGATCAGCCATGATGAAGGGTTATGTTTGTGATATATTCTAGGTACAAAATCCATTAATCCTTTCCCTCCTTCAAGGTACAAAATGCATTCACCCTTTCCCTACTTTGTGTGCATTGAGATACAGTGAAAAGTATTGTTTTCTGTGTGCTATATAGACAACACATACCGTTCGTAGAGAAGGAAATGAGAGATGCCGAGTGTAGTGTTACAATCATAGCTAGGGTGTAGAGAAAGATCAGCTTAATGCGAGGTAGGTCTATTCAAAAGTCTGATGGCAGAAGCTATTCTTGAATCATTTGGTACGTGAGCACAGAATTTTATATCTTTTTCCCGATGGAAGAAAGTGGACGAGAGGATGTCCGGGGCGTGTGGGGTCCTTAATTATGCTGGCTGCTTTCTATGGTGCATCCGTAAAAGTTGGTGAGAGTCATAGAACATAAAACAATACAGCACAAACGAGTTGCGCTGATCACATCTATACCTACCAAGCCACAGACCTATCTATAACCCCCTATCCCATTAGTTCCCATATACTCATCCAGAAGTCTTTTAAAAGACCCCGGCGAGTTTGCCTCTACCACCACCAACGGCAGCCGATTCGTAGCTGATATGCCAAATTTCCTTAGTCTTCTGAGAAAGAAGAGGGGTTAGTTTTTTTAGCTATAGTGACACCATGGGGGACCAGGACAGGTTGTTGGTGATCTGGACAGCCAAAAACTTGAAGCTCTCGCCTCTTTCTACTTTGTCCCTGTTGAGATTTTCCTTGGAGAATAGCAGGTCCAAATGAGCAATTCCGTGAAAATTCCTTAACGTTATTGCTCTGAGCGACAAGGGACCTGGATTCAATGGTGGCAAAACAGCATTGGCCACTGTTACCCCAGCGAAATTGACAGCACCTCCTGGATATGTGTGCATATGTGCAGGGTAAGGTGCGACCCAAGAATTTCCAACCAGTGATGCCATGTTCCCCAATAAGATGTGCGGGTTGGATGGATTGGCCATTGTGGATTGTTCCTTAGTGGCAGAGGGACAAAGATGAAAGAAAATTACAGCACAGGAACAGGCCCTTCAGCCCTCCAAGCGTACACCGACCCCGCTGCCTGACTGAACTCGAAGCCGCCCTATCCAAAGAACAGTAGCCAGGGACTAGCTAGTGTAAATTATTGAGGTTAAGGGGAAGTGGCCTGGGTGGGATTACGGTCGGTGCAGACTCAATGGGCCAAATGGTCTCCTTCTGCACTGTTGGGATTCTATAATGAACTCACGTGGAAATCACTTAGTCGCCACGCTCCGGTGCCTGTTCGAGTAACACTGAGGGAGAATTTAGCACGGCCAATGCAACCTAAACAACAGAAGTACCCGGACAAAACCCACGCCGACATGGGGAGAATGTGCAGACTCCGCCCAGACAGTGATCCGAGCCGGGAATCGAACCCAGGTACCAGGCAACTGTGAGACAACATAGTGGTTAGTACTGATGTACAAGTTAGGTGGATTAGCAATGCTTAATTGTCCCTTAGTGTCCAAAGATGAGTTGGTCAGATGGATTGGTCATGCTGAATTGCCCCTTAGTGTCCAAAGATGTGCAGGTTAGGTGGATTGGCCATGCTAAATTGCCCCTTAGTGTCCAAAGATGTGCAGATTAGGGAGATTGGCCATGCTAAATTGTCTCTTAGTGTCCAAAGATGTGCAGATTAGGGAGATTGGCCATGCTAAATTGTCCCTTAGTGTCCAAAGATGCACGAGTTAGGGAAATGTGTGAAATTATTGGGATACAGCCTGGGAGAGATGCTCTGTTGGAGGGCTGATATAGACTCAATGAGCCGAATGGCCTCCTGCACAGTTGAGATTCCACAGTTCTATGATTGAGTGAGTAAGCAAGTATGCTTTGAGCAGTGCCAACCTGTCAACTGTAGAGAGGCTTAACATGAGGGTGGAGTTAGCTTTAGTTAACTGTCTGCTACTGCAGACTGCAACGTAAGAGATTGAAAACTTATGGAGCAAAGAAATGGGGAGTGTTGAGTGCTCAGACTGTTCACGTTGCTCCACACACACGCACACGCTCACTCACATTCACAACACACGCACGCACACACACATTCACAACACACACACGCACACACACAATCACACGCACTCAGACACTCGCACTCACTCACACACATACACACGCACACCCTCACACATACACACTCAGATGCGCACACACATGAACACATACACACACACGCACATTGACACAGACACACAGTAGTAACTCACATACAGACACACACAAATACACTCATAATCACACACATACAAGCTCTAACGCACGCTCATACATATTCACACGCACACTCACTCATGCTCTCACACACATACACTCGCACACACACAGACACTCCAATTACAGTGTGGCACAGTGGTTAGCACTGCTGCCTTCATGCCAGGGACTGAGGTTTAATTCCCTGCTTGGGTTATTCACAGAGTCATAGAGGTTTGCAGTATGGAAACGGGGTCCTTCAGCCTGATTTCTCCATGCGGCCCCTTTTATTAACGACTAAACTAGTCCCAATTGCCTGCGTTTGGCCCATATCCCTCTATACCCATCGTGCCCATTTGACTGTCTAAATGCTTTTTAAGAGACAAATTTGTACCCACCTCTACTGCCAGCTCTGGTAGCTAGTTCTAGACATTCACCATCTTTTACGTGAGAAAATTGTCTCTCTGGACCCTTTTGCATCTCTCGCCTGAAACCTATTTCCTCTAGTTTTAGACTCTTAGGAAAAGATATTGACCATCCAACTGATCCATGTCCCTCATTATTTTACAGACCTCTATAACGTCACCCCTCAACCTCCTACACTTCAGGAGAAGAAGTCCGAGTCTATCCAGCCTCTCCTTATAACTCAAACCATCAAGCCCCAGTAGCCTCCTAGTAAATCTCTTTTGCATTCTTTCTCATTTAATAATATCCTTTCTGTAATGAGTGACTCGAACTGTGCACAATGTGACCTTAACAATGTCTTGAACAACTTCAACAAGGCGTTCCTACTCCTGTATTCAATGTTCTGACCAACAAAACCAAGCATGCCAAATGCCTTCTTCACCACTCTGGCAGCCTGTGACTCCACTTTCAAGGAGTTATGAATCTGTATCTCGAGATCTCCTTGTTATATAACTCTCGCCAATGCTCTACCATTAAGAACAAAGAACAAAACAGCACGGGAAACGGGCCCTTCGGCCCAACGAGCCCGCGCCGCCACCCCAATGTTCCCACCTCTACCCGCGATCCCCGATTAACTGAGTAAGTCCTGCCCTGGTTCAATCTACCAAAATGTATCATCTTGCATTTGTCTAAATTAGACTCCATCTGCCATCCGTCAGCCCACTGGCCCAATTGATCAAGATCCCGCTGCAATCCTAAATAACCTTCTTCACTGTCCACTATGTCACCTGTCTTGGTGTTACCTGCAAATTAACTAACCATGCCTCTTAAATTCTCATCCAAATCATTGATATAAATGACCAAATAACAGTGGACCCAGCACCGATTCCTGAGGCGCACCGATTCCTGAGGCACACCGTTGGTCAAAGGCCTCCAGTTTGAAAAACAATCCTTTCCAACCACCCTCTGGCTTCTGCCAATTTTGTATCCATGTCGCTACATCACCCTGGATCCCGTGAGATTTAAACTTATGCAACAACCTACTATGCGGTATCTTATCAAAGATCTTGCTAAAGTTCATGTAGACAACATCAACTGCACTGCCCTCATCTACCTTCTTGGTTACCCCTTCAAAAACTCAATCAAATCGATGAGACATGATTTTCCACTCACAAAGCCATGCTGACTGTCCCTAATCAGTCGTTGCATCTCTAAATGCCTGTAGATTCTGTCCCTCAGAATACCTTCCAACAACTTACCCACTACAGATGTGAGGCTCACTGGCCTGTAGTTCCCAGGCTTTTCCCTGCAACCCTTTTTAAACAAAGGCACAACATTTGCCACCTTCAATCTTCAGGCACTTCACCTGTGGCTGTCGTTGATTCAAATATCTCAGCGAGGGTACCCACAATTTCTTCCCTAGCCTCTCACAACATCCTGGGATACACTTCATCAGGTCCCGGGAATCCATCTACCTTGATGTGCTTCAAGACTTCCGGCACCGCCTTCTCTGTAATACGTACATTCCTCGAGACATCACTGTTTATTTCCCCAAGTTTCCGAACATCCGTGCTTTTCTCAACAGTCATTCTTCATACCTATCTTAAAACTAATGGAATTACAGCCACTGATCACAAAGTGATCTCTCACTAACACTTCTGTCACTTTCCCTTCCTTATTTCCCAAGAGGAAGTCAAGTTTTGCCCCCTCTCGGTCCATCCACAAGTTAGGAGGCTTAGCCATGCTAAACTACCCCTTAGTGCCAGAACTAGCTAGGGGAATAGCTAGATTTTCACAGTAACTTCATTGCAGTGTTAATGTAAGCTAACATGACACTGATAAACTTGATGAAGGAACAGCGCTGCAAAAGCTCCTGATTCCATATAAACCTGTTGGGCTTTAAGATTTATTATTAAGGTTTTTATTTATTAGTTACAAGTAAGGTTTACATTAACACTGCAGTGAAGTTACTGTGAAATTCTCTTAGCTGCCACACTCTGACCACAGCTCATGAAACACTGAGGGAGCACTTAACCAGCATTGATGTTTGATTTATAAGGAGAGGCTGGATAGACTGGAACTTTTTCCTCTGGAGCACAGAAGGCTGAGGGGTGATCTTATAAGGGGCTATAAAATAAAGAGGCATAGATCAGATAGATAGTCAATCTCTTTTCCCAAATGTGGAAAAGTGTGAGGTAATTCACTTTGGCAGGAATAACAAATGTGTAGAGTATAGGGCTAATGGTAGGACTCTTAATAGTATTGACGAACAGAGGGATCTTGGTGTATATGTGCATAGATCCCTGAAAGTTGGCAATCAAGTCGATAAGGTTGTTAAGAAGGCATACGGAGTCTTGGCTTTTATTGGTAGGGGGATTGAATTTCGGAGCCGCAACGTCATGTTGCAACTGTACAAAACTCTAGTGCTGCCGCACTTGGAGTATTGTGTGCACTTCTGGTCCCCACATTATAAGAAAGATGTGGAGGCATTGGAGAGGGTACAGAGGAGGTTTACCAGGATGTTGCCTGGTATGGAGGGCAGGTCTTATGAAGAGAGGCTGAGGGATTGGAGGTTGTTTTCGTTAGAAAGAAGGCGGCTAAGAGGAGACCTTATTGAAACATATAAGATGATTAGAGGTTTAGATCGGGTGGACAGTGATAGCCTTTTTCCTAGGATGGAGAAAGCTAGCACGAGGGGACATAGCTTTAAATTAAGGGGTGGTAGTTATAGGACGGATGTCAGAGGTAGGTTCTTTACGCAGAGGGTGGTAAGGGTATGGAATGCCCTGCCTGCTGCAGTTGTAGATGCGCCAAGTTTGGTGGCGTTTAAGAGGTTAGTAGATAAGTTTATGGACGAAAAGGGAATGGTTTAGGTTAGAGGGTCATTGCTTTTTCCTAATTGGTCGGCGCAACATCGAAGGTCGAAGGGCCTGTTCTGCGCTGTAATGTTCTATGTTCTAAAGATAGGGGAGTCTAAAACTAGAGGGCATAGATTTCAGGTGAGAGGGGAGAGATACAAAAGGGTCCAGAGGGGTGATTTTTTCACACAGAGGGAATGAGCTGCCAGAGGTAGTCGTAGAGGCGGGTACAAATTTGTCTTTTAAAAAGCATTTAGACAGTTGTGTGGGTAAGATGGGTATAGAGGGATACGGGCCAAAGGCGGGCAATTGGGACTCACTTAGGGGGTTTTAAAAAAAGGGCAGCATGGACAAGTTGGGCCAAAGTGCCTGTTTCCATGCTGTAAACCTCTGACTCAGCACATCTTTCGGACTATTGGGAGGAAAGCGGAGCACCTGGAAGAAACCCACGCAGACGTGGGGAGAATGTGCAGACTCCACACCGACAGTGACCCCAGCCAGGAGTCGAGCCTGCGTCACTGGCGCTGTGAGGCAGCAGTGCTAACCCACTGTGCCATCCATTAAACTCCTTATAATTTATAAACTAATATGCAGTCTTTCACTTTAAGATTGAAACGTTTTGAATAAGAGGCACATGATGTAGAATGTGCGCAGTTGGCAGATATCTGGATCCCAGGGGACGCAGTGGTGAACGAATCCTTTGTATTTGCTCTTGACTCTGTGTCGAAAGGGCCGGGCAGTAGGGGAACAGGTGCAGCACGTGGTGGCCACTTTTTCAGTACGGCTGTTATCCATTAAATACCGATCGACACTGGTAAAGCTTATTTATCAGTCATAAGCGAGGTTGACAAATTTAACACTGCAGTGAAGTTACTGTGAAAATCCCCAGGCCGCCACATTCCTGTTCGGGTGACACTGAGGAAGAATTTAGCACGGCCCCAGTGCACCCTTAACCAGCACGTCTTTCGGACTGTGGGAGGGAACCGGAGCACCCGGAAGAAACCCACGCAGAGACAGGGAGAAAGTGCAGACTCCGCACAGACAGTGACAACAAGCTGGGAGTCGAATCCGGGTCCCTGGCACCGTGAGGCAGCAGCGCTAACCCGCTGTGCCACCCCAGCTGCCCGATGATGCAACCCAGAAAAGTCTGAAAGGATCTTTAAGTACA
Source organism: Sphyrna mokarran (assembly GCA_024679065.1). NCBI lineage: Eukaryota > Metazoa > Chordata > Chondrichthyes > Carcharhiniformes > Carcharhinidae > Sphyrna > Sphyrna mokarran. Next base: position 16,645,659 of record JAGIQG010000037.1, read on the forward strand.
GGAGAGAGAAACATTCGACCGCCTGAGGCGAAGTTTTAACACACCTTCGCTGCCCTTGATAAAAAAGCAGTGTTCGTGTTTATCTGGTGTAACATCACACCTTGCAGAAATAGGCCAGACCCACTTCAGCCCACTGAGTTGCACGTGAAGTGTAATGACACGGCACAGTGGTTAGTGCTGCTGCCTCACAGCGCCAGGGAACCAGTTCGAATCCCAGCTTGGGTCACTGTCAGTGTGGAGTCTGCACGTGTGGGTTTCCTCTGGGTGCTCCCACAGACCAAACATGTGCACGTTATGTGGATTAGCCATGCTAAATTACCCCTTAGTGTCCATAGATGTGCAGGTTATGTGGATTGGCCATGCTAAATTGCCCCTTAGTGTCCAAAGATGTGCAGGTTACGTGGATTGGCCATGCTAAATTGTACATTAGTGTCCAAAGACGTGCAGGTTAGGTGGATTGACCATGCTAAATTGCCCCTTGGTGTCCAGAGATGTGCAGGTTAGGTGGATTGGCCATGCTAAATTGCCCCTCAGTGTCCAAAGATGTGCAGGTTAGGTGGATTGGCCATGCTAAATTGCCCCTTGGTGTCCAAAGATATGCAGGTTAGGTGGATTGGCCATGCTAAATTGCCCCTCAGTGTCCAAAGATGTGCAGGTTAGGTGGATTGGCCATGCTAAATTGCCCCTTGGTGTCCAAAGATATGCAGGTTAGGTGGATTGGTCATGCTAAATTACCCCTTAATGTACAAAGATGTGCAGGTTAGGTGGATTGGCCATGTTAAATTGCCCCTTAATGTACAAAGATATGCAGGTTAGGTGGATTGGTCATGCTAAATTGCCCCTTAATGTACAAAGATGTGCAGGTTAGGTGGATTGGCCATGCTGAATTGCCCCTTAGTGTCCAAAGATGTGCAGGTTAGGTGGATTGGCCATACTAAATTGTCCCTTAGAGTACCGGGATATGTAAATTGGTTGGATCAGCCATGCTAAAATGCATGGGGTTACGGGGAAAGGGTGAATGGGGTGTGGGCCGAGGTGGAGTGTTCTTTCAGAGAGCTGGTGCAGGCCTGATGGGCTGAACGGCCTCCTTCTGCACTGCAGGGAATCTATGACTGGCATGAATTCAATTTTACTGTTAAAGAATGCTGCTCCGTAATTTCTACCTGGGCTGCTCTGCTGATGATCCCAGGCAGGCTGTGCATTGTAAATGAACCTGTTTGACCCTCATTTCTACTTGGGGTGGGGACCAAGCAGACTGGACGCTGGGGGAAAATATATGAACGGTCAACCTTGTACAGGGGCACAGCCATCTGCTGGTCGGAGTGTGGTACTGCTCCAGCAAAAAAATGTAATCACTGTTCCTAGCAGAGTAAAAATCCCACTAAAGGAAGGGAAATCTCAATTGTTAATTGAAAGTCTCCTGCTTTAAAGTTTATTTGTTATTGTCGTAAGTTGGCTTGCATTTGCACGGCAATGAAATTTGCAAACAAGGATATTTGACACCAGCTACAACTATAGAAGAGAATAGAATAGAATCCTACAGCGGAGAAGGAGGCCACTCAGCCCATTGAGTCTGCACCGAACACAATCGCACCCAGGCCTTATTCCCGTAACCCCACATATTTACAACGCTAATCCCCATGACACTAGAGTCCATTTGTCATGGCCAATCGACCTAACCCGCACATCTTTCAATTGTGGGAGGAAATCGGAGCACCCAGAGGAGACCCACTCAGACATGGGGAGAATGTGCAAACTCCACACAGACAGTGATCCAAGGCCGGAATTGAACCCGGGCTCCTGGCGCTGTGAGGCAGCGAGCTAACCCACTGTGCCACACATTGAGAGAGTGGTGAAGGCACTAACTTTGACAGATGCACCATAGAAGGCATTCTTTCTGGTTGTATCACAGCTTGGTATGGGGCTCCTGCTCTGCCCAAAAATGCAAGAAACTACAAAAGGTTGTGAACGTAGCCCAATTCATCACGCACACCAGCCTCCCATCCATTGACTCTGCCTACACTTCCCACTGCCTCGGGAAAAGCAGCCAGCAGAATTAAGAACACCGTGCACCCTGGATATTAAGGACACCACGCACTCTTCCACCTTCTTTCATCAGGAAAAAGATACAAAAGCCTGAGGTCTTGTACCAACTGTTTCAAGAACAGCTTCTTCCCTGCTGCTGTCAGACTTTTGAATGGACCTACCTCGCGTTAAGTTGATCTTTCTCTACACTCTAGCTATGACTGTAGCACTTCATTCGGCACTCTCTCATTTCCTTCTCTGGGAACGGTATGTTTTGTCTGTATTGCGTGCAAGAGATAATACTTTTCACTATATCCTAATACACGTGGCAATCATAAATCAAATTGTTCTCCCCTTTGTACTCTATGAACAGTATGTTTTGTCTGTATAGCGCAGAAGAAACAATACTTTTCACTGTATCCCAATTCATATGACGATGACAAATCAAATCAAATCCTTCTCTCCTGTGTACTCTATAAATGGTATGCTTTATGTGTATAGCACACAAGAAACAATACTTTTCACTGTAGCATAGTGGGTTAGCACTGGTGCTTCGCAGTGCCAGGGACCCGGGTTTGATTCCTGGCTCAGGTCACTGTCTGTCAGGAGTCTGCACGTTCTCTTCCTGACTGCATGAGTTTCCTCCGGGTGCTCCGGTTTCCTCCCACAGTCCAAAGATGTGCGGGTTAGGTTGATTGGCTGTGCTAAAATTGCCCCTTAGTGTTCTGAAACGCGTAGGTTAGAGGATTAACGGATAAATGTGTAGAGATACGGGGATAGGGCCCCGGATGGGATTGTGGTTGGTGCAGATTCGATGGGCAAAATGGCCTCTTTCTGCACTGTGGGGATTCTATGATTCTGTATCTCAGTACATGTGAGAATTATAAATCAAATCAAATCCTTCTTCCCTGTGTACTCTATGAATGGTATGCTTTGTCTGTACAGTACGCACTTAACAATAGTTTTTAGTGTATTCCAATGCACGTGACAATAATAAAATCAAATCAAAATCAAGTAAGACTTATATTAACACCGCAATGAAGTTACTGTGAAAATCCCCCAGTGTCTACACTCCAGCGCCTGTTCGAGTTACACTGAGGGAGAATTTAGCACGGCCAGTGTATCCTAACCAGCACCTTTTTTGGACTGTGGAAGGAAACCGGAGCATCTGGAGGAAACTCACGCCGACACAGGGGGAAGACGTGCAGAGAACTGTTAACACAAGCCTACTTATGATACTAATAAATAAATTAAACTTTTCTGTGATAACGCATCAGGATTCCCAATTTATCTTGGGATGCTTCTGGCCATAGTTTCACAAATTCTGAACATCTGATGAAATCTGCAGCCAAAACAAAGATTAGCTTTTGTTTCTAAATTATATACGTTCCCATAGCACAGCACAGTGGTTAGCACAGCTGCCTCACAGTGCCAGAGACCCAGTTCAATTCTGGTCTTGGGTGATTGCGTGGAATTCTCTCTGTGTCTGTCTAGGTTTCCTTTGAGTCCTCTGCTTTCCTCCAACAGTCGGCTGATGTGCATGTTAGGTGGATTGGCCATGGTAAATGTGTGGGGTTACGGAGATAAAGCTGGGGAGATGATCTGGGTAGAGTACTCTTTCAGAGAATCGGTGCAGTCTCGAAGGGCCAAATGTCTTCCTTCTACATTGTAGGGATTCAATAATGATTGGTCCAACAAGATTTACTGGATTTAATCCACAAGTTAACTGGACTTAGTCTATGAAGATGTTCCATCCTGATGGTTTTTGTTTTTGTTTTCTCAGTGGCTGAATGTCATACACTGATAGGGGTAGGGAGAGCATGTACACATTTTGCTAGCACACAATGGACAATCACCACAGGAGCACTGACTGAAACACCAACAGTGACCCAAGCCCGGAATGGAACCCGGGTCCCTGACGCTATGAGGCAGCAGTGCTAACCCACCGTGCCACCGTGCTGCCTTTCGGAGGTAACGCACTCGAATCTCAAGGGGCGATGGGTTGATCCTCTCTTGTTGGAGACGGACATCGAATATTATTTGCCACTTGTCAGCCCGAGCCTGGATATTGTCCAGGTCTTGCTGCTCTTCGACGTGGACTGCTTCAATAACTTGGGATTCGTTCAACGGTGCTGAACATTGTGCAATCGTTGGCGAATATCCCCGTATCTAACCTCAGGCCGGGAGGAAGGTCACAAATGAAGCAGCTAAGTTAGTTGGGCCTGGGATACTATACTGAGGAACTCCTGCAGAGATGTCCGGGAGCTAAGATCACTGGCCTGAGAGAGTGGTGAAGGCATGGGCAGCACAGTGGTTAGCACTGCAGCCTCATAGCGTCAGGGACCCGGGTTCGATTCCCGGCTTAAGGCCACTGTCTTTGTGGAGTTTGCACGTTCTCCCATGTCTGCATGGGTTTTCTCAGGGTGCTCTGGTTTCCTCCCACAGTTCAAAGATTTTTCTTTTAGATAGAGCAACACAGCAACACAGTTGTGGGTTAGGTGGATTGGCCACGCTAAATTGCCCCTTAGTGTCCAAAGATGCGCAGGTTAGGTGGATTTGCCATGCTAAATTGTTCCTTAGTGTCCAAAGATGTGCTGTTAGGTGGATTGGCCGTGCTAGATTGCCCCTTAGTGTCCAAAAATGTGCAGGTTAGGTGGATTGGCCGTGCTAAATTGCCCCTTAGTGTCCAAAAATGTGCAGGTTAGGTGGATTGGCCATGCTAAATTGCCCCTTAGTGTCCAAAGATATGCGGGTTAGGTGAGTTGGCCATGCTAAATTGCCCCTTAGTGTCCAAAGATGTGCGGGTTAGGTGGATTGCCCATGCTGAATTGTCTCTTGATGTCCGAAAGATGTGCGGATTAGGGTGCATTGGTCATGCTAAATTCTCCCTCAGTGTTACCTGAATAGGCGCTGGAGTGAGACGACTCGGAGGGGGATTTGCACAGTAACTTCAGTGTGGTGTTAATGTAAGCTGACCTGTGACAGCAACAAAATAAACTTCAAAAACTTTAACCGAGGTGTGTGATAGGGAATTAGACTGTGTTGTGGAAAGCAGGGTGATGGGGAAAAGTTGGGGAAACGGCACTGTGTAAATAGTGAGAGGGATTCGGAAAACCGCTGTAGACGTGATGGGCCGAATGGCCTCCTGCTCTGTAAATATCCTACAAAGTGAGGCCAGAATGCCTCTCAGATAATGTATGATTCACAAACATGCAGGGGATTAATTGAACGTGTTAGTGCCCTGTTTTTGTGTCAGTGCATTGATATATTCTGGAGCATCAGGAAGGAAGTAGCCAGCCAGTATAAAATCCAGAGAGCTATTTCCTTCCCCCACTGAAAAAAAAACACAAAACAAAATGGATTTTTTTTTTAATACCAGCTTTATTTGGAAACAAGTACAACACTTGATAATTTCAAATAAACTACATGCGGATTGGTCATGCTTAATTGTCCTTAGTGTCCAAAGTGTTAAGGTTGATTATCGGAAAGTTAGTGCTGGATTACTACTGCCCATCGGGGGTTGGGGGGGTTTGTTAACTCATCCTGTGAATGTGGTGCACACTAATGCCAAAACCTGTACCAGCTGTCGTAGTTTTTTTTTTTGCAAGGGCGGCACAGCGGGTAGCACTGCTGACTCACGGCTCCAGGGACCCAGGTTCGATTCCCGGTTGGGGTCACTGTCTGTGTGGAGCCTGCACGTTCTCGCCCTGAGTCTGCATGAGTTTCCTCCGGGTGCTGCGGTTTCTTCCCACAGTCCAAAAGATATGCAGGTTAGGTGGATTGGTCATGCGAAATTGCCCCTTAGTGACCAAAGATGTGCAGGTTAGGGGGAATAGCCAAGCCAAACTACCCTTTAGTGTCCAAAGATATATAGGTTCGGTGGATTGGCCATGCGAAATTGCCCCTTGGTGTCCAAGGATGTTCAGTGTTGGTGGATTGGCCATGCTAAATTGCTTCTTAATGTCCAAAGATGTGCAGGTTAGGTGGATTGGCCATGCTAAATTGCTTCTTAGTGTCCAAAGATGTGCAGATTAGATGGATTGGCCATGCTCAATTGTCCCTTCGTGTCCAAAGATGTGCAGATTAGGTGGATTGACCATGCTAAATTGCCCCTTGGTGTCTAAAGATGTGTAAATTAGGTGGATTGGCCATGCTCAATTGTCCCTTAGTGTCCAAAAATATTAGTCACAAGTAGGCTTACATTAACATTGCAATGAAGTTACTGTGAAGATCCCTTAGTTGCCATGCTCTGGTGCCTGTTCAGATAACACTGAGGGAGAAGTTAGCATGGCCAATGCACCCTAACTAGCAAGTCTTTCAGACTGTTGGAGGAAACCAGAACACCTGGAGGAAACCCACGCAGACACAGGGAGAATGTGCAGACTCCAGACAGACAGTGGGTCAAGCTGAGAATCAAACCCGGGTCCCTGGAGCTGTGAGGCAGCAGTGCTCACTACTGTGTCACCGTTTCACCCCCTGAAGGATCGTCTCTTTACTCTGAGGCTGTGCCCTCGGATCCTGGTTTCTCCCACAAATGGAAACATCTTCCCCATGTCCACAGTATCTTGTGAGTTTCAATGAGATACCCCCTCACTCTTCTAAACTCCAAAGAGTACTGATTCAGAGTCCCCAGATGCTTCTTATATGACAAATTAATTTCACGGATCATTCTTGTGAACCTCCTCTGGACCCTTTCCAAGGCCGGCACATCCACCCTTAGATACTTGGCCCAAAACTGCTCATAATGCTTCAAATGGAGGTCTGACCAGAACCTTACACAGCCATGAGGCTAGTCCTGCACTCTTACAATGGAATGTCAACTGGATGGCCAAACAATTTAAGATTTATTTTCTTAGTATCACAAGTCGGCTTATATTATTACCACAGTGAAGTTACTGTGAAATTCCTGTTGCCGCTGCACTCTGGCGCCTGTTCGGGTAATTCTGAGGGAGAATTTAGCATGGCCAATCCACCTAACCTACACATCCTTGAGCACTAAGGGGCAATTCAACATGGCCAATCCACTTAACTGCACATCTCTGGATACTAAGGGGCAATTTAGCATGGTCAATCCACCTAACCTGTACACCTTTGGACACTGAGGGACAATTCAGCATGGCCAATCCACCTAACCTGCTCATCTTTGGACACTAAGGGACAATTTAGCATGGCCAATCCACCTAACCTGCACATCTTTGACCACTGAGGGACAATTTAACATGGTCAATCCACCTAACCTGCTCATCTTTGGACACTAAGGGACAATGTAACATGGCCAATCCACCTAACCTGCACATCTTTGCACACTGAGGGACAATTTAACATGGCCAATCCACCTAACTTGCACATCTTTGGGCGCTAAGGGACAATTTAGCATGGCCAATCCACCTAATTTACATATCCTTGAGCACTAAGGGGCGATTTAGCATGGCCAATCCACCTAACCCACATATCTTTGGACACTAAGAGGCAATTCAACATGGCCAATCCACTTAACTGCACATCTTTGGACACTAAGGGACAATTTTTAGCATGGCCAATCCACCTAACCTGCACATCTTTGGATACTAAGGGGGAATTTAGCATGGCCAATCCACCTAACCTACATACCTTCAGACTGTGGGAGGAGACTGAACCTCCTGGAGGAAACTTACACAGACACTGGAGGAGAACATACAAACTCCACACAAGCAGTGACCCTGTGCAGGGAATCGAACCTAGATCCCTGGCACTGTGAGGCAACAGTGCTAACCACCGTACCATCATGTCTCCCCACTCTTGGCTTAGAGCCACTGCAACTGTTTTTAACTCAAATTGCGGAGGCATTGAACACTTCAAACTCCTGCATTCAGCCCCTTACTCTCCTGGGGAACCGGTTGTTGACAGAAGGCCTGGCTGCACTGATTTCGTTCCTTTGTTTCCTCACAGATAATTATGTGGCCTGGGTCCAGTGCAGCAAGGAGAAGTGTGGGAAGTGGAGACGGCTGGCAGACAATGTGGATCCTGCAACCCTGCCGGAGGACTGGACATGCGGTCAGAATGCAGGTACTGAGTAATCCTCCCATAATAAACACAATGATGTTATTGCTTCCACTCAGTCGCCCGTCCTCTGAGGAGAGGAACAATCTTCCGCATGAGCTATTTTTAATTATTATTGTCAGAGGTGAAGCATATTCCGAACGAAGTGGGAACATTTCCTTTACTGAGGGCTGGCTGTTGTTGAGGGCTTTTGGGTCGACGTTGGGGGGGCGAGAGTTAAATTGCAAAGAGGCAATATTTTAAAAAGGAAATGATTTGACCTTTGTTAAATGTTTCAAGTTTATTCATTAGTCGGCTGACATTAACACTGCAATGAAGTTACTGAGAAAATTCCCCTAGTCGCCACACTCCTGCGTCTGTTCGGGTAACACTGAGAGAGAGTTTATGCTTATTTATTAGTGTCACAAGTAGCCTTACATTAACACTGCAAGAATTTAAGTTTAAAAGTATTTATTGTTGTCATAAGTCAGCTTTCATTAACATCGCAATGAAGTGACTGTGAAAATCCTCTAGTCGCCACACTCCGGCTCCTGTTCGGGTAACACTGAGGGAGAATTTAAGTTTAAAGTTTATTTATTAGTCACAAGTATGCTTACATTAACATCGCAATGAAGTTACTGTGAAAATTCCCTCGTCTCCGCACTCTGGTGCCTGTTTGATTAACGCTGAGGGAGAATTTAAGTTTAAAGTTTATTTATTATTGTCATAAGTAGGCTTACATTAACACTGCAATGAAGTGACTGTGAAAATTCTCTAATTGCCACACTCCTGTGCCTGTTCGGGTAACACTGAGGAAGAATTTAAGTTTAAAAGTTTATTTATTAGTGTCACAAGTAAGGCTTACATTAATACTACAATAAAGTTTCTGTGAAAATCCCCGGGTTGTCGCACTCTGGCGCCAGTTCAGGTAACTGAGAGAGAATTTGAGTTTAAAGTTTAATTATCGGGAAACCAGAGCATCCGGAGGAAACCCACATAGAGACGGCAGAGGGGAGAATGTGCACCGTCTGATCAGACAGTGTCCCAACCCATTCTCTGGCAGCAGTGCCAACCATTGTGCCACTGTACCTACTGGTTATGATACTGAGGGTAAAAATCCTGAGGTTCATTCAAGGTTGAGTTAGATAAGGTGGTGGGATGAATCATCAGGCCACTGAATGATACAGCACTCCAGGAGGCCATTCGGCCTCTCTTGCCTGTGCTGACCCTCGCACCCAGCTTTCCCCACTCCTCCTTACCCCCACTCTCTCCCTAAAGACCCTCCAAATGTTTGCCTCTCCAATTCTTCCTTTCAAAGTTACCAGCGAAAGGTGCCGCTCCCTTTTCATGCGTTGGGTTCCAGATAACAACAACCTGCTTTAATCTGGGCTCTCTGGTTACTGACTGACCTTCCTGTCATGTGGATGCAGTGAGGTCAATGTTCAACCTACATTCACAATCAGAGAGGGCTGGAAATCCTGGGAGAACCGAGAGACAGATTCTCCCCAGAGTGATCACGTTCAGGTATTTCCTCCAACCACCCCCCCACTACCTCCGCCGGTGTCATTTTAATAGATTTATACTGGACGGCACGGTGACGCAGTGGGTTAGCGCCTGGCACCTGGGTTTGATTCCTGGCCTGGTCGCTGTCTGTGCGGAGTCTGCACGTTCTCCCCGTGTCTGCGTGGGTTTCCTCCGGGTTCTCCGGTTTCTTCCCACAGTCGGAAAGATGTGCTGGTTAGAGTGCATTGACTGTGGTAATTTGTCCCACAGTGTTACCCAAACAGGTACTGGAGTGTGGCGAAGAGGGGGTTTAAATGTAAGCCTTCTTGTGACACTAATAAATAAATGTAAAAACTTTTAACTTCACTTTAACAGGATTAGCAGGCATCCCTCCAGACCACCACCACTACTACCACCAGACGCGCCGCCCCCCCCCCCCCCCCCCCCCCCCCCCCGCCTCAACCCGCAACCATATTTTTCACCCCACTGCGGTTTATGAACTTGTTGTGTGGGGATCCCTGCAGGGAATACAAAGGTGAGTATTGTCGTCCACCCAACTTCCCCCTCCCCTTCCCTGAGGAGAGGGAGAGGCCCTGGCAGTGCGCTGGCAATGCCCGCTGATACAGGTTGGCACAGGGGGTGGTGATAAGTTTTATGTATTTGGAAGATGGAGAGGATGCTGCCGGCAATGACTGCTGGGGAGGGTGGAGAGGTGGCAGGTGAAAGGAGTTTGGAGGGGAGATGGATGAAGGGGCAGATGCCAACATAGATCTCTGGGTGAAAGGCAGATGGCAGAGTTGATAGTGTGGGAGGTGGGGAAGGGCTGGGGAGGGGGGTAGTGATGGCAGGGAGATGCCAGCGTTGATTGGGAGGGGTGGGAGAGGGGTATAGTAGGATTTGATTTGAATTGATTTATTATTGTTGCATGTATTGGGATGCAGTGAAAAGTATTGTTTCTTGCGCGCTTCACAGACAAAGCGTACCGTTCATAGAGTATATGGGGAGAAAGATTTGATTTATTTATTATTGTCACATGTATTCGGATACAGTGAAAAGTATTGTTTCTCGCACACTATACAGACAAAGCATACTGTTCGTAGAATACATAGAGGAGAAGGAAATGAGAAAGTGCAGTCTGTCGTTTACAGTCATAGCTAGGGTGTAGAGAAAAATCAGCTTAATGCGAGGTAGGTCCATTCTGACAGTAGCAGGGAGGAAGCGGTTCTTGATTGGGACGTGATCTCAGACTTTTGTATCTTTTTCCCAATGGAAGAAGATGGAAGAGAGAATGTCCGGGGTGCGTGGGGGGGTCCTTAATTATGCCGGCTGCTTTTCCTGAGGCAGCAGGAAGTGTAGACAGAGTCGATGGATGGGAGGCTGTTTCGCGTGAGGCCTACATTCACGACCCTTTGTAGTTCCTTGCAGTCTTGGGCAGGAGCCCCATACCAAGCTGTGATACAACCAGAAAGAATGCTTTCTATGGTGCGTCTGTAAAAGTTGGTGAGAGTCGTAGCTTACATGCCAAATTTCCTTAGCCTCCTGAGGAAGTAGAGGCGTTGGTGGGGCTTTCTTAACTATAGCGTCAGCATAGGTGGGACCAGGACAGATAGTTGGTGATCTGGATACCTAAAAACGTGAATCTCTCGATTCTTTCTACTTCAACCCTATTGAGTATAGACCGAGTCAATGGATGGAAGACTGTTTTGCATGATAGGGAGGAACCAGTGCTGATTTTGAGGGGAGGGTGGGTGTGGCACAGTGGTTAGCACTATTGCCTCACTTGGGTTCAATTCCCGGCCTTGTCACCGTCTGTGTGGAGTTTGCACGTCCTTCCCCTGGTCTTACTCATTTGGAACATGGGCATCACTGAATAGGCCAACATTTATTGACCACGCCTAGTTCCCCTTACCTTGAACTGAGTGGCTTTCTTGGCTTTTTGAGAGGGGCAGCTGAGCTGAGAGTCAAGTTGTGTTGTAGAGCAGAAGGATCTCGGGGTCCGGGTCCATAGGACTCTTGAATTAGCCTCGCAGGTAGAGGAAGTGGTCAAGAAGGCATACGGTGTACTGGCCTTCATTAATCAAGGAATAGAGTTCAGGAGTCAGGAGGTAATGATGCAGCTCTATAAGACTCTTGTCAGACCCACTTGGAGTATTGTGCGCAGTTCTGGTCACCTCATTATAGGAAAGATGTAGAGACTATTGAGAGAATTCAGAGGAGATTTACAAGGATGCTGCCTGGATTGGGAGGCAGGCCTTATGAAGATAGGTTGAGGGAGCTGGGACTCTTCTCACTGGAGAGACGTAGGTTGAGAGGCGACCTGATAGAGGTTTATAAAATGTTGAGAGGAATAGATAGGGTGGACTCTCAGAGACTATTTCCCCGAGCTGAAATGGTCACTACGAGAGGACACAGATTTAATGTGCAGGGAAGCAAATACAAAGGAGATGTCAGGGGTAGGTTTTTCACTCAGAGGGTGGTGAGTGAATGGAACCGACTGCTGTCGGAGGTTGTTGAGGCAAACTCACTGGGGTCTTTTAAAAGACTTCTGGATGAGTATATGGAAAAGAATAGGATAGGGGGTTATAGATAGGTCTGTGGATTGGTAGATGCCGGAGTGTGGCAACTAGGGAAATTTCATAGTAACTTCATTGCAGTGTTAACGTAAGCTGACTTGTGGCACTCACTTAAAAATATGTTATAAGATGTGGTCATAGATGCTTGTTGAGTTGAATCATTGCTGTTAACCTGTCTATGTTGCAGATCCCCTGTACAACATGTGTGAGCTACCGGAGGAAGTCTGGGATGGAAGAGAGAATGACGTTATTTATGCCGAGCTGGTTCCTGGTTCCGTAGTGTGGGCGAAGCAGCTGGGATACCCATGGTGGGCTCACCAATGCACAAAGACCATTCCTGTTCCTTACTATCGGTTGCCGTTCTCTTCCGCTGCTTCAGCCTGAACTCTGGAATCATCTCCCAATATCTCCATCACTCTGCCTTGTTTGTCTATTTTAAGAAGTTCAGGATCTTGGGCAGGATGGGGACTGATGTCCTTGAGGTTGGGGAGGAGGTAGGGAGGTATTTGCTTTCCCAATGGTAGAGGAGGAGTCCAGAATTAAAGTCATAGAGGTTTACAGCATGGAACTAGGTCCTTTGGCTCAACTTGTCCATGCTGCCCTTTTTTTTAAACCCTGAAGCTGGTCCCAATTGCCCGCATTTGGCCCAAATCCCTCTATAACCATCTTACCCGTGAAACTGTCTAAATACTTTTTAAAAGGCGAGTTTGCATCTGACTCAACTACTACCTCTGGCAGCTCATCCCAGATACTTGCCACTCTCTGTGTGAAAAAATTGCCCATCTGGACCCTTTTGTATCCCTCCCTTCTCACCTTAAACCTATGCCCTCTAGTTTTAGACTCCCCTACTTTTGAGAAAATATATTGACTACCTAGCTGATCTATGCCCTTTAGCGTCAGGGCCAAAGTGGGGGGCGGGGGGGGGTTATTGCCTGAGGATGAGGGGCAGTCAGGTGAGGCCACATCTGGAGTATTGTGTACAGTTTTGGTGTCCTTATCTAAGGAAGGATGTCCTTGCTTGGTGTCCTTATCTAAGGAAGGATATCCTTGCTATCAAGGGAACGCAGCGAAGTTGTACCAATCTGATTTTTATTTTTATTTATTCGGGATACATAGGCATTGCTGGCTGGGTCAGCATTTATTGTCCATCGCTAGTTGCCCTTGGGGGGCATTTGAAAATCAATTACAATGTCACGGCTCTGGAGTCACATGTAGGCCAGGCCGGGTAAGGACAGCAGGTTTCCTTCCCTAAAGGAATCAGATGGGTTTTTATGACAATCAGCAATGGTTTAGTGGCCAACAATAGGTTCTTAATTCCAGATATTTTTTACTGAATTCAAATTCCACCATCTGCCATGGATGGGATTGAACCCGTGTCTCCAGAACATTAGCCGAGTTTCTGGATTAATAGTCTAATGATAATACCACTAGGCCATCACCTCTTCCTGGGATGAGCTAGCAGTATTATCTGTCATGTGAGGAGAGATTAAGTCAGTTAGGATTATTTTCACTGGAATTTAGAAGTGGGGAGAGGGGATCTCGTAAAAACTTACAAAATTCTAACAGGATCAGACAGAGAAGATTGAGAAAGAATGTTGCCGATTGGTGCGGGAGTCCAGAACTCGGTCATAGTTCGATGGTTAGAATGAGGTGAAGAGAAGTTTCTTCACGCAGCTTCTTCACTCCCACAGAAAGTAGTTGAGGCTAAAATGTTGCGTGATTACAGAAAGAAATTAGGAAAAGCTCTTGAGGCTAAAGGGATCGAGGGATATGGAGGGAAGGGGGGAAATCAGAATATTGAATTTGATGATCAGCCATGATCAAAGTGAATGGTGGAGCAGGCTCAAAGGGCCGAATGGCCTATTGCTGCTTCTAGTGTCTATGTTTCGGCAATTGGCACAGTGGTTCGCACTGCTGTCTTCACAGCGCCATGGATCTGGGTTTGATTCCCACTTGTGTCACTGTCTGTGCAGAGTTTGCACATTCTCCCCGTGTCTGCATGGGTTTTCACTGGGTGATCCAGTTCCTCCCACACTCAAGAAATGTGCTCATTAGATGTCGCCCATGATGAATTCCCCTTAGTGTCCAAAGATGTGCAGGTTAGGTGGATTGGCCATGCTAAATTGCCCCTTAGTGTCCAAAGATGTGCAGGTTATGATGGATTGGCCTTGCTAAATTACCCCTTAGTGTCCAAAGATGTGCGGGTTGGGTGGATTGGCCATGCTAAATTGCCCCTTCGTGTCCAAAGATGTGCAGGGTAAGTGGATTGGCCGTGCTAAATTGCCCCTTAGTGTCCAAAGATGTGCAGATTAGGTGGATTGGTTGTGTTAAATTGTCCCTTAGTGTCAAGCGCTTATGGAAATGTGGCCTGGATGGGATTGTTGTCGATGCAGGCACAATGGGCCGAATGGCTTCTTTCTGCACTGTCAGGATTCTATTAGTGGACTCCCCAAATGAATCACCACCTCAAAAGACCAGCGACGGTAGGAGGGCAATGGGCATGCGTTCCTTGGACTATTATTTAAATGGTAAAAAATTGCAACATGCTGCTGTGCAGAGGGACCTGGGTGTCCTTGTCTAAGAGTTTCAAGGAGTTGGTTTGCAGATGCAGCAGGTAATTAAGAAGACAAATGAAATTTTGTCCTTCATTGCTAAAGGGATGGAGTTTAAAAACAGTGAGGTTATGTTGCAGCTGTATAAGGTGCTGGTGAGGCCACACCTAGAGTTACTGTGTACAGTTTTGGTCTCCTTACTTAAGAAAGGATATGCTGGCACTGGAATGGGTGTAAAGCCCCAAAGCCCTGTTTCAGCATTCCCAACCTGGGTGCAAGTTTCTCTGCAATTTAATTATTATAAGTATCTGGCCTGTGTCTTGCTGGCTTCGTAACCAGAAATGTTCGATTGTTTAGGTGGCCTGGCATGGTGGAACATGATCCTCAGACTGGAAAATACTTCATGTTCATCAGTGACACAGATCAATTTCCGGTGAGTATCCTGATTTGAATTGAGAAAGGCAAAATGGGTGGCACAGTGGGTTAGCACTGCTGCCTCACAGTGCCAGGGACCTGGGTTTGACTCCTGGCTTGGAGTCTGCACATTCTCCTTGTGTCTGCGTGGGTTTCCTCCAGGTGCTCCGGTTTCCTCCCACGGTCCGAAAGACTTCCTCGTTAGGTGGATCAGCTGTGCTAAATTCTCCTTCGGTGTTAGCTGAACAGGCGCCGGAATGTGATGGGATTGGATAGAGTAAAGCTCCTTCTACACTGTCCCCCATCAGACACACCCAGGACAGGGACAGCACGGGGTTAGATACAGAGTAAAACTCTCTCTACACTGTCCCCATCAAACACTCCCAGGACAGGTACAGCACGGGGTTAGATACAGAGTAAAGCTCCCTCTACACTATCCCCATCAAACATTGCATGGACAGGTTCAGCATATTGTGGGTGGTGTGTGCATCCAAAGATTTGGATAAATTTTTCCTCAGTTTGACATCTCTCATTTCTTAAATGGTTCCATGATGCTCATTTGAAAAAAAGTGGCTGGGCTTTGTGTATGATAGTTGTCTGAGAAAGAATCTCACCCAGTGTATGTTTCATAGCAAGAGGATTTGAGTACGGGGATTGATATGTTTTGCTGCAATTGTACAGGGCGTTGGTGAGGCCATACCTGGAGTATTGCGTGCAATTTTGGTCTTCTTACGGAACAAGGATGTCCTTGCTATAGAGGGAGGGCAGTTTACCAGGCTGATTCCTGGAATGTCACATAAGGAGAGACTAAGCTGGTCAGGATTACGCTCATTGGAGTTCAGAAGAGTGAGAGAGAATCTCGTAGAAACTTATAAAATGTTAGATAGGGGTAGATTCAGAAAGAATGTTCCCGATGATGGGGGAGTCCAGAGCTAGGGGTTGTAGTTTTGAGGATAATAGGTAAATCTTTTAGAACTAATGTGGACTGGGGTGGGCACAGTAAGGAGTCTCACAACACCAGGTTAAAGTCCAACAAGTTTATTTGGTATCATGAGCTTTCGGAGTGCTGCTCCTTCATTGGGTGAGTGAGTTTATACTCAACTGAGGAGGGCACAGCACTCTGGGAACTCGTGACACCAGAATAAACCTGTTGGAATTTAACCTGATGATGTGAGACTCCTTACTGTTAGAACTGAGGTGGGGAGAACTTTCTTCACCCAGAGAGAAGCGAATCTATGGAATTCACTACCACAAGAAGTAATTGACGCCAAAACATTGTGAGATTTCAAGAAGAAATTAGATAGAGCTCTTGGGGCTAAAGGGATGTGGAGGGGAGGAATCAGAATACTAGATTTGATGATCAGCCATGATCAAAATGAATGGTGGAGCAGGCTTGATGGGCCGAATGGCCCATTCCTGCTTCTCGTCCCTATATTTCTACGTAGTTTTTTTAAAAGTAGAAGTTCATTAGTCACAAGTAAGGGTTTACATTAACACTGCAGTGAGGTTACAGTAAAATTCCTCTAGTTGCTACACTCGGGCACCTGTTCAGTGTACCTAACCAGCGTGTTTCTCGGACGGTGGGAGGAAACTGGAGCACCTGGATGAAACCCACACAGACATGGGGAGAACGTGCAACCTCCATACAGACAGTGACTCCTGAGCTGGGAATCGAACCCGGGCCCTTGGCGCTGTGAGTCAGCGGTGCTAACCGCTGTGCCACCGTGCTGCCCTTAACTTGACATTGTCTGCAATTCGGCGCCTTGGCAGACCCCTACCTAGAGAGGTGCACATTTGGAGCCGGGTCTAGCTGTCTGAGTGTGTCACCTTTAAACGATGTGAATTGAATTTTCCAGTGGTAACCTCCTTTTTCCTCTCCGCTGCTTTTCCAGTCAAAATACCACATTACATTTTTCGACACAACCGCAAGCCATGCATGGATTCCTGTGCCACTGATAAAGAGTTTCCAGGAAACTCCTCAAGAGAAAAGCTTCGCAGTAAGTAAACTCGCTGAGCAGAATCTCGAGTACAAGTTGTGTTTTCTTCTGCTCTCTATTTTGAAGGGTTCCAATCAAGCAAGGCTACTTTGTCCTGAATGGTGTTGCGATGGGTGGCACAGTGGTTCACACTACTGCCTCACAGTACCAGGGACCTGGGTTCGATTCCCAGTTTGGGTCTTTGTCTGTGTGGAGTCTACATGTTCTACCCCTCACTGTCTGCGTGGGTTTTCTCTGGGCGCTCCAGTTTCCCCTCACGGTCTGAAAGACATGCTGGTTAGGACACATTGATCCAATCTGGAGCCAGAGTATGGCGACTAGAGGAATTTCACAATAACTTCATTACAGTATTAATGTATGTTGTGAAGATAGTAAAAGTCTGGCAACACCAATTTTAAATCCAACCGATTTATTTGATAGTAAATCTGCTGGCTTTCGGCATTTGTGCCTTTGTCAGGCGAATGAGGTGTTCTGGTCTCCAAAAGCACACATATGGGGAGACTATGCAGACTCTACGACAGCGGATGGATGAACATCGCTCGACAATCACCAGGCAAAACAGTTCCCTTCCTGTGGGCGAACACTTCAGCGGTCACGGGCATTCGGCCTTTGACCTTCAGGTAAATGTTCTTCAAGGGGGCCTTCATGACACACGACGGCGCAGAGTCGCTGAGCAGAGACTGATAGCCAAATTCCGCACACATGAGGACGGTCTTAACAGGGATCTTGGCTTCATGACACACTATCTGTAACCCCGGTGACTTGCCTGGGTTAGCAAAAAACCTCACTTACTGTGCTGTCTGGAGACAATACACATCTCTCTAACCTCAGTGCTCAGTGTTCTTTTGTTAGCCACTTTAAGACCTGAATAGCAGGTTAGGTGTAAGGATTCGCATTCTAATCAGCAATCTCTGACTGTCTGTGCTGATATGTGTGCTATTGCAGACCAGAACACCTCATTCGCCTGACGAAGGCACAAATGCCGAAAGCTAGTAGATTTACTATCAAATAAATCGGTTGGATTTAAAATTGGTGTTGCCAGACTCTTACTGAGTTTACCCCAGTCCAACGCCGGCATCTCTACATCATGTTGTGAAGATGCCAGCGTAGGGCTGAGATGGGCTCATTAAGAAGTCTCACAACACTAGGTAAAGACCAGCAGATTTATTTGGTAGCATGAGCTTTTGGAGGTGAATGGACCTTATTTCAAAGCAAAGTAAAAGTTTATTTATTCGTGTCATCACAAGTCAGCTTACATTAACACCGCAATGAAGTTACCGTAAAAATGCCCTAGTCGCCACACTCTGGCGCCTGTTCGGAGGGAGAATTTAGCACGGCCAATGCACCCTAACCAGCACGTCTTTCAGACTGTGGGAGGAACCTGGAACGCATGACACCACACAACCCTGCCACAGCAACCTCTGCAAGACATGCTGGATCATCGACATGGATGCCATCATCTCGTGTGAGGACCTCATCCATCAGATACATGTCACATACTCTCGCGACTCGGCCAACCTTGTCTACCTGATACGCTGCAGGAAAGGATGTCCCCCTGAGGCATGGGAGACCACGCAGACACTACGACAATGGATGAATGAACACCACTCGACAGTCACCAGGCAAGAGTGTTCTCTTCCTGTTGGGGAACACTTCAACGGTCACGGGCAATCGGCCTCTGATCTTCGGGTAAGCATTCTCCAAGGCGGCATTCATGACAGCGCAGAGTGACTGAGCAGAGACCGATAGCCAAGTTCCGCACACGAGGACAGCTTCAACCGGGATCTTAGATTCATATCACACTATCTGTAACCCCCGCAACTTGCCTGGGCTTGCAAAATCTCACTTGCTATCCTGTCTGGAGACAATACATATCTCTTTAACCTGTGCTTAATCCTCCCTCCACTCACATTGCCTGCACCTTTAAGACTTGATTGCCTGTAAAGACTCGCATTCTAACCCTTATTTTGTAAATTGAGTTTGTGTCTTTATATGCCCAGTTATATGACCTGACGAAGGAGCAGCGCTCCGAAAGCTAGTGGCTTTTGCTACCAAATAAACCTGTTAGGCTTTAACCTGATGTTATGAGACTTCTTGCTGAGGAAACTGGAACACAGGGGCAGCACAGTAGTTAGCACTGCTGCCTCACAGCCCCAGGGATTGGGTTAGATTCTCAGCTATAGGGTCACTGTTTGTGTGGAGTTTGCACATTCTCCCTGTGTGTGCGTGGGTTTCAGCCAGACGCTCTGGTTTCCTCACACAGTCCAAAGATGTGCAAGTTAGGTGGATCGGACCATGCCAAATTTAATCTTAGTGTTTGGGGGATTAACTCGGGTGAATGCTTGAGGTTGTGGGGATAGGGCCTGGCTGGGATTGTGATCGGCGCAGACTCAATGTCCTCCTTCTGCACCGTGAGGATTCTAGGATTCACCCGGAGGAAACCCACGCAGACACGGGGGGGTGGGGTGGGGATATGCAGGCTCCATACAGACAGTGACCCAAGCCGGGAATCGAACCCGGGTCTCTGTTGCTGTGAGGCAGCAGTGCTAACCACTGTGCCACCCCCTTGTCCTGCACGGCAGGTTCTTTACGTTTCAAGAATGCTTCGAGATGCAATAGACTGCTGCACATGTCCTTCCGCTGGACTCTTACAGAAAGGACTTGACTTTGTTTTGTTCTGTTTCTCTTTACCACAGAGACGTGATTTCAGCAAGAGGATAAATGCAGCCAAGAAAATGGCTGAGGAAGCTCAGAAAGTGAAAGTACAGGTCATTTGGAATCTCCGTTACGTTTCTGATTCTCTGATTTGATTTATTATTGTCACATGTATTGGGATACAGTGAAAAGTATTGTTTCTTGTACGCTTTGCAGACAAAGAATACCATTCATAGAGTAAATAGGGGAGAAGGATTTGATTTATTATTGTCACGTATTGGGATACAGTGAAAAGTATTGTTTCCTGTGCACTATACAGACAAAGCATACCGTTCATAGAGTACATAGGGGAGACGAATTTGATTTATTATTGTCACATGTGTTGGGATACAGTGAAAAGTATTGTTTCTTGCACGCTTTGCAGACAAAGAATACCATTCATAGAGTAAATAGGGGAGAAGGATTTGATTTATTATTGTCACACGTATTGGGATACAGTGAAAAGTATTGTTTCTTGCGCACTACACAGACAAAGCATACCATTCATAGAGAAGAAAGGAGAGAGTGCAGAATGTAGTGCTACAGTCACAGCTAGGGTGTAGAGAAAGATCAACTTAATGCGAGGGTAGGTCCATTCAAAAGCCTGACAGCAGCAGGGAAGAAGCTGTTCTTGAATCAGTAGGTATGTGACCTCAGACCTCTGCATCTTCTTCCTGACAGAAGGAGGTGGAAGAGAGAATGTCCTGTTCTGAATTACGCCGGCTGCTTTTCCCGAGGCAGCGGGAAGTGTGGACAGAGTCAATGGATGGGAGGCTGGTTTGTGTGATGGATTGGGGCTACATTCACGACCCTTTTGTAGTTCCTTGCGGTCTTGGGCAGAGCAGGAGCCCCAAACCAAGCTGTGATACAACCCAGAAAAAATGCTTTCTATGGTGCATCTGTAAAAGTTGATGAGAGTCGTAGCCAAATTTCTTTAGCCCCCTGAGAAAGTAGAAACATTGGTGGGCTTTCTTAACTATAGTATCAGCGAGTGTGAGTATATGTGTGAGTGTGTGTATGTGAGTTGTGTGTGTGAGTGTGATTTTGGGTGTAATTGTGTGTGTGTCGAAGTGTGCGAGTGTATGTGTAAGTGTGCAAGTGTGTGTGTGAGTATAAGTGCATGTGTGTGAGAGTATGAGTCTGTTTGTGTGTGTGTGTGTGTGTGTGTGTGTGTGTGTGTGTGTGTGTGTGTGTGTGTGTGGGTGTGTGTGTGTGTGTGTGTGTGTGTGTGTGTGTGTGTGTGTGTGTTCAAGAAAGCGTTATTTCACTTTTTAAAATTATTTACTTTGATTTTGTAGGATCGAATATCCCGCTTTGGCTTTACTGTCGGACACAACAGGAACGGAGATGCTGAACTTTCCGATGAGGACGATTCCAGTCAGGATTCACTGAATATGACTTTTTTTAAATGCCTCATTCACAATTGGAATAATTTGGAAGACGCTATTTTCCGTGTCACAGCAGAATGGGCGGCACGGTTGCTGGAACTGCTGCCTCACACTGTCAGCACCCGGGTTCAGCTTGCGGCCTTGGGTCACTGCATGTTCTCCCCGTATCTGCGTGGGTTTCCTCAGGGTCCTCCAGTTTCTCTTTCACACTCCAAAAGATGTGCTGGTTAGGTGGATTGGCCATGCTAAGTTGCCCCTTAGTGTCCAAAAATGTGCAGGTTAGATGGATTGGCCATGCTAAATTGTCCCTTAGTGTCCGAAGATGTGCAGGTTAGGTGGATTGGCCATCCTAAATTGTCCCTTAATTTCTAAAGATGTGTAGGTTAAGTGGATTGGCCATGCTAAATTGCCCCTTAGTATCCAAAGATGTGCAGGTTAGATGGATTGGCCATGCTAAATTGTCCCTTAGTGTCCAAAGATGTGCAGGTTAGGGTGGATTGGCCGTGCTAAATTGTCCCTTAGTGTCCAAGATGTGTAGGTTAGGGTGGATTTGCCATGCTAAATTGTCCCTTAGTGTCCGAAGATGTGCAGGTTAGGGGATTGGCCATGCTAAATTGTCCCTTAGTGTCCAAAGATGTGCAGGTTAGGTGGATTGACCATGCTAAATTTGTCCCTTAGTGTCCGAAGATGTGCAGGTTAGGGGGATTGGCCATGCTAAATTGCACCTTAGTGTCCAAAGATGTGCAAGATAGGAACTAATCTTGTGTTCCTTCTCCGTGCCCACTGCCAAGGCTCGCGTGTCCTCCTGTGTTACAGTGATCAGAAATGGACGTAGTGCTGCCCATTTCCCCCGATGACAGTAAACCTTCCCTAGGAAAGCAAATTGTGAGGCAGCAGTGTTGAGGATGATTGTGGATGATCGTTTTCACAGTAACTTCACTGCAGTGTTAACATCAGCCTACTTGTGACCGCTTACTAAACTCTAAACTTAAATTCTTCCTCAGTGTTAGCCGAACAGGTGCTGGAATGTGACGACTAGCCTGCTTCTGACATTAATAAATGAACTTAAAATTCAGGTCACACATAACAGGGTGGCCTTCCTGGTATTATTGCTGGACCATTCAACCAGAAGCTCAGCTAATGCTCCTGAGGACCCGGGTTCGAATCCCGCCATGGCATGCGGTGGAACCTGAATTCAATTAAAACAAAAAGCCTGGAATTAAGAACCTACCGATGACCCAGTGTTGGAAAAACCCATCTGGTTCATGGTGGTTAGTACTGCTGTCTCACAGTGCCAGGATCTCTCTGTGTGGAAGGAAATCTGCCTTCCTTACCCAGTCTGGCCTACTTGTGACTCCAGAGCAATGAGGTTGACTCTCAGCTGCCCACTGAAATGGTCTAGCAAGCCACTCAATTCAAGGGCAACTGGAAATGGGCAATAAATACTGCCCCAGCCAGTGATGTCATGTCCCAGAGTAACAAAGAAAACTCAGGCATCCTTACGTATTGTTCCTCAAAGTTGGGGCCCATTTTCGGAACCACACAAGGAAGTTCACTGTCTAACCACAGGCTGTGATTGCTGTATATATGTTACAGTACGCTGCTATCACTCTTTCCAGTGATACATTTAAAACGCAGCTAGCAATCAGATCCGAATACTTAAATTTATTTATCAGTGTCACAAGTCGGCTTATGTTAACGCTGCCGTGAAAAATTACTGTGAAAATCCGGCTCCTGTTTGGGTTACACAGAAGGGGAATTTAGCGCGGCCAATCCACCCTAACCAGCACCTTTTTCCGTCTGTGGGAGGAAAGTGGAGTGCCCGGAGGAAACGGGTCGGTGGGGGGTGGGGGGGAGAACGTGCAGGAAACCGGAGAAAACCAATGCAGACATGGGTAGGAGGAGCAAGAATGTACAGAATCCACACAGACGGTGACCCAGGTTAGGGAATTGAACCCGGGTTCCTGGTGCTGTGAGGCAGCAGCGCTAACCACTGTGCCACCGATCCTGTCCTCTTTGGAGGAGATTTTATTGAGCGGGAGTGTCAAAGGGGATTACATGGATACCTCAGTCATACCCTAGCAAGGAATCACACCTGAGACTGGCAGAGAACAGCGATAATAAACGCAAGAATAGGAGGTCATTTGGCCCCTCGGGCCTGCACCCCATTTAATTGATCATGGCTGACTTGAGGCCAAGTCCCTGGGGTGCTGCGAGTGCTAACCAATGTGCCATCCTTCTTGTTTGAACCTCTGTCCCTTTGACATGGTCTCCAACTTTAAAGCAGTGTTATTCAGGATTTATTTTTTAACTTTCCCTTAATTATTTTATTGTGGGATTGCCCCTCAAGACGCCTCTTTTCTGGGCTGAACAGCCCAAATCTTTCCTCGTAACCCTGACACTGGGAACTAACCTCGTGTCCCTTCTCCGTGCTCTCTGCCAAGGCTCGCATGTCCTCCTGTGTCACGGTGATCAGAAATGGACGTAGTGCTGCCCATTTCCCCCGATGACAGTAAACCTTCCATTGGAAAGCAGGTTGTTCATAAGAATTAGGAGCAGAAGATGGGCAAATTCAGCCCTTTGAGGCTGCTCTGCCGTTCAGTCGGACCGTGGCTGACCTCTCCCTGGTCTCCAATCCACCTCCCCATCTGTTCACCATCTCCCTTTGACCTGTTTTTTGAAATCGTGAAATATAGCGCGCAGACTCCGCACAGACAGTGACCTGAGCCGGGAATCGAACCCGGGTCCCTGGCACTGTGAGGCAGCAGTGCTAACCCACTGTGCCACTGTTCTTTCTTGAAATAAGTCAGCGCTACGGAGCAGTGTGAGTTCCACAAATTCACACCACCCTCTGCGAGAAGTAGCTCCTCCTCATCTCAGTTTTAAATCTACTGCCTCTCAACCTACACCCTGTCACCTCTTGTTCCACATTGCCCCACACTGAGGAAATATTTAGTCTACATTCACGCAATCAACCCCTTTTAGAATTTTATATCCCTCGATCTCTGTCATCCTTCTAACTCCAACAAGTACAAGCACAAACTGCTTAATCTCTCCTTATGAATCAATCCTTCCATCCCCGGAATAATCTGGGTGAACCTCCTCTGAACTGTCTCAAGTATCCCCACATCTTTCCTCAAATAGGGAGACTGAAGCTTGATGCAGTACTACAGATGTTGTCTCACCAACACCTTATACAATTGCAACCACACTCCTCTACTTTTATACTCCAGTGCCTTTGCAATAAATATCAACATCCCATTTGCCTCTTTTTATTACTTGCTGCACCTGCATACTGACTTTCTGCGATTCATGGACAAAGACACCCAGATCCCTCTGCCCCAGACGCGTTTTGAATCTGCTTTTCATTTGCATAATTAATTTGCCTTTCAATTATTTTCAGCCAAAATGAAAAACCTCACCCTTATCCGCATTAAGCATCATGTCCTTTTGAACGTGGCCATCCGTGGTTAGCATTGCTGCCTCACAGCGCCAGGGACTCAGGTCCAATCAACTTTGTGCAGAGTCTGCCCACTTCCCTTCCCCCACCATATCTGCGGGGGTTACCTCCGGGTGCTCCGGTTTCCTCCCATAGTTCGAAAGATATGCTCCTTAGGTGGATTGGCCATGCTAAATTCTCCCTCAGTGTTCTGAAGATGCTGGCATTGGACTGTGGTGGGCACAATAAGAAGTCTCACAACAGCAGGTTAAAGTCCAACAGGTTTATCTGGTAGCACAAGCTTTCGGATCACTGCTCCTTGACTCACCTGATTAAGGAGCAGCGCTCTGAAAGCTCATGTGACCAAATAAACCCATTGGACTTTAACCTGGTGTTGTGAGACTTCTTACTTGTCCCTCAGTATTACCCATACAGGTGCCAGATTGTGATGACTAGGGGATTTTTCACAGCAACTTCATTGCAGCATTGACGTAAGCCTACTTGTGACACTAATAAATAAACTTTAGATTAGGGTGGATTGGCCATGCTAAATTGTCCCTGTTACTTGAACAGAGGCCGGGAGTGTAGCAACTAGGGGATTTTCACAGTAACTTCATTGCAGTGTTAATGTCAGTCAACTTGTGGCACTAATAAATAAAACTTTATGTTAGGATGCATTGGCCTTGCTAAATTCTCCCTCAGTGTTACCCAGTCAGGTGTCGGAGTGTGACGACTAGGGGATTTTCACAGTAACTTCATTGCAGTGTTAATGTAAGCAGGCTTGTGACACGAATAAATAAAACTTTATGTTAGATGCATTGGCCTGCTAAATTCTCCCTCATTGTTACCCGATCAGGTGTCGGAGTGTGGCAACTAGGGGATTTTCACAGTAACTTCATTGCAGTGTTAATGTAAGCCTTACTTGTGACTGATAAATAAGCTTTTTTTTAACTTTTAAGAGATTAAGGACAGACCGGAAGCCGTCGGAATTGGCGAGCGACTGGGAAAACTGTGTTCCCAGAAGGTGCAGAGAATCCGACGGGATTTCCGGATAAGTACTCGTGACACTAATAAATAAACTTTAGGTT
Source organism: Sphyrna mokarran (assembly GCA_024679065.1). Classification (NCBI taxonomy): domain Eukaryota; kingdom Metazoa; phylum Chordata; class Chondrichthyes; order Carcharhiniformes; family Carcharhinidae; genus Sphyrna; species Sphyrna mokarran. The sequence goes on from JAGIQG010000037.1 coordinate 16,671,350, forward strand.
AGGGTGGATTGGCCATGCTAAATTGTCTCTCCCTGATACTTGAACAGGGGCCGGGAGCAGAGCAACCAGGGGATTTTCACAGTAACTTCATTGCAGTGTTAATGTAAGCCGGCTTGTGGCACTAATAAATAAAACTTTATACTGGGTGCATTGGCCATGCTAAATTCTCCCTCAGCGTTACCCAAAATCAGGTGTCGGAGGTGACGACGGGGGGGATTTTTGCAGTAACTTCATTGCAGTGTTAATATAAGCTGACTTGTGACAATAACAAATGAAGTTTAAAACGTGTACAAAAGCATCAGTGTTCAAAATCACTGCTCTTGTTTCCATAGAGATTCCCAGTGTTGTCAAGGACAAGAGAAGACCTAGGCCTGGGAAGGAAGAGGGTACTCGGAGTGCGGTAGGTCTCAGTACAATGTCCAGACCAAGAATACCCCGCGATATGTGTTAAGTTACTTGAACTAAGGTGAAACAACTATAAAGAGCAGTGTGGACGGATCTTGGCATCTCTGGGCTAGAGAGTGAGAGATCATAACTCATTGGAGCTGGGGTGTATTATAGACCCCGACAAATCACATTTTGATTTAATGTTTCAAGTTTCCTTTCAACTTTGTTTTTTTTGGTCGGGCTGCCCACCCTTCCTTTTGGAGAGCTGCCCCTTTTAATTTGTCCTTGAGTTAATTTGAGTTAGTTTATTTGGTTGGTATCAAAAAGAGACACCTCATTGATCAGTGCTGGCAAGTGCATGCTTTGAATATCGGTGTGGTTGTGATTGGCTGAAAACAGCTAATAGATTTTGATTTGATTTATTATTGTCACATGTATTGGGATACAGTGAAAAGTATTGTTTCTTGCGCGCTATACAGACAAAGCATACTGTGCATAGAGAAGGAAAGGTAGAGGATGCAGAGTGTAGTGTTACAGTCATAGCTAGAGTGTAGAGAAAGATCAACTTAACACGGGGTAGGTCCATTCAAAAGTCTGACGGCAGCAGGGAAGAAGCTGTTCTTCAGTCGGTCAGTATGTAAAATTTTGTCCCTTTTTCCGCCAGAAAAAAGTGGAAGAGAGAATGTCCGGGGTGCGTGGGGGGGTCCTTGATTATGCCGGCTGCTTTTCCCGAGGCAGTGGGAAGTCAATGGATAGAGTCAATGGATGGGAGGCTGGTTTGTGTCATGGATTGGGCTACATTCACGACACTTTTGTAGTTCCTTGTCGTCTTGAGCAGAGCAGGAGCCCCATACCAAGCTGTGATGCACCCAGAAAGGATGCTTTCTATGATGCATCTGTAATAGTTGGTGAGAGTCATAGCAGACATGCCAAATTTCCTTAGTCTTCTGAGAAAGTAAAGGCATTGGTAGGCTTTCTTACCTGTAGTGTCGGCACGGGGGTGTCTAGGACAGGTTGTTGGTGATCTGAGCATCTAAAACCTTGAAGCTTTCAATCTTTTCTACTTCATCCTTGCGTCTGTGTATCATCTGTTAACATAGCAAAATGTCCCAAAGTGTGTCACAGACGGTTAAACCTCAAACCACCAAGCCACGTAACAAAATGTCAGTTTATGTTAGAAGTTTATTTATTAGTGCACCAAGTAGGCTTACATTAACAATGCAATGAAATCCCCTAGTCACCACATGCTGGCGCCTGTTCTTGTAACAGTGAGGGAGAATTTAGCACAGTCAATGCACCCTAACCAGCACATCTTTCGGACTGTGGGAGGAAACCGGAGCACCCGGACGAAACCCATGCAGACACGGGGGGAGAAGGTGCAGACTCCGCACAGACAGTGACCCAAGCCAGGAATCAAACCTGGCTTCCTGATGCTGTGAAGCAGCTGTGCTCCCCATGACTGAGGTGAGGATAAATTTCTTCACCCGGGGTGGGGATGGTGAATGTGTGGAATTCACTCCCACAGAAAGTAGTTGAGGCCAAAACTGAACAAATATTTCTCTTCGGTATCACGCAGGGAGATGTAAATGTAGTTGTGGAATCACTGGGATACAGGGTTGTAAACTGGAACGTATTGAAGTAGATAAGGAGGATGTGCTAGATATTCTTGAGGGTTTGAAAATAGATAAGTCCCTTGGGCCGGACGGGATTTACCCTAGGATTCTCTGGGAGGCGAGAGAGGCAATTGCAGAGCCTCTGGCTCTGATCTTCAGGTCGTCGTTGGTTACGCGTATAGTGCCGGAAGACTGGAGGATAGCGAATGTGGTCCCATTGTTCAAGAAGGGGAATAGAGACTTTCCGGGGAATTATAGGCCGGTGAGTCTTACTTCTGTTGTGGGCAAAGTATTGGAAAGAATTATTAGGCATAGGATTTATAGTTATTTAGAGAGAAACGAATTGTTTGGGAGTAGTCAGCATGGTTTTGTGAAGGGTAGGTCATGCCTTACTAACCTCATTGAGTTTTTTGAAAAAGTGACCAAAGAGGTGGATGGGGGAAAGGCAGTTGATGTGATATATATGGACTTTAGTAAGGCGTTCGATAAGGTGCCCCATGGAAGGCTTCTGCAGAAAATGCAGATGTATGGGATTGAGGGTGATTTAGCTAATTGGATTAGGAATTGGCTAGCTGATAGAAGACAGAGGGTAGTGGTTGATGGAAATTATTCATCATGGAGTTCGGTTACAAGTGGTGTACCTCAGGGATCTGTTTTGGGACCCCTGCTGTTTGTAATTTTTATAAATGATCTGGATGAGGGTATTGAAGGATGGATTAGTAAATTTGCGGATGACACCAAAGTCGGAGGAGTGGTAGATAGTGAAGAGGGGTGTTATAGTTTGCAGAGAGACTTGGACAAGTTGCAGAGCTGGGCCGAGAGGTGGCAAATGGATTTAATGTGGAAAAGTGTGAGGTAATTCACTTTGGCAGGAATAACAAATGTGTAGAGTATAGGGCTAATGGTAGGACTCTTAATAGTGTTGATGAACAGAGGGATCTTGGTGTATATGTGCATAGATCCCTGAAAGTAGGCAATCAAGTCGATAAGGTTGTTAAGAAGGCATATGGAGTCTTAGCTTTTATTGGTAGGGGGATTGAATTTCGGAGCCGCAACGTCATGTTGCAACTGTACAAAACTCTAGTGCGGCCGCACTTGGAGTATTGTGTGCAGTTCTGGTCCCCACATTATAAGAAAGATGTGGAGGCATTGGAGAGGGTACAGAGGAGGTTTACCAGGATGTTGCCTGGTATGGAGGGCAGGTCTTATGAAGAGAGGCTGAGGGATTTGAGGTTGTTTTCGTTAGAAAGGAGGCGGCTAAGAGGGGACCTTATTGAAACATATAAGATGATTAGAGGTTTAGATAGGGTGGACAGTGATAGCCTTTTTCCTAGGATGGAGAAAGCTAGCACGAGGGGACATAGCTTTAAATTAAGGGGTGTAGTTATAGGACGGATGTCAGAGGTAGGTTCTTTACCCAGAGGGTGGTAAGGGTATGGAATGCCCTGCCTGCTGCAGTTGTAGATGCGCCAAGTTTGGTGGCGTTTAAGAGGTTAGTAGATAAGTTTATGGATGAAAAAGGAATGGTTTAGGTTAGAGGGTCATTGCTTTTTCCTAATTGGTCAGCGCAACATCGAATGCCAAAGGGCCTGTTCTGCGCTGCAATGTTCTATGTTCTAAAACGTTGTTTTGGAATTTAGATGTAGCTCTTGGGGGAAGGGTGCTTAAAGGATCAAGGGATATGGGAGGAATGGAGGGATCAGGATACTGAATTTAATGATTAGCCATGATCAAGATGAATGGGGGAGCAAGTTAAGGGGCCGAATGGCCTCCTCCTGCTTCTAGAAGAAAGAACAACAGCTCAAGAACAGGCTCTTCGGCCCCTTCAAGCCTGCACCGATCGTGCTGTCTGACTGAACTAAAACCCCTTACCCTTACAGGGACTGTATCCCTCTATTCCTATCCTGTTGATGTATTTGTCAAGATGCCCCTTAAAAGTCACTACTGTATCTGTTTCCATTACCTGCTCTTCTAGTTTCTTTGTCTCTGCCGTCAGTGGCTCTGGGATGGGAGTGCAGGGATAAAATTAGGTAGCTTTCAACCTTCGTGGAAGGTAGGAGTAAGGAAAGGATGTTTTAGTTTCTACGCAAAGGTTGTGCTTTTGGCTGAGGTATTGGATGGTGTCCAGTTCCCGTGCAGCTGTGTCCCGGCGCAAGTCAGCACCTTTTTCAGTAAGGTGACATTGCACAAGACAGGGATGGAAATGCAAGTTGCAACACGAAATAAAAATCTGTCGCTGGCATCGAATTTTGCATGGGCCTGTGGTTAAATTAATTTCTGCTCCCCGTTCAGCTCTCCGCGCGAAGGCAGATCCTTGGCCACTTCATCACCGAGCCACGGTGCCGTGAATTTTTTTTTGTTTTTTTGCTATGGGTAAGGGTGAGGACAGAACCTCGGCGTGATCTTACCGGCTTGGCTGGACCAGTCAATTGGAGTGGCGAGCTAGGAGATTGCTGCCTCGCAGTGACAGGGACCGGGGTTTGATTCCCGGTTCGGGTCACTGTCTGTGTGGAGTTTGCACATTCTCTCCTCCATGTCTGCGTGGGTTTCCTCCAGTCTGTAAGATGCACTGGTTAGGGTGCATTGGCCGTGCTGAATTCTCCCTCAGTGTTACCTAAACAGGCGCCGGAGTGTGGTGATTAGGGGATTTTCACAGTAACCCCATAATCTTAGTCAGTCTCCCTGATGCTAAAGGGCAATTTAGCGTGGGTAATCCATCTAATCTGCACATCTTTGGATACTAAGGGGCAATTTAACATGGCCAATCCACCTAACCTGCACATCTTTGGACACTAAGGGGCAATTTAATATGGCCAATCCACCTAACGTGCACATTTTTGGATACTAAGGGTCAATTTAGCATGGCCAATCCACCTAACCTGCACATCTTTGGACACTAAGGGTCAATTTAGCATGGCCAATCCACCTAACCTCCACATCTTTGGACACTAAGGGGCAATTTAATATGGCCAATCCACCTAACCTGCACATCTTTGGACACTAAGGGGCAATTTAATATGGCCAATCCACCTAACGTGCACATTTTTGGATACTAAGGGTCAATTTAGCATGGCCAATCCACCTAACCTCCACATCTTTGGACACTAAGGGGCAATTTAATATGGCCAATCCACCTAACGTGCACATTTTTGGATACTAAGGGGCTGCACGGTGGCATAGTGGTTAGCATTGTTGCCTCACAGTACCGGGGTCCCAGGTTCGATTTCCGACTCGGGTCACTGTCTGTGTGGAGTTTGCATGTTCTCCCTGTGTCTGCACGGGTTTCTTCTGGGTGCTCCGGTTTCCTCCCACAGTCTGAAAGACGTGCTGGTTAGGGTGCATTGGCCGTGCCAAACTCTCCCTCAGTGTTACCCAAACAGGCACCATGGAGTGCAGTGGAGGCTGGGACAGTGAGTACGTTTAAGGAGCAGTTAGACAGATTTTTAATGGGTTGAAGGGTTTTGGGGAGAAGGCAGAAAAATGGGATTGAGGAACATATCAGCCATGATGGAATGACGGAGCGGACTCGATGGGCTGAATGGCCTAATTCTGTTCCAATATCCTGTGAACTTATAAACTTACGAATGATCCTGAAGTAAAGCTTATTTATGAGTCACAAGTAAGGCTTACATTAACACCGCAATGAAGTAACTGTGAAAATCCCCTAGTCGCCACACTCCGGTGTCTGTTCGGGTAATGCTGAGGGAGAATTTAGCACGATCAATGCACCCTAACCAGCACATCTTTTGGACTGCGGGAGGAAACCGGAGCACCCGGAGGAAACCCAAGCAGTTGTGGGCGAGAACGTGCAGACTCTACACAGACAGTGACCCAAACCTGGAATCGAACCCGGGTCCCTGGCACAGTGAGAACCACTGTGTCACCCCACTGTACCATCAACCTTATGTTCCCAAAGTTGGTGCCCGCAATTCAGGACAGAACTCTGGTTGATCCTGAGATATTCCCATTTTTTTACAGCTCACCTGTCCTTGGGATAAGCCAGTAACTGATCCAGAGTAGCACGTGGGAAGTCTTAATGAGGTGAACCAGTGCGAATTAATCCAATGATTCCCAGTTCAGAATAATTCTTCCAAACTCTCTTCCTGAAATATAATTAAAGCTGAGATATTTATACAATATATTACGTACATATATGTATATTTTTTTTTAAGCAACACAGCACGGGAAACAGGCCCTTCGGCCCAACGAGCCCGCGCCGCCGTCATAACTATATAGTAGCAAATCCATTGTCCTATTTTAATATTCCTATATAATAATATATATATTATTCCTAATATGGAAAATTCTCACCATAGGGACAATTTGTTTCCCAATCAGCCTAAGAGCGAATTTTTGGGATGTGGGAGGAAACCGGAGTGCCCGGAGAAAACCCACGCAACCACGGGGAGAACGCGCAAACTCCCGCAGACACCGGCCCAATTCCAAGTGTCTGCACAGCCACATCGATAGTCTCTGAGCTGTCATGGTGCCCTTCAGATGGTCCACATAAAGCACTCATTTACGACATGAGGTACCAGGCAACCCATGAATCAACATCCAAGAGCTGTACCCGCACCACCTGCCGATTGCATGCTCAATGTTGGTCAAGTATGGACCGAATTACCTGTGGAAAAAAGCCGTAGTTAAACAGTCCTAATATATCCCTCTATCTGCATACCGCTCATGTGGCTGTCCAAGAGACCCTTAAACAGCCCCAGCGTGCCTGCTCCCACCACCTTACTCGGCAGTGCATTCCACACCCCCACTACCCTTTGTGTGAAAAACTGCCCTCTAATATTCGTCCTATACATAGCCCCCCTCACCCTATGGCCATGACCCCTCGTCCTATCCATTCCTGAAGGTGGAAAAAGTTTACCTCCATTTACTCTATCTATACCCCTTATAATCTTATACACCTCTATGAGATCCCCTCTAAGCCGACGTCTTTCAAGGGAAAACAACCCCAGTCTATCTAATCGTTCCTCATAAGACAGTCCTTCCATACCAGGCAGCATCCTGGTAAACCTCCTCTGCACTCTCTCCAAGGACTCCACATCCTTCCGATAGTACGGCGACCAGAACTGGGCGCAGTATTCCAAGTGAGGCCTAACCAAAGTTCTATACAACTGCAACATCAAACTCCTACTCTTGTATTCTATACCCTTTTCTATGAAAGCTAACATACTATACGCCTTCTTTATCACCTTCTCCACCTGTGAGGACACCTTCAGAGACTTGTGAACCTGCACCCCCAAGTCTCTCTGCGTCTCTATGCTCCGTATAGTTTTACCTTTTATCCTATAACTCTCTTCTACGTTTTTCCGGCCAAAATGCATCACCTCGCATTTATCCGGATTAAATTCTGTACCCGCCAATCCAAGCATCTTGGTGTCATCAGCAAATTTGCTGATCTCACCACCTACCCCAACTTCCAAGTCGTTTATGTAGACAACAAATAGAAGAGGACCTAGTACTGAGCCTTGTGGCACTCCACTAGTGACAGGCTTCCAGCCGGAAAAAGAGCCTTCCACTACTACCCTCTGTCTCCTCCTCCCGAGCCAGTTCTCGACCCATCTACATACCCGACCCTGTATCCCATGCGCCTTCACCTTCTCTATCAGTCTACCATGAGGAACCTTGTCAAACGCCTTACTGAAATCCATGTAGACGACATCAACAGCATGTCCTTCATCAACTGTTTTTGTCACTTCTTCAAAAAATTCCACTAGATTTGTAAGACAAGACTTCCCCTTGACGAAGCCATGCTGCGTATCCCTGATCAGATCGCAGCGCTCCAGATGCTCATACATCCTGTCCCTAAGGATCCTCTCCATTAGCTTACCTATAACTGAAGTCAAGCTCACCGGCCTATAGTTCCCTGGGTGATCCCTCTGACCTTTTTTAAACAACGGTACTACGTTTGCTATCCTCCAGTCCTCTGGGACCTCACCTGTGTCCAAGGAAGAGACAAAGATTTGCGTCAGAGGCCCAGCCAAGTCTTCCCTCAACTCCTTTAGCAGCCTGGGGTAAATGCCATCAGGCCCCGGAGCTTTATATGTCTTTAAGCTGCCTAACAGCCCCAACACCTCTTTCCTCGTAATCCTTATTTCCCTCAACCGATCCTCAACTTTGTCAACATCAGGCACAGACATCTGTCCAGTCTCCTGCGTGAATACCGACGCAAAGTATTCATTCAGGATCTCCCCCATTCCCTCAGGCTCTAAGCATAGATCCCCTCCTCTGTCCCTAAGAGGTCCAATCTTGCCTCTAACCATCCTTTTGCTCCTTACATAGGTGTAAAATGCCTTTGGATTTTCCTTTATCCTACCTGCCAGAGCCACCTCGTGGCCCCTTTTTGCCTTTCTAATACCCCTTTTAAGATCCCGTCTACACTCTCTATAAGCTTCCAGCGCTGTCTCAGTCCCTAGTTGCCTAGATCTAATGTAAGCCTCTCGCTTTTTCTTGATCAAGTTCTCAATCTCCCTGGTAAGCCAAGGTTCTCTAATCCTACCTTTCCCATCCTTCCTCCTTGCCGGCACGTATCTTTCCTGCAGAGAGTTTAGTTTTCCCTTGAAAGACTCCCACATGTACCTCGTCGACCTGCCCTCAAAAAGCTATGCTTTTTATATATATATATATATAAAGCTATATATGTATATATATATATATATAAGGCAGGTCACATATTAAAGCTTGCCTGCCATTTTATGCTTGGTAGTTTCACCCCAGACATTCTCTCTTCCACCTTCTTCCCTGCTGCCGTCAGACTTTTGAAAGGACCTACCTCGCATTAAGTTGATCTTTCTCTACCCCCTAGCTAGGACTGTAACACTACATTCTGCACCCTCTCCTTTCCTTTTCTATGAACGGTATGCTTTGTCTGTAGAGTGTGCAAGAAACAATACTTTTCACTGTATCCCAAAATATGTGACAATAATAAATCAAATCAAATCTCTTTGAACAAAAAACAAAGAAAATTACAGCACAAAAACAGCCCTTCGGCCCTCCAAGCCTGCACCGACCACGCTGCCTGACTGAACTAAAACCCCCTACCCTTCCAGGGACCGTATCCCTCTATTCCCATCCTATTCATGGATTTGGCAAAGACGCCCCTTAAAAGTCACTATTGTATCGACTGCCACTACCTCCCCCGGCAGCAAGTTCCAGGCACCCACCACCCTCTGTGTAAAAAAATCTGCCTCTTGTACCTTAAACCTGCTAGTAATTGATATTGTCTATTTAACAAATGCAATGTCCTTTTGCCTCTAGAACGGTGCCATGAAGGAGCCTGCCGTGGCTGGAACCCCTCAGCTGAAAGCCAGAAAGCGAACAGGGAAGTGCCGTACTTTACTTTCAGTCAATATTCAAGCAAAGGGCTAACACTGTTGTTGTGGGACGCGACCAGAGGTCAAGAAGAGTGGGATGGCCAAGAAGCCCTGGCTCAGGGCAAGTCAAGAGAGTTGTTGGAGCAACTCCGTTGAGGCTGAGAACACAGCCTTGTGGGTCACCGGTGTTGAGGATGATTGTAGAGGAGGCGTTGTTGCCTATCCTTCCTGATTGTGGTCTGTGGGTTAGGAAGTTCAGGATCCAGTTGCAGAGGGAGGTGCTGTGGCTCATGTCACGGAGGTGCGAGAACTTCAGATTCTAGGTGTCCAGATCACCAACAACCTGTCCTGGTTTCCCCCAAGTCAAAACAACAGTTAAGAAAGCCCAGCAACGCCTCTACTTTCTCAGAAGACTAAGGATCCTCTGACCATCTTGTATGCCTCTATTAAGTCACCTCTTAATCTTCTTTTCTCGAACAAAAACAGCCTCAAGTCCCTCAGCCTTTCCTCATAAAACCTTCCCACCATACCAGGCAACATCCTGGTAAATCTCCTCTGTACCCTTTCCGATGCTTCCACCTCCTTCCTATAATGCGATAACCAGAACTATATGCAACACTCCAAGTGCGGCTGTATCAGAGTTTTGTACAGCTGCAACATGACCTCGTGGCTCCAAAACTCAATCCCTCTACCAATAAAAGCTAAAACACCGTGTGCCTTCTTAACAACCCTATCAACCTGGGTGCCAGGACTCTGTGCACACGGACACCGAGATCTCTCTACTCATTCACACTATCAAGTATCTTACCATTAGCCCAATACTCTGTGTGACTCTTACATGGTGCTCTGGTTTCCTCCCACAGTCTGAAAGACATGTTGGTTAGGGTGGATTGACCCAAACAGGTGCCAGAGTGTGGCAATCTAGGGAATTTCACAGTAACTTCGTTGCAGTGCGAATATAATCCTTACTTATGATTCATAAATAAAACTTTATAATTTTGTTGCCAGCAGCTGCTATCGAAAACTCAAGCCATGCGACTAATGGCCTATTCTTTTGCAACACAGGTGCCAACGGCAGTGCCAGTGCAAAGAAACAGAGGAACCAGGAATCCCCGGTACAGGTTGTGAGAAAGTCTGTTTCCAATCCCTGCAAACGGTTCAGAGCTCCCACAGTGAGAAAGGACAGCAGCCTCGGGGAGAAGCCGAGAGGTCAGCTGAAGCAAAATGTCCCTGGGCACTGGGCTGAGATGCAGTACCGCCTGGGGAATGCAATAACATAGGCAAGGCAAATCTAAACATGTGGATTATGCCTACAGAGTTAGAACCAGAAAGAATGATGCAGCACAGAAGCAGGCCCATCTTATAGAATCATAGAATTGAATCATAGAATCACTGCACCAACCTCAATCCCAACCATGCCATATCCCACGACCCCACATTATTTACTCCGCTAATCCAATGACACTAAGGGGCAATTTAGCATGGCCAATCCAACTAACCTGCACATCTTTGGACACCAAGGGGCAATTTATCATGGCCGATCCACCTAATCAAAGCTCTTTGTACACTAAAGGGGCAATTTAGCATGGCCAATCCACCTAACCTGCACATCTGTGGACACTAAGGAGTAATTTAGCATGGCCGACCCACCTGATCAAACCTCTTTGTACACTAAGGGGCAATTTAGCATGGCCTATCCACCTAACCTGCACATCTTTGAACATTAAGGGGCAATTTAGCATGGCCAATCCACCTAATCTGCATATCTGTGGACACTAAGAAGCAATTTAGCATGACCAATCCACCTAACCTGCATATCTTTAGACACTCATGGCAATTTAGCATGGCCAATCCCCCTAACCTGCGGATTTTTGGACACTAAGGGGCAATTTAGCATGGTCAATCCATCCAACATGCACATCTTTGGATACTAAAGGGCAATTTAGCATGGCCAATCCACCTAATCTGCACATCTGTGGACATTAAGGAGCAATTTAGCATGGCCAATCTACCTAACCTACATATGTTTGGACACTAAGGGGCAATTTAGCATGGCCAATCCACCTAACCTGCAGATTTTTGGACACTCAGGGGCAATTTAGCATGGCCACATCCTGGATAAGATATGGATCCGAGGGCTGATGTAATATCACACTGTTTAATTTACCAAGCCATTTACTTGGAAACCTTCTCTGCTGATTCAGCTGTTTGTCTAATTAAATAGTTCACACACAAACCCAGCCCAGCGGGAGCTGCAGGGTAACCGGGAGGTGAATCTACAAGTCCACAATTGTTCTGCTGACTCACCCAAAAGTGTGGGAACCTGGGCACGGAGCATGTTTCACCACAGAGAGGATCGTAGATGGGGCCCAGTCATGCCGCTGCCTGGTACACACAGTGAACTCACACACGCACACACACACACACACACACATACACACACACACATACACACACACACTGAGCTGTGGCAGTTTAAAATGTGAAGCATCAGGAAGGTGATCATAGAATCCCTACGGCGCAGTAGGAGGGCAATTGGCCCACCGAGTCTGCATCAACCACAATCCCAGGCATATACCCTCAACTCCACATAATTACCCCACTAATCCTGCTGACACTAAGGGGCAATTTAGCATGGCCAATCCACCTAAGCTGCACATCTTTGGACACTAAGGGGCAATTTAGCATGGCCAATCCACCTAAGCTGCACATCTTTGGACACTAAGGAGCAATTTAGCATGGCCAATCCACCTAACCTGCAGCATCTTTGGATACTAAGGGGCAATTTAGCATGGCCAATCCACCTAAGCTGCACATCTTTGGACACTAAGGGGCAATTTAGCATGGCCAATCCATCTAATCTACACATCTTTGGACACTAAGGGGCAATTTTGCGCATCCAATGCATCTAACCTACACATCTTTGGACACTCAGGGGCAATTTAGCATGGCCAATCCATCTAACCCGCAGTTCTTTGATCACTCAGAGATTAGGGGGATTAGCGAAGTAAATATGTGAGATCGGACCTGCGCGTTCCCATGTTTGCATGGGTTTCCTCTGGGTGCTCCGATTTCCTCCCAGAATGTGAAAGACGTGCTGGTTGGGGTGCATTGGCCATGCTAAATTCTCCCTCAATGTACCCGAACAGGTGCTGGACTGTGGCGACTAGGGGATTTTCACAGTAGCTTCTTCGCAGTATTAATGTAACGCAACTTGCAACACTAATGTTATGCACTTTGGAAGGTCTAATATAGAAAGGAAATATACAGTAAATGGCAGAACCTTTAAGAGTATTGATAGACAGAGGAATTTAGATGTGCAGGTGCACAGATCACTAAAAGCAACACATGGGCGGAGAAGATAGTCAAGAAGGCATACGGCATGCTTGCCTTCACCGGCCAGGACATTGAGTTTAAAAATAGGCAAGTCATTTTGCAGATTTATAGAACCTCAGTCAGGCCGCACTTGGAATATATCTGGTTGCCATACTACCAGAAGGATGTGGAGGCTTTGGAGAGGGTGCAGAAAAGAGTTACCAGGATGTTGCCTGGTATGGAGGGCATTAGCTATGAAGAGTGGTTGAAGAAACTTGTTTTGTTCTCATTGGAACGATGGAGGTTGAGGGGGTGACCTGATAGAAGCCTACAGAGATTATGAGGGGCACGGACAGAGTGGATAGTTAGAAGCTTTTTTCCAGGGTAGAAGAGTCAATTACTAGGGGGCACAGGTTTAAGGTGCGAGGGGCAAGATTTAAAGGAGATGTACGAGGTAATTTTTTTACACAGAGGTGCCTGGAACTTGCTGCCGGGGGCAAGTAGTGGAAGCAGTTATGATATTGACTTTTAAGGGGCATCTTGACAAATGCATGAATAGGATGGGAATAGAGGGATATGGTCCCAGAAAGGGTAGGGGGTGCTTCAGTTCATTCGGGCAGCATGGTCAGTGCAAGCTTGGAGGGGCCGAAGGGCCTGTGTTGTACTCCACTCCAGGGAGCTGCAAATTTACTTTTCTGTGCTTGTCAATCCTGCCGCTGACCTCTTGTGTTGCGTTGACTGCTCTCTTCCGCAGATGCCGGGAAATCGGCCGCCCCGAACGGAGTGGAAGAGCCGGGTCCTCTGGAGTCCGAGGTGGCCGAGGGCAAGGTCGCAGGGCGCGATCACGCCAGCCGAAACTCCCGCCCGAACCCCCACCCCTTCAGCGTGGAGCTGAGCGTGGCGTCTGACCCGAGCGCAGAAGATTCCCCGGTGGAGCCGAGAGCCCCCCACGAAGACCGCCCGGAGCCCGGCGGTGGGGATGACCCAGACCGCCAGGGTTTTGCCAAGCTGCCCCAGGAAGTCGCGGCGAATAAGCAGGATGCCGACGCGTTCTCGGACGAGGACATAGCGATCCTGACCTCGGCGAAGCCGGAGGGGAAAGAAGACTTTGCTGAGTTCATGTTCGAGGAGTAACTGAGATCGTGGCCCTGATTTTTTTAGCGGGACGGCTGCCCTGAAATCAGAGTGCGCGTAGAACGGTATCGCCCCTGCCGTTGGTCTCAGGAGCGATCTTACGAGCCTCGGGCAATCGTGCTGGTAAAATCAGGGCCCGTCTGCTTTCGAATGTTGCACCATGTTTTAACTAGAATCTCAGTTTCGTTCTCAGCCATAGAGTATGTAATCTAATGCTGGAAACCTCACCGCGTGCGCAGGAGGCCATTTAGCCCATTGTGTCTGCAGCTCGGAATCTCTCTCACAAGCTATTCAGTGCAATTCTCCCGCCCATCCCTGTTCCCCCTGCTTTTTAGGTAACAGACCAATTCCCTGACGCATGCCTTGACTGAAGTTTTATTTTCTTCATGTCACAAGTCAGCTTACATTGACACCGCAATGAATTACTGTGAAAATTCCCTAGTCGCCACCGTCCAGTACCTGTTTGGGTAACCCTGAGGGAGAATTTAGCACAGCCCAACGCGCCCTAACCAGCACGTCTTTCAGGAAACCGGAGCACCTGAAGGAAACCCACACAGACACGGGGAGAACGTGCAGACTCCGCACAGACAGTGACGCAAGCTGGGAATTGAACCCGGATCCTGGCGCTGTGAGGCAGCGGTGCTAACCCACTGTGCCACCGTGTCATCTTTGTGTGGTCAGTGGGACCAGAGCTTGTTAACCAAGCGACACGCCAGGGGTGGAATTTTCCAGCCATTCACACCGGCTGATCCCCACTTGTACTCTTACATAAAGTGGATAATTTTTCCTACAGGATCTAACCTCTGTTAAACAAGCAATGGTGACTCATTTATCCATCAAAAGCCTTTCCCAATACTTGAATACAGTGAACAGGGATTTGACTAAGTGCTAAGTCCCCCCACTCACTCTCCCAACACACACGCACACACACACACACACATAATGTCAAAGACCGTTCTGACTTCCAATGTTGTTGTAACATAGACAGCATCAACCGTCCGCCCACTACATACCTTTCTCAGCTTTGATTCACAGCTTGGGTGACTGACTGTGTGGAGTCTGCAAGTTCTGCCCCCCCCCCCCATGCCTGCATGTGTTTCCTCCCACAGTGAGAAAGACGTGCAACTTAGGTGGATTGGCCATGCTAAATTACCCTTTAGTGTCCAAAGATGTGCAGGTTAGGTGGATTGGCCATGCTAAATTGCCCCTTAGTGTCCAAAGATGTGCAGGTTAGGTGGATTGGCCATGCTAAATTGCCCCTTAGTGTCCAAAGATGTGCAGGTTAGGTGGATTGGCCATGCTAAATTGCGCCTTAGTGTCCAAAGATGTGCAGGTTAGGTGGATTGGCCATGCTAAATTGCTCCTTAGTGTCCAAAGATGTGCAGGTTAGGTGGATTGGCCATGCTAAATTGCCTCTTAATGTCCAAAGATATGCAGGTTAGATGGATTGGCCGTGCTAAATTGCCCCTTAGTGTCCAAAGATATGCAGGTTAAGTGGATTGGCCATGCTAAATTGTCCCTCAGAACAGGTGTTGGAATGTGGTGACTGGGAGATTTTCTCAATAACTGCATTGCAATGTTAATGTAGCCTACTTGTAACACTAATAAAATAAACATTAAACTTAAGGGGCTTTTAAGAGGGTGACACGGTGGCACAGTGATTTGCACTGCCATCTCACAGCGCCAGGGACCTGGGTTCGATTCCCAGTTTGGGTCACTGTCTGTGTGGAGTCTGTATGTTGTCTCCATGTCTGCTTGGGGTTTCCTCCGGGTGCTCCGATTTCCTCTCACAGCCTGAAAGACAAGCTGGTTAGGGTCCCTTCACTGTGCTAAATTCTCCCTCAGCGTTACCCGAACAGACACCGATGTGGCGACTATGGGATTTGCACAGTAACTTCATTGCAGTGTTAATGTAACACTTGCCAGCTGTGGCAATAATAAATAAACTAAACGAGAAATTCAAGTATTGGGAAAGGCTTTTGATGGATAAATGAGTCACCATTGCTTGTTTAACAGAGGTTAGATCCTGTAGGAAAAATTATCCACTTTATGTAAGAGTACAATTCTGTGTCTCTCCCTCCCCTCCCCCTTTTGTTTCCACTTGCCCCTTCCCTTCGACCTATTATCTACATTTTGATGTAAATTTCTTCTTTTATCTAAATAGCTAACATAGCTGCTAGCGATAGCCAGTTGCGAGAATAACCCCAATCAGATTCAATAACCCCAGTAAGATAGGGGCGGTACAGCGGTTAGCACTGCTGTCTCACAGGGACCCGGGCTCAATTCCCGGCTCGGGTCACTGTCTACGTGGAGTCTGCACGCTCTTCCAGTGTCTGCGTGGCTTTCCTCTGGGTGCTCCGGTTTCCCCCCACAGTCCGAAAGATGTGTGGGTTAAGTGGGTTAGCCGTGCTAAGTTGACCCTGATGCCAGGGGACTGGCAGGGTACGTATGTGGGGTTACAGGGAATGGGCTTGACTCGACGGGCTGAATGGCCTCCTTCTCTGCTGTAGGGATCCCATGAAGCGTTTTATGTAATTGCAACAGCTCCATCAAGAACCGAGCGTTGAAGTGTTTTAAAATCCTCGTCCTGCCCCTTTTGTTCGAATGCTGGTGTTCTCCTGACTTTGCCTGCTGGTTTGGTTGGCCCTCACCCTTTGTATTGCCTAACGCGAGCGACACAGGAGTGCAGGAAGTACCAGCCAGCCCCTCGCCGCTTATGCCATCCACTCTCGTGCAATGGCAGCAGTTAGAAAGTTACATGAACTGAGGTTTGTTATAGGGCCATCAGAAGTTCAGGCTGCGGGTGATCCAATCTTCAGGTGTTTCAGGTTCAAGAAGGAGGGAGGACTGTCTCCGATGCTGACTCTCACGAGAAGCAGGAGTGGGCCCTTCGAGGGTTCTCCACCATTCGTTTTGATCTTGGCTGATCATTGAATTCAATACCCTGATACCTCCCATCCCGCAAATCCCTTTAGCCCCCAAGAGACGTATCTAATTTCTTCCCGAAATCACACAACATTCTGTCCTCAACTACTTTCTACTTTCGACTGCTACCCCTGTCTGCGTGGGTTTCCTCCGGCTGCTCCGGTTTGCTCCCACAATCCAAAAGACGCGCTGGTTGGAAGTGCATTGACCTGAACAGGCGTCAGAGTGTGGCGACGAGGGGAATTTCACAATAACTCCATTGCAGTGTTAATGTAAGACTTGCTTGTGACCAATAAATAAACTTTAACTTTGGTAGTGAATTCCACACATTCGCCACCCTCTGGGTGAAAAAATTTCTCCTCACCTCAGTCCTAAAAGGTTTGCACCCTTTCCTCAAACTGTGACCCCTAGTTCTGGACTCCCCACACCATCGGGAACATTCTTTCTGAATCTACCCCTGTCTAACCCTGTTAGAACTTTATCAGTTTCTACAAGATCCCATCTCACTCTTCCAAACTCCAATGAATATAATCCTGACCGGCTTGGTCTCTCCTCGTATAACAGCCTTGCCATCCCAGAACCAGCCTGGTAAACCTTCACTGCGCCTCCTCTATAGCAAGGACATCCTTCCTCAGATAAGGACACCAAAACTGCTTACAATACTCCAGGTGTGGCCTCACCAACGCCATGTACAATCGCAGCAAAACATCCCAATACTCAAATCCTCTCGGTTTCAAGGCCAAAATGCCATTCGCCTGTACAATCGCAGCAAAACATCCCAATACTCAAATCCTCTCGGTTTCAACATACCATTCGCCTTCTTTACTTGCTGCTGTACCTGTGTACTTACTTTCAAACGACTGAATCACTCAACTCAAATTAACAAGGGCAAACTTTATAATAAACACTTCAACAGAAAAATGTCGGTCATATGAGGATGCAATGGCGGGAGTGCAGCAAAGGTTTACCAGGCTGATTCCTGGGATGGCAGGTCTGTGATTTGAGGAGAGACTAAGTCGGTTAGGATTATATTCACTGGAGTTCAGAAGAGCGAGAGGGGGATCTCATAGAAACTTATAAAATTCTAACAGGCTTAGACAGGGGTAGGTTCAGAAAGAATGTTCCCGATGGTGGAGGAGTCGAGAACTAGGGGGTCATAGTTTGAGGGTAAGGGGTAAACCTTTTAGGACTGAGGAGAGGAGAAATTTCTTCACCCAGAGGGTGATGAATGTGTGGAATTCACCCCCACAGAAAGTAATTGAGGCCAAAATGTCGTGTGATTTTAAGAAGAAATTAGATTTGCAGCATGGAAACAGGCCCTTCGGCCCAACTTTCCCATGCCATTTTTTTTAAACCCCTAAGCTAGTTCCAGTTGCCTGCATTTGTCCCATATCTCTCCATACCTTTCTTACTCAGATATCTCAATGCTTTTTAAAAGACAAAATTGTACCCTCCTCTACTACTACCTCTGGCAGCTTGCTCCAGAAACTCAGCACCCTCTGCGTGGAAGAATTGCCCCACTCTTTTGTATCTCACCTCTCTCACCTTAAACCTATGCCCTCTAGTTTTAGACTCCCTTACCTTTGGGAAAGAATGTTGACTATCTAGCTGAT
The DNA here is from genome assembly GCA_024679065.1 of Sphyrna mokarran. Taxonomy (NCBI): domain Eukaryota; kingdom Metazoa; phylum Chordata; class Chondrichthyes; order Carcharhiniformes; family Carcharhinidae; genus Sphyrna; species Sphyrna mokarran. The sequence continues at coordinate 16,689,662 of JAGIQG010000037.1, forward strand.
CTGTGCGCCTCGTTATTTTACAGACCTCTATAAAATCATCCCGTAAACCTCCTCCTGTTCCAGAGAAAAAAGTCCCAGTCCATCCAGCTTCTCCTTCTAACTCAAACCATCAAGTCCCGGCAGCGTCCTAGTAAATCTCTTCTGCGCTCTTTCTAGTTTAATAATATCCTCTCTGTAATAGGGTGACCAGAACTGTCTGCGGTGGTGGACATAGCTCTTGGCGTTAAAGGAATATGGGAGAATCAGAGTATTGAATTCGATGATCAGCCAATGATCAAGATGAATGGCAGAACAGGTTGGAAGGGCTGACTGGCCTCCTCCTGTTTCTGCCTTATCCCGCTAAGCGAGAAAAGAAGGAGCAGCAAGGTTAGTTGTTTAAGGTCAGCTCATGAATGTTGTGCCAGTCCCAGCTCTTGAATAACAGAAGCTTCTAAGGGACTGAGACCCTTCTGAACCCCACTGGTTGGGTTTGATGGTCAGGGTTAGAGGACAGCCCAGCTCAAAAGTCAAGGCAGGGAATCTCCCGCGATGGAGCCGGCACTCTTGTCTCACGCAGGGATGACTATCTGGTTGTCCTCGAGAGGCAAGCGCCCACCCTCTGTTTTTTTTGTGTGTTGTGGGGGGTGCTGCGCGTGGGTCTGGACTCACTGCAGGGGATTTTCTGGGCCAGCCCACTGCTGGGCTGTACGCCTCTTAGAGTCTTCTCCCACCAAACTGTACCAACAGTTTCGCTGCCAATAATTCTAATGAAGTCTATCAGTTGTGCTGGCAGACTGTGGGAACATTTTAAGATTGCCATGGCAACCGTCTGCTGTTGCGATGAGACTCGGCAAAGCTCCAGACCCTGACTAGCTGCATTTTAAAATTCTTTGGTAATAAGTTCCGAATGGATCTGTGCTTAATAGAGTAAGTGTGTGTATGTGAGTGTGTGTCAGAGTGTGTGTGTGTGTGTGTGTATGAGAGTGTATGTGAGTGTGAGAGAGTGTGTTTGTATGTGTGAGAGAAGAGTGTGTATGTGAGAGAGAGAGTGTGTGTGTGTGAGTGAGTGAGTGAGTGTATGTGTGTGTGTTTGTGTGTATGTATGTGAATGTGAATGTGAGTGAGTGTGTGAGAGTGTGTGTGAATGTGTATGTGTGTGTATTTGTGTGTGCCTATGTATGTGTGTGAAAGTGTGTGTTTGTGTGTGTACGTGTGACTGTGTATGTGAGTGCGCGTTTGTGTATGTGAATGTGTGTGTGTGTGAGTGTGCTCAATAGAGTGTTAGGTATGTGTGTTTGGTTGAATATTAGTCTATGAGAGTGGATGAGAGAGCATGTGTGAGAGAGGGAGAATGAGAGAATGTATGAGTGTGTGTGTTTGGTTGAGTGTATGCCTGAGAGTGGGTGAGAAAACGTGGGAGAGTGACTGTGCGTGTGTGTGTGTAAAACCAGGCAGACTGGATTTAAAAGCAAGCAACTGGTGTAAGTGTTTTGCACTGTGACCCTCATCCTTTTCCATTCAGCAAGCTGCACACACTCACACACACATACACACACTGACACACACACACACACACATTCACACACGCTCTCACACACACATTCACACACACACTCACACACGCTCTCTCTCACACACACACACACACAAAATTAACACCTCCCAGTAATCACACGCACCTCCACCTGCAGCAAGAAGCTTTCATGGAACAATCAGACCAGCTTTGGGGGCTCTCATGCCTGGCCCTTCCTTCACCGCAACGTTTGAGATTGTAAAGATTATTGCTCTTTGCAAAACAGTCCAGCATTTGTTATGGTAGTGGATAAGTCCAGAGTTGCTAATAAGGACATTGGTTCAAAGCTGCAGCAAATTCATTTTAGAAATTGTCGCTGTATGGTACGACGTCACCCAAAAAGAAAATTGAGAAGTCTCATAACACCAGGTTAAAGTCCAACAGGTTTATTTGATAGCACAAGCTTTCGGAACACTGCTCCATCATCAGGTGAGTGAAGGAGCAGTACTCAGAAAGCTCGTGCTGCCAAATAAACCAGTTGGACTTTAACGTGGTGTTGTGAGACTTCTTACTGTACCCACTCCAGTCCAACGCCGGCAACTCCACATCAAAAAAGAAGAGTTGACGGAATTCCACCTGTATCAGTCCATTCCCCAATGTCCCGGTATTTCATCCTGATTTCCATGGTCAGAGGACACTATCAGAATCCGAGACACTGCTTACGTTTATGGTTTACTTGTTATTGTCACAAGTCGGCTTATATTAACACTGCAATGAAGTTACCGTGAAAATCCTCCCAGTCGCCACATACTGGCACCTATTCGGGCAGCTCAGTGGCACAGTGGTTAGCACTGATGCATCATGGCATCAGGGATCCGGGTTTGATTCCTGGCTTCGGTCATTGTGCAAGTTCCACACGTTCTCTTCTGTGTCTGCGTGTGCTCCCTGGGTGCTCCGATTTCCTCCCACAGTCCAAAGATGTGCAGGTTAGGTGGATTGGCCATGCTAAATTGCCCCTTAGTGTCCAAAGATGTACAGGTTAGGTGGATTGGCCATGCTACATTGTCCCTTAGTGTCCAAAGATGTGCAGGTTAGGTGGATTGGCCATGCTAAATTACCCCTTAGTGTCCAAAGATGTGCAGGTTAGGTGGTTTGGCCATGCTAAATTGCCCCTTAGTGTCCAAAGATGTACAGGTTAGGTGGATTGCCATGCTAAATTACCCCTTAGTGTCCAAAGATGTGCAGGTTAGGTGGATTGGCCGTGCTACATTGTCCCTTAGTGTCCAAAGATGTGCAGGTTAGGTGGATTGGCCATGCTAAATTACCCCTTAGTGTCCAAAGATGTGCAGGTTAGGTGTTTGGCCATGCTAAATTGCCCCTTAGTGTCCAAAGATGTACAGGTTAGGTGGATTGGCCATGCTAATTACCCCTTAGTGTCCAAGATGTGCAGGTTAGGTGTATTGACCATGCTACATTGTCCCTTAGTGTCCAAAGATGTGCAGGTTAGGTGGTTTGGCCATGCTAAATTGCCCCTTAGTGTCCAAAGATGTACAGGTTAGGTGGATTGGCCATGCTAAATTACCCCTTAGTGTCCAAAGATGTGCAGGTTAGGTGTATTGGCCATGCTAAATTGTCCCTTAGTGTCCAAAGATGTGCTGGTTTGGAGGGATTGGCCATGCTAAATTGCCCTTTAGTGTCCAAAGATGTGCTGATTGGGTAGATTGGTCATGTTAAATTGCACCTTAGAGTCCCAAGATGTGTGGGTTAAATGGATTGGCCACGCTAAATTGTCCCTTAGTGTCATGGAGTCCAGCTAAGGTGAACACATGGGATTATGGGAATAAGGCCTGAGTGGGATTGTGGTCAGTGCGGATTCAGTGGGCCGAATGGCCGCCTTCTGCACTATATGGATTCTATGATCCTTCGAATCCTGCCTCCCTTGTGTGTTGAATCCAGCTCTGCCCTCAAGTGTATCGACACAATCCCCCTCAACCACTCCCGGTGGGAGCGAGCTTTGCATTCTTCCCCTCTCCAAGTGGAAACACTTTGCCTGAATTCCCGATTGGACTTATGAGAGTCCAGCTTAAGTTTGTGACCTTCAGTTTTGGGAAAGCTGCACTGGCAGAGACATCGGGGGGGGGAATTTTGCAGCCACATTTGCTCCCGGACTGGAAATACCCCACCTGAAGTCAATGGACATTTCCGTGGTCCTTGTCCTGTCCGTTGCAAATCCCATGACAGGAAAATTGCGCCCATCTTCTGTGGTCAAACTCCTTCATAATTCCGTCAGCTCATCCCCCAGTTTTAACTTTAATAAGGAAAAAACAAATTCCCAGCCTGTCCGGTTTTTCTGATATTTATGCCTTCTCAGTTCTAGCGTCAAACCACAAATTTTTGCATTTTCTCCCATGAACCATGTGCCCCCGCCTTTTTAACGTAATTGTGGTCCAGAGGAGGACAAGTTGAGTCTCGACTGCGTTAGAGCGATTGGGAGGTGTATAAAATGGAATACAAAATCCCTACAGTGCAGAAGGACGCCATTCAGCCCATCGAGTCTGCCCCGACCACAAACCCACCCAGGCCCTAACGTCGGAACCGTTCACATTTACCCGAGCTAACCTCCCCACGCCCCATTGGGGTCAATTTAGCACAGCCAATGGACCTAACCGCACACCTTTCAGACTGTGGGAGGAAACCAGACCACCCGGAGGAAACCCATGCCGATACAGGAGTGAGAACGTGCAGACTCCACACAGACAGTGACGCAAGTGGGGGGAATCGGACCTGGGTCCCTGGCGCCATGCGACAACGGTGCTTTTAACCACTGAGTCACTGTGCAGCCCCTCGAGGAATAGGTCAAATTGAAGCAAGCATTTATCCTTCCAGCTTAAGCCTGGCTTCGCCCACAGACTCGACGGTAGTTATAAGCGTTTCTTTAAGTTCTTCCAAAGCCTGCAGTTTCTTACGCCGGTGTGACACTGTGTTACTGCTCTCTGAGGGCTGGTTTCTATTTAATGTTGACTCTTTCTCTTTTCTCACGATTATGTGAGCCTTTTGAGTTATTGGGCAATTTTCACCCCTCACTGTTCAAATGCACGTTTGGTTTTTAAAAATAGAAAGGGGGAAAGAAAAGGCGTTCCATTCGTAAATTGTCGATATTTTCCTTCGAGAACTGGACTCAACGTTTGTCACAGTCCCTTGAATCGGGGCCTCAACTCCTTCACCCTAAGAGTAAGTTCCGAGGGAGATATCAGCCAGGGAGAAAAATTGCAATGTACTTCAACTGCCCTTATTTCAAATGTTGATTCACATTAAAAGACCATTGATCTTTGTAGATAGAACTCTGGAAGTTGTCTTGCGATTCTTTTCCCCTGCGTCCGCACTGGCAGTCATTCTTCAGAGTAAGACGTCTCACAACCACCAGGTTGAAGTCCAGCAGGTTTATTTGGTAGCACGGACTTTCAGAGCACTGCTGCTTCATCAAGTGAGTGAAAGAGTAGCGCTCCAAAAGCTCGTGCTACCAAAAATAAAACCCTCTGGACTTTAACCTGGTGGGTGTGAGACTTCTTACTGTGCCCACCCCGGTCCAACACCAGCATCTCCACATCATCTTTCAGAGAGTTAACGAGATGGCTGGGGAGCTAGATGGGCATCAGAGGAGATCTGATAGAGGTGTACAAGATTATGAAGGGGATAGATAGAGTAAACAGGGTTAAGCTTTTTCCTAGGATGGACTCGAATAGCACGAGGGGTCACGGGCTTAGGGTGAGGTGGGTGGTAAGGTATAATTTGGATGCTAGAGGGAGTTTTTTCACACAGAGGGTGGTGGGGGTATGGAATGCGCTGCCAAGTAAAGTGGTGGAGGCAGGCACTCTGGAGTTATTTAAAAAATACTTAGATGGGCACATGAACAGAATGGGAATGGTGGGGTATAGAAAACGGATTTAAAATAGGGATCATGAGCCTTGGGAGTCCCTGGGAAGTGTGTAAATTGATGATGATATTGATGTACTTGTTTTTATCCTAAGGTGCTTTGGTCCACCTTGTTGTCTAACAAGGGGCATACACGCGATGGGTCGAGAGAGGGCTGCTCTTGGATTTTTTTCGAGAGTATCCCAGTGCTTCACGTCGTTAGTGTATGCTTGACCTGGACCATTTGATGGGCAACACGACAGCTCGGTGACTATCGCTGTGCTGTGCAGATACATGGATTTGGGCCTGTGTCTGTGGGAGTTTGCGCATTCTCCCCGTGCTTGCGTGGGTTTTCTCCGGGTGCTCCGGTTTCCTCCCACATCCCAAAGATGTGCTCTTAGGCTAATTGGCAAAACAAATTCTCCCTAAATTGTCTCAAATTTGGTTTTTAATCCATAGATCTATAAACATAGACAGGGATCACGGGTAGAGATGGGAACATCGGGGTGGTGACATGGGCTCGTTGGGCCGAAGGGCCTGTTTCCTGTGCTGTTTTGTTCTTTGTTCTTCTGAGTTAGGTTTAAGTTTTGATTTGATTTATTATTGTCACATGTATTGGGATACAGTGAAAGGTATTGTTTCTTGCTTGCTGTACAGACAAAGCATACTGTTCATGGAGTACATAGGAAAGAAGGATTTGATTTGATTTATTTTTGACACATATTAGGACACAGTGAAAAGTATTGTTTCTTGTGAGGTATACAAAGCATACTGATCATAGAATACACAGGGGAGAAGGATTTGATTTGATTTATTATTGTCACATGGATTGGGATACAGTGAAAAGTATTGTTTGTTGCACGCTATAAAGACAAAACTACTGTTCATAGAGAAGGAAAGGAGAGAGTGCAGAATGTAGTGTTACAGTCACAGCTAGGGTGTAGAGAAACACGAGGTAAGTCCATTAAAAAGTCTAACGGTTGGCACGTGACCTCAGACTTTTGTGCCTTTTTTCCAGTGGAAGAGAGAATGTCCAGGGTGCATGGGGTCCTTGATTACGCCGGCTGCTTTTCCCCGAGGGCAGCGGGAAGTGTAGACAGAGTCAGTGGACGGGGGGCTGGTTTGTGTGATGGATTGGGCTACATTCACAACCTTTTGTAGTTCCTTGCGGTCTTGGTCAGAGCAGGAGCTCCATACCAAGCTGTGATACAACCCAGAAAGAATGCTTTCTATGGTGCATCTGGAGAAGTTGGAGAGAGTCATAGCGGACACGCCACATTTCCTTAGTCTTCTGAGAAAGTAGAGGCGTTGGTGGGGCTTTCTCAACTATAGTGTTGGCATGAGGGAAACCAGTTCAGGTGGTCTGGACACCTAAAATCATGAAGCTCTCAACCTGAGTATTGAAGTTTAGGCAGAATGGGAGGGGGTCTCGCGGATTTTGCAGCCAGCCTTAGGTGCTTCTCAGAGCTTAACACGCTGGCTGTTTGAGACTGACAGGCTTTGCTTTCACATGAGTTCATAGGATGGGGCTCTGGCGTCTAATAGCCATCTCGAATTCCCCTTGAGTTGTTTCTCCAGCACTGAAATCTCAATTATTGGAACAATTAAGATTACATTAGACTGGTGTTGTAGAGTGAGAACTGCTGCAACAAAATACCCGTACCCCAATGTTATACAGTGACAGACCCGTCCCCACCAGTACTGTACCCCAGTGTTATACAGCGACAGACCCGTCCCCACCAGTACTGTACCCCAGTGTTATACAGCGACAGACCCGTCCCCACCAGTACTGTACCCCAGTGTTATACAGCGACAGACCCGTCCCCACCAGTACTGTACCCCAGTGTTATACAGCGACAGACCCGTCCCCACCAGTACTGTACCCCAGTGTTATACAGCGACAGACCCGTCCCCACCAGTACTGTACCCCAGTGTTATACAGCGACAGACCCGTCCCCACCAGTACTGTACCCCAGTGTTATACAGTGACAGACCCGTCCCCACCAGTACTGTACCCCAGTGTTATACAGCGACAGACCCGTCCCCACCAGTACTGTACCCCAGTGTTATACAGTGACAGACCCGTCCCCACCAGTACTGTACCCCAGTGTTATACAGCGACAGACCCGTCCCCACCAGTACTGTACCCCAGTGTTATACAGCGACAGACCCGTCCCCACCAGTACTGTACCCCAGTGTTATACAGCGACAGACCCGTCCCCACCAGTACTGTACCCCAGTGTTATACAGCGACAGACCCGTCCCCACCAGTACTGTACCCCAGTGTTATACAGCGACAGACCCGTCCCCACCAGTACTGTACCCCAGTGTTATACAGCGACAGACCCGTCCCCACCAGTACTGTACCCCAGTGTTATACAGCGACAGACCCGTCCCCACCAGTACTGTACCCCAGTGTTATACAGCGACAGACCCGTCCCCACCAGTACTGTACCCCAGTGTTATACAGTGACAGACCCGTCCCCACCAGTACTGTACCCCAGTGTTATACAGTGACAGACCCGTCCCCACCAGTACTGTACCCCAGTGTTATACAGCGACAGACCCGTCCCCACCAGTACTGTACCCCAGTGTTATACAGCGACAGACCCGTCCCCACCAGTACTGTACCCCAGTGTTATACAGCGACAGACCCGTCCCCACCAGTACTGTACCCCAGTGTTATACAGTGACAGACCCGTCCCCACCAGTACTGTACCCCAGTGTTATACAGTGACAGACCCGTCCCCACCAGTACTGTACCCCAGTGTTATACAGCGACAGACCCGTCCCCACCAGTACTGTACCCCAGTGTTATACAGTGACAGACCCGTCCCCACCAGTACTGTACCCCAGTGTTATACAGTGACAGACCCGTCCCCACCAGTACTGTACCCCAGTGTTATACAGCGACAGACCCGTCCCCACCAGTACTGTACCCCAGTGTTATACAGCGACAGACCCGTCCCCACCAGTACTGTACCCCAGTGTTATACAGCGACAGACCGTCCCCCAGTACTGTACCCCAGTGTTATACAGCGACAGACCCGTCCCCACCAGTACTGTACCCCAGTGTTATACAGCGACAGACCCGTCCCCACCAGTACTGTACCCCAGTGTTATACAGCGACAGACCCGTCCCCACCAGTACTGTACCCCAGTGTTATACAGCGACAGACCCGTCCCCACCAGTACTGTACCCCAGTGTTATACAGCGACAGACCCGTCCCCACCAGTACTGTACCCCAGTGTTATACAGCGACAGACCCGTCCCCACCAGTACTGTACCCCAGTGTTATACAGCGACAGACCCGTCCCCACCAGTACTGTACCCCAGTGTTATACAGCGACAGACCCGTCCCCACCAGTACTGTACCCCAGTGTTATACAGCGACAGACCCGTCCCCACCAGTACTGTACCCCAGTGTTATACAGTGACAGACCCGTCCCCACCAGTACTGTACCCCAGTGTTATACAGTGACAGACCCGTCCCCACCAGTACTGTACCCCAGTGTTATACAGCGACAGACCCGTCCCCACCAGTACTGTACCCCAGTGTTATACAGCGACAGACCCGTCCCCACCAGTACTGTACCCCAGTGTTATACAGTGACAGACCCGTCCCCACCAGTACTGTACCCCAGTGTTATACAGCGACAGACCCGTCCCCACCAGTACTGTACCCCAGTGTTATACAGTGACAGACCCGTCCCCACCAGTACTGTACCCCAGTGTTATACAGTGACAGACCCGTCCCCACCAGTACTGTACCCCAGTGTTATACAGTGACAGACCCGTCCCCACCAGTACTGTACCCCAGTGTTATACAGCGACAGACCCGTCCCCACCAGTACTGTACCCCAGTGTTATACAGCGACAGACCCGTCCCCACCAGTACTGTACCCCAGTGTTATACAGAGACAGACCCGTCCCCACCAGTACTGTACCCCAGTGTTATACAGAGACAGACCCGTCCCCACCAGTACTGTACCCCAGTGTTATACAGCGACAGACCCGTCCCCACCAGTACTGTACCCCAGTGTTATACAGTGACAGACCCGTCCCCACCAGTACTGTACCCAGTGTTATACAGCGACAGACCCGTCCCCACCAGTACTGTACCCCAGTGTTATACAGCGACAGACCCGTCCCCACCAGTACTGTACCCCAGTGTTATACAGCGACAGACCCGTCCCCACCAGTACTGTACCCCAGTGTTATACAGTGACAGACCCGTCCCCACCAGTACTGTACCCCAGTGTTATACAGCGACAGACCCGTCCCCACCAGTACTGTACCCCAGTGTTATACAGCGACAGACCCGTCCCCACCAGTACTGTACCCCAGTGTTATACAGCGACAGACCCGTCCCCACCAGTACTGTACCCCAGTGTTATACAGCGACAGACCCGTCCCCACCAGTACTGTACCCCAGTGTTATACAGTGACAGACCCGTCCCCACCAGTACTGTACCCCAGTGTTATACAGTGACAGACCCGTCCCCACCAGTACTGTACCCCAGTGTTATACAGTGACAGACCCGTCCCCACCAGTACTGTACCCCAGTGTTATACAGTGACAGACCCGTCCCCACCAGTACTGTACCCCAGTGTTATACAGTGACAGACCCGTCCCCACCAGTACTGTACCCCAGTGTTATACAGTGACAGACCCGTCCCCACCAGTACTGTACCCCAGTGTTATACAGCGACAGACCCGTCCCCACCAGTACTGTACCCCAGTGTTATACAGCGACAGACCCGTCCCCACCAGTACTGTACCCCAGTGTTATACAGCGACAGACCCGTCCCCACCAGTACTGTACCCCAGTGTTATACAGCGACAGACCCGTCCCCACCAGTACTGTACCCCAGTGTTATACAGTGACAGACCCGTCCCCACCAGTACTGTACCCCAGTGTTATACAGCGACAGACCCGTCCCCACCAGTACTGTACCCCAGTGTTATACAGCGACAGACCCGTCCCCACCAGTACTGTACCCCAGTGTTATACAGTGACAGACCCGTCCCCACCAGTACTGTACCCCAGTGTTATACAGCGACAGACCCGTCCCCACCAGTACTGTACCCCAGTGTTATACAGTGACAGACCCGTCCCCACCAGTACTGTACCCCAGTGTTATACAGCGACAGACCCGTCCCCACCAGTACTGTACCCCAGTGTTATACAGTGACAGACCCGTCCCCACCAGTACTGTACCCCAGTGTTATACAGCGACAGACCCGTCCCCACCAGTACTGTACCCCAGTGTTATACAGCGACAGACCCGTCCCCACCAGTACTGTACCCCAGTGTTATACAGCGACAGACCCTGTCCCCACCAGTACTGTACCCAGTGTTATACAGAGACAGACCCGTCCCCACCAGTACTGTACCCCAGTGTTATACAGAGACAGACCCGTCCCCACCAGTACTGTACCCCAGTGTTATACAGCGACAGACCCGTCCCCACCAGTACTGTACCCCAGTGTTATACAGTGACAGACCCGTCCCCACCAGTACTGTACCCCAGTGTTATACAGTGACAGACCCGTCCCCACCAGTACTGTACCCCAGTGTTATACAGCGACAGACCCGTCCCCACCAGTACTGTACCCCAGTGTTATACAGCGACAGACCCGTCCCCACCAGTACTGTACCCCAGTGTTATACAGTGACAGACCCGTCCCCACCAGTACTGTACCCCAGTGTTATACAGCGACAGACCCGTCCCCACCAGTACTGTACCCCAGTGTTATACAGCGACAGACCCGTCCCCACCAGTACTGTACCCCAGTGTTATACAGCGACAGACCCGTCCCCACCAGTACTGTACCCCAGTGTTATACAGCGACAGACCCGTCCCCACCAGTACTGTACCCCAGTGTTATACAGTGACAGACCCGTCCCCACCAGTACTGTACCCCAGTGTTATACAGCGACAGACCCGTCCCCACCAGTACTGTACCCCAGTGTTATACAGCGACAGACCCGTCCCCACCAGTACTGTACCCCAGTGTTATACAGCGACAGACCCGTCCCCCAGTACTGTACCCCAGTGTTATACAGCGACAGACCCGTCCCCACCAGTACTCCCAGTGTTATACAGCGACAGACCCTCCCACCAGTACTGTACCCCAGTGTTATACAGCGACAGACCCTCCCCACCAGTACTGTACCCCAGTGTTATACAGTGACAGACCCGTCCCCACCAGTACTGTACCCCAGTGTTATACAGCGACAGACCCGTCCCCACCAGTACTGTACCCCAGTGTTATACAGTGACAGACCCGTCCCCACCAGTACTGTACCCCAGTGTTATACAGTGACAGACCCGTCCCCACCAGTACTGTACCCCAGTGTTATACAGCGACAGACCCGTCCCCACCAGTACTGTACCCCAGTGTTATACAGCAGACCCGTCCCCACCAGTTGTACCCAGTGTTATACAGCGACAGACCCGTCCCCACCATACGTACCCCAGTGTTTACAGCGACAGACCCGTCCCCACCAGTACTGTACCCCAGTGTTATACAGCGACAGACCCGTCCCCACCAGTACTGTACCCCAGTGTTATACAGCGACAGACCCGTCCCCACCAGTACTGTACCCCAGTGTTATACAGCGACAGACCCGTCCCCACCAGTACTGTACCCCAGTGTTATACAGCGACAGACCCGTCCCCACCAGTACTGTACCCCAGTGTTATACAGTGACAGACCCGTCCCCACCAGTACTGTACCCCAGTGTTATACAGTGACAGACCCGTCCCCACCAGTACTGTACCCCAGTGTTATACAGTGACAGACCCGTCCCTACCAGTATTGTACCCCAGTGTTATACAGTGACAGACCCGTCTCCACCAGTACTGTACCCCAGTGTTATACAGTGACAGACCCGTCCGCACCAGTACTGTACCCCAGTGTTATACAGTGACAGACCCGTCCCCACCAGTACTGTACCCCAGTGTTATACAGTGGCAGACCCGTCCCCACCAGTACTGTACCCCAGTGTTATACAGTGACAGACCCGTCCCCACCAGTACTGTACCCCAGTGTTATACAGTGACAGACCCATTCTCACCAGTACTGTATCCCAGTGTTATAGAGTGACAGACCCGTCCCCGCCAGTACTCTACCCCAGTGTTATACAGTGACAGAACCGTCCCCACCAGTACTGTACCCCAGTGTTATACAGCGACAGACCCGTCCCCACCAGTACTGTACCCCAGTGTTATACAGTGACAGACCCGCCCCCACCAGTACTGCACCCCAGTGTTATACAGTGACAGACCCGCCCCCACCAGTACTGTACCCCAGTGTTATACAGTGACAGACCCGTCCCCACCAGTACACTACCACAACTTATTTTGATCACTTCCCATCATCTGTTGCTAAAACTGGGACAGTGCAGTGTAGGCTGCTTGTGTAGTCAAGAAGTCACTCTTGGTGTGAGTGCCTGTCCCTTTAAGTAGACAGGGGCAGGAAACCTATTCCTTTACGGCATCAGTGCTGGGTTGGCTGCTCGTCCCTTTAAGGGTACTTTGCCGGGCTGGGGTCCCTACACCTGTAAGCAGAGAGGGATGGGAGGACTGCCCCTTTGAGGAGACCGATGTGAGGTGCCTGCCCTTTTAAGGAATCTGTGATAATGTGGGATGCATACCCTTTTAAGGAGACAGTGTCAGAGTGTGGTGCCTGATCCTTTAAGGAGGCAGTGCCGTGATGGTGAGTCTGTCACTTTAAGGAGACAGTACTGGAGCAGGGTGCTAATCCTTTTAAGGAGACGTTTCCAAGGCAAGATTCCCACCCCTTTAAGGAGGGGTGTGCCACAGCAAGATGCATGTCCCTTTAAGGAGTCAGTGCGGGGCTTAGTGCCTGTTCCTTTAAAGAGATAATGCCTTGGTTGGGTTCCAGAAATGTTTGCCTATCCCTTTAAGGAGACCAGGGCTGGGTGCCTGTCCCTTTAAGGAGACAGTTCAGTGGAGTGTGTCCCTTTAGGCAGATTGTGTCTGGGCGTTGTGCCTGACCCTTTAAGGAGACAGTGCTGGAGCAGCATGCCTGTCCTTTTAAGAAGACATTGCCAATGCATGTCCCTTTAAGGACAGTGCTGGGGCAGGGTGCCTGCCCCTTTAAGGATACAGTTCTGGATTTGAGTGTCTGTCCCTTTAAGGAGAGAGAGGGCAAAGGGCAGGATGTTTGTCCATTTAAGGAACTAATGCCAGGGTTTGGTACGTGCCTCTTTAAGAAGATTGTGCTGGGAGGGGGGGGGGTCGGTTCTCGTCCCTTTCAGGAGAACATGCCTTGATTGGTCGCTTGTCCCTTTTAGAAGACTGGGACAACGTGCCTGAACCTTTAAGGATGTAGTGTCAGAGTGGGTGCCTGTCTATATAAGGAGGCAGTTCAGTGGAGAGCACTTGCCCCTTTAAGGAGATAATGCTGGGTGCCTGCCCCTTTAAGATGTCAGTGCCAGGTGCCTGCATCTTTAAAGATTCAGTGCCATGCTGGGATGCCTGCCTCTTCGCGGAGACAGTTCTGGGGTAGCGTGTTTGGCCCTTTAAGAAGAGAGTGCTGGTGTGTTGTGCCTGTCCCTTTAAGAAGACAGTGCCAGGGCAGTTGCCACCAGCTTTAAGGGGCTAGTGTCAGAGTGGGGTGCCTGTCCCTTTAAGGAGCCTGTGTTGGGACAGATTCCTGTCCCTTTATGAAGAATAGTTTGATGGAGAATGCCTGTCACTTTAAGAAGTCAGTGCCAGGGCAAGGTGGCTGCCCTTTTAAGGAGACCGTGACAGAATGGCTTGCCTGTCACCTTAAGGAATCAATGCCAGGATCAGGTACCTGCTCCTTGAAGGAGATGGTGCCTGAGTGGGATACCTGCCCCTTTAAGGAGTCAGTACTAGGGCAGGTGCCTGTCCCTTTAAGGAGACAATTCAGTGGTGAGTTCTTGTCCCTTTAAGGAGTTAGTGCCAGGCTAGTGTGCCTGTCCCTTTAAGGCAGGGTGCCTGCCCCTTAAAGAAACAGCACCAGGGGCAGTGTGCAAATCCCTTTAAGGAGACAGTGCCGGGAGAGGGGCGGGGCGGTGTGCATATCCTTTAAGGATTTAGTGCTGGGATGGGGTGACTGCCCCTTTAAGAAGAAGGTACAGGGGGTTGACTGCCTGTCCCTTTAAGGTGAAAATACTGGGGCGGGTGCTGATCCCTTTAAGGAGTCAGGGTTAGGTGCCTGTTTCTTTAAGGAGATGGTGCCCATGAGTGGGGGGGGGGTGTGGGGGTTGCCTGCCCCTTTAAGGAGGCAGTGCCAGAGCTGGGTGCCGATCCCTTTAAGGAGTCAGTGCTGCAACCAGGGGGTGCCTGTCCCTTTAAGCATTCCCAGCTTCCCGGGCTGGAGTGAGCGGATATCCGTGCCCCCGGAGCTCTGGATACAGATAGACCGGCACCGGGCACATAGTGAGGGAGAGGCCACAGACACAGTAAGCGAGAGAGGCCAGGAACAGAGAGAAAGAGGCCGGGAAAGATTGAGAGAGGCCGGGGATAGAGAGAGAGAGAGAGGCCGGGGATAGAGAAAGACAGAGAAAGGCTGGGGACAGATTGAAGAGAGAGAGAGAGGCTGGAGATAGAGAGAGGGAGAAAGGCTGGGGACAGATTGAGAGAGAGACGCCAGAGATAGAGAGAGAGAGAGAGAGGTAAAGGCCGGGGACAGATTGGCCAGGGATAGAGAGAGAGAGAAAGGCCGGGGACAAATTGAGAGAGAGAGAGGCTGGAGATAGAGAGAGAGACGCCAGAGATAGATAGAGAGAGAAAGGCTGGGAACAGATTGGCCAGCAATAGAGGGAGAGAGAAAGGCTGGGGACAAATTGAGAGAGAGAGAGAGAAAGAGGCTGGGGATAGAGAGAGAGAAAGGCTGGGGATAGAGAGAGAAAGGCTGGGGATAGAGAGAAAGAGAGAGGCTGGGGACAGATTGAGAGAAAGAGAGAGGCTGGGGACAGATTGAGAGAAAGAGAGAGGCTGGGGACAGATTGAGAGAAAGAGAGAGGCTGGGGACAGATTGAGGGAAAGAGAGAGGCTGGGGGCCGACTGAGAGAGAGAGAGAGAAGTCAGGGATAGAGAGAGAGAGAGAGAGAGAAGCTGGGGATAGACAGAGAGGGAGAGAAAGAAAGAGTTCGGGGAGCCCTCAAGAGTAGTGCAGAGAGAGATTGAGAGACAGAGTCAGGGGTTGAGACACAGACAGAGACACACTGACTGAGAGACAGAGCCACAGAGAGAGAGAGAGACAGACTTAGAGAGACTGAGACAGAAATTGTAAGAGAGAGAGAGAGAGGGGCAGAGACACAGACACAGAGAGACTAAGAGAGCCTGGTAGCCAGGCAGAGACTCTGATCCAGAGACAGGGGCGTAGCAGACTCACTGAGGGTCAATGCCAGCCAATTCCTGACCCTTTATCCTCCCCCTTCCCCATCTCACCCCCTCCCCTCCCTCTTTCCCATCTCACCCCCTCCCCTCCCTCTTTCCCTGTCCTGTCTTCCTCCTCCTCCTCACCGAACCCTCCTCCTCCCCCCCCCTCTGTCTCTCCCTCCGTCTCTCCCCTCTTAGTTTCTCCCCCTCCCTCCCCCCTCCCTCCCCCCTCCTCCCCGCCCCCCACTCCCTCCCCGCCCCCCCACTCTCTCCCCACTCTTCCCTCCCCTCCCCCCACTCCTTCCCCTCTTCCTTTCCCTTTTCTCTCCCTCTCCTCCCTCCCTCCCCCTCCCTCTCCCCCTCCCTTCCCCCCGATCCCCTCCCTCCTCCACTTCCCTCTCCATCCCCCCCCCCTTCCCCCCTCTCTCCCTTCCCCTCTCCGCTTCTCCTCTATCCCCTCCCACAGTTGAATCTGCACTTGCTTCTCCTCCCTCCCTCCTCCCCTTTGAAGGGGTAGGTAAGGGGGGAGGAGGAGGAGGAAGAGGGGGTTCGGGGAGGAGGAGGAGGGGGGGGGGTAATTGTTTTTAAAAAAGAAAAGGCACCTGGATTGCTGCAGAGAAAGATCCCGCCGGTTTTGTGGAATATTAACAGGTGAACAATTGGAAGGAAGGTGCGGTGGCAACTCCAGTCGAGTGAGTAAGCTTTTGCCTTTACACTCCATACCCCTTATACCCCTGTTTGCTGGGCGCAAAACCCGTAACTATTCAACAGAGCGTTCAAGAGTGCTTGGGATTGATTATTGGAACGGTGAGCATGCGGAGCGTGGGCAGGGGAACGGCACAGTGACAACGTTATACTGGAGAGCCAGTACCAGCGGCAATGGGACGAATGGCCTCCTGTGAAATTGCAGGAATAATCCCCAAAAAATGCCTATCTTGTTCTTTCTCTGCACCCTAGCTACGACTGTAACACTACCTTCTGCACCCCTCCTTTCCTTCTCCACGAACAGTATGCTTTGTCTGTATAGCGCGCAAGAAACAATACTTTTCACTGTATCGCAATACATGAGACAACAATGAATCAAATCAAATCCTTCTCCCCTGTGTACTTAGAACATAGAACTGTACAGCACAGTGCAGGCCCTTCTGCCCTCGATATTGTGCCGAGTTACTCTATGAACAGTACACTTTGTTTGAATAGCGCGCAAGAAATAATATTTCTCACTGTACCCCAATACATGTGACAATAATAAATCAAATCAAATCCTTCTCCCCTATGTACTTAGAACATAGAACACAAGTACAGGCCCTTCTGCCCTCGATGTTGTGCTGAGTTACTCTATGAACAGTATGCTTTGTTTGAATAGTGCGCAAGAAACAATACTTTTCACTGCCTCCCAATACATGTGACAATAATAAATCAAATTCTTCTCCCCTGTGCACTCTATTTATACACGTGGAGGCTTTGGAGAGGGGTATAGAAAAGATTTACCAGGGTGTTGCCCTGGTATGGAGGGCATTGGCTCTGAGGAGAGGTTGGAGAAACTTGGTTTGTTCCCACTGGAGCGACGGAGCGAGCGACCTGATAGGAATCTACAAGATTATGAGGGGCGCGGACAGAGTGGATAGTCAGAAGCTTTTTTTCCCCAGGGTGGAAGAGTCAATTACTGTGGGGGGCACAGGCTTAAGGTGCGAGGGGCAAAGTTTAAAGGAGATGTACAAGGCAAGTTTTTTTACGCAGAGGGTGCTGGGTGCCTAGAACTCGCTGTCAGGGGGAGGTAGTGGAAGTGGATATGATATTGACTTTTAAAGGGTGTCTTGACAGATATGTGGATAGGATGGGAATAGAGGGGTATGGTCCCCGGAAGGGTAAGGGATTTTAGTTCAGTTGGACAGCATGGTCAGTGCAGACTTGGAGGGCCGAAGGGCCTGTTTCTGTGCTGTAATTTTCTTTGTTCCTTGTAAACATTATGCTTTGTCTGTATAGTGCGCAAGAAACAATACTTTTCACTATATCCCAATACATGTGACAATAATAAATCAAATCCATTTCCCCTATGTACTTTATGAACAGTATGCTTTGTCCCTCTCCATCAACCACTCCCAGGACAGATACAGCACAGGGTTAGATACAGAGTAAAGCTCTCCCTACACTGTCCCCCCATCAAACACTCCCAGGACAGATACAACACGGGGTTAGATACAGAGTAAAGCTCCCTCTACACTGTCCCCCATCAAACACTCCCAGGACAGGTACAGCACGGGGTTAGATACAGAGTAAAGCTTCCTCTACACTGTCCCCATCAAACACTCCCAGGACAGGTACAGCACGGGGTTAGATACAGAGTAAAGCTCCCTCTACACTGTCCCCCATCAAACACTCCCAGGACAGGTACAGCACGGGGTTAGATACAGAGTAAAGCTCCCTCTACACTGTCCCCCATCAAACACTCCCAGGACAGGTACAGCACGGGGTTAGATACAGAGTAAAGCTCCCTCTACACTGTCCCCCCATCAAACACTCCCAGGACAGGTACAGCACGGGGTTAGATACAGAGTAAAGCTCCCTCTGCACTGTCCCCCATCAAACACTCCCAGGACAGGTACAGCACGGGGTTAGATACAGAGTAAAGCTCCCTCTACACTGTCCCCCATCAAACACTCCCAGGACAGGTACAGCACGGGGTTAGATACAGAGTAAAGCTCCCTCTACACTGTCCCCCCATCAAACACTCCCAGGACAGGTACAGCACGGGGTTAGATACAGAGTAAAGCTCCCTCTACACTGTCCCCCATCAAACACTCCCAGGACAGGTACAGCACGGGGTTAGATACAGAGTAAAGCTCCCTCTACACTGTCCCCCATCAAACACTCCCAGGACAGGTACAGCACGGGGTTAGATACAGAGTAAAGCTCCCTCTACACTGTCCCCCATCAAACACTCCCAGGACAGGTACAGCACGGGGTTAGATACAGAGTAAAGCTCCCTCTACACTGTCCCCCATAACACTCCCAGGACAGGTACAGCACGGGGTTAGATACAGAGTAAAGCTCCCTCTACACTGTCCCCCATCAAACACTCCCAGGACAGGTACAGCACGGGGTTAGATACAGAGTAAAGCTCCCTCTCCACTGTCCCCCATCAAACACTCCCAGGACAGGTACAGCACGGGGTTCGATACAGAGTAAAACTCCTCTACACTGTCCCCCCATCAAACACTCCCAGGACAGGTACAGCACGGGGTTAGATACAGAGTAAAACTCCTCTACACTGTCATTGTGGTGTGACCCCCAAAGGTTGTTGGGTGGCCGGGGGTCTATTTTAAGTGGGATTTATTAACTCCGCTCACATCCACGTCGCTCAGCTGTGTGGATTTGTTAATCATCACGCATTTCTAATTCTGATCCAGGAACTAGGATAACAGGGTAAATCAGAGTGATACATTACCATCCAGATTGGCAGGGACATAAGTATATACAATCTGGAAGATCAGAAGTAGCAGTAGGAACGGGATGGGGCTTTAGTAGCAGAGCCCCCTCGTCCCCTCCAACTGTTCAAGTTTGCTGACGATACCATCATAGTGGGTCGGATCTCAAACAATGACAAGACAGAATACAGCAATGAGGTAGAGAATCTGGTGAACTGGCGCGGTGACAATAATCTCAATGTCAACCAAACGAAGGAGATTGTCAGCAACTTCAGGAAGCATAGAGGAGAACGTGCCCCTGTCTACATCAATGGGGACAAAGTAGGAAGAGTGGAGAGCTTCAGGTTTTTAGGTCTCCAGATTACCAACAACCTGTCCTGATTATCCCCCCCCCATGCCGACGCTATAGTTAAGAAAGCCCACCAATGGCTCTACTTTCTCAGAAGATGAAGGAAATGTGACATGTCAACTATGATTCTCACCAACTTTACAGATGTACCATGGAAAGCATCCTTTCTGGTTGTATCACAGCTTGGTGTGGGGCCCCTGCTCTGCCCAAGACCGCGTGGAACTGCAAAAGGTCGTGAATGTAGCCCCAATCCCATCACGCAAACCAGCCTCCCATTCATTGACTCTGTCTACACTTCCCACTGCCTCGGGGGAAAAGCAGCCGGCATAACGAAGGACCCCCACACATCCCCGGACATTCTCTCTTCCACCTTCTTCCGTCGGAAAAAAGATACAAGTCACATACCAACAGACTGTGAAAATTCCCACACTCTGCCGCCTGTTTGGGTAACACCGAGGGAGAATTTAGCACGGCCAATGCACCACAACCTGCACGTCTTTCGGACAGTGGGAGGAAACTGGAGGAAACCCAGCAGACATGGGGAGAATGTAGAGCCTCCGCACAGACTCTTGCTAACTGCTGGCTTTGCAATGGGGCTGAGCTATTTTCAGGTGAGTCTGGGGAGGCAGGACTGTTGACCGTGCTGTGGAAATCAAAAACATCCAACACGTCCAATGTATGTCTTACTTTTTTTAGGGCGAATGACACTTTGGCAGACGAAAAGCAACAGCTCAGCGACACAGTGGTTATCGCTGCCCCCTCACAGTGCCAAGGACCCGGATTCAATTCCCAGCTTGGGTCATTGTCTGTGCGGACTCTGCACATTCTCCCCGTGTCTGTGTGGGTTTCCTCCAGGTGCTCCAGTTTCCTCCCACAGCCCAAAGATGCGCTTCTTAGGGTGCACTGACTGTGCTAAATTGTTCCTTAGTGGCCAAAGATCATACAATCCTACAGTGCAGAAAGAGGCCATTTGGCCCATTGAGTCTGCATTGATCACAATCCTACCCTAGTCTTCTCCCTATTACCCCGTACACTTACTCTAGCTAGTCCCCGGAAGCTAGGAGCAATTTATCATGGCCAATCCACCTAACCTGCAAACCTTTGGACACGAAGGGGCAATTTAGCACAGCCAATCCACCTAACCTGTACATCTTTGGATACCAAGGGGCAATTTAGCATGGCCAATTCACCTAACCTGTACATCTTTGGACACAAAGGGGCAATTTAGCATGGCCAATCTACCTAACCTGTACATCTTTGGACACCAAGGAGAAATTTAAGAATGGCCAATCCACCCAACCTGTACATCTTTGGACACCAAGGGGCAATTTAGCATGGCCAATCCACCTAACCTGTACATCTTCGGACACCAAGGGGCAATTTAGCATGGCCAATCCCCCTAACTTGCAGTTCTTTGGACACAGAGACAACTTAGCTTCGCTAGGGCACACTAACCTCATGTCCTTTGGACTGTGGGAGGAAACCAGAGCACCCAGAGGAAACGCACGCAGACACGGGGAGAACGTGCAGACTCCTCACAGACAGTGATCCGAGGACGCGACTTGGCGCTGTGAGGCAGCAGTGCTAACCTACTGTACTGGTACTGGCACTGGTTAGGTGGATTTGCCATGCTAAATTGCCCCCTTTAATATCAGGAGGTTTAGCATGGTAAATATTTGCATAGAGCCTGGGTGGATGGCTCGCAACTGCACTTAGGCAACTCAGGATTAGATAACAAATGCTGTCCAGCCAACAATGCCAGTGTCTCTCAAATGAATTAAAAGATTTACAAGGATGTTACCAGGACTGGGAGGTTTAAATTATAAGGAGAGGCTGGATAGGTTCCCTGGAGTGTCGGAGGATAAGGGGTGATTTTGTAGAAGTTTATGATGAGGTTTTTTTCCCCAGGGTAAGGGGAGGGCAAAACTAGAGGATGTATGTTTAACCCAAAAGATGTGCCGGTTAGGGGGATTGGCCATGCTAAATTGCCCCTTAGTGTCCAAAGATGTGCGGGTTAGGTGGATTGACTATGCTAAATTGCCCCTTAGGGTCCAAAGATGTGCAGGTTAGGTGGATTGGCCATGCTAAATTGTCCCCAAGTTTCCAAAGATGTACAGGTTAGGAGCTAAGTTCTCCTTGTTACCCTAACAGGCACCGGAATGTGGTGACTAGCGGGATTTTCGTAGTAACTTCATTGAGGTGTTAATGTAAGCCTTACTTGTGATGCTGACAAATAAACTTAAATTGACCTTAGTGTTGGAGGGGGGGATTAACAGGGTAAATATGCGGGGTTATGGAGATAAGGGTGGGATTGTGGTCAGTACAGGCTCGATAGACCGAATGGCCACCTCCTCACTGTGAGGATTCTATGATTCTAAACGCTACAGTTTCCAACATACTCGTAGTTGGAAAATGCTGCAATTCGGGAATTTTGGTGCAAGGTACCCCGACAGAAATGGGCACCCCTGCCATGGTGAGTTGGGGGACCATTCTTGGAGTGCGGGTGATTTACAGAGCCTCCTTTAGGAAGTGTCCGGTTGTAAGTAAACCCAGGTCTATTGACTGTACAACCCCAGAACAAAGCCAAGCTTTGACCAGACAGTCAGTGGCTGCTTCAGAATACCACGGGGTGAGGTGTTGTGACTGATGCCATTAAGCAAACCTTCAAGGCTAGAAAAACGATGTGTGTAGGGCCAGGAGAGCCTTGCCCTACTGGCTGAACTATATCAGGGCCATCCTGGGGTGAACGGCTGCAGAGACAATAATCTCTCCCTCGATGTCGACAAAATGAAGGAGATTGTCATCGACTTCAGGAAGCGTAGAGGAGAACATCCTCCTGTCTACATTAATGGGGAGAAAGTAGAAAAGGTCGAGAACTTTAAGTTTTTAGGTGTCCAGATCACCAACAACCTGTCCTGGTCCCTCCCATGCCGACACTATAGTTAAAAAAGCCCCACCAACGCCTCCACTTTCTCAGAAGACTAAGGAAATTTGGCACGTCTGCTACGACTCTCACCAACTTTTACAGATGCACCATTAGAAAGCATCCTTTCTGGTTGTATCACAGCTTGGTATGGGGCTCCTGCTCTGCCCAAGACCACAAGGAACTGCAAAGGGTCGTGAATGTAGCCCAATCCATCACGCAAATCAGCCTCCCATCCATTGACTCTGTCTACACTTCCCGCTGCCTCAGGAAAAGCAGCCGGCATTATTAAGGACCTGCTGCACCCTGGACATTCTCTCTTCCACCTTCTTCCTTCAGGAAAAATATGCAAAAGTCTGAGGTCACGTACCGACCAACTCAAGAACAGCTTCTTCCCTGCTGCTGTCAGACTTTTGAATGGACCTACCCTCGCATTAAGTTGATCTTTCTCTGCACGGTAGCAATGACTGTAACACTACATTCCGCACTCTCTCCTTTCCTTCTCTGTGAATGGTATGCTTTGTCTGTATAGCGTGCAAGAAACAATACTTTTCACTGTATCCCAATACTTCTTGAGTCAGTTGGTATGTGACATCAGAGTTTTATGTCTTTTTCCCCGACGGAAGAAGATGGAAGAGAGAATGTCCGGGGTGCGTGGGATCCTAGATATGCTGGCTGCTTTTCCCGAGAAATGTAGACAGAGTGAATGAGTCATTAGCGTGCCATACAAACAAAGCATACCCTTCATAGAGAGTGCAGAATGTAGCGTTACAATCATAGCTGGGCTGCAGAGAAAGGTCAACTTAATGCGAGGGTAGGGTCCATTCAAAAGTCTGACAGCAGCAGGGAAGAAGCTGTTCTTGAGTCGGTCGGTACGTGACCTCAGACTTTTGAATCTTTTCCCTGATGGAAGAGAGAATGTCCGAGATGCAAGAGGTCCTCGATTATGCCGGCTGCTTTTCTGAAGGCAGCAGGAAGTGTAGACAGAGTCAATGGGTGGGAGGCTGGTTTGTGTGATGGATTGGGTATGTTCATGACCTTTTGTAGTTCCTAGCAGTCTTGGACAGAGCAGGAGCCATAAGAAGCTGTGATACAACCAGAAAGAATGCTTTCTCTGGTGCATCTGTAGATGATGTGCACATTAGGTGGATTGGCAATGCAAAAGTGCCCTTTAGTATCCAAAGATGTGTGGGTTAGGTGGATTGGCCATTCTAAATTGTCCCTTAGTGTCCAAAGATGTGCAGGTTAGGTGGATTGACCATGCTAAATTGCCCCTTAGTGTCCAAAGATGTGCAGGTTAGGTGGATTGGCCGTGCTAAATTGCCCCTTAGTGTCCAAGATGGGCAGGTTAGGTGATTGTCCGTGCTAATTGCCCCTTAGTGTCCAAGATGTGCAGGTTAGGTGGATTGACCGTGCTAAATATTGCCCCTTAGTGTCCAAAGATGTGCAGGTTAGGTGGATTGACCATGCTAAATTGCCCCTTAGTGTCCAAAGATGTACAGGTTAGGTGGATTGGCCGTGCTAAATTGCCCCTTAGTGTCCAAAGATGTACGGATTAGATGGATTGGCCATTCTAAATTGTCCCTTAGTGTCCAAAGATGTGCAGGTTAGGTGGATTGGCCGTGCTAAATTGTCCCTTAGTGTCCAAAGATGTGCAGGTTAGTGTATTGGCCATGCTAAATTGCCCCTTAGTGTCCAAAGATGTACGGATTAGATGGATTGGCCATGCTAAATTGCCCCTTAATGTATGTTCGGGGGACTAGCAGGGTAATACTTGGGGATAGGGTAGGCCTGGATAAGAATCTCATTAGGGGAGCTAGTACAGACTGGAGGGTTGAATTGCCCCCTCCTGCACTGTAGGAGTTCTATCTTAGCCCCTGTTTAAACCAGGTTAGAGTCATTGCATGATGTAAGTGTTGTGACCTAACCCTTTACCCTAGTGCTATATTTAGACCGTGTGAAATGAGATGACACATTTAGGAGTAGGTTTCCATTGGAGTTGAGTGCGTTGTGCGTCCCTCATAGAATCCACGTGAATCTTGCTTCACTGATCTCCCACTGAATTTCAACAGCCTGGGGAGCGGGCCGAGAGACTGGATTAATTATTGTCACATGTATTGGGATACAGTGAAAAGTATTGTTTCTTGCGCGCCATACAGACAAAGCGTACTGTTCATAGAGTACATAGGATTTGATTCATTATTGTCACACATATTGGGATACAGTGAAAAGTATTGTTTCTTGCGCGCTATACAGACAAAGCATACTGTTCATAGAGTACATAGAGGAGAAGGATTTGATTTGATTTATTATTGTCACATATATGGGGATACAGTTTCTTGCGTGCTATACAAAGCATAACGTTCACAGAGAAGGAAAGGAGAGGGTGCAGAATGTAGTGTTACAGTCACAGCTAGGGTGTAGAGAACAAAGAACAAAACAGCACGGGAAACAGGTCCTTCGGCCCAATGAGCCCGCACCGCCACCCCGATGTTCCCACCTCTACCCGCGATCCCTGTCCATGTTTATAGATCTATGGATTAAAAACCAAATTTGAGACAATTTAGGGAGAATTTGTTTTGCCAATTAGCCTAAGAGCACATCTTTGGGATGCGGGAGGAAACCTGAGCGCCTGAGAAAAAACGCAAGCACGGGGAGAATTGCGCAAACTCCCACAGACACAGTCTGACAGCAGCAGGAAGAAGCTGTTCTTGAGTCGGTTGGTACGTGACCTCAGACTTTTGTATCTTTTTCCCAATGGAAGAAGGTGGAAGAGAAAATGTCCGGGGTGTGTGTGGGGTCCTTGATTACACTGGCTGCTTTTCCTTGAGGCAGCGGGAAGTGTAGACAGAGTCAATGGATGGGAGGCTGGTTTGCGTGATGGATTGGGGCTACATTCACAATCTTTTGCAGTTCCTTGGGCAGAGCAGGAGCCCCATACCAAGCTGGGATACAACCACAAAGAATGCTCTCTGTGGTGCATCTGCAAAAGTTGGTGAGGGTCGTAGCTGAACATGCAAAATTTCCTTAGTCTTCTGACCAAAGCACCGGAGCGTTGGTGGGGCTTTTTTAACTATAGTGTCAGCATGGGCGGGACCAGGAGAGGTTGTTGGTGATCTGAACACCTAAAAACCTTTTGACCATTTCTACTTCATCTCCGTTGACGTAGACAGGGGCATGTTCTTCACTACGCTTCCTGAAGTCGATGATTATCCCTATTGATGTTGAGGGAGAGATTATTGTCGCCGCACCAGTTCGTCAGATTCTCGATCTCGTTCCTGCACTCTGTCTCGTCATTGTTTGAGATCTGACCCACTACGGTGGTGTCACCGGCAAACTTGAAAATCATATTGGAGAGGAATTTGACCACACAATGGTAGGAGTCTAAGGAGTATAGTAGGGTGTCTGAGAACACAGCCTTCCCTGTAATTTAATGGGATTGAAGGTTATAGATAGCCCGGCTAAGTAGGGATATGATCGGCGCAACTTGTGGGCCAAAGGGCCGGTTTGTGCTGTTGTATTCTATATTCGATAACCCCGAATCCTACTAAGACCCATGTACTCATCCAGAAGTCTCTTAAAAGGCCCTGTCGAATTTTACGGTGTTGCCGTGGATGACCTGCTGTGGGACCGCCTGGTCAGCGGGGGATACCATGCTCGAGAGAAGGTGACCAGGGAGGCGGATTGAGTTGGCCTCCCCCCCCCCCCCCCCCACACATCGTTTGTGGGGGTGTGAGAGAACCCTTTCTCCTCTCCAACCTGGCCAGTGACGGGGTGGGGAAGGAGGGTGGGGGGTCTTATTATTTTTGTACCAGGCGGTCACAGTGCCCCTCCTTCTCCCTTCTCCCCCCTCCCTCCCCTCTTAACCCCCTTCCCTCTTCACACCCCCTCCCCCTCCCTTCTTCATCACCCTCCCTTCCCCCCTCCTTCACACCCCCCCCTCTCCTCCTTCCCACCCCTTCTTTCCCTCCCTTCTTCTTCCCTCCCCCCCCCTCCTTCCCTCCTCCTCCCTCCCCCCCTCTCCCTCTTACCCCCCCCCCTTCTTCCCCCTCCTCTCTCCACCCCCACAACCACACGACACACCAAACCCCCTCCCCCCCGCCCCCCCGCCCCCCCCCCCCCCCGCTTCCCCGGAGAGGGTGCCGTTTGCCGGGTCGGAAGATGTTAGGCCCGAGTCCTCAGCGGACAAACAAGTTGCAGGGATTTTTCTGGAAAGGAAATTGTGATTGTGTTCAGTGTGTGGTGTGTGTGTTGTGTGTGTCTGTCCCTGTGAATACAGAGATTGCAGAGGTAAACAGGATGTCTGCTAGTGGCCTATCGGGCTATACAACACCCCCCCACCGCCTGCCCATCGCTTTTCTTCCCATTTTTTACCCCCTCTTTCTTTGATACTTTTCTCCCCCACCCCCACCCCCCCAAACTTTCTTTCCAAACGACGGCTCTTGCGTTGCTGTTACACACGAGAAGGGGGTGTAGGATTACAGGCTCCCCTCCCCCCCCCACTCCCCCAGGGTGGGGGGGAAACGTGATACCACCCTCTCCCTCCCTCCCCCCCCCCCTCGGACACTGCCCGACATGTGGACATGGAGGAAGGATTGTCCGAACCTTTGGCCTCTGACCGTCCCCCCCCCCCCCCCCCCCCCCCCCCGCCCCACCGAACCAGCCCGGCTGACTCGGCAGTGGGGAGTGGGGAGGAGGGTCCGGTTAACACCATGTGAATGAGGGACGCTGCGAGGTACAGAGAGAGAGAGAGAGAGAGAGAAAAACAGGTGAAAAAAATATCTGACAACTCCTCCCTCTTTCCCTGTGTGTGAGTGTGTGTGTGTCTCTCTCTGTCTCTGTCTGTGTGTGAGTGTGTGTGTGTCTCTCTCTGTCTCTGCCTGTGTGGTGTGGTGTGTCTCTCTCTGTCTCTGTCTGTGTGTGTTGTGTGTGTCTCTCTCTGTCTCTGTCTGTGTGTGTGTGTGTGTGTCTGTCTCTCTTTTCTCTGCCTCTGTCTGTGTATGTGTCTCTCTTTCTCTGTCTATGTGTGTGTGTGTGTGTCTCTCTTTCTCTGTCTGCGTATGTGTGTGTGTCTCTCTTTCTCTGTCTATGTGTGGTGTGTGTGTGCTCTCTTTCTCTGTCTGCGTATGTGTGTGTGTCTCTCTTTCTCTGTCTTTGTGGTGTGTGTGTGTGTGTGTGTCTCTCTTTCTCGTCTGTGTCTTGTGTGTGTGTTTCTCTCTTTCTCTGTCTATGTGTGTGTGTTGTGTGTGTGTGGTGTTTCTCTCTTTCTCTGTCTATGTGTGTGTGTGTGTGTGTGTGTCTCTTTCTCTGTCTGTGTCTGTGTGTGTGTGTTTCTCTCTTTGTCTGTCTATGGTTCTCTCTTTCTCTGGTCGTGTCTGTGGTGTGTGTTTCTCTCTTTCTCTGTCTATGTGTGTGTGTTGTGTGTGGTGTCTCTCTCTCTCTTTCTCTGCCTCTGTCTGTGTATGTGTGTGTGTCTCTCTTTCTCTGTCTATGTGTGTGTGCGTGTGTCTCTCTCTCTCTTTCTCTGTCTCTGTCTGTGTGTGTGTGTGTCTCTCTCTTTCTCTGTCTATGGTGTGTGTGTGTCTCTCTCTCTTTCTCTGTCTCTGTCTGTGTGTGTGTGTCTCTCTCTCTTTCTCTGCCTCTGTCTGTGAGTGTGCGTCTCTCTCCCCCTGTGTGTGTGGGTGGTGTGTGTCTGTGTCTCTCTGTCTATCTGTGTGTCTCTCTCTCTTTCTCTGTCTCTGTCTGTCTGTGTGTGTGTGTCTCTCTCTTTCTCTGTCTCTGTCTATGTGTGTGTGTGTGTGTCTCTGTGTGTGTGTGTGTCTCTCTCTCTCTCTCTCACTCTGTGTGTGTGTCTCTCTCTCTGTCCGAGTGTGTCTCTTTGTCTGTCTGTTTGAGTGTGTGTGTGTGTCTTTCTCTCACCCTGTCTGTGCATGTATGTGTGTCTCTCTCTCGTTCTCTCGCTCTCTGTCTGTGTGTGTGTGTTTCTCTCTTTCTCTCTGTGTCTGTGTTTTTCTCTCTCTCTCTGTGTTTGTCTGTGTGTGTGTGTGTGTGCGCGCGCGCATGTGTGTATGTTTGTGTGTGTTTCTCTCTCTCTCTGTCTTTCTCTATGCGTGTCTCTGTGTTCGTGTCTCTGTGTTTGTGTGTGTCCCTCTCTGTGTTTCTCTGTCTCTGTCTTTCTCTTGCTTTATCTGTGTGCATCTCTCTCCAGCTCTCTCTCTCTCTGCCTCTCCCTTTCACTCTCTGTTGCTCCCCTCTCTCCCTCCCTCTCTGCCTCTCTCCCTCTCTCTCTCTCTCTCTTTCTCTCTATCTGTCTGTGTGACTCTCTCTCTGCTTCTCTCCCTCTCTCTCTCTCTATCCGTCTGTGTGACTCTCTCTCTGCCTCTTTCCCTCCCTCTCTCTCTTTGCCTCTCTCCCTCCCTCTCTCTTTGCCTCTCTCCCTCCTTCTCTCTTTGCCTCTCTCCCTCCCTCTATCTGTCTGTGTAACTCTCACTCTGACCGTGTGCCCCTCTCTCCCTCCCTCTCTCTCTGCCTCTCTCCCTCCCTCTCTCTCTGCCTCTCTCCCTCCCTCTCTCTTTGCCTCTCTCTCTCCCTCCCTCTCTCCCTCCCTCTCTCTCTTTGCCTCTCTCCCTCCCTCTCTCTCTGCCTCGCTCCCTCTCTCTCTCTATCTGTCTGTGTATCTCTCACTCTGACCGTATGCCTCTCTCTCCCTCCTTCTCTCTCTGTCTCTCTCTCCCTCCCTCTCTCTCTGCTTCTCACCCTCTCTAACTCTCTCTGTGTCTTCCTCTCTCTCTCTCTCTCTGTCTCTCTCGCTCTTTCTGTGTTTCTCTGTCTCTCCCTCTCTCTTTCTCTCTCTCTCTGTCTCTCCCTCTCTGTCTCTCCTCTCTTTCTGGCTCTCTCTCTCCCCTTCTCTCCCCCTTTTTCTGTCTGTCTCTCCCTCTCTCTCTCTCTCTGTCTTTCCTCTCTTTGTGTCTCTCTCCCTCTCTCTCCCTCTCTCTCCCTCTCTCTCTCCCTCTCTGTCTCTCTCTCTGTCTCTCTCTCTCTCTCCCCCTCTCCCCCTCTCTCTCTCTTCCCTCTGCCCCCCCCCTCTCTCCCCCCATCTTTCTCTCTCCCTCCCCCCCACCTCTCTCTGTGTGTCTCTCTCTCTCCTTCTCCACCCCTCTCTCTCCCTTCCCCCCCCCTCCCTCTCTCTCTCTGCCCCCCTCCCTCTCCCCCCCCCTCTCTGTGTGTGTGTGTCTCTCTCCCCTCTTCTCTCTCTCTCTCTCTCTGTCTCTGTGTCTCTGTGTGTGTGTGCTCTCTCTCTCTCTCTGTCTCTGTGTCTCTCTGTGGTGTCTCTCTCTCTCTGTCTCTCCCCCCTCCCTCTCTCTCTCCCTCTCCCCCCTCTCTCTCTCTCTCTCTCTGTCTCTCCCCCCCCTCGCTCTGCTCCCTCTCCCCCCTCTCCTCTCTCTCTCTGTCTCTCCCCCCTCCCTCTCTCTCTCCCTCTCTCCCCCCCCTCTCTTTCTCTCTCTCTGTCTCTCCCCCCCTGCCTCTCTCTCTCCCTCTCCCCCCCTCTCTCTCTCTCTCTGTCTGCAGTTCCAGTTTAATGATTTGTGAAGCTGCTGTGTCAAGTGTTTTCTCTCTCTCTCTCTCTGTGTGCCGCTCCGCATTCCCCTGTGTCGCCTCTCAAGGCCGCTCCAGCTCCGACAGGATCCTGTTGTTGTGTCAATAAAAGTGGACGTGTTTGCTCGGGCTGGTTCTTGCTTTGCGCTGTTGTGGCCGAGAGAGAGAAAGGGGGGTTATTTTTTAAAAAGAATCGTAGAAGTGTCTTCCCTCCATCGAGACAGAGAGAGAGAGAGAGGCAGCGATAGAGGAACAGACACCCCACCCCCCCTCCCACCCACTCCAATCCTCTGCGTTCAACTTGACGGGAGAGGGAGCGAGGGGGTGGATGTGGGAACGTGGGAGAGCTGGAGCTATCCTGGTGGTTCAAGTGGCCTCTTTCTGTGCCGAATTACCCCCTCCCCCCCATTCCCCACTCCCCCATTCCTTCCCCACTCCCCCATTCCCTCCTCCCCCCTTTCCCTCCTCCGTCCATTCCCCCCCCGCCCATTTCCCCTCCTCTGTCCATTCCCCCTCTCCCCTACCCTCCCCCATACCCTCTCCTCCCCATTCCCCCCTCCTCCCCCCTTTTCCCCCTCTCCCCCTTTCCCCCTCTCCCCTTTCCCCCCTTCCCCTTTCCCCCTCCACCCACTCCCTCCTCTCCCCCTTTTCCCCCTCTCCCCCCATTCCCTCCTCTCCCCCCTTTTCCCCCTCCCCCTTTCCTCTCCCCCCTTTCCCTCCTCCCCCCATTCCCTCCTCCTCCCCCATTCCTCCTCCTCCCCCCCCTTTTCCCCTTTCCCCTCTTCCTCCCCCTTTCCCCTCCGCCCACTTCCTCCTCCGCCCCTTTTGCCCCCCTCCCCCACATTTCCACCCCCTGCCCCCATTTCCACCCCCTCTCCGCCCCCCATTTCCACCCCCTCCCCCCTCCCCCCCCCCCCCATTTCCCCCTCTCTGTCTAAATTTCTGGCTTCCTCTGCAAGATCCCCGGCCCTGCCACAGTGGGGGGAGGGAAGGGGCGGGGGGGGGGGGGGGGGCATCCCCTCCCCTGGAAAATCCAATGACCAGGACACAGGGGAGCCTTGCAACCGGGATGGCGGCGGGGGTGGGGGGTGGTGCTCTAGCCTCTGTTACCCACTAGCTAGGAGGGAGTGGGGGGGGTCAGGCCAGTCTAGGATTGGGGGTGGGTGGGGGGATTTGGAAAGGAGAGGGGTTTGAAGCGGGGAGGTGGGGACGGTGTTCTGGCTCAATTTGTGAGGTTTACACCTTGGCGTATCGGCGGGGGGGGGGTTGGTGGGGAGTGGCGCGCGCACGCAGACGGTCTCTGCCCTCTCAGTCCCAGGTGAGAGGACGGGTCAGTGTCTGAGTCTTGGCAGTAGGGGGTGGAGGGGGGGTGTCCCGAACGTGGATTCCCAGCGCCTGACGCAGCAGAATTGCTTTAGGACGAGTTGAGCCTGGCGATTTGTCAGTTTGGCCCCTCCTCCTCCTCCTCCTTCTCCTGCCTGGATTTGGGTGGGGATGGGGGTGGGGGGGGGGGGGGGGGTGTGGTGTGGTGGGGAGAGGTGATAGTGGGAGAGAAACCTCCCCGGTGCTGACGGCAGGGGGGTCACTGCCCGAGGGATCGTAGAATGGAATCCTGACTTGGTGCAGGAGCACACACAGGAGATAGGAGCAGGCCTTTCGGCCCATCGTAACTGATCGCCCAACTCCTCGACAAGCCCAATCTTGCTTTCTTCCTGCCTCGCCCATCCCCGCCGTAACCTTTGATCCCATTTGCTTTCCACCCGTCCCCCTTCCCTCTATCGCTTCCCCCTATCCCCTACACCTTCCCCTATCTCTTCCCCTTATCCCCTACCTCTTCCCTCTATCCATCCCCTACCCCCTATCTCTTCCCCATCCCTACCCCTTTCCCTTATCCCCTATCCCTTCCCCTATCCCCTTATTCTCTATCCCTTCCCCCCTTCCCCCTTTGCCCCTTCCTCCCCCTTTTTCCCCTCCTCATCTTCCCTCTTTCTCCCTCTTCCTCTTCTCCCCCTCCCTCTTCCCTCTTCTCCCCCTCCCTCTCCCCCACTCCCCTCTTCTCCCCCCTCCCCTCTTCTCCCCTCCTGAAGGAGAGGCCATTCAGCCCATCTGCACTGCTCCTGACAGAGAATCTCACTGAGGTCCACCCCGACCCCACGCCTTTCCTCACACATTTAGCATAGCCAATCCACCTAACCTGCACACCCTTTGAACTGTGGAAGGAAACCTTGCCCCTTAGCGTCCAAGGATGTGCAGGTTAGGTATTGGCCATGAATGCCCCTTAGCGTCCAAGGATGTGCAGGTTAGGTGGATTGGCCATGCTAAATTGCCCCTTAGTGTCCAAGATGTGCAGGTTATGGATTGGCCATGCTAAATTGCCCCTTAGTGTCCAAAGATGTGCAGGTTAGGTGGATTGGCCATGCTAAATTGCCCCTTAGTGTCCAAAGATGTGCAGGTTAGGTGGATTGGCCATGCTAAATTGCCCCCTTAGTGTCCAAAGATGTGCAGGTTAGGTGGATTGGCCATGCTAAATTGCCCTTCAGTATTAGGGGGACGAGCTGGGGCAAATGCACAGGGTTGTGGGATATGGCCTGGGGGGGGATTGTGCAGATCCGATGGGCTGAATGTCTGCCTTCTGCACTGACGGTTTCTATGAATTTAGCACGGCCGATCCATCCCAACCAGCACATCTTTCCGACTGCGGGAGGAAACCGGAGCACCCGGGAGGAAACCCACGCAGAGATGGGGAGAACATGCAAGCTCCACACACAGACCGGGAACATGCAAGCTCCACACACTTGACCCAAGCCGGGAATCGAACCTGGGTCCCCCGTACCACCACTCCCCCACTCCCATCTCTTCAACACCACCTTTTAATGTAGGCTTGGCACCCACCCCACCGCCCCTCAACCCCAGGCCAGACGTGCATCGAGTTCCCCCCCACCCACCCCCACCCTTCCCCAAACCATCCATAGATGGGTGTGGCTTTGAGGGTGCATATCATTTTTCCCATCTCTCGCCAGCTGCCCCACCCAAGGGACTCCTGTCGATGAGCAAGTCTAGTCAACTGCGATGGGGTGCTGCCTTTCCTCGAGGCATCCTTGACAACAGTGACCGTTGGAATCCAACTGTCTGTTGACCACCCTCCTCTGCTGGACTGTCCACGTTAAGATCCTTGAGATTGTCCCTCGGCGAAGCTTGTGTCGCATCCCGAGGGAGGGGCGCCAGACTGCGGGCGGCTCGCTCCTCCGTGAAGTGGCCCCTCCCTGGCATCGCAGGAACTAACTCCGATGGGGGTGTGCCCCCTGCGCGTGGCAGATGCCTCGACGGCTTCCCCTTCTCCTCAGTTCTCCCGCTGCCCAGAGTTCCGGGAGGGCGGCCAGAGGGAAGCGTTTTTTCCCCCACTAACATTGGAAGAAATTGCAAATCCAAGAATTGGACCCCTTTCCCTCTCTACAGGAGAAAGACTGGGGGCTATACTCATTGGAATTCAGAAGAATGAGGGAGATCTTATAGAAACGAATGTCTCAAATTTGGTTTTCAATCCATAGATCTATAAACACGGACAGGGATCGCGGGTAGAGGTGTGAACGTCGGGATCGCGGCGCGGGCTCATTGGGCCGAAGGGCCTGTTTCCCGCGCTGTTTTGCTCTTTGTTCTTTGAAACATATGAAGGGAATTGATAAGATAGAAGCAGGGAATTTGTGTCCACTGGCGGGTGAAACTAGAACTGGGGGGGCACGGCCTCAAAAATAACGGGGGAGCAGATTTAGGACTGAGTTGAGGAGGAACTTCTTCACACAAATGGTTTGAACCTGTGGAATTCCCTGCCCAGTGAGGCGGCCTCATTGAATGTTTTTAAGGCAAGGACAGATAGGTTTTTAAACAGTAAAGGAATTAGGGATTATGGTGGGCGGGCGGGTAAGTGGAGCTGAGTCCACAAAAAGATCAGCCACGATCTTATTGAACGGGGGGGAGCAGGCTCGAGGGGCCGAATGGCCTACTCCTGTTCCCAGTTCTTATGTTCCTGTGTTCTAAACCTCAGGGGCACTACCTACTACAAATGTTTACTTTCATATCTGGATTCGTTTTAGATATGATTTATTATTGCCACGTGTATTGGGATACAGTGAAAAGTATTGTTTCTTGCGTGCTACAAAGACAAAGCATACCGTTCACAGAGAAGGAAAGGAGAGAGTGCAGAATGCAGTGTTACAGTCACAGCTCGGGTGCAGAGAAAGATCAACTTAATGCGGGGGTAGGGTCCATTCAAAAGTCTGACGGCAGCAGGGAAGAAGCTGTCCCTGACTCGGTCGGTGCGTGAGCTCAGATTATGGTACCTTTTTCCCGACGGAAGAGAGAACGTCCGGGTTACGTGGGATCCTTGATGATGCCGGCTGCTTTTCCTGAGGGCAGCGGGAAGTGTAAGACAGAGTCAATGGATGGGAGGCTGTTTTGTGTGATGGATTGGGGCTACATTCATGACCCATTTGTAGTTTCTTGTGAGCTTGTTTCTGGGAGGACAGTATTTCAGCCTGGATTGGGGGGAGGGGGGGAGGCAAAGTTCAGTGACCCCTTTCTGCGATCGTTTACAGAGAGCTACAGTGGAATAGAACCCCTTCCCCCCCCGCCCACCCCCTCCCGTTCCCCCTACCTGTCCCCACGCCGCTGAAGGAGGTGCACGTAGGTATAGTGTTTGAGTTAATCTCTGATGGTGGAATCCAGTGTGTTGTGCTGGTGACACTTCTCAACCGGCTCCTAGCAGGAGGGTCGGAGTGCAAAGGTCGTTGTATCAACAGGGGGCCTAAATATCGATTTA
The DNA here is from genome assembly GCA_024679065.1 of Sphyrna mokarran. Classification (NCBI taxonomy): domain Eukaryota; kingdom Metazoa; phylum Chordata; class Chondrichthyes; order Carcharhiniformes; family Carcharhinidae; genus Sphyrna; species Sphyrna mokarran. Next base: position 16,724,565 of record JAGIQG010000037.1, read on the forward strand.
CTCCCCCACACCCCAACCAAATTGGGTATCGGCAGGCGAGGAGGAAGATTGCCAGTTAGCGATGGGATCTTTTGGCTGCCTGGTTCCCAGAATTTGGAATCCGCTCAGTAAACCTCCCCTCCACTCGCCCCTCCACCCCCCCCCCCTCAACATTTCCCTGTTTCATCTCCTTCAGGACACCCCTTGTCCGAGATGTTCATCGCTGGAATCTCCTCGTGTCACTTGGTGTCCAATTAAAATTCATAGAACCCCCACAAGAGGCCATTCGGCCGTATCGAGTCAGCGCCGACAACAATCCACCCAGGTCCTGTCCCCCTAGCCCCACATATTTACCCTGTTAATCTCCCTGTCACTAAGGGGCAATTTCGCTTGACTGATCCACCTAACCTGCACATTTTTGGACACTAAGGCACAATTTAGCATGGCCAACCCAACTAACCTGAACATCTTTGAATACTAAAGGACTATGTAGCATGGCCAACCCACTTAACCTACACATCTTTGGACACTAAGGGGCAATTTAGCATGGCCAATCCACCTAACCTGCACATCTTTGTACATTAAGGGACAATTTAGCATGGTCAATCCACCTAACCTGCACATCTTTGTACATTAAGGGACAATTTAGCATGGCCAATCCATCTAACCTGCACATCTTTGTACATTAAGGGACAATTTAGCATGGCCAATCCATCTAACCTGCACATCTTTGTACATTAAGGGACAATTTAGCATGGTCAATCCACCTAACCTGCACATCTTTGTACATTAAGGGACAATTAGCATGGCCAATCCACCTAACCTGCACATCTTTGTACATTAAGGGACAATTTAGCATGGCCAATCCACCTAACCTGCACATCTTTGTACATTAAGGGACAATTTAGCATGGCCAATCCACCTAACCTGCACATCTTTGTACATTAAGGGACAATTTAGCATGGTCAATCCACCTAACCTGCACATCTTTGTACATTAAGGGACAATTTAGCATGGCCAATCCATCTAACCTGCACATCTTTGAAAATAAGGCACAATTTAGCATGGCCAACCCAACTAACCTGAACATCTTTGAATACTAAAGGACTATGTAGCATGGCCAACCCACTTAACCTACACATCTTTGGACACTAAGGGGCAATTTAGCATGGCCAATCCACCTAACCTGCACATCTTTGTACGTTAAGGGACAATTTAGCATGGCCAATCCACCTAACCTGCACTTCTTTGTACATTAAGGGGCAATTTAGCATGGCCAATCCACCTAACCTGCACTTCTTTGTACATTAAGGGGCAATTTAGCATGGCCAATCCACCTAACCTACACATCTTTGAAAATAAGGGACAATTTAGCATGACCAACCCAACTAACTTGAACATCTTTGGACACTAAAGGGCAATTTAACATGGCCAATCCACCTAACCTGCACATCTTTGGACACTAAGGAACAATTTAGCATGGCCAATCCACCTGACCTACACATCTTTGGACATTAAGGGACAATTTAGCGTGGCCCCCCATGTCTTTGAGGCTCCACACAGACAGTGATCCAAGCCAGGAATCGAACCTGGGTCCCTGGCGCTGAGTACATTCCCAAAAAGCACCTTAGGAGTGGGGAGGGGGTCGGTGGGTGGGCGTGGTGGAGGAATACTGGTGGTGGGAAGAGGAGTGTTGCGAAGGGTGCTGTAGAAATGTAGGTTGTTATTGTTGGGTTTGGGCCTATTCGAGTCGCCAGGGCAACGATGGCCATCTAATGTTTTTTTTAACATTTCTTTCTCTTTCTCTCTTGTTTTCAGTCGGATTCCCCTCTCCAGGAACCCCGCGGCTCGTAGGTTGAGGCGAGAGGGACTTTGACCAAGGAGACCCGCTCCCGCCCTCGGCCCCAGGATGCCGCCTCGGCCGTCCTCGGGGGAGCTATGGGGCCTCCACCTCATGCCCCCCCGCATCCTGGTGGACTGCTGCCTGCCTAACGGGATGATCGTGACGCTGGAGTGCTTGCGCGAGGCCACGCTGATCAGCATCAAGCACGAGCTCTTCCGGGAGTCCCGCAAGTACCCGCTTTTCCACCTCCTGCAGGTAGGCGGCTCCTCTCGGGATGGGTGGGCAGGGGTAACGTCTCACACCTTCGTCCTCAGTCCCTGCGGGGTGGTGGCATTCAGATAGCCAAATGGGCCTCCGTGGTGTGGCACGGCGGGTTAGCACAGCCGCCTCATGGCGCCCGGGATTCAGATCCCATTCCCGGCTGGGCTCACTGTCTGTACGGACATGTTCTCCCCGTGTCTGCGTGGGTTTCCTCCAGGTTTCCTTCCACCCTCCGAAAAATGCATCTTAGGGCGCATTGCCTGTGCGAAATTACCCCTCAGTATCCAAAGGTGTGTGGGTTAGGTGGATGTGTGGGATTACAAGGAGAGGGACAGGGTAATCTACACATCTTTGGACACTAAGGGATAATTTAGCATGGCCACTCCACCTAACTTGCACATCTTTGGATATTAAAGGGCAATTTAGCATGGCCAATCCATCTAACCTGCATATCTTTGGATATTAAGGGGCAATTTAGCATGGCCAATCCATCTAACCTGCATATCTTTGGATATTAAGGGGCAATTTAGCATGGCCAATCCACCTAACCTGCACATCTTTGGATATTAAAGGGCAATTTAGCATGGCCAATCCATCTAACCTGCATATCTTTGGATATTAAGGGGCAATTTAGCATGGCCAATCCACCTAACCTGCACATCTTTGGACACTAAGGGGCAATTTAGCATGGCCAATCCATCTAACCTGCACATCTTTGGATATTAAGGACAATTTAGTATGGCCAATCCACCTAATCTTCACATCTTTGGACACTAAGGGGCAATTTAGCATGGCCAATCCACCTAATCTCCATGTCTTCTAGACCGTGGAAGGAAACTGGAGCACCCGGAGGAAACCCACGCAGACATGGGGAAAATGTGCGAACTCTGCACAGACAGTGACCCAAACAGGAATTGAACCCGGGTCCCTGGTGCTGTGCGGCAGCAGTGCTAACCCACTGGGCCACCGTGCTGTCCAGAATGGCCACACAAATGTGCTGCCAATGACCAACTGGGCAGCAGCCCTGTGACCCATTGAATAGTGGAGTTGGGGCGTCTTGTTGAAGTTGTACAAGACACTGGTAAGGCCACACTTGGAATACTGTGTGCAGTTCTGGTCACCCTATTATAGAAAGGATATTATTAAACTAGGAAGAGTGCAGAAAAGATTTACTGGAATGCTACTGGGACTTGATGGTTTGAGTTACAAGGAGAGGCTGGATAGATTGGGACTTTTTTCTCTGGAGCGTAGGAGGCTGAGGGGTGATCTTATAGAGATCTATAAAATAATGAGGGGCACAGATCAGCTAGAGAGTCAATATCTTTTCCCCAAAGGTAGGGGAGTCTAAAACTAGAGGTGAAAGGAGAGAGATACAAAAATTGTCCAGAGAGGGCAATTCTTTCACACAGAAGGTGGTGAGTGTCTGGAATGAGCTGCCAGAGGCAGTAATAGAGACGGGTACAATTTTGTCTTTTAAAAAGCATTTAGACAGTTATATTTCTATTACTGGGTTGAGGGGGGGGCATGGGTTTAAGGTGCGAGGGGCAATGTTTAAAATAGATATACAGGCATGTTTTTTTACATAGAGGATGGCAAATGCCTGGAACTTTTGCCAGGGGAGGTAGTGGAAGTGGGTACGATAGTGAGTTTTAAGGGACATCTTGACAAATACGTGAACGGGATTGGAATAGAGGGATACGGTCCCCGGAAGGGTAGGGGGTTTTAGTTCAGTCGGGCAGCATGGTCAGTACAGGCTTGGAGGGGCCGAAGGGCCTGTTCCTGCTTTGTAATTTTCTTTGATCTTTGTTCACGTGGGTATGGAATCATGAATCATCATAGAAACCCTGCAGTGCAGAAAGAGGCCCTTTGGCCCATCGAGACTGCACCGAACACGGTCCCGCCCAGGCCCTACCCCCATATCCCTACATATTATACCCACTAATCCCTCTAACCTACGCATCTCTGGACGCTAAGGGGCAATTTCTTAGCGCGGCCAATGCAACCTAACCCGCACATCTTTGGACTGTGGGAGGAAACCAGAGCACCCGAGGGAAACCCACGCAGACACGAGGAGAATGTGCAGACTCCACGCAGGCAGTGGCCCGAGCCGGGAGTCGAACCCAGGTCCCTGGAGCTGTGAAGCAGCGGGGTGCTTACCCGCTGTGCTACCATTGCCACCCGGGTAAGATGGGTGTGGGACAAACGCAGACAATTGGGGCTCGCTCAGGGGTTAGAAGAAAAGGGACAGCATGGCCGAAAGGCCTGTTTCCATGCTGTAAACCTCTCTGGTCTTTACTGTACCGACTTGGAGCTGCCGGATCGGTTATTGTCGTTCACCACTCTGTTTTCCTGTTCCCCCCCCCCCAACCCCCCTGCAGGACGAGTCCTCGTATATCTTTGTGGGGGTGACACAGGAGGCAGAGAGGGAAGAATTCTACGATGAGACCAGACGGTTGTGCGACTTGAGGCTGTTCCAACCTCTGCTGAAGGTGATCGAACCAGTGGGGAACCGGGAGGAGAAAATCCTTAACAGGGAGATAGGTGAGTGGACACGTCAGATCCCTCCCACCTCCCCTCCCCATCTCCCTGCCTTGCTCACCTCCCCACCCCCACCTTCTTCCCCACTCGCTCCTCACATCCGAAATACAGACCTGCATCCCCTCCCCGGCCTTCTCCTCCCTCCCCTGTCTCTCCTCCCCCAACACCCGAAATACAGACCACCCTCCCCTTCTCTCCCCCCCCCCCCCTCTCCTCCCCGTCCTCTGTCCCATCTCCCCGCACCCCCCCTCTTCCCCAACACCCGAAGTACAGACCACCCTCCCCCTCCCCCTCTCCTCCCCGTCCTCTGTCCCATCTCCCCGCACCCCCACTCTTCCCTAACACCCTGAAGTACAGACCCCTCCCCGCTCCCCCCTCCTCCCCATCCTCTGTCCCATCTCCCCGCACCCCCCAACTCTTCCCAACACCCGACCACCCTCTCCTACATTTCCCCAACACCGAAGTACAGACCATCCTCTCCCCTCCCCCTTCTCCTCCCTCTTCTCCTCCCCGTCCTCTGTCCCATCTTCCTCACTCTCACCCAACACCCAAACTACAGACCACCCTCCCCCCCTCCTCTTCCTCCCCCCCCCTCCCCTTCTCCTCCCCGCCCTCTGTCCCATCTCCCCACACCCCCCACTCTCACCCAACACCCAAACACAGACCACCCTCCCCCCTCCCCCTTCTCCTCCCCGTCCTCTGTCCCATCTCCCCGCACCCCCCCACTCTCACCAACACCATACTATAGACTTCCCCCCCTTCTCTTCCCCGTCCTCTATCCCATCTCCCTGAACCCTCCACTCTTCACCCAACACCATACTATAGACTCCCCCCCGTCCCCCTTTTGCTCCCTGTCCTCTGTCCCATCCCCGCACCCCCCCTTCCTCTTCTCCTCCCCCCTCCCCCTCTCCTCCCCATCCTCTGTCCCATCTCCCCGCACCCCCCCAACTCTTCCCCAACACCCGAAGTACAGACCACCCTCCCCCCTCCCCCCCTCTTCCCCGTCCTCTGTCCCATCTCCCGCACCCTCCACTCTTCCCCAACACCCGAAGTACAGACCACCCTCCCCCTTCTCCCCCCCCTCCTCCCCATCCTCTGTCCCATCTCCCCGCACCCCCCCAACTCTCCCCAACACCCGAAGTACAGACCACCCTCCCCCCTCCCCCCTCTCCTCCCCGTCCTCTGTCCCATCTCCCCGCACCTCCACTCTTCCCCAACACCCGAAGTACAGACCACCTCCTCCCCTCCCCCCTCCCCTCTCCTCCCCGTCCTCTTCCCATCTCCCTGAACCCTCCACTCTCCCCAACACCCTACAGACTCCCCTCCCCCTTCTCCTCCCCGTCCTCTGTCCCATCTCCCACACCCCCCCACTCTTCCCAACACCCGAAGTACAGACCATCCTCCTCCCCCTTCTCCTCCCTCTTCTCCTCCCCGTCCTCTGTCCATCTTCCTCACTCTCACCCAACACCCAAACTACAGACCACCCTCCCCCTCCCCCTTCTCTTCCCCGTCCTCTGTCCCATCTCCCTGAACCCTCCACTCTCACCCAACACCCATACTACAGACTCCCTCCCCTTCTCTTCCCCGTCCTCTGTCCATCTCCCCACACCCCCCCACTCTCCCCCAACACCCAATACAGACCCCTCCCCCCCCCTTCTCCTCCCCGTCCTCTGTCCCATCTTCCTCACCCCCCACTCTCACCCAACACCCAAACTACAGACTCTCCTTCCCCAGAACCCCAACCGAACTACATATATTGGGATACGGTGAAAAGTATTGTTTCTTGCGCGCTATACAAAGCATACCGTTCATAGAGTACACAGGGGAGAAGGATTTGATTTGATTTATTATTGTCACATGTATTTGGGAGACAGTGAAAAGTATTGCTTCTTGTGCGCTGTGCAGACAAAGCATACCGTTCATAGTAAAGGAGAGATGAGAGTGCAGAATGTAGTGTTACAGTCATAGCCAGGGTGCAGAGAAAGATCAACTTAATGCGAGGTAGGTCCATTCAAAAGTCTGACGGCGGCAGGGAAGAAGCTGCTCTTGAGTCGGTCGGTACGTGACCTCAGACTTTTGTACCTTCTTCCCGACGGAAGAAGCGAGAATGTCCGGGGTGTGGGGGGGTCCTTGATTATGCCGGCTGCTTTTCCCCGAGGCAGCGGGAAGTGTAGACAGAGTCAATGGATGGGAGGCTGGTTTGTGTGATGGATTGAATGTGCTACATTCACCATCCTTTTGTAGTTCCTTGCGGTCTTGGGCCGATTTCCTTCCCTGAAGGGGACGTCAGTGAACCAGATGAATTTTTCTGACAATCGGCAATGGGCCATCAGTGGATAATGTTTCACTGAGTTCGAATTCCGCTATCTGCCGTGGCGGGGATTCGGAACCGGGTTCCCCCAGAACATTAGCTGAGTTTGCTGGATTAATAGTCTAACGATAATACCACTGGGCCATCGCCTCCCCTTATTCAAGGCAACATTATCCTCCACCAACCCCACAGCAGACCCAGGATGAGTTATTGTGAGCTGAAAACTGATGGGAGAGGCTGAGTGAAAGTATCCCCTAACCGTCTCCCTCTCAATTTCCCCCACCCCACCCCCACCGCCCGCAGGCTTTGCGATTGGAATGCCAATCTGTGAATTTGAGTTGGTGAAGGACTCGGAAGTTCAGGATTTCCGCCGCAACATTCTGAGCGTCTGCAAAGAGGCCGTGGAACTGAGAGACGCCAGTGGCCCCCACAGCCAGTCCCTGTACGTCTACCCTCCCAACGTGGAGTCGACAGCAGACCTGCCCAAACATATCTACAATAAACTGGATAAAGGTGAGCGGGACTCGGGCACGTGTGTGTGTGTGTGTGAGAAGGGGCGCGCGCACGCGCGTGTGTGTGTGTGTGTGTGAAGGGGCGCGCACGCACGTGTGAAGGGGCGCGCGTGCGCGCGCGTGTGTGAAGGGGTGCGCGCGCTCGCGCGTGTGAATGGGCACGTGTGCGCGCGCGTGAGTGAAGGGGCGCGCGTGTTTGTGCGTGAAGGGGCGCACGTGTTTGTGTGTGAAGGGGCGTGCGCGGTGTGTGACTGTGTTTGACTGTACGGGAGTGTGTGTATGTATGAAGGGGCTTGTGTGAGAGAGTGTGTGTGAGAAGGGGCATGTGTGTGTGAACATAGAACATAGAAAAACTACAGCACAAACAGGCCCTTCAGCCCACAAGTTGCCCACAGAGGTTGTGCCCTCTGGTTCTAGTTTTTCCCGCTAGTGGAAACATCCTCTCCGTGTCCACTCTATCCAGGGCCTCGCAGTATCCTGTAAGTTTCAATAAAATCCCCCCTCATCCTTCTAAACTCCAGCGAGTACAGACCCAGAATCCTCAACCGTTCCTCATACGACAAGCTCTTCATTCCCGGGATCATTGTTGTGAACCTCCTCTGGACCCTTTCCAAGGCCGGCACATCCTCCCTTAGATACGGGACCCAAAACTGCTCACAATATTCCAAATGGGGATCTGACCAGGCCCTTATACAGCCTCAGAAGTCCATCCCTGCTCTTGTATTCTAGCCCTCTTGACGTGAATGCTAACATTGCATTTGCCTTCCGAACTGCCGACTGAACCTGAAGAGAATCTTGAACCAGGACTCCCCAAGTCCTTTTGCGCTCCCGATTTCCGAATCCTCTCCCCATTTGGAAAATAGTCTGAGCCTCCATTCTTCCTACTAAAGTGCATAACCTCTACCCTGGTCTCTCCGTGTTGGGTAAGCTTCAATAAGGTCTCCCCCCCCCACCTCATCCTTCTAAACTCCAACGAGTGCAGATCCAGAGTCCTCAACCGTGCCTCATACGACAAGCTCTTCATTCCCGGGATCGTTCTTGTGAACCTCCTCTGGATCCATTCCAAGGACGGCACATCTTTCCTTAGGTAGAAGATCAAAAAGGCTGAGTTTTGACGTTATTGTTCAGTTCTGACTTGGTTTGACTCCTGTTTCTTCCCCCCCCCCGCGCGCCGTTCGCAGGTCGCATCATTGTTACCATCTGGGTGATAGTCTCACCGACCAACGACAAGCAGAAGTACACCCTGAAGATCCCCCACGATTCCATGCCCGAGCAGGTGATTGCCGAGGCCATTCGGAAGAAGACACGCAGCATGCACCTATCCCTGGAGCAGCTCAAACTCTGCGTTCAAGAATACCAGGGCAAGTACATCCTCAAGGTGTGCGGCTGCGATGAGTACCTGCTGGAGAAGTACCCCATCAGCCAGTACAAGGTAAGCACTCACCCCCGTGTCCAAACACACGTGAGTTAGGGGGATTGGCCACGCTAAATCTGTGTGGATTAGATGGATTGGCAATGCTAAGTTGCCCCTTAGTGTCTAAAGATGTGCAGGTTACATAGATTGGCCATTGTAACTTGCCCCTTAGGGTCCAAACTGTGTGGATTAGATGGATTGGCCATGGTAAATTGTCCTTCAGTGGAAAAGATGTGCTGGTTAGGGGAATTGACCGTGCTAAATTGCCCCTTAGTGTCCAGAGATGTGCAGGTTAGGTGGATTGGCCATACTAAATTGCCCCTTAGTGTCTAAAGACGTGCAGGTTGCATGGATTGGCCATTGTAACTTGCCCCTTAGTGTCCAAACTGTGTGGATTAGATGGATTGGCCGTGCTAAATTGTCCTTCAGTGTATAAGATGTGATGGTTAGGGGGATTGGCCATGCTAAATTGCTCCTTAATATCCAGATTGTGTAGGATAGGGAAATTGGCCATGCTAAATTGCCCCTTAATGTCCAAAGATGTGCAGGTTAGGCAGATTGGTCATGCTAATTTGCACCTTAGTATCCAAAGTATGTGGGTTGGATGAATTGGCCATGCTAAATTGCCTCTTAGTGTCCAAAGATGTGCGAGTTAGATGGATTGGTGATGCTAAATTGCCCTTTAGTGTCAGGAGGACTAACTCGGGGATAGGACCTGGGTGGGAGATGGGCTGAATGGCTTCTGCACTGCCAGGATGCTCAGATGATCAGGAGAGAAGCCCAGTCCCCATTGGCTCCCCCCGCCAGTTATGGGCTCCTGGTGGTTAATCCCCCAATTAGCAATGTCGAAGGATTAATGCTCTCCCTGTTTTTGACCTCTGACCCCGCCCACCCCCACCCCAGTACATCAGGAGCTGCATCATGATTGGCCGCTTGCCCCACCTGATGCTGATGTCCAAGGAGAGCCTTTACAGCCAGTTGCCGGCGAACACCTTCGTCATGCCCTCCTACGCTCGCCGCATCTCCACCGCCACCTCCTACATGAACGGCGAGGTGCCCGCCAAGTCTCTGTGGTCCTTCAACAACCTCCTGCGCATCAAGATCCTCTGCGCCACCTACGTGAATGTCAACATCCGGGACATCGACAAGGTAGGCGGCGGGCTTGGTGGGGGTGGGGACCGGAGTGGGACGGGGGAGTGGGGGGGGGTATCGGCACGGGATGGCAAAGGGCTTTTGCTGTTCCCCGACCCCCTTCTCCCCCAACTCTGCTACATCCTTGCCATCCCCAGGGCAACCAACTATCAACGCCACCCTACATCATCAGACAATTAGGCCATTCGGCCCATCACGTTTGTCATTCGATCGTGGCCGTTGTGCCCCTAATTCTCCTGCCTCCTCCTGCTTCTCTCTTGTCTATTCCCTTTCTAATCTTATATGTTTCTATGAGATCTCCCCCCTCCACCCAACATCATTCTTCTGAATTCTAATGAGTGAAGACCCAATCTCTCCTCATGGGGCAACACGCTCAACTCCTACTTAAATTTACTCACTGTCTACTGCACTCTGGGGGAGCGAATTCCACGGATTCGCAACCCCTTGGGAGAAGAAGTAGTTTCTCCTCAACTCTGTTTTAAATTAGTTGCCCCTTATTGCTAACACCATGATCTCTCCGTCCTAGAATGTCCCACCGGTGGAAGCACCTGTCCCACGCCTACTTTATCCAGACCTTTAACCATCTTGTATCCCTCAGTTTGATCTCCCTCTCGTTCTCCCCTAAACTCAGAAGAGCGTAGGCCCAAACCGTTCAATTTCTCTTCATACGATGAACCCCTCGTCTCTGGAATCAATCAGATGAACTTCCTTTGACCGTCTCCAATGCCGCTACATTTTTCCTCAAATAAAGGGACAAAACCAGTCCACGTTACTACCTCAGCTGCGCCTACCGCTGAAGCCCCCATCCAAACCTTATAAGAACTCGGAGGGGTAGGTCATCGGGCTCCTCAAGTGTGCGACATGGTGGCACAGCGGGTTAGCACTGCTGCCTCAGAGCGCTGGGAACCCGGGTTCGATTCCCGGCTCATGTCACTGTCTGAGTGGAGTCTGCACATTCTCCCCATGCCTGCGTGGGTTTCCTCCAGTTGCTCCGATTTCCTCACACAGTCCAAAGATGTGCAGGTTAGGTGGATTGGCCATGCTAAATTGTCTCCTTAGTGTCCAAAGATGTATAGGGTAGGGGGATTGGCCATGCTAAATGCCCCTTAGTGTCAAAAGATGCGCATATTAGGTGGATTGGCCATGCTAATTTGTCCCTTAGTGTCAAAGATGTGCAGGTTAGGTGGATTGGCCATGCTAAATTGTCCATTAGTGTCCAAAGATGTACAGGTTAGGTGGATTGGCCATGCTAAATGCCCCTTAAAACATAGAACATTACAGCGCAGAACAGGCTCTTCGGCCTTCGATGTTGCGCCGACCAATTATGAAAAAAGCAATGACCCTCCAAACTAAACCATTCCCTTCTCTTCCATAAACTTATCAACTAACCTCTTAAATGCCACCAAACATGGCACATCTACAACTGCCGCAGGCAGGGCATTCTACTCCCTAACCACCCTCTGGGTAAAGAACCTACCTCTGATGTCCATCCTATAACTATCACCCCTTAATTTAAAGCTGTGTCCCCTCGTGCTAGCTTTCTCCATCCTAGGAAAAAGGATATCACTGTCCACCCTATCTAAACCTCTAATCATCTTATATGTTTCGATAAGGTCCCCTCTTAGCCGCCTCCTTTCTAACGAAAACAACCTCAAATCCCTCAGCCTCTCTTCATAAGACCTGCCCTCCATACCAGGCAACATCCTGGTAAACATCCTCTGTACCCTCTCCAATGCCTCCACATCTTTCTTATAATGTGGGGACCAGAACTGCACACAATAATCCAAGTGCGGCCGCACTAGAGTTTTGTACAGTTGCAACATGACGTTGCGGCTCCGAAATTCAATCCCCCTACAATAAAAGCTAAGACTCCATATGCCTTCTTAACAACCTTATCGACTTGACTGCCTACTTTCAGGGATCTATGCACATACACACCAAGATCCCTCTGTTCATCAAGACTATTAAGAATCCTACCATTAGCCTATACTCTACACATTTATTATTCCTGCCATAGTGCATTACCTCACACTTTTCCACATTAAACTCTATTTGCCACCTCTCGGCCCAGCTCTGCAACTTGTCCAAGTCTCTCTGCAAACTATAACACCCCTCTTTACTATCTACCACTCCTCTGACTTTGGTGTCATCCGCAAATTTACTAATCCATCCTTCAATACCCTCATCCAGATCATTTATAAAAATTACAAACAGCAGGGGCCCCAAAACAGACCCTGAGGTACACCACTTGTCACCGAACTCCACGATGAATATCTCCCATCAACCACCACCTCTGTCTTCTATCTGCTAGCCAATTCCTAATCCAATTAGCTAAATCACCCTCTATCCCATACATCTGCATTTTCTGCAGAAGCATTCCATGGGCCACCTTATCGAACGCCTTACTAAAGTCCATATATACCACATCAACTGCCTTACCCCCATCCACCTCTTTGGTCACTTTTTCAAAAACTCAATAAGGTTAGTAAGGCACGACCTACCCTTCACAAAACCATGCTGACTATCCCCAATCAATTCATTTCTCTCTAAATAACTATAAATCCTATCCCTAATAATTCTCTCCAATACTTTGCCCACAACAGAAGTAAGACTCACCGGCCTATAATTCCCTGGAAGGTCTCTCTTCCCCTTCTTGAACAAGGGGTGTCAAAAGATGTGCAGGTTAGGTGGATTGGCCAGGCTAAATTGTCCCTTAGTGTCCAAAGATGTGCAGGTTAGGTGGATTGGCCAGGCTAAATTGTCCCTTAGTGTCCAAAGATGTGCAGGTTAGGTGGATTGGTCATGCTAAATGCCCCTTAGTGTCAAAAGATGCGCATATTAGGTGGATTGACCATGCTAAATTGTCCCTTAGTGTCCCAAAGATTTGTAGTTTAGTGGGGATTAGTAGGGTAAATACACCCAGGCAGATGGTGGGATGCTGTGTTGGGGTGTTGGTACAGACCTGATGGGCTGAATGGCATCCTTCTGCACTGTTGGGATTTAATCTTCCTCTGATAAAGGAATGACATTAGGCCTTCTGACCCGGGTGGGACTCTATCTCTATCATGCAATTGTGTCTCTGTCTGTATATGCCCTGTTTGTGAACCCAACTCTCCGCTTGCCTGATGAAGGAACAGCGCTCTGAAAGCTCGTGATTGCAAATAAACCCGTGGGACCTTAAGCTGGTGTTGTGAGACCTCGTCCTATGTCCAAGCCTGTTGTGTATCCATCTAGCCCAACCCGTGTGATTTTAGTTTTGTATCAGTCTCCCATGGTGGGACCTTGTCAAATAAAAGCTTGCGTCTGCCGTTTGTCTAGCTTGCACCGTACGCCTCGGAGGAGTCACGCGATGTGTGACTGTGTCCTGTTTTCCTTGCTACCCTCAGATTTACGTGAGGACGGGGATCTATCACGGAGGGGAACCACTGTGTGACAACGTCAACACTCAGAGAGTACCTTGTTCGAATCCACGGTGAGTTACTGCACCGGGCGGGAGGCCATTCTGTCCATCGTACCTCTGCTAGCCCTTCGAAAGAGCGAGCCAATCAATTATCGAGTACCAATCTTCTTTTCAGGCAAAGTATTCTCCCTAAATTGTCTCAAATTTGGTTTTTAATCCATAGATCTATAAACATGGACAGGGATCGCGGCTAGAGGTGGGAACATTGGGGTGGCGGCGCGGGGTCGTCGGGCCGAAGGGTCTGTTTCCCGGGCTGTTTTGTCCTTTGTAATCAATCAGCGAATCATCGTGGGAACTAGGAATAGGAGTTGGTCATCGACTCCTCGAGCCTGCTCTGCCATTCAATAAGATCATGGCTAATCTTTTTGTGGACTCGGTTCCACTTACCCTTACTCTATTTGGGGGATATGAGTGTCGCTGGCTGGGGCAACATTTATTGCCCATCCCTAGTTGCCCCTTGGAGGGCGGTGGAGAGTCAACCACATTGGCTGTGGCTCTGGAGTCACATGTAGGACAGACTGGGGTAAGGACAGCAGATTTCCTTCCCTAAAGGAACCAGATGGGTTTTTCCAACAATGGGTCATCAGTAGATTCTTAATCCCAGATATTTTTTTTAACTTAATTCGAATTCCACCATCTGCTGTGGCAGGATTTGAACACGGGTCCCCTGGAACATTAGCTGAGTTTCTGGATTAGTAGTCTACACTGATACCTCTAGGCTATCGCTTCCCGGGGCAGCGTGATGGCACAGTGGTTAGCGTTGCTGCCTCACAGTGCCAGGGATCGAGGTTCGATTCCCGGCTTGGGTCACTTTCTGTGTGGATTCTGCCCATTAGAACATAGAACACTACAGCACAAACAGGCCCTTTGGCCCACAAGTTGTGCCGATGATATCTGTACTTACCAGGCCACAGAACTATCTGTAACTCCCAATCCCATTAAATCCCATGTACTCATCCAGAAGTCTCTTAAAAGACCCCAGCGAGTTCGCCTCTACCACCACCGACGGCAACCAATTCCATTCACTCACCACCCTCTGAGTGAAAAACTTACCCCTAACATCTCCTCTGAACTTACCCCCCAGCACCTTAAAGCTGTGTCCTCTTGTAGTGACCATTTCAGCCCTGGGAAATAGCCTCTGAAGATCCACTCTATCTATTCCTCTCAACAGCTTATAAATCTCTATCAGGTCACCTCTCAACCTTCGTCTCTCCAGGTAGAAGAGATTGAGCTCTGTCAACCTATCTTCATAAGGCATGGCCCCCCAATCCAGGCAACATCCTTGTAAATCTCCTCTGAACTCTCTCAATAGCTTCCACATCCTTCCTATAGTGAGGCGACCAGAACTACACACAATACTCCAAGTGAGGTCTGACAAGGGTCTTATAAAGTTGCAGCATTACCTCCCAACTTCTAAACTCAATCTCTCTATTAATGAAGGCCAGTACACCATACGCCTTCTTGACCACATCCTCCACTTGCGGGGCAGATTTAAGAGTCCTATGGACCCGGACCCTGAGATCCTTCTGCTCCTCAACACTGCCAAGACTGCGACCCTTGATATTATACTCCTTCATCCCATTGGTCCTGCCAAAATGGACCACCACACATTTATCTGCGTTGAAATCCATGACATTGTCCCCACGTCTGCGTAGGTTTTCTCCGGGTGCTCCGGTTTCCTCCCACAGTCTGAAAGACGAACTGATTAGGGCGCATTGGCCGTGCTAAATTCTCCCTCAGTGTTACCCAAACAGGCATCCAAGTGTGGCGGCTCGGGGATTTCACAGTAACTTCATTTCCACGTTAATGTAAGCCTTACTTGTGACACTAATAAATAAACTTTAAAACTTGCCCTCTCACCATAACCCTCAACTGAGTATAAAAATGGGCAGGTCGTGCTGTAGCTGTACAGAACTTGAGTTAGGCCTCATTTAGAATGTAGTGTTCAGTTCTGGTCGCCCACATTACCAGGAGGATGTGGAGGCTTTGGAGAGGGGTACAGAAGAGATTTACCAGGATGTTGCCCTGGTACGGAGGGCATTCGCTATGAGGAGAGGTTGGAGAAACTTGGTTTGTTCTCACTGGGAGGTTGAGGGGTGACCTGACAGATTATAAGAGGCATGGACAGAGTGGATAGTCAGGGTGGAATAGTCAAGTACTAGGAGATATTGGTTTAAGATGCATGCGGAAATGTTTAGAGGAGATATGCGAGTTAGGTTTTTCTTTTATACAGAGGGTGGTGTGTGTCTGGAAGGCACTGCCTGGGGAGGTGGTGGGAGCAGGTACTTTAGCTGCATCTAAGGGACAAGTAGACCAATAGATGAATAAAGTTAGAATTTATTTATTAGTCACAAGTAAAGCTTACATGATTACAGCAATGAAGTGAAAATCCCCTAGTCGCCACACTCGGGCGCCTGTTTGGGTAACACTGAGGGAGAATTAAGCACGGCCAATGCCCCCTAACCAGCACTGTGCTAGGAAACCGGAGCACCCGGAGGAAACCCACGCAGACACGGGGAGGATGTACGCCCTCCACATACATCTTGATCCAAGGCAGGGATCGAAACCAGGATCCTGGCGCTGAGAGGCAGCAGTGCCAACCACTGTGCCACCGCGCCGCCCCAATAGGATGGGAATGGAAGGTTAGGGACTCCGTAAGCGCGTACAGTTTTAGTTTAAGCAGGCATCATGATCAGCACAGGCTTGGAGGGCCAAAGGGCCTGTTCCTGTGCTGTAATGTTCCTTGTTCTTTGTTAATTCCTTTACTGTTCAAAAACCTATCTATCCTTGCCTTAAAAACATTCAATGAGGTCGCCTCTCTGGGCAGGGAATTCCACAGATTTACAAGCCTTTGTGTGAAGAAGTTCCTCCTCAACGCAGTCCGAAATCTGCTCCCCCTTATTTTGAGGCCATGCCCCCCAGTTCTAGTTTCACCCACCAGTGGAAACAACTTCCCTGCTTCTATCTTATCAATTCCTTTCATGATGTTTCTATAAGATCTCCCTCTCATTCTTCTGAATTCCAATGAATATAGCCCCAGTCCACTCAGCCTCTCCTCATAAGCCAACCCTCTCAACTCTGGAATCAACCTCGTGAATCCCCTCTGCAACCCATCCAGTGTCAGTATATCCTTTCTCGAGTATGCATCCTCTTCTGTACACCTCACTTGGTCAATGCTCTACTCTCAGAGCCGTGGGAAAGGTCTTGAATTTATATAGCTTGACTTTCTTGACTTCAGGACACCCCAAAGACGATTAAATTTTTTTTTTTTGGCAACAGGTTGCCTGATGTGATACAGCAACCATAACAAGCACCCACTGCAGGAAGCAACTGGTTAGTCTCCTGGTGGGAGTGATATTGTATGTTACTGAGCAGGTGGGAGCAGGTATCTGGGGAACGCCACCATCTGCAGGTTCCCCTCCGACCCACTCACCGTCCCGACTTGGAAGTATATCGGCTGTTCCTCCGCCGGGATCAAAATCCTGGAATTCCCTCCCCAAAGCATCATGGGTCAACACACAGCATGCGGACTGTGGCGGATTCAAGATGGCGGCTCACCCACCACCTTCTCAAGGGGCAACTAGGGATGGGCAACAAACAATGGGTCCAGCCAGCGACACCAGTGTCCCATGAATCATAGAATCTGTACAGTGCCCAAGGAGGCCAATCGGCCCATCAAGCCTGCACCAACCACAATCCCACCCTGGCCCTATTCCTGCAACCCCACACCATTTACCTGGCTAATCCCTCTAACCTATATGTCTTTGGACACTAAGAGGCAATTTACCACGGCCAATTCATCTAACCTACACATCTTTGGACACTAAGAGCCAATTTAGACAATGTCTGTCTGGAGTTTGCACGTTTTCTCTGCATCTGCATGTCCAAAGATGTGCAGGTTAGGTGGATTGGCCATGCTAAATTGTCCCTTAGTGTCAAAAGATGTGCAGGTTAGGTGGATTGGCCATGCTAAATTGTCCCTTAGTGTCCAAAGATGTGCAGGTTAGGGTGAATTGGCCATGCTAAATTGTCCCTTAGTGTCCAAAGATGTGCAGGTTAGGGTGGATTGGCCATGCTAAATTGTCCCTTAGTATCCAAAGATTGCAGGTTAGGTGGATTGGCCATGCTAAATTGCCCCTTAGTGTCCAAAGATGTGCAGGTTAGGTGGATTGGCCATGCTAAATTGTCCCTTAGTGTCAGATGTGCAGGTTAGGTGGATTGGCCATCTAAATTGTCCCTTAATTCCAAGATGTGCAGTTAGGTGATGGCCATGCTAAATTGTCCCTTAGTGTCCAAACATGTGTAGGTTAGTGATTGGCCTGCTAAATTGTCCCTTAGCATCCAAAGACGTGCGGGCTAGGAGGCTTGGCCATGCTATATTGTCCTTTAGTATCCAAAGATGTGTAGGTTGGGTGGATTGACCATGCTAATTGCCCCTTAGTGTCCAAAGATATGTAGGTTAGGTGGATTGGCCATGCTAAATTGCCCCCTTAGTGTCCAAAGATGTGTAGGTTAGGTGGATTGGCCATGCTAAATTGCCCCCTTAGTGTCCAAAGATATGTAGGTTAGGTGGATTGGCCATGCTAAATTGCCCCCTTAGTGTCCAAAGATGTGTAGGTTAGGTGGATTGGCCATGCTAAATTGCCCCTTGGTGTAGATTAGATGGTTAAAAAGGTTGGCCATGCTAAAATGCAAAATGTTGCTGCCTTTTGCTTGCAGTTTCCTTCTGAGCTGGAATAGCTCATTCTGTTTAACACAAGAACCAATTCTAGTAGTTGCCTTTCAACATACGGTTTCCAGCTGGTTGGAGCCAGCTCCGCTGTGCTATATAAAGCTGATGAAGATGAATGTTGCAGATGAATGTTCCAAATTCCAGCTCTCCTGAGCTCTCGGACACTTTGGTCACCTCTCAGAACAGTGCATCGATATGCCACCCTCCGGTGCGCAATCGGTCTTCCCTGGACAATGTCCAAAGATGTGCAGGTTACAGGGATCGGATGACGGTAAGATGCTCTGTTGGAGAGTCGGTGCAGACGTTCGATGGGCTGAGTGGCCTCCTCCCCCACTGTTAACAGTCTATGATAGTGTGAAGAAGAGGTGATCGAGGTATGGCGGACTGCATTGCTTGATGAGGGGGTGGTGTAGCTTCCAAGCTGTGAGTGGGTTTCGGGATCCTTGCGGATTTGGGGAATGAGGAGAAGGGGTTCGGGGCCTGCGTGGTTCATGTTATAAGTTTCTCGGTCCTCCTGTTAACTCTCCAACACTGTGTCCGTCCCTCAGGGGAGGGGGAGGGTGGTGGTCTATGCCTGGGCACTGTTGACCGCTTCTCCCTTCCGGCTGGTTTCTTCCCAGGTGGAACGAATGGCTCTCCTACGATATCTACCTCATTGACATCCCGCGAGCAGCACGCCTCTGCCTCTCCATCTGCTCCGTCAAGGGAAGGAAAGGGGCCAAAGAGGTAGGAACCGCGGCAGGGAAATGGGGACGAGGCACCCCGCCGGTGTAGATGCGCCAAGACTGAGCAGGCAAGCGGATGGAGCCGTGTAAATTGTACACTACCCACCCTCGCCCACACCATGCGCAGTGGGCACCTCCACTGTGGACACAATTTGGTTGGCACAAACAGGGCAGCACAGTGGGTTAACACTGCTGTCTCACAGCGTCATGGACCCGGGTTTGATTCCCGGTGATACACAGTGGGTTAGCATTGCTGCCTCACAGTACCAGGGACCTGGGTTCGATTCCTGGTGGCACACAGTGGGTTAGCACTGCTGCCTCACAGCGCAAGGGACCTGGGTTCCATTC
>JAGIQG010000037.1:16748627-16805410 GCA_024679065.1 Sphyrna mokarran
TGGGGTACAGTACTGGTGGGGACGGGTCTGTCACTGTATAACACTGGGGTACAGTACTGGTGGGACGGGTCTGTCGCTGTATAACACTGGGGTACAGTACTGGTGGGGACGGGTCTGTCGCTGTATAACACTGGGGTACAGTACTGGTGGGGACGGGTCTGTCGCTGTATAACACTGGGGTACAGTACTGGTGGGGACGGGTCTGTCACTGTATAACACTGGGGTACAGTACTGGTGGGGACGGGTCTGTCCTGTATAACACGGGGTACAGTACTGGTGGGGACGGGTCTGTCGCTGTATAACACTGGGTACAGTACTGGTGGGGACGGGTCTGTCACTGTATAACACTGGGGTACAGTACTGGTGGGGACGGGTCTGTCACTGTATAACACTGGGGTACAGTACTGGTGGGGACGGGTCTGTCGCTGTATAACACTGGGGTACAGTACTGGTGGGGACGGGTCTGTCGCTGTATAACACTGGGGTACAGTACTGGTGGGGACGGGTCTGTCGCTGTATAACACTGGGGTACAGTACTGGTGGGGACGGGTCTGTCGCTGTATAACACTGGGGTACAGTACTGGTGGGGACGGGTCTGTCGCTGTATAACACTGGGGTACAGTACTGGTGGGGACGGGTCTGTCGCTGTATAACACTGGGGTACAGTACTGGTGGGGACGGGTCTGTCGCTGTATAACACTGGGGTACAGTACTGGTGGGGACGGGTCTGTCGCTGTATAACACTGGGGTACAGTACTGGTGGGGACGGGTCTGTCGCTGTATAACACTGGGGTACAGTACTGGTGGGGACGGGTCTGTCGCTGTATAACACTGGGGTACAGTACTGGTGGGGACGGGTCTGTCACTGTATAACACTGGGGTACAGTACTGGTGGGGACGGGTCTGTCGCTGTATAACACTGGGGTACAGTACTGGTGGGGACGGGTCTGTCCCTGTATAACACTGGGGTACAGTACTGGTGGGGACGGGTCTGTCACTGTATAACACTGGGGTACAGTACTGGTGGGGACGGGTCTGTCACTGTATAACACTGGGGTACAGTACTGGTGGGGACGGGTCTGTCACTGTATAACACTGGGGTACAGTACTGGTGGGGACGGGTCTGTCACTGTATAACACTGGGGTACAGTACTGGTGGGGATGGGTCTGTCACTGTATAACACTGGGGTACAGTACTGGTGGGGACGGGTCTGTCACTGTATAACACTGGGGTACAGTACTGGTGGGGACGGGTCTGTCACTGTATAACACTGGGGTACAGTACTGTTGGG
Source organism: Sphyrna mokarran (assembly GCA_024679065.1). Lineage (NCBI taxonomy): Eukaryota > Metazoa > Chordata > Chondrichthyes > Carcharhiniformes > Carcharhinidae > Sphyrna > Sphyrna mokarran. The sequence continues at coordinate 16,749,920 of JAGIQG010000037.1, forward strand.
GATGGGTCTGTCACTGTATAACACTGGGGTACAGTACTGTTGGGGACGGGTCTGTCACTGTATAACACTGGGGTACAGTACTGGTGGGGACGGGTCTGTCACTGTATAACACTGGGGTACAGTACTGGTGGGGACGGGTCTGTCACTGTATAACACTGGGGTACAGTACTGGTGGGGACGGGTCTGTCACTGTATAACACTGGGGTACAGTACTGGTGGGGACGGGTCTGTCGCTGTATAACACTGGGGTACAGTACTGGTGGGGAGGTCTGTCGCTGTATAACACTGGGGTACAGTACTGGTGGGGACGGGTCTGTCGCTGTATAACACTGGGGTACAGTACTGTTGGGGACGGGTCTGTCACTGTATAACACTGGGGTACAGTACTGGTGGGGACGGGTCTGTCACTGTATAACACTGGGGTACAGTACTGGTGGGGACGGGTCTGTCACTGTATAACACTGGGGTACAGTACTGGTGGGGACGGGTCTGTCGCTGTATAACACTGGGGTACAGTACTGGTGGGGACGGGTCTGTCGCTGTATAACACTGGGGTACAGTACTGGTGGGGACGGGTCTGTCACTGTATAACACTGGGGTACAGTACTGGTGGGGACGGGTCTGTCACTGTATAACACTGGGGTACAGTACTGGTGGGGACGGGTCTGTCGCTGTATAACACTGGGGTACAGTACTGGTGGGGACGGGTCTGTCACTGTATAACACTGGGTACAGTACTGGTGGGGACGGGTCTGTCGCTGTATAACACTGGGGTACAGTACTGGTGGGGACGGGTCTGCGCTGTAAACACTGGGGCTATGTGGGGACGGTCTGTCGCTGTATAACACTGGGGTACAGTCTGGTGGGGACGGGTCTGTCACTGTATAACACTGGGGTACAGTACTGTGGGGACGGGTCTGTCACTGTATAACACTGGGGTACAGTACTGGTGGGGACGGGTCTGTCGCTGTATAACACTGGGGTACAGTACTGGTGGGGACGGGTCTGTCGCTGTATAACACTGGGGTACAGTACTGGTGGGGACGGGTCTGTCGCTGTATAACACTGGGGTACAGTACTGGTGGGGACGGGTCTGTCGCTGTATAACACTGGGGTACAGTACTGGTGGGGACGGGTCTGTCGCTGTATAACACTGGGGTACAGTACTGGTGGGGACGGGTCTGTCACTGTATAACACTGGGGTACAGTACTGGTGGGGACGGGTCTGTCGCTGTATAACACTGGGGTACAGTACTGGTGGGGACGGGTCTGTCGACTGTATAACACTGGGGATACAGTACTGGTGGGACGGGTCTGTCTCTGTATAACACTGGGGTACAGTACTGGTGGGGACGGGTCTGTCTCTGTATAACACTGGGGTACAGTACTGGTGGGGACGTCTGTCACTGTATAACACTGGGGTACAGTACTGGTGGGGACGGGTCTGTCTCTGTATAACACTGGGGTACAGTACTGGTGGGGACGGGTCTGTCACTGTATAACACTGGGGTACAGTACTGGTGGGGACGGGTCTGTCACTGTATAACACTGGGGTACAGTACTGGTGGGGACGGGTCTGTCGCTGTATAACACTGGGGTACAGTACTGGTGGGGACGGGTCTGTCACTGTATAACACTGGGGTACAGTACTGGTGGGGACGGGTCTGTCGCTGTATAACACTGGGGTACAGTACTGGTGGGGACGGGTCTGTCGCTGTATAACACTGGGGTACAGTACTGGTGGGACGGGTCTGTCACTGTATAACACTGGGGTACAGTACTGGTGGGACGGGTCTGTCCGCTGTATAACACTGGGGTACAGTACTGGTGGGGACGGGTCTGTCGCTGTATAACACTGGGGTACAGTACTGGTGGGGACGGGTCTGTCACTGTATAACACTGGGGTACAGTACTGGTGGGGACGGGTCTGTCACTGTATAACACTGGGGTACAGTACTGGTGGGGACGGGTCTGTCGCTGTATAACACTGGGGTACAGTACTGGTGGGGATGGGTCTGTCACTGTATAACACTGGGGTACAGTACTGGTGGGGACGGGTCTGTCACTGTATAACACTGGGGTACAGTACTGGTGGGGACGGGTCTGTCGCTGTATAACACTGGGGTACAGTACTGGTGGGGACGGGTCTGTCGCTGTATAACACTGGGGTACAGTACTGGTGGGGACGGGTCTGTCACTGTATAACACTGGGGTACAGTACTGGTGGGGACGGGTCTGTCACTGTATAACACTGGGTACAGTACTGGTGGGGACGGGTCTGTCACTGTATAACACTGGGGTACAGTACTGGTGGGGACGGGTCTGTCCTGTTGTATAACACTGGGGTACAGTACTGGTGGGGCTGGTCTGTCCGCTGTATAACACTGGGTACAGTACTGGTGGGGACGGGTCTGTCGCTGTATAACACTGGGGTACAGTACTGGTGGGGACGGGTCTGTCACTGTATAACACGGGTACAGTACTGGTGGGGACGGGTCTGTCGCTGTATAACACTGGGGTACAGTACTGGTGGGGACGGGTCTGTCGCTGTATAACACTGGGGTACAGTACTGGTGGGGACGGGTCTGTCGCTGTATAACACTGGGGTACAGTACTGGTGGGGACGGGTCTGTCGCTGTATAACACTGGGGTACAGTACTGGTGGGGATGGGTCTGTCGCTGTATAACACTGGGGTACAGTACTGGTGGGGGCGGGTCTGTCGCTGTATAACACTGGGGTACAGTACTGGTGGGGACGGGTCTGTCGCTGTATAACACTGGGGTACAGTACTGGTGGGGACGGGTCTGTCACTGTATAACACTGGGGTACAGTACTGGTGGGGACGGGTCTGTCGCTGTATAACACTGGGGTACAGTACTGGTGGGGACGGGTCTGTCACTGTATAACACTGGGGTACAGTACTGGTGGGGACGGGTCTGTCACTGTATAACACTGGGGTACAGTACTGGTGGGGACGGGTCTGTCACTGTATAACACTGGGGTACAGTACTGGTGGGGACGGGTCTGTCGCTGTATAACACTGGGGTACAGTACTGGTGGGGACGGGTCTGTCGCTGTATACACTGGGGTACAGTACTGGTGGGGACGGGTCTGTCGCTGTATAACACTGGGGTACAGTACTGGTGGGGACGGGTCTGTCGCTGTATAACACTGGGGTACAGTACTGGTGGGGACGGGTCTGTCGCTGTATAACACTGGGGTACAGTACTGGTGGGGACGGGTCTGTCACTGTATAACACTGGGGTACAGTACTGGTGGGGACGGTCTGTCACTGTATAACACTGGGGTACAGTACTGGTGGGGACGGGTCTGTCTCTGTATAACACTGGGGTACAGTACTGGTGGGGACGGGTCTGTCTCTGTATAACACTGGGGTACAGTACTGGTGGGGACGGGTCTGTCGCTGTATAACACTGGGGTACAGTACTGGTGGGGACGGGTCTGTCACTGTATAACACTGGGGTACAGTACTGGTGGGGACGGGTCTGTCGCTGTATAACACTGGGGTACAGTACTGGTGGGGTAGGTCTGTCACTGTATAACACTGGGGTACAGTACTGGTGGGGACGGGTCTGTCGCTGTATAACACTGGGGTACAGTACTGGTGGGGACGGGTCTGTCGCTGTATAACACTGGGGTACAGTACTGGTGGGGACGGGTCTGTCACTGTATAACACTGGGGTACAGTACTGGTGGGGACGGGTCTGTCGCTGTATAACACTGGGGTACAGTACTGGTGGGGACGGGTCTGTCGCTGTATAACACTGGGGTACAGTACTGGTGGGGACGGGTCTGTCACTGTATAACACTGGGGTACAGTACTGGTGGGGACGGGTCTGTCGCTGTATAACACTGGGGTACAGTACTGGTGGGGACGGGTCTGTCGCTGTATAACACTGGGGTACAGTACTGGTGGGGACGGGTCTGTCACTGTATAACACTGGGGTACAGTACTGGTGGGGACGGGTCTGTCGCTGTATAACACTGGGGTACAGTACTGGTGGGGACGGGTCTGTCCTGTATAACACTGGGGTACAGTACTGGTGGGGACGGGTCTGTCGCTGTATAACACTGGGGTACAGTACTGGTGGGGACGGGTCTGTCACTGTATAACACTGGGGTACAGTACTGGTGGGGACGGGTCTGTCTCTGTATAACACTGGGGTACAGTACTGGTGGGGACGGGTCTGTCACTGTATAACACTGGGGTACAGTACTGGTGGGGACGGGTCTGTCACTGTATAACACTGGGGTACAGTACTGGTGGGGATGGGTCTGTCACTGTATAACACTGGGGTACAGTACTGGTGGGGACGGGTCTGTCACTGTATAACACTGGGGTACAGTACTGGTGGGGACGGGTCTGTCACTGTATAACACTGGGGTACAGTACTGGTGGGGACGGGTCTGTCGCTGTATAACACTGGGGTACAGTACTGGTGGGGACGGGTCTGTCACTGTATAACACTGGGGTACAGTACTGGTGGGGACGGGTCTGTCACTGTATAACATTGGGGTACAGTACTGGTGGGGACGGGTCTGTCACTGTATAACACTGGGGTACAGTACTGGTGGGGACGGGTCTGTCACTGTATAACACTGGGGTACAGTACTGGTGGGGACGGGTCTGTCACTGTATAACACTGGGGTACAGTACTGGTGGGGACGGGTTGTCACTGTATAACACTGGGGTACAGTACTGGTGGGACGGGTCTGTCACTGTATAACACTGGGGTACAGTACTGGTGGGGACGGGTCTGTCACTGTATAACACTGGTGGTACAGTACTGGTGGGGACGGGTCTGTCACTGTATAACACTGGGGTACAGTACTGGTGGGGACGGGTCTGTCACTGTAACACTGGGGTACAGTACTGGTGGGGACGGGTCTGTCGCTATAACACTGGGGTACAGTACTGGTGGGGACGGGTCTGTCACTGTATAACACTGGGGTACAGTACTGGTGGGGAGGTCTGTCACTGTATAACACTGGGGTACAGTACTGGTGGGGACGGGTCTGTCGCTGTATAACACTGGGGTACAGTACTGGTGGGGACGGGTCTGTCACTGTATAACACTGGGGTACAGTACTGGTGGGGACGGGTCTGTCGCTGTATAACACTGGGGTACAGTACTGGTGGGGACGGGTCTGTCGCTGTATAACACTGGGGTACAGTACTGGTGGGGACGGGTCTGTCGCTGTATAACACTGGGGTACAGTACTGGTGGGGACGGGTCTGTCACTGTATAACACTGGGGTACAGTACTGGTGGGGACGGGTCTGTCACTGTATAACACTGGGATACAGTACTGGTGGGGACGGGTCTGTCACTGTATAACACTGGGGTACAGTACTGGTGGGGACGGGTCTGTCGCTGTATAACACTGGGGTACAGTACTGGTGGGGACGGGTCTGTCGCTCTATAACACTGGGTTACAGTACTGGTGGGGACGGGTCTGTCGCTGTATAACACTGGGGTACAGTACTGGTGGGGACGGGTCTGTCACTGTATAACACTGGGGTACAGTACTGGTGGGGATGGGTCTGTCGCTGTATAACACTGGGGTACAGTACTGGTGGGGATGGGTCTGTCACTGCGTAACTCAGTTTTCTGTTTGCCTCTTCAGGCATTACTGTGTGAACATCCCCGAGACACTACCCAAGTTACTGCTGTCTGTGAAGTGGAATTCCCGGGATGAAGTGGCTCAGGTAACAAGGACCCCACAAGAGGGGGTTCATTCTCCACCCCCGTATCTTTGCTCACGAGACAGAGCGGCAGGGTCTGATACAGTCAAGGACTCACACAAACAAGGAGTATTACAGTACTGGAACAGGCCCTTCCGCCCTGCTAGCCTGCGCCTCTCATGATGTCTGTCTAAACTAAAACCCGATGCACTTAGAGACCCAATCCTTCCATTCCCATCCGATTCGTGTATTTGTCCAGTTGCCCCTCAAGTGTTACTATCGTACCTCTCCCGCCATCTCCCCCGGGCAGCGCCTTACTACCTTCTGTACAAAAAAAAACTTGCCTCGTACATCTCCTTCAAACCTTGCCCCTCGCATTTTAAACCTGTGCCTCCCTAGTAAATGACTCTTCCATCCTGAGGAAAAAGCTTTTGACTATCCACTCATAATCTTGTGGACTTCTATCAAGTCGCCCCCCTCAACCTTGGCTGTTCTTGTGAGAACAAACCAAGTTTCCCCAACCTGTCCTCGTAGATAATGCCCTCCGTACCAGGGCAACATCCTGGTAAATCTTGTCTGTACCCTCTCCAAAGCCTCCACGTCCTTCTGGTAGTGTGGGTGACCAGAATTGTACGCAATATTCTGAGTGAGGCCTAATTAAGTTTCTGTACAGCTGTAGCATGACTTGGCTAATTTTTAAACTCAGTGCCCCGGCCGATGAAGGCCAGCGTGCCGTGTGCCACCTTGTAAACCACGATCTGGATTTGCTAACTTTGAGAAAGCAACGGTCAGATGGTCTAGCCCACGCCCTTGCCACGTCATCCCTCATAGAGTCCTAGAGGTTTATGGCATGGAAGCAGGCCCTTCGGCCCAAATTGTCCATGATACCCCTTTTTTTTAAAACCCCTAAGCTAGTCCCATTTGCTTCCTTTGGCCCATATCCCTCTATACCCATTGTACCCATGTAATTATCTAAATGCTTTTTGAAAGACAAAACTGTACCCACCTCTACAACTACCTCTGGCAGCTCGTACTTGCAACCCTCTAAGAAAAAATTGCCTCTCTGGACACTTTTGTATCCTTCCCCTCTCACCTTAAACCTCTGCCCTCTAATTTTAGACTCCCCTGCCTTTGGGGAAAAGATATTGACTCTCTAGCTGATCTGTGCCCCTCATTATTTTATAGATCTCTATAAGATCGCCCCTCAGCCTCCTACGCTCCAGAGAAAAAAAAAGTCCTTGTCTATCCAGCCTCTCTTTATAAATCAAACCATCAAGTCCCAGTAGCATCTAAGTAAATTTTTTCTGCACTCTTTCTAGTTTAATAATATCCTTTCTATAATAGGGTGACCAGAACGGCACACGGTATTCCAAGTGTGGCCATACCGACGTCTTGTACAACTTCAACAAGACGTCCCAACTCCTGTATTCAATGTTCTGACCGATGAAACCAAGCACGCCTTCTTCACCACTCTGTCCACCTGTGACTCCGAGCTTTCGGGATTTGCCCCTTTGTCAGGTGAATGCTGACGAAGGTGAACCCCGAAAGCTTGAGTTTTACTACCAAACAAATTGGTTGGATTTCAACCTGGTGTTGTCAGACTTCTTACTCTGTTTACCCCAGTCCAACCTCGGCGTTTTCACATCATGACTCCACTTCCAAGCAACTATGAACCCTGAACCCCTAGATCTTTGTTCTGTAACTCTCCCTCCAACGCCCTACCATTAACTGAGTAAGCCCTGCCCTGGTTCAATCTACCAAAATGCATCACCTTGCATTTAGCTATGCCATTCGATGCCAACTGTTACAGTTCACGTCAGAAACTCAAATGATGGAGCCTGTTTGAATCGTAAGTTTTTTGCCTTTTGAATTTGGCTGGGGTAAACATCAAGGGTGATTCAAGTGACACACTGGGAGCTTTTACTATGCACCTTTTTTAAGATTATAGGAAAGCCATAAATTATTTGATTTTATATGACATTGGAGCTAGCTTGAAAACTTAGTGGGGGAATACCCCAGTGTATGGAACAAATGAAGTGACAGACTATATCCATTCATCCAGTACGCATCAGGTCCAGAACCAGTGAGTGACACTGTCGCAGTCGCACAAATGAAACTGCGTTGCATAAATAACACGCATTCACCAATCTTAGAATCTAATTCACACTTGAAAGGTTTTTTAACTATCAATTATAGACACCAAAAGCTTAACGTCCCCCTTTTTTTCTTAACTATTCATTCATCGGACATGTGGGCTTTGGGCATGGGTTGGAATGCTACAGCGTAAAGTCGGAGGTCAGGCAGAGAGGGACGCTTTTGGTTGGTTTTTCCGCCATGGATCCCTCACCGGATTTTCCCTCTCACCAGATGTATTGCCTGCTGAAGGACTGGCCACTGATAAAGCCAGAACAGGCGCTCGAGCTGTTGGACTGCAACTTCCCCGATCCCATGGTGCGCGAGTTTGCGGTGAAGTGTCTGGTCAAAGGGCTGACCGATGATCGGCTGTCTCAATACCTCATCCAGCTGGTTCAGGTGAGTGGTGGGGGGGGTCGGGCGTTGACGGCTGTTCTGCGACGTACTTCCATCGTGCCTCCTAACTGTGCACGGGGAGGCCATTCATCCCATTATGCTTGTTATCTCTTTGTATGAAGGATCCAGTTACTGCCACTCCCTCCTGTTTGCTCGCTCCCCCACTCAGGTGGACGGTAGTTAGCATTGCTGCCTCTCAGCACCAGGGACCCGGGTTTAATTCCCGGCTCGGGTCACTGTCTGTGTGGAGACTGCATGTTCTCCCCATGTCTGCGTGGGTTTCCTCCGGGTGCTCTGGTTTCCTCTCAGTGCGGGTTAAGTGGATTGGGCCATGCTAAATTGTCCCTTAGTATCCAAAGATGTGCAGGTTAGGTGGATTGGGCCATGCTAAATTGTCCCTTAGTATCCAAAGATGTGCAGGTTAGGTGGATTGGCTATGCTAAATTGCCCCTTAGTGTCCAAAGGTGTGCAGGTTAGATGGATTGGCCTTGCTAAATTGCCTCTTAGTGTCCAAAGGTGTGCAGGTTAGATGGATTGGCCTTGCTAAATTGCCCCTTAGTGTCCAGAGATGTGCAGGTTAGGTGGATTGGCCATGCTAAATTGCCCCTTAGTGTCGGGGGGGACTAGCAGTGTGAGGTTATGACAGCAGGGATTGTGTGTTGGTGCAGACTCGATGGGCAGAATGGGTTTCCTCCTGATGCTCTGGTTTCCCCCCACAGATGTGCTGGTTAGAGTCACAGAATCCCTACAGTGCAGAAGGAGGTCATTCGGCCCATAGAGTTTGCACCAGCCACACTGTCACCCTATTTCCATAACCCCACATATTTACTCCGCTAATTCCCCTGACACTAACGGGCAATTTGACATGGCCTGCGCACCTTTGGACTGTGGGAGGAAACCAGAGCACCCGGGAGAAACTCATGAAGACACAGGAGTCTGCGCAGACTCGACCCAGACAGTGACCCGAGCTGGAATTGAACCCAGGTCCTTAGTCCTGTGAGGCGGCAGTGCTAACCACTGTCACCGTACCGCCCGTTAGTTGGATTGGCAGTGCTAAGTTGTCCCTCAGTGTTATCTGAACAGGCACCAGAGTGTGGCGACGAGGGAATTTTCACAGTAACTTCATTGCGGTGTTAATATCTGTGATTTATTTCATATTTGGTTTATTATTGACACATATATTGGGATACAGTGAAAAATATTGTTTCTTGTGTGCTATACAAAGTATACCATTCATAGAGAAGGAAAGGAGAGAGTGCAGAATGTGGTGTTACAGTCACAGCTCGGGTGTAGAGAAAGATCAACTTAATGCGAGGTAGGGTCCATTCAAAAGTCTGACGGCAGCAGGGAAGAAGCTGTTCTTGAGTCGGTCGGTACGTGACCACAGACTTTTGTATCCTTTTTCCCGACGGAAGAAGGTGGAAGAGAGAATGTCCGGGGCGCATGGGGGTCCTTGATGATGCCGGCTGCTTTTCCCAAGGCAGTGGGAAGCGTAGACAGAGTCAATGGATGGGAGGCTAGTTTGCGTGATGGATTGGACTACATTCACGACCCTTTATAACTTAAAGTTTATTTATTTATCAATCACAAATAAAGTTTACATTAACACTGCAATGAAGCTACTGTGGAAATTCCCCTAGTCGCCACACACTCCGGCGCTTGTTCGGGTAACACTGAGGGAGAATTTAGCACGGCTGATGCACCCTAACCAGCACGTCTTTTGGACTGTGGGAGGAAACCCACGCAGACACGGGGAGGAGGTACCGACTCCTCACAGACGGTGACCCGGAGCCGAGAATCGAACCCGGGTCCCTGGGGCCATGAGGCCGCAGTGTCAACCACTGTGCCACCCCTTTGCTTGCGGTCTTGGAGCCCCACACCAAGCTGTGATTACAACCGGAAAGAACGCTTTCTGTGATGCATCTGTAAAAGTTGGTGAGAGTCGTAGCAAAGGGCCGGCGTAGGGGGGGCAAGCTGACTTGTAACGCTCGTAAGTAAACTTTTTTAAGTTAATTCCGGCTGTCCCCTCTCCTGCCTTGGAAGGTGGTGTTGCGCGAGCCGCTTCCTGTGGTGGGTTGAGGGGTACAAAGAGCAAAACAGCGCGGGAAACAGGCCCTTCGGCCCGACGAGTCCGCGCCGATGTTCCCACCTCTACCCGCGATCCCTGTCCATGTTTATAGATCTATGGATTAAGAAAACCAAATTTGAGACAATTTAGGGAGAATTTGTTTTGCCAATTAGCCTAAGAGCACATCTAGGGTAGGAGGGGGTCGGAACCTCTCTTGCTCTCTCGCGGATGCCGAGCTCTCTGCATCGCCAAACTCATCCTGTTTCGTCGCCACCCCTCTCCCCGCAGGTTCTGAAGTATGAACAATATCTAGACAACTCGCTGGGAAGGTTCCTGCTGAAAAAGGCACTCACCAACCAGAGGATAGGACACTTCTTTTTCTGGCACCTGAAGTGAGTGTGTTGCGCTGGGACGTTTCCCCCAACCCCACCACCCCCCACTCCTTACTGTCCATCCATCCCCACCTCCCTCCCCTCCTCTCGGGAGGCTGAGGTGGGGGGGGGGTCCCCTCCCGTCGCTTTGAAGCCAGTTCGCTGAAGGCTCACAAACGGGGAACCTCGGGCTCCCGTATTCCTCGGGTCAGCGCTGCTGCCTCGCAGCGAGACCGACCCGGGTTCGATTCCCAGCTTGGGGGGGGGGTCACTGTGTCTGTGTGGGGTTTGCACATTCTCCCTGTGTCTGCACGGGTTTCCTCCTACAGCAGAGAGGGGATTGAGACCGTGAAGAAGTGGTGGAGGAGGTTTGGAGGGATTGTGGAAGGTGGGGGGGGTGGAGTTTCTCCCCCCCCCGGGCGTCCTGGGGCTAGTTATTCCTCAGCTAACGTCACTGGGAGAATCCCTCCTACTCGGCCACTCTCTTTTATTGTGGGATCTTGCTGTGCGGCAGAATCGTTCCTCCCCACCCCTTTCCTGGGGCAATGTCACTTTTTGGGACAGGGGGGTGGGAAGGTCGCCCCACAATCTTCCCCGGAGAAGGTGACTCTCGAAATTGGAATATAGGCTGTGGATTGCGGGATTGGCAGCAGGGGGAGGTTGTTTGTTGAGGGGGGGAGGGGATTGTGGGTTAGGGATTCCCCGATAGGGGCTGGCCAGGGTGGAGGGAGGGGAGAGGGGAGGCCCCTGGTGTTCCGGCGAGGGTCTCTGACGCGCGCTGCCTTGGCCTCCGCAGGTCTGAGATGCACAACAAGACGGTGAGCCAGCGGTTCGGCCTACTCCTGGAGTCCTTCTGCCGGGCCTGCGGCATGTATCTCAAGCACCTGATACGGCAGGTGGAGGCCATGGACAAACTCATCAACCTGACAGACATCCTCAAACAGGAGAAGAAGGACGAGACCCAGAAGGTAGGCCCAGAACCGCCCAGGCGCGCGGGCAAGGCCCTTCGGCAAAACCGCTCCATGCCGGCTGGGTTTCCCAAACCGAAACTAGTCCCATTTCCCCCACTTTTGACCCAAATCCCTCCTAAACCTTTCCCTGCTTTTGGCCAATATTTCTCTAAACCTTTCCATGTATGTGTATCTCTGAGCGGTGTAGATAAGGTAGATAGTCAACATCTTTTCCCAAAGGAAGGGGAATCTAAATCTAACCTCCTCAGTGCCAGGGACCTGAGTTCAATTTCCGGCTTGGGGTCAACATTTGTGTGGAGTTTACACATTCTCCCCGTGTCTGCGTGTGTTTCCTCTCACAGTCTGAAAGACGTGCTGGTTAGGATGCATTGGCCGTGCTAAATTCTCCCTCGGTGTCACCCAAACAGGAGTGTAGCAACTTTCACAGTAATGTTTAAAGTTTATTAATTAGTGTCACAAGTTGGCTTACATTAACACTGCAATGAAGTTACTATGATAATTCCCTAGTCGCCACACTCCTGTTCGGGTAACACTGAGGGAGAATTTGGCACGGCCAACGCACCGATCAAAAACCTTGAATACGGGAGTCGGGACGTCTTGTTAGAGTTGTACAAGACATTGGTAAGGCCACACTTGGAATACTGTGTGCAGCGGGGCACGTAGACTAGCCCCTTGGTCTTCAGACGGGCTGAATGGTTGGGTGCTGTGTGTGTGAGACCTTTACCAAGCTGCGGAGTTAACTGTGTTGGTGAAATCTCTCCCCAGATGCAGATGAAGTTCTTGGTGGAACAAATGAGTCGACCAGATTACATGGAGGCGCTGCAGGGCTTCATCTGCCCCCTTAACCCCGTCCATCAGCTGGGCAACCTGAGGTAATGGCAGAGGCTGTGACCCCCCCCCGCCTTGCTTCCTCCCCCCGTTTCCCCCCCACCTCTTCCCCCCGTTCTCCACCACCCCCCCCCTCCCCTTCCCTTCCCCACTGTGATACAACCAGAAAGGATACTTTCTATGGTGCATCTGTAAAAGTTGGTGAGAGTTGTAGCGGACGTGCCAAATTTTCTGTACATCTTTGGACACTAAGGGGCAATTTAACCTGGCCAATCCAGCTGGTGCAGGGAAGGGACACTGGGGAGTGCTTTGAACCAAAGACAAACATCCTTTTTCCGCTCTCAATAACTTTCTCTCCAAACTGCTGTGCGGAGCTTTGGGGACATCTTGTGGTTGAGAGGGATGTGTTAAATGTGAGCCTTTTTAAAGAGGCTGAGTTTTCATTCACGCTTGGCTTGAATCAATTCCACACAGTTCCCTTACTCCCCAACACTTCCCCCCCCCACAACCCTACCCCAAACCCTCCGTCTACCCCCCCGCCCCCCCCAATTCTCAGCTGTCCCCATGTGAAGTTTAGTTTATTTAATCGTGTTGCAAGCAGGCTTACATTATTGTATAATGAAGTTACTGTGAAAATCCCCTAGTCGCCACACTCTGGCCCCTGCTCGGGTAACACTGAGGGAGAATTTAGCACGGCCAATTCACCCTAACCAGCACGTCTTTGGATATTAAGAGGCAATTTAGCATGGCCAATCCTCCTAACCTACATATCTTTGGATACTAAGGGACAATTTAGCATGGCCAATCCACCTAACCTACATATCTTTGGATACTAAGGGACAATTTAGCATGGCCAATCCTCCTAACCTACATATCTTTGGATACTAAGGGACAATTTAGCATGGCCAATCCTCCTAACCTACATATCTTTGGATACTAAGGGACAATTTAGCATGGCCAATCCTCCTAACCTACATATCTTTGGATACTAAGGGACAATTTAGCATGGCCAATCCTCCTAACCTACATATCTTTGGATACTAAGGGACAATTGAGCATGGCCAATCCCCCTAACCTGTACATCTTTGACCACTAAGGGGCAATTTAGCACGGCCAATCCCCCTAACCTGCACATCTTTGACCACTAAGGGACAATTTAGCATGGCCAATCCACCTAACCTGCACATCTTTGGACATTTAGTGTGGCACAACAGCTTAGCACTGTTGCCTCACAGTGCCAGGGACCTGGGTTCGATTCCTGGCTTGGATCACTGTCTGTCGGTGTCTGCACGTTCTTCCTGTGTCTGCATGGGTTTCCTTCCCTCCCACGGTCCAAAAGACAGTTCAAGTGGCCCCCTCCTCCTGAACTGTAGGGATTCAGTGAATCACTGTTCAGTGAATCTCTGACCGGATTCAAGCCTAGATTTCCAGGAGTCTCAAGGTTGGTGAGATTTGATGTGATTTATTATTGTATTGGGGTACAGTGAAAAGTATTGTTTCTTGTGCACTACACAGACAAAGCATACCATTCATAGAGAAGGAAAGGAGAGGGTGCAGAATGTAGTGTTACAGTCATAGCTAGGGTGCAGAGAAAGATGAACTTACTGCGAGGTGGGTCCATTCAAAAGTCTGACGGCAGCAGGGAAGAAGCTGTTCTTGAGTCGGTCGGTACGTGACCTCAGACTTCTTGTATCTTTGATTCCATGATCCTTCCATTGCAATACAGAAACCCTGCAGTGCAGAAAGAGGCCATTTGGCCCATCGAGTCTTCACTGGCCACAGTCCCACCCAGACCCGACTCCCATGTCCCGACATATTTATCCCCTAATCCATCTAACCTACCCATCTCAGGACACTAAGGGGCAATTTTAGCAGGGCCAGTCAACCTAACCCCACACCTCTTTGTACATAGGAGGAAACTGGAGCACTTGGAGGAAACCCACGCAGACATGGGAAGGATCTGCAAACTCCACACAGGCAGTGACCCGAGCTGGGATTCGAATCCCGGTCCCTGGAGCTGTGAAGCAGCAGTGCTAACTCGCTGTGCTACCGTGCCAACCACGGTGGAAGAGAGAATGTCCGGGGTGCGTGGGGGTCCATGATTATGCCGGCTGCTTTTCCCGAGGCAGCGGGAAGTGTAGACAGAGTCGATGGATGGGAGGCTGGTTTGCGTGATGGATTGGGGCTACATTCACAACCTTTTGTAGTTCCTTGTGGTCTTGGGTAGAGCAGGAGCCCCATACCAAGCTGTGATACAACCAAGAAAGAACGCTTTCAGTGGTGCGTCTGTAAAAGTTGGTGAGAGTAGTAGCGGACGTGCCAAATTTCCCGTGTCTTCTGAGAAAATCATGTCTTCCTCCCATTCCCGCAGGCTGGAAGAATGCCGGATCATGTCCTCGGCTAAACGGCCCCTTTGGCTGAACTGGGAGAATCCGGATATCATGTCGGAACTTCTCTTCACCAACAACGAGATCATCTTCAAGAACGGGGACGGTAAGCCTCGCTTACGGGACAGGCTCGAGGGCCCGCCTTCCCTCGCCGACTCATTTCTTGCCCTGCCTCACTTGCTCCCTCATTCCCCTCCCTCCCTTCCTCGCAGATGCACACCTCCCTCTTCCCTCCCTCCCTCATGGACACATCACTCCCTCCCTGATCCTCCTTCGTCCCTCCCTCCCCTCATCCTCATCCCTCCCTCCCCCCACACCCCCCCAACATCCTTGTCCCCCACTCCCCCTCCCTCGCCTCCCCTCGTCCCCCCCTCCCCCACCCAGTCCCTCCCTCCCTCCCCCTCGTTCCCCCGTCCCTCCTCCCTCCCCCGCCTCGTTTCCCCCGTTCCCACCCTCCCTCCCCCCCCTCGTTCCCCCGTCCCCACCTCCTCCCCCCCCTCGTTCCCCGTCCTCCCTCCCTCCCCTCTTCCTCGTCCCTCCCTCCCAGAGGGTCACTGAGTCTGAGGGGGAATTGGGGTGTTGTGGACGGAATTACTTACCCACATGATAACTGCAGTCTGTCCTGTCTGCGCAGGAGGGGCTGTCCGCTGCTTGCCCTCGTAGGGCTGAGTGGCCCCTCTCTCTCTCTGTCTCTGTGCCGGAGGGATTCTCTCCCTCTCCGGGTAATGCGACCCAGGTGAGTGGAATCCAGGATTCAGGGAGAGATCTGGGGAAGTGGAAATAAAAGCCAGCCTGGGGAAAAGAATTCTGCTGTCGAGACAAGTTTGTAACCAGCTCTGTCTCTCTGCCTTCTGCCGCCCTTCCCCCCCACCTTCTCTCTCTCTCTCTCTCTCTGTCCCTCCCTACACCCCATACCCCCCCCCCCCCACCCTGCCTCTCTCTCTCTCCCAGATCTCCGACAGGACATGTTAACGCTCCAGATTATCCGAATTATGGAAAACATTTGGCAGAACCAGGGTTTGGACCTCAGGTACGAGCCAATGTGCAGTGCGTGCAGAGCATGTTTGGTGGGGGGTTGGGGTCTCTCATTGTGTAGACCATTGTAGGGGGGATCGACCTGCTCACAGATCACTGGGGGGAGAGAATCTCCCTGAGCACGATTACTGTGGCGGTGGGGGGGGGGTTCTCCCTGCGCACGGATCACTATGGGGAGGGGGGGAGGATTGAATTGCGTGCGGACCATTCTGGAAGGGATTAAACCACACGCAGACCACTGTGGACGTGGGTCTCTGCTCGTGCATACCACCATGGGGGGGATATATCCGCCCTGGATCACTGTGGGGGAGATCTACCGCAGGCAGACCATTTTTGGGGGGAATTTAACTGTGCGCAGACCACCGTGGGTGGGAAGGGTCTCTCTGCGTGTGGACCTCTTAGGGGGGGATATCAACTCATATCAGAACCTGGGTCCCTGGCGCTATGAGGCAGCAGTGTTAACCCACTGTGTGTTACTGGGAATTGAACCGGGGTCCCTGGCGCTGTGAGACAGCAGTGTTAACCCACTGGGAATCGAACCCGGGTTCATGGCATTGAGACAGTGTTAATCCACTGTTTGCCACTGGGAATCGAACCTGAGTCCCTGACACTGTGAGGCAGCAGTGCTAACCCACTGGGAATCGAATCTGGGTTCCTGGCATTGAGACAGTGTTAACCCACTGTGTGTCACTGGGAATTGAACCTGGGTCCCTGGCGCTGTGAGACAGCAGTGTTAACCCACTGTGTGCCACTGGGAATCGAACCTGGTTGGTGGCAGTGTTAACCCTGTGTGTGGGTGTGGGTCCCTGGCGCTGTGAGACAGCAGTGTTAACCCACTGTGTGTTACTGGGAATCGAACCTGGGTCCCTGGCGCTGTGAGACAGCAGTGTTAACCCACTGTGTGTTACCGGGAATCGAACCTGGGTCCCTGACACTGAGGCAGCAGTGCTAACCCACTGGGAATCGAACCCGGGTTCCTGGCATTGAGACAGCGTTAACCCACTGTGTGCCACTGGGAATCGAACCCAGGTCCCTGGCACTGTGAGACAGCAGTGCTAACCCACAGTGTGCTACTGGGAATCGAACCCAGGTCCCTGGTGCTGCGAGACAGCAGTGCTAACCCACAGTGTGCCACTGGGAATCGAACCCAGGTCCCTGGTGCTGCGAGACAGCAGTGCTAACCCACAGTGTGCCACTGGGAATCGAACCCAGGTCCCTGGTGCTGCGAGACAGCAGTGCTAACCCACAGTGTGCCACTGGGAATCGAACCCAGGTCCCTGGTGCTGCAAGACAGCAGTGCTAACCCACTGTGTGCCACTGGGAATCGAACCCAGGTCCCTGGTGCTGCGAGACAGCAGTGTTAACCCACTGTGTGCCACTGGGAATCGAACCCAGGTCCCTGGCGCTGTGAGACAGCAGTGCTAACCCACTGTGTGTCACCGGGAATCGAACCCGGGTCCCTGGCGCTGCGAGACAGCAGTGCTAACCCACTGTGTGTCACCGGGAATCGAACCCGGGTCCCTGGCGCTGCGAACAGCAGTGCTAACCCACTGTGCCCGGAATCGAACCGTCCCTGGCGCTGCGAGACAGCAGTGCTAACCCACTGTGTGCCACTGGGAATCGAACCCGGGTCCCTGGCGCTGCGAGACAGCAGTGCTAACCCACTGTGTGCCACTGGGAATCGAACCCAGGTCCCTGGCGCTGCGAGACAGCAGTGCTAACCCACTGTGTGCCACTGGGAATCGAACCCAGGTCCCTGGCGCTGCGAGACAGCAGTGCTAACCCACTGTGTGCCACTGGGAATCGAACCCAGGTCCCTGGCGCTGCGAGACAGCAGTGCTAACCCACTGTGTGCCACTGGGAATCGAACCCGTGTCCCTGGCGCTGCGAGACAGCAGTGCTAACCCCAGTGTGCCACTGGGAATCGAACCCAGGTCCCTGGTGCTGCAAGACAGCAGTGCTAACCCACTGTGTGCCACTGGGAATCGAACCCAGGTCCCTGGCGCTGCGAGACAGCAGTGCTAACCCACTGTGTGGCACTGGGAATCGAACCCAGGTCCCTGGCGCTGCGAGACAGCAGTGCTAACCCACTGTGTGCCACTGGGAATCGAACCCGGGTCCCTGGCGCTGCGAGACAGCAGTGCTAACCCACTGTGTGCCACTGGGAATCGAACCCGGGTCCCTGGCGCTGTGAGACAGCAGTGCTAACCCACTGTGTGCCACTGGGAATCGAACCCGGGTCCCTGGTGCTGTGAGACAGCAGTGCTAACCCACTGTGTGCCACCCTGCCGTCCCCATTAACACCACCAGGGTAAGGCTTATCCCGTGAATCCCCTGGTCGTGCCGGTTTTGACGCTGTTCTTCTCGCTGTCAGGATGTTGCCCTACGGGTGCCTGTCGATAGGGGACTGTGTGGGCCTGATTGAAGCTGTTCGGAGTTCCCACACCATCATGCAGATCCAGTGTAAAGGAGGCTTGAAAGGAGCTCTCCAATTCAACAGCCACACCCTGCACCAGTGGCTAAAGGACAAGAACAAGGGGGAGGCGTAAGTCCCCATTTCTGTTTCATTTTGCACCCCCACCACGCGCACATGAACGGCGGGGGTTGGGGGGCGAGGGGTAGCTGTGTGGAGGTGATGGGGGGCTGGGTGGGGGGGGGGGGGGGGGTGGCCTTCAATTCGACAGGTACAAATGTCCCCCGTTGAGAGTGTGACCCCTGTTTGGAGCAGCCGAGAGCCTGCCTCATCCCCCATCAGCCTGGAGGAACCCATCTTAATGAATCCCCACAGGGCAGAACGAGCCGTTCGGCCCCTCTCGTGAATCCCAAGGGTGAACGAGGCCTTCGGCCCCTCTCGTGGATCCCCACAGGGCTGAACGGGCTTCGGCCTCGTGGTCCCCACAGGGACGAGGCCGTTCGGCCCCTCTCGTGGAATCCCCACAGGGCAGATCGAGGCCGTTCGGCCCCTCTCGTGGAATCCCCACAGGGCAGATCGAGGCCGTTCGGCCCCTCTCATGGAATCCCCACAGGGCAAATGGAGACTGTTCGGCCCCTCTCGTGGAAGTATAGACTTTGCGACAGTGCAGATGGAGGCTATTCAGCCCATCTTACAGAATCCTAACAGTGTAGCAGGAGGGCATTTGGACCATCTTATAGAATTTCCACATTGCAGGTGAAGGCGATTTGGCCCACCTTACAGAATCATAGTATTCCCATCGAGTCTGCACCAACCACAGTCCCACCCAGACCCTTTCCCTGTTACCCCATGTATTTACCCTGCCGATTTTCCCCCTGACCACTGAGGGGGAATTTAGCACGGTCAGTGCACCCTAACCGGCGCGTCTTTCGGAGTGTGGGAGGAAACCGGAGCACCTGGAGGAAACCCACGCAGACACGGGGAGAAGGTGCAGACTCCGCGCAGAAAGTGACCCGAGCCGGGAATCGAAACTCTGTTTCGCACTCCTGTGTTCAGGTCAGTACCAGGCCCAGCGGTGCGCGTGTCCGAGATGGGGTGCAAGCTTCACGGTTACACTCTTTGTAAGAAGTCTGACCACACCAGGTTTAAATCGATCGGATTTAAACCCGGTGTTGTCAGACTTCTTACTGCGTTTTCCCCAGTCCAACGCCAGCATCTCTACAGCACCCTCTTTGGCCAGCGTCAGTTGGTTTTGTTAAGGGAACAGACTAGCAGCATTTGGGACTGACTCTGAGGTATATTTCACCCTGCGTGTGCGCAAGCGTTGGGTGTGAGGGGTCTTGTATGTGGGGGAGGGTGGGGGGGGGTGCATGTGGTGAGGGGGAAGAGGTTGCACATGTGCATAGGGTTGGGGGCATGGGGTTTGCATGGGTGCAGTTGGGGGGGAGAGGGGTTTGGGCAAGGGTGTGGCAGGGAGGGGTTTGGGCAGGGGTGCGGCAGGGAGGGGTTTGTTACAGGGGTGTGGCAGGGAGGGGGTTAGGCGGGGTTTGTGGTGGGGGTGGGGAGGGGGGTTTGTGCGGGGTAGGGGAGGGGGTTGGGCGGGGTGTGTGCGGGGTAGGGAGGGGGTTTGTGCGGGGGATGGCGGGGCTTAGGCGGGTTTGTGTGGGGTGTGTGGCGGGGAGGGGGCTTAGGCAGGTTTGTGGGGGGTGTGGCGGGGAGCTTAGGCAGGGTTTGTGCGGTGGTGTCGTGGGGTTTTGGGCAGGGGTGCAGGGGTGCGGCGGGGGGGTGTTGGGGGAAGGGAGGGGGGTTTGGGGTGCGGTGTGGTGTTTGTGGTGGGGAGGGGGGTTTGTGGCGGGGGTGTGGTGGGGAGGGGGGTTTGTGGCGGGTTTGGAAGGGGGGCGTGGGGGGTGTGGTGGGGAGGGGGGTTTGTGGCGGGGAGGGGGGTGTGGTGGGAGGGGGGTTTGTGGCGGGGAGGGGGGTTTGTGCGGGGGTGTGGGGGGAGGGGGTTTGTGGTGGGAGGGGGGTTTGTGCGGGGGGTTTGTGGGGCGGGGGGGGGGGTTGGGGGGTGGGTGGGGGGGGGGGGGTTTGTGCGGGGTGTTGGTGGGGAGGGGGGGTTTGTGTGGGGAGGGGGGTTTGGTGGCGGGGAGGGGGGTTGTGGGGGGTGGGTGGGAGGGGTTTTGTGGGGGGGTGGTGGGGAGGGGGGTTTGTGCGGGGGGTGTGGTGGGGAGGGGGGTTTGTGGGGGGGGGGGGGGGGGGGGGGAGGGGTTTGTGGTGGGGAGGGGGTTTGTGCGGGGGTGTGGTGGGGAGGGGGGTTTGTGGGGGGGTGTGGTGGGGAGGGGGTTTGTTGTGGTGGGGAGGGGGGGGGTGTTTGTGCGGGGGTGTGGTGGGGAGGGGGTTTGTGGCGGGGAGGGGGGTTTGTGCGGGGGGGGTGTGGTGGGGAGGGGGGTTTGTGGCGGGGGAGGGGGGTTGTGCGGGGGGTGTTGTGGTGGGGAGGGGGGTTTGTGCGGGGGTGTGGTGGGGAGGGGGGTTTGTGGGGGAGGGGGGTTTGGCGGGGGTGTGGTGGGGAGGGGGTTTGTGCGGGGGTGTGGTGGGGGGGGGGTTTGTGTGGGGAGGGGGGTTGTGCGGGGGGGTGGTGGGGAGGGGGGTTTGTGCGGGGTGTGGTGGGGAGGGGGTTTGTGGCGGGGGGAGGGAGGGGGGTTTGTGCGGGGTGGTGTGGTGGGGGGGGGTTTGTGGGGGTGGGGGTGTGGTGGGGAGGGGGGTTTGTGGGGGGAGGGGGGGCGGGGGTTGTGTGGTGGGGAGGGGGGTGCGGGGGTGTGGTTTGTGGGAGTGGGTGGGGAGGGGGTTTGTGCGGGTGTGTGGTGGGGAGGGGGGTTTGTGCGGGGGTGGTGGGGAGGGGGGTTTGTGCGGGGGTGTGGTGGGGAGGGGGGTTTGTGGGTGTTGGTGGTGGGGAGGGGGGTTGTGGGGTGTGTGGTGGGGAGGGGGTTTGTGCGGGGTGTGGGTGGGGAGGGGGGGGGTTTGTGCGGGGGTGGGGGGGAGGGGGGTTTGTGCGGGGGTGTGGTGGGGAGGAGGGTTTGTGCGGGTGTGTGGCGGGGAGGGGGGTGTGCGGGGAGGGGGGTTTGTGGGGGGAGGGGGTTTGTGCGGGGTGTGGTGGGGAGGGGGGTTTGTGGGGGAGGGGGTTGTGGGGGGGTGTGGTGGGGGGGGTGGGGCGGTGTGCGAGTTGGTGGGGGGGGAGGGGGGTTGTGCGGGTGTGCTGGGGGGGTGGTGGGGAGGGGGTTTGTGCGGGGGTGTGGTGGGGAGGGGGGTTTGTGCGGGGGTGTGGTGGGGAGGGGGGTTTGTGCGGGGAGGGGGGGTTTGTGCGGGTTGTGTGTGTGGCGGGGAGGGGGGTTTGTGCGGGGGGGTGGGGAGGGGGGGTGGTGGGGAGGGGGGTTTGTGCGGGGGTTGGGTGGGGAGGGGGGTTGTGGGGGGTGTGTGGCGGGGAGGGGGGTTTGTGCGGGGGTGTGGTGGGGAGGGGGGTTTGTGGGGGTGTGGTGGTTTGTGCGGGGGTGTGGTGGGGAGGGGGTTTGTGCGGGGGGGGGTGGGTGGGGAGGGGGGTGCGGGGTGTGGTGGGGGGGGAGGGTTGTGTGGGGGGGGTTGTGGTGGGGAGGGGGGTTTGTGGTGTGGTGGGGAAGGGGGGTTTGTGGTGGGGTTTGAGCAGGAGCGGGGCTTGTTTGTGTTGTAAGTTGCCGTTGGTTACCATGTCCCATTCCTCGGTTTGCCAGTTACGATGCCGCCATTGATCTGTTCACCCACTCCTGTGCCGGGTACTGTGTGGCCACCTTCATCCTGGGCATCGGTGATCGACACAACAGCAACATCATGGTGAAGGATGATGGTCAGGTGAGCTGGGGGGAGGGGAGGGTGCGGGGGTGGTGGTGGGGGAGTGGGCTCAGTGACCCCCTTTCGGGCCTGGGGTTGGGGGACCTCAGACCCTTCCCCTGACGGGCAGTGTGAGGGTCCCTGAGCCTCCTTCCCCTGACAGGCGGTATGAAGGTCCATCTCTCTCTCTCTCTACTCCCAGAGATTGCCACATTCTCTGAGGAACCGTCACCAATTTCTGCCCCTCATTGCCCCTTCCAGTCCCTGCCCTGAGCCGGTCCATTCCCCCAGCTGGTCCTTTCAGACCTGTTTTGCCTGGCATTTTTGTAGAATCCCTACAGTGCAGGAGGAGAAGATTTGGGCTATCGAGTCTGCACAGACCGCAATCCCATCTCGGCCTTACCCCTGACACTAAGGGGCAATTTAGCATGGCCAATCCACCTAACCTGTACATCTTTGGACACTAAGGGGCAATTTAGCATGGCCAATCCACCTAACCAGCACATCTTTGGACACTAAGGAGCAATTTAGCATGGCCAATCCACCTAACCAGCACATCTTTGGACACCAAGGGACAATTTAGCATGGCCAATCCACCTAACCAGCACATCTTTGGACACTAAGGGACAATTTAGCATGGCCAATCCACCTAACCTACACATCTTTGGACGCTAAGGAGCAATTTAGCATGGCCAATCCACCTAACCAGCACATCTTTGGACACTAAGGGGCAATTTAGCATGGCCAATCCACCTAACCAGCACATCTTTGGACACTAAGGGGCAATTTAGCATGGCCAATCCACCTAACCAGCACACCTTTGGACACTAAGGGGCAATTTAGCATGGCCAATCCACCTAACCAGCACACTTTGGACACTAAGGGACAATTTACATGGCCATCCACCTAACCAGCACATCTTTGGACACTAAGGGACAATTTAGCATGGCCAATCCACCTAAGTCAGCTTACATTAACACTGCAATGAAGTTACAGTGAAAATCTCCTGGAGGGAGAATTTAGCACCCTAACCCGCAAGTCTTTCGGACTGTGGGAGGAAACTGGAGGAACCCCACGCAGACACGGGGAGAATGTGCAGACTCTGCACAGACAGTGAGCCGAGCCGGGAATCAAACCCAGATCCCTGAAGCTGAGAGGCAGCAGTGCCAACCCACTGTGCCCGTGTTAAACGCTAGTCCAGCCAGTGACACCCATATTCCACGGGAATGTTTATTTGAGTTGGGAATGTTGTGTTTGTGCCCATCCCCACCAGCTGGGAGTTGTGGTGATTGAGCAGGATCGAGGGGGTTACTGTTGCGCGGGTGTTAAAGTGTGTCTGTGTTTTCTCTCTCTCTCTCTCACACACACACACACACCGACCCAGCTGTTTCACATCGATTTTGGACACTTTCTGGACCACAAAAAGAAGAAATTTGGATACAAGCGCGAGCGAGTTCCGTTTGTGTTGACCCAGGATTTCCTCATCGTCATCAGCAAGGGAGCGCAGGAGTGCACTAAAACCAAGGAGTTCGAGCTGTAAGTCCAAACAAATTCTCTCACTGCGGCGGCACGGTGGGGGTTAGCGCTGCTGCCTCGCAGCGCCAGGGACCCGGGTTCGATTCCCAGTGGCACACAGTGGGTTAGCACTGCTGTCTCGCAGCGCCAGGGACCCGGGTTCGATTCCCAGTGGCACACAGTGGGTTAGCACTGCTGTCTCGCAGCGCCAGACCCGGGTTCGATTCCCGGCACACAGTGGGTTAGCACTGCTGTCTCCAGCGCCAGGGACCCGGGTTCGATTCCCGGTGACACACAGTGGGTTAACACTGCTGTCTCACAGCACCAGGACCCGGGTTCGATTCCAGTGGCACACAGTGGGTTAGCACTGCTGTCTCACGGGTGTTGTTGGGTTGTCAGCGCCAGGGACCCGGGTTCGATTCCCAGTGGCACACAGTGGGTAGCACTGCTGTCTCACAGCGCCAGGGACCCGGGTTCGATTCCCAGTGGCACACAGTGGGTTAGCACTGCTGTCTCGCAGCGCCAGGGACCCGGGTTCGATTCCCAGTGGCACACAGTGGGTTAGCACTGCTGTCTCGCAGCGCCAGGGACCCGGGTTCGATTCCCAGTGCCACACAGTGGGTTAGCACTGCTGTCTCGCAGCGCCAGGGACCTGGGTTCGATTCCCAGTGGCACACAGTGGGTTAGCACTGCTGTCTCACAGCGCCAGGGACCCGGGTTCGATTCCAGTGGCACACAGTGGGTTAGCACTGCTGTCGCAGCGCAGGGACCCGGGTTCGATTCCCAGTGGCACACAGTGGGTTAGCACTGCTGTCTCACACGCCAGGGACCCGGGTTCGATTCCCAGTGGCACACAGTGGGTTAGCACTGCTGTCTCGCGGCGCCAGGGACCCGGGTTCGATTCCAGTGCCACACAGTGGGTTAACACTGCTGTCTCGCAGCGCCAGGGACCCGGGTTCGATTCCCAGTGGCACACAGTGGGTTAGCACTGCTGTCTCACAGCGCCAGGGACCCAGGTTCGATTCCCAGTGCCACACAGTGGGTTAGCACTGCTGTCTCGCAGCGCCAGGGACCCGGGTTCGATTCCTGACTTCAAGTAATTGTGTGTGTGGAGTTTGCACATTCTCCCTGTGTCTGTGTAAGTTTCCATAGAAAGGAACCATAGAAATTTACAGCTCAGAACTAGGCCCTTTGGCCCTTGTGTGTTGAGTCCCACTGACCTGCACTTGGACCACACCCCTCTCATCCATGAACCGGTTTCTCCCCCACAGTCTGAAAGCCGTGCTGGTTAGGGTGCATTGGCCGTGCTAAATTCTCCCTCAGTGTTACCCGAACAGGCACAGGAGTTTGGCGACTAGGGGATTTTCACAGTAACTTCATTGTGGTGCTAATATAAGCCTACTTAGGTGGATTGGCCATGCTAAATTATCCTTTCAATGTCCAAAGATGTGTCGATTGGGTGGATTGGCCATGCTAAATTGCCCCTTAGTGTCAGGGGGATTAGCAGGGTAAATGCATGGGGTTATAGGAATAGGGCTTCAATGGTATTGTGGTCAGTGCAGACTTGATGGGCTGAATGGCTTCCTGCACTGCAGGATTCTATGATTTGAATATGATTTATTTACAGGCTCTAATCCCACTTTTCTGAGCAAAGTTGCACCTGTTAAAAGGCACCATACTTAATGTTTGTTGCAATGGGGCTAGGGAGGAGGATGCAAATAGTCAAAAACAGACTGTATGGCTCACTCACACTCTCTCTCTCTCTCCCTGTCCATCCCTCTCTCACTTGCTCGCTCTCTTCCTCCATCCCTGTCTGTCTGTGTCTCTCTCTCTTTTCTCTCTCTCTTTCTCTCTCCCTCCATCTGTTTCTCCCTCTGTCTGTCTGTCTCTCCCTCTGTCTGTCTCCGCCCGTCTCCATCCCTGTCTCTCTCTCTCTCTCTCACCCTCTGTCTGTCTGTCTCTCTCTCTCTGTCTATCCCTCTCTCAACCCCCCCCCAATCCCTGTGTCTCTCTCTCTCTCTCCATCCTGTCTCTCTCTCCATCTGTTTTCTCTTCTCTCTCCCTCCATCTGTTTCTCCCTCTCTCTGTCTGTCTGTCTCCTTCCCTCTGTCTCCATCCCTGTCTCTCTCTCTCTCTCCTCACCCTCTGTCTTCTGTCTTGTCTATCCCTCTCTCACCCTCTCACCCCCCCCCCCCCGCAATCCCTGTTTCTCTCTCTCTCTTTCTGCTCCCACCCCGTCTCAGGTTCCAGGAGATGTGCTACAAGGCCTACCTGGCTATCCGTCAGCACGCCAACCTCTTCATCAACCTCTTCTCCATGATGCTGGGCTCTGGGATGCCCGAGCTCCAGTCCTTCGATGACATTGCGTACATCCGCAAGACCCTGGCGCTGGACAAGATGGAGCAGGAGGCGCTGGAGTACTTCACCAAGCAGATGAACGACGCCCACCACGGCGGCTGGACCACCAAGATGGACTGGATCTTCCACACCATCCGCCACATGCCCTGAGCGGACACTTGACCGGCGCCAACTGCCTGTTCTCTGGAGCTGAGCGGCCCCGCGGGACGAGGGGGGGGAATTCCCCCACCCCGCCATTCCTGGACTTGGGGAACTGAGCACCGTTCCCAGCCTGTTGGAGGTTTGGGGCGGGGTGGTTAAAAAAATCGTCCAACACTAATCTCTCTGTTGAAAACACTACGTATTTAACCCTTCGTTTCACACCAGGTTGGAGTGGAACTCTGAATTGGGCTCGGGCGGATTCATTCTTAATATTTTCCTTTCCTTTGCTCGCCATCGGGAGATGAGCAGGAGGTCTGCACCCCACGACCACCACCACCCCCCCCGCCTCCCTTCCTTGAAGAGGGAGAAGTAGATTTGGCGCCGTAGGGGGCTTGGGGGAAACGGACACGAGAGAGAACGCGGAGGCTTGAACGCACAAGAGTTGGAACCACACAACGTCAGTTCAAAGGGGACATCGTCCTCCCCTTTCCCCCACCTCCCCCAATCTCATCCCAACCACCTTCTCCTCCCCGGAGGTACCCCCACCAAACTTTTAACCGGGTCCAGGGAGGCTCCCCTCCCAACCCCCTCCCCATCTCTCTCTCTCCCCCAGAACTTGGCTGAAAGGGATCCCCAGGCTTTCCCAACCACTGCCTTGCTTCAGAGATAAGAGTCATGGTTGGCGGGGGGGTGGGGGGGGGGGGGGTGGGGAATGGGTGCGGTGCTCTTTGAAGTTTGACTACGGGTGGGTGGGGATGGCGGGTGCATGTGGTAAGTCTTTGACCAGGTTCTGGGGGGAGGTGCGTGGTCTCTTGAACTTTGACTGGGCGGGGGAGGTCTTTGAACTTCGGCTCGCCGAGGTGAGCTGGGCTTCCTCCTCGGCCTCTCCGAGGGATCTTGCTGTGAAGGGATCGGAGATGCCCCCCCTCCCCTTCTCTCCCCCATTAACAGGGAGGGGGAAGGGGGCTTTCTTCCACCGAATCGAAGATAGATGGTGTAGAGGGTCATGGGGGCTAACGGATGGAAGATTGCTCTGTTTTGCAGGGAGTGGGGTGGGGAGCGGATTGATTTCCAATGGGATGGCTTGTTCGGTTGACAGTAAGTACTTTTGGATCACCTTGCCTAAGGGTCTCAGCCTCTTTCTTACCCCTGAGCTCCCACTATGGTCTACATTTGACATCCTCTTGCTGGAGAGGGAGTTAGAGATGGGCACGGGTATCGAGTGATTTCAGCCATCTTCATTCCTCCTTCCCCACCACCACCATTCCCCCCCAACCCAATTCTTTCTCATTCGCACTGTTCCCAGCTCTTAGCGAGGGAAGACAACAGTGGTACCCATGAAGGAATAATGCATGTTTCCCTATCTCACCCCCCCACCGCTCTCAACCGTAACTGGAAGAAGAATTTTTTTTTAGCGCCTCTTCAGCAAAAACGGGGAGCCGGTCCTCGACGGAAGGCAAGTATTTCGCTCAGAGACACTGTGGGTCGTCAAGAAGAGCCGGTCAATTCCCGATGGGCGTTCGACAAGTTGGATTTACTTGAGGATGAGAAGATGGACAACTTTGTGGGAATGTGTTCTTGGTTCAGGTTGACACCCCCCCCCCCCCCAACCCCCAACCAGCGTGGGACCTCTTTGCTGGTGGGGCCATGGGTGGCGGGGGTGATTGGGGAGTGGGGGGAGGAGTGATGGAGAGTTGTGGGGGGAGGGGAAAATTCCTTTAGGAGCCAAGTGGCCTGGGCACCGTTGATTCCTCGCGCAAGACTTTGCGGAATGATTGGATGGGTGGGTGGGCGAGGTGGGCCCTGAACGATGTTTCAATTAAAATGAAGAATCCTTTCGCGTACGGGGGCGAGGGTGGGGAAGCTTTGCTGATGGGTAGGCAGCTTTCCCCACCCTCTCTGGAATCAAGCCAGGAAGGAGATTTTCCCCATTTGTCGGGGCGTGGCCTTTTGGCCCACGATGCCTGTGCTAGCCCCTTGCCAGCGCGCCCCAGTCCGCCCCCGTTCAGATAGCATTCTTGCTGCTATCTGAAGCAGATCTAAACTGCTGACTTTGTGCATGTGTGCGCCCCAAGCCACAACCCCTCCCTCCCTACCCTCTCCATCCTGCCCACCCACCCTCCCTCCCTCCCTCCCCACCACTGCCACCCCAAAGCACCCCTCCCCCCACCACCACCACAGGCTCTTCTGGTAACCCGGGAGAGCAAACGGTTCACCCATAATTGCTCCGTCATGGTTTTGAAGGCCTCGTTTAGCGCTTCAATCTCACTCTGCCCCTCTCCAGCCTGCTCGGGTTGGACGGCTAGGCCGAGGTGCAGACGGGACGGGCTGCAGTAGAATAAGAAATGACAGCCGAGTTGTCAGAACTGCCAACGCAAGGGGTGACGAGGAGGAAGAGGCCTCGCTCAACTCCCTTGCAATTGTGTATTCCCGTGACGCGCCCCCCCCCCCCCCCCCCTCGTTACAAGAAGCTAAAGATCCCTCGTGACCCACTTTTCTTTCTCTCAAATAAAAACAGAACGTTGTTTAAAAGAGAAATTTTGGAAGTGTAGGGAGCGTAAATGGAGAAGGGCCAGGCAGCCATTTTAAGGCAGAGGAATGGGGGGATCGGTTCCCCCATGTACCTGTCCCGGGAGTGTTTGATGGGGGGACAGTGTAGAGGGAGCTTTACTCTGTATCTAACCCCGTGCTGTACCTGTCCTGGGAGTGTTTGATGGGGGACAGTGTAGAGGGAGCTTTACTCTGTATCTAACCCCGTGCTGTACCTGTCCTGGGAGTGTTTGATGGGGGCAGTGTAGAGGGAGCTTTTCTCTGTATCTAACCCCGTGCTGTACCTGTCCTGGGAGTGTTTGATGGGGGACAGTGTAGAGGGAGCTTTACTCTGTATCTAACCCCGTGCTGTACCTGTCCTGGGAGTGTTTGATGGGGGACAGTGTAGAGGGAGCTTTACTCTGTATCTAACCCCATGCTGTACCTGTCCTGGGAGTGTTTGATGGGGGACAGTGTAGAGGGAGCTTTACTCTGTATCTAACCCCGTGCTGTACCTGTCCTGGGATGGGATGGGGGAATATGAAGGGGTGTGAGAATTAGTGAGAAGGCAGCACTCGGTTGTGGGATTCGGGGAGGGTGGTGTCCAGTTGCGTGAGAATGAAAGCACTTTGAGCTAAGCCTCCCATTGTCTCTCTTTCCCACGATTCGGCAAGGAATCCCGAACTTCCAGCTCCCATTCCCAACCCGGGGGTGCCAGCTTTGCCACTGCATGTGCATGATGTGCTCGGAATAGTGATGGGGAATTGTGGGAAGCTGTTCTCCCTGAAGCAGTCGGATGCTGTTTGTGTGTGTGTGTTTGTGTGTGTGTGTGCGCTGAGGAGGATTTATGCACAGAATTTAGCCTGAAAGTTGGTGTGAATGGGGCTGCCGTTGTAAAACTGGCCATGCATCCTGTGTCTTATTTTTTTCCTTCTTTTGATTAAAATATTATATTTGCACTGTGCAAAATAAAAGGAATTGAACCCTGTACAAATGTAAAGACAGTTCCAAAGTATTCTCTACCTTCGGGTCCCTCCCTTTACCCAGTGTTGTTTTAATAAAGAAATTGTCTCTTGGTAAAATTGCTGTGACTCGTTTATTTAACGCTCCTCATGCTGGTTGTCTATATCCCAGTCCCCCTTCCCTATCTTTGCGCTTCCCCAGACCACTTCCCTTCTCCTTCCCTTCCCCTCACTTCTCCCCCTTCCCTTCCCCCCCCTTCCCTTCCTCCCCTCCTCTCCTTTCCCTGTCCCTTCCCTCTTATAAAGTACCACCTACCTCACTGAGCGGGCAGGAGTTTCTTGTGACTGACCAGCCCCTCAACATTCAATCCCACCATGTTTACCCCTTCACTACTCTGTGCCTGATGTCCTCTCTTGCCCACTCCTTACCAGCACCCCGCTGCCTCCAATTGGAACTTCTCTTTGCACTAAAATGCTGACAGGTTTCCCATGCTCAAGGTGCTGGAGTGGGGCAAATTGCATGATTAAAAGTTGGGGGAAAAGCGGTCTTCCAAGTTTGGGATTCACACCTCAAACCGTAGAGGGATAAAAATTCCAACAGATGCTACAAATCTATGGATTAAAATCCAAATTTGAGACAATTTAGGGAAAATTTGTTTTGCCAATTAGCCTAAGAGCACATCTTTGGGATGTGGGAGGAAACTGGAGCACCTGGAGAAAACCCACGCAAGCACAGGGAGAATGCGCAAACTCCCACAGACACAGGCCCAAATCATGTATCTGCACAGCACAGCGATAGTCACTGAGCTGTCGTGTTGCCCATCAAATGGTCCAGGTCAAGCGTACACTAACGACGTGAAGCACTAGGATATTCTTGGAGACAAAAATCCAAGAGCAGCCCTTTCACGACCCACCACGTGTACGTCCCTTGTTAGACAACAAGGTGGACCAAAGCACCTGTAGGATAAAAACAAGTACATCAATATCATCATCTATTTACACACTTCCAGGGACTCCCAAGGCTCATGATCCCTATTTTAAATCAGTTTTCTATACCCCTCCATTCCCATTCTGTTCATGTGCCCATCTGAGTATTTCTTAAATAACTCCAGAGTGCCTGCCTCCACCACTTTACTTGGCAGCGCGTTCCATACCCCCAGCACCCTCTGTGTGGAAAAAAAACTCACTCCAGCATAGAAATTATACCTCACCCTAAGCTCGTGACCCCTCGTGCTATTCCAGTCCATCCTAGGAACAAGCTTAACCTTGTTTATCTATACCCTTCATAATCTTGTACACCTCTATTAGATCTCCTCTAAGTCTACGTCTTTTTAAGGAAAACAGTCCCAATTTGCCTAATCTCTCCTCGTAACTCAGACCTTCCACACCAGGCAGCATCCTGGTAAACCTCCTCTACACTCTCTCCAGAGTCTCCACGTCCTGGCAGTAAGACTTCCAAATGAGGTCTAACTGACGTTTTATACAACTGCAACGTTAAAGGCCAGCTCTTGTACTCTGTACCCCTTCCTATAAAGGCTAACATACTAGATGCTTTCTTCACAACCTTCTCCACTTGCTCTGCCACTTTCAGAGACTTGTTCACCTGCACCCCCAGGTCCCTCTGCGTTTCTATACTCCTAATAGGCCTACCCTTTCTCACATACCTCCCCCTTACGTTCTTTCTCCCGAAATGCATCACCTCACGTTTATCAGAATTGAATTCCATCTGTCTGCCCAAGCCACCCCAGCCTATCTATGTCCTGCTGCATCGCCTGACAATGCTCCTCTCTGTCCGCAAGTCCAGCCGTCTTTGTATCGTCTGCAAACTTGCTGATCGCTTCGCTCACTCCCTCTTCCTAGTCATTTGTATATATTACGAAAAGAGGTCCCGGTACCGAGCCCTGCAGCACGCCACAAGTGACCGACCTCCAACTAGAAAAACACCCTTCCGCTATTACTCTCTGTCTCCTGTTACTTATCCATCGAGCTATCTGTCCTTGTATTCCACGAGCCTTGACCTTCTCCACTAACCTCCCACGAGGGTCTTTGTCAAACGCCTTACTGAAATCCGTATCGACGGCTCGCCCTTCGTCCACCGTTTTCGTCACCTCTTCGAGATGTTTTATCGTAGACCGTCCTGCGCCCCTGGACCCGCCTCGGTGGGCAGGGAAGGAAATGAGGCCGATTGCAGAGTTTCACACTGGGATTTTATTTATTGCTGGTGTACAGAATGCCAAAGCTTCACCGTGACTCTGCCCGCGTTCACAGCCGGGGCTCCCCTACTCCCCCTGTCCAGAGTTCACGATATCTGTGCTCACGCAGCCAGCACCTTTGAGGGCAACTGCACACTTCCCTTGGCCGCCAGCCTGACCCCTTCTACCACTGCAATCCTGCTCTCTCCTCCCCACCCAACACCCCCCGTCTTGATAAACCACCACATCGTATTTAGACGCTATCTTCACGTAACCTCTCCACCCCAAAGTGGGCCGTTGGAAGGAAAACAGATGCATGCACAGCAAGATCCCAGAAGCAGTTTGTGCCACAATGTCTGCCCAATGTGATTATGTTTTTAGAAAACCGGGTTGGCGGGCGAGGTGGGTGGGGGGGGGGGGGGGGGGGCGGCCTAAGGAAGTGTGCGGTCACCCTCCCAGTGCTGGTTACGTCAAGGTAGCTATTGGGGAAGCCCAGCTCGGGACTTCATAACCTTTGGTCAGAGGAATGGTGTTCTGGGGTGGGGGGGCAGTTCAGGGAGAGATCCAACGCTGCACCAATGACTTACCACACAGGGCGAGCAGGTTCGAATCCCCACCACGGCAGCTGGATACGATGGAAGCTTTATATGGAATTGGGCCTTCCTCCTGCCTCCCTGCGCTGGGACGGAGTCACACAACAAGCAACGCGACAAGACTGGGAGACACACATCAGGAAAAGAGGCAGTAATGCACAGGCGTGGTGTTAAACTATAAGAATCACTGTCCCTGATAATTAACACGTTTTTTCAAAAATGAATGCAAGATTAATGCCAGCCTTCAGGATTGGGGTTGGGGGGGGGGGGTAGCTGGAAGTTCGGACACTGGCGTGACGGGCATCAGGAGATGGTACGATGCCAAGCAAGGGATTGGCTTTCATCCCCAAGCATCTGAGGTTCTTCTGCGACGAACTCATCGAAAATAAATATTTGGGGCTTGTGATAGAGATTGGGGGAAATATAGTAGAGGGAGCTGGAAAAAATAAAACTTTTTTTTTAACATCAGGGGATGGAGGCTTTGAATAAAAATGCCACGGGCATGGGTTAGCTAGCCTTTCCTTCCTCAGTGGGATGGCCATCCCTTGGTGGGGCAGTCGAGAGTCACTCACATTGGCGGTGGCTCTGGAGTCACATAGGCCAGACCGGGATAAGGACGGCAGATTTCCTTCCCTAAATCTACATCAGAAGATTCTTAATTCCAGAATTTTTTTTCATTATTGAGTTCGCCTTTCCACCTTCTGCCGTGGTGGGATTCGAACCCGGCTCCCCCAGAACATTAGCTGAGCTTCTGGGTTAATAGTCTAGCCATAGTACCGCTCAGGTCTGTTGCCTCCTCCGTAGTGGAGACTGCAAGTGGTCAGATCAGGGGACAGTGGACATTGCGAATGGTCATTCTATAAACTGGGACACAAATCGGACGCCTAATGGTCCCTGGAGGGCAGCATGGTGGGACAGTGGGTTGGCATTGCTGTCTCACGTCACTAGGGATCCGGGTTCGATTCCCGGCTTGGGTCACTGTCCGTGCGGACAAAGAAAGAACAAAACAGCGCGGGAAACAGGCCCTTCGGCCCAACGAGCCGGTGCCGCCACCCCGATGTTCCCACCTCTACCCGCGATCCCTATGTTTATAGATCTATGGATTAAAAACCAAATTTGACACAATTTAGGGGGAATTTGTTTTGCCAATTAGCCTAAGAGCACATCTTTGGGATGTGGGAGGAAACCGGAGTCTGCGCATTCTCCCCGTTTCAGTGCAAGTTTTCGCCAGGTGCTCCGGTTTCCTCCCACAGTCCAAAGATGTGCAGGTTAGGTGGATTGGCCAAACTAAATTGCCCCTTAGTGTCCAAAGATGTGCAGGTTAGGGGGATTGGCCATGCTAAATTGCCCCTTAGAATCCAAAGATGTGCAGGTTAGGGGGATTGGCCATGCTAAATTGCCCCTTAGTGTCCAAACATGTGCAGGTTAGGTGGATTGGCCATGCTAAATTGCCCCTTAGTGTCCAAAGATGTGCAGGTTAGGGGGATTGGCCATGCTAAATTGCCCTTAGAATCCAAAGATGTGCAGGTTAGGGGGATTGGCCATGCTAAATTGCCCCTTAGTGTCCAAACATGGCAGGTAGTGGATTGGCCATGTAAATTGCCCTTAGTGTCCAAAGATGTGCAGGTTAGGGGATTGGCCATGCTAAATGCCCCTTAGTGTCCAAAGATGTGCAGGTTAGGGGGATTGGCCATGCTAAATTGCCCCTTAGAATCCAAAGATGTGCAGGTTAGGGGGATTGGCCATGCTAAATTGCCCCTTAGTGACCAAAGATGTGCAGGTTAGGGGGATTGGCCATGCTAAATTGCCCCTTAGTGTCCAAAGATGTGCAGGTTAGGGGGATTGGCCATGCTAAATTGCCCCTTAGTGTCCAAACATGTGCAGGTTAGGTGGATTGGCCATGCTAAATTGCCCCTTAGTGTCCAAAGATGTGCAGGTTAGGGGGCTTGGCCATGCTAAATTGCCCCTTAGTGTCCAAAGATGTGCAGATTGGGTGGATTGGCCATGCTAAGTTGCCCCTTAGTGTCCAAAGATGTGCAGGTTGGATGGATTGGCCATGCAAAATTGCCCCTTAGAATAAATGCATGGGGTTATGGGGCTAGGATGGGATTGAGGTCAGTGCAGACTTAATGGGCCGAATGGGCTCCTTCTACACTGCAGGGTTCTACGAAGCATTGTCACCATCTCAGACCGTCCCCGTGATAGTCTAACCAGCTCCTTCCCCGTTCCGATATGGCTGTAACTGTTAGAATTATGGAAGTCCCTGCTTCCGATAATTAACGGTCTGTTAACAAGAGATCATTATTAATAATTTATAGTGAGCACTGTCGCTGATAAATTAAAATTCATTACTGATAGCCAGAGCAGGAAAGTACAGAGACACAACACAACAAAACACAGCACATCACAACAAGAGGGAAATGGATTGATATAGGGATGAGAGGAGGGGGGGGATCGGAGAGGTGGGGGGGGGGGGGGGGGGGGGGGGGGGGTGGGCCGGAGAGGAGGGGAGGGGTGGCCGGAGAGGAGGAGGAGGAGGGGAGGAGGAGGAGGAGGGGCTGGCCGAAAGGAGGTGGGGGGGGGAGGGTGGCGGAGAGGAGGGGAGGGGGTGGCATGGCCGGAGAGAAGGGGGGATGGAGTGGGGGGGGGGGGGGCAGAGAGGTGGAGAGGAGTGGGGGGGCAGGGGAGAGGAGGGGGGTGCCAGAGAGGAGGGGTGAGAGAGGTGAATGATGGTGGGGGCATGGGGTCAATGTGCTGAGGTGGCAGAGGGAGAGGGGAGCGGGTAGACGGAGGGGAGCGGGTGAAGGGAGGTGGAGAAGTGGGCTAGACAGAGATACAGGTAGGGGTGAGGGGGGAGGAGTTGCAGAGGGAGAGGGGACGGAGGTGGTGCAGGTAGTGGGGGAGGGGAGGGGAGGGGAGGGGAGGGGAGGGAGGGGAGGGGGGGGAGGGGAGGGGAGGGGAGGGGGAGGGGAGGGGAGGGGAGGGGAGGGGAGGGGAGGGGAGGGGAGAAAGAAGGGGATAAGATGTGGAGGGAAAGGGAGAGGGGTAGGCACTGTGAGAACTGGAGATGGGTAGGGGAGGGATGGAAGGTGGAGATGGGGAGGGATGGAAGGTGGAAGATGGGGGGGAACAGGGAGAGGGGGGAGAGGGGCAGAGGGGAGGGAGTGGTATGGACACTGGCAGTGATGATGCCACAGCGATGCCCACCTCCGCCCCCAGGATGCCCCCCCCCGTTCCCCCAATGCCTCCACCCATTCCCCGCTGCCCCCCCCCCCTCTCCAGGCAGTTAGAAGCTGTTGTTTCCAATGCTCCAGACATCTCCGCTCAGGGCGTTGGCCGCTCCCTGCAGGGTCCAGGTGAGCAGGGCCAGCTGTTTACGGAACCGCTGCTCGTCGAAGCGGCTGGGATCCTGACGGAGCAGCAGGAAGTGTTTGTACAGAGCTCCCAGCGTGTGCTCGCCCTGCCCGTGGAGAATGTGCCGGAATGGTGTCTCCGTGGCCGAGACATACTGCGATAGGAAGTAGAACTCCACCTGTTCCAGAAAGTTCCACAAACAACACTCACATCTCTGCATCCCCCTCGCCCCGTCTCCCCTCCTCCCCGGTCCCCCTCGCCCGTCTCCCCTCATCACCGTCCCCCCCGTCCGCCCCCCTCGCCCCGTCTCTACCCTCCCTCCCCGTTCCCCGTCCCCTCGCCCCGTCTCCCCGTCTCCCTCCCCCCTCGCCTCCCTCCCTCGCCCGCCCCGTCTCCCTCCCTCCCGTCTCCCCTCCCCCTCGCCCCGTCTCCCCTCCCCCTCGCCCCGTCTCCCCTCCCTCCCGTTCTCCCCTCCGTCCCCTCGCCCCTCTCCTCCCCGGTCCCCGTCCACCTCGCCCCGCTCCCTCGCCCCGTCTCCCTCCTCCCGTCCCCCGTTCCCCCTCGCCACTCGTCTCCCCTCTCCCCGTCCCCTCGCCCCGTCTCCCCCCCTCCCCGTCCCGTCCCCTCGCCCCGTCCCGTTCCCCCCCTCCCCATCCCCCTTACCCCGTCTCCACCCTATACCCTCTCTTCCGCTCCTCCTCCTCCCTCTCCCCTCTATCCTCCTTCTGCCTTCCCCTTCCCCCCCACTCCTCCTCCTCTCTCCCTCGATCCTCCCCTCAACCTTTCTCCTTATCACCCGCTTTCCCCTCCTCCCTACTCCTCCTCCTCCCACCTTCTACCCTCTTCCTATTTCCCCTCACCCCCACTCCGCCTTCCTCCCTCTCCCCTCACCCCCAGTCCACCCTCTCCTCCCTCTACCCTCCTCCACCTCCCCTTCCCCTTCTCCTCATCCCCACTCCTCTGATCCTTCCCTCCCTTCCCTTATACCTCCTCCTACCTCCCCCTTCCCCCTCAGCCCCAACTCCTCCTCCCTCCTCCTCTCCCCTCTCTTACCTCACCCTTACCCTTTCCGTCTCTTCTCCCCTCACCCTCACTCCTCCTTCCTCTCCCAACCTCTCTATCCTCCTTCGACCTCACGCTTCCCTATCCTCCCTCCCCACCAAAGAAAAAAATCCCAGCTGCTCCCCGGGGAGAGTCGGGGAGAGCCAGGGGTGGATTCACCAGCCCACAAAAGCTGAGATCTCTCCGTAGAATTGTCCAAGAATGACACATTGACTCTATCTACACTTCCCTCTGCCTCGGGAAAAGCAGCCGGCATAATTAAGGACCCCTCGCAACCCGGACATTCTCTCTTCCACCAGGAAAAATATACAAAAGTCTGAGGTCCCTTACCGACCGACTCAAGAACAGCTTCTTCCCTGCTGCTGTCAGACTTTTGAATGGACCTACCCTCGCATTAAGCTGATCCTTCTCTACACCCGAGCTATGACTGTAACACTACATTCTGCACCCGCTACCTTTCCTTCTCTATGAACAGTATGCTTTGTCGATATAGTGCACAAGAAACAATACTTTTCACTGTATCCCAATACACGTGTCTATAATAAATCAAAGAATCACCCTCATTATCTTGTCATTGTAGATGCGATTTAGCCTCTCATTTCCCTCATCCGAGGTGCTGATGAGGTTGCTCAGTCTCTCCGCGGATCGGATGAAGTCTCCCCTGGCCGAATATAACCACTGGAGGGTCAGGCTCCGATTCTGCCACAGACGAAAAGAAGGGAGCGAGAGAGGGGGAGAGAGAGTGAGAGAGACAGAGGGAAGAGAATGAGAGATCAATAAGGAGGCATTCTTTTAAATCCATTTTATAATGCAAATATGTATTATCTTATTTTCCTGCACCTTTAAAACTCCCTCTAACACTGTCCCCCACCCCAGGATAGGTGCAGTACGGGGTTAGATACAGAGAAAAACTCCCTCTACACTGTCTCCCACCCCAGGACAGGTACACCACGGGGTTAGATACAGAATAAAGCTCCCTCCAAACTCTTCCCCATCAAACACTCCCAGGACAGGCACAGCACGGGGTTAGATACAGAGTAAAGCTCCCTCTACACTGTCCCCCCCATCAAACACTCCCAGGACAGGTACAGCACGGGGTTAGATACAGAGTAAAGCTCCCTCTACACTGTCCCCCATCAAACACTTCCAGGACAGGTACAGCACAGGGTTAGATACAGAGTAAAGCTCCCTCTACACTGTCCCCCATCAAACACTCCCAGGACAGGTACAGCACGGGGTTAGATACAGAGTATTGCTCCCTCCACACTGTCCCCCATCAAACACTCCCAGGACAGGTACAGCACGGGGTTAGATACAGATTAAAGCTCCCTCTACACTGTCCCCCATCAAACACTCCCAGGACAGGTACAGCACGGGGTTAGATACAGAGTAAAGCTCCCTCTACACTGTCCCCACATCAAACACTCCCAGTACAGGTACAACACGGGTTTAGATACAGAGTAATGCTCCGTCTACACTGTTCCCCATCCCAGGACACGACAGCACGGGGATAGATTCAGAGTAAATCTCCATCTGCACTGTCCCCCACATCAAACACTCCCAGGACAGGCACAGCACGGGGTTAGACACAGAGTAAAGCTCCCTCTACACTGTCCCCCCATCAAACACTCCCAGGACAGGTACAGCATGGGGTTAGATACATAGTAAGGCTCCCTCTACACTGTCCCCCAACAAACACTCCCAGGATAGGTACAGCACAGGGTTAGATACAGAGTAAAGCTCCCTCTACACTGTCCCCATCAAACACTCCCAGGACAGGTACAGCACGGGGTTAGATACAGAGTAAAGCTCCCTCTACACTGTCCCCCATCACACACTCCCAGGACAGGTACAGCACGGGGTTAGATACAGAGTAAAGCTCCCTCTACACTGTCCCCCCATCAAACACTCCCAGGACAGGTACATCACGGGGTTAGATACAGAGTAAAGCTCCCTCTACACTGTCCCCCCATCAAACACTCCCAGGACAAGTACAGCACAGGGTTAGATACAGAGTAAAGCTCCCTCTACACTGTCCCCATCAAACACTCCCAGGACAGGTACAGCACGGGGTTAGATACAGAGTAAAGCTCCCTCTACACTGTCCCCCATCAAACACTCCCAGGACAGGTACAACACAGGGTTAGATACAGAGTAAAGCTCCCTCTACACTGTCCCCATCAAACACTCCCAGGACAGGTACAGCACGGGGTTAGATACAGAGTAAAGCTCCCTCTCCACTGTCCCCCCATCAAACACTCCCAGGACAGGTACAGCACGGGGTTAGATACAGAGTAAAGCTCCCTCTACACTGTCCCCCCATCAAACACTCCCAGGACAGGTACAGCACAGGGTTAGATACAGTTTAAAGCTCCCTCTACACTGTCCCCCATCAGACACTCCCAGGACAGGTACAGCACGGGGTTAGATACAGTTTAAAGCTCCCTCTACACTGTCCCCCATCAGACACTCCCAGGACTGGTACAGCACAGGGTTAGATACAGTTTAAAGCTCTCTCTACACTGAGATACCTTCAGTTCCTCAGACAAATCCTGGAGCTGTGTGAGGTAGTTGAGGGTCACGTCGCTGTAGACCTGGTAGTTGAGGTGGAGCCGATCGTTGTGAGTCAGCAATATGGCCATCTGACCCATGACCTCTGCCACAGCCCTGCTGACATCCGCCAGTCGACTCCTGAGGCGAGTGTTCAGCGCTGTGTAGGTGTCTTCCTCCGTGTTGAGGAACCAATAATTGCTGTTTTGCTGTTGGGGGGGAGGAAGAGAGACAGTGAGTGTAGGGGTGGGTGGGGGGTTGGTGGTGTGGTCGGTGTTCTTAAGACCTTGTCAGAACTATCCACCAGCTCAGCACCCTGGGTCACCTCCCCTCTGGCCTCAGCGCAAACTCTCGCAACAGCAGCTTCCAGTCTAACACGTTCGTTTGCGATCACCAGCTTTCGGAGCCCCGCTCCTTCAATCGGGTGAGTGTCTGCTTTGCTACCCACAAACACCTCGGAGATCCTTCAGGTGGGTTAGCACTGCTGCCTCACGGCGCCAGGGACCCGGGTTCAAATCCCAGCTCGGGTCACTGTCTGTGCAGGGTCTGCACATTCCCCCTGTGTCTGTGCAGGTTTCCTCCCACAGTCCAAAGATGTGTAGGTTAGGTGGATTGGCCATGCTAAATTGCCCCTTAGTGTCCAAAGATGTGTAGGTTAGGTGGATTGGCCATGCAAAGTTACCCCTTAGTGTCCAAAGATGTGCAGGTTAGGTGGATTGGCCATGCTAAATTGCCCCTTAGTGTCCAAAGATGTGTAGGTTAGGTGGATGGCCATGCTAAATGCCCCTTAGTGTCCAAAGATGGTAGGTTAGGTGGATTGGCCTGCAAGTACCCCTTAGTGTCCAAAGATGTGCAAGTTAGGTGAATTGGCCATGCTAAATTGCCCCTTAGTGTCCAAAGATGTGCAGGTTAGGTGGATTGGCCATGCTAAATTGCCCCTTAGTGTCCAAAGATGTGCAGGTTAGGTGGATTGGCCATGCTAAATTGCCCCTTAGTGTCCAAAGATGTGTAGGTTAGGTGGATTGGCCATGCAAAGTTACCCCTTAGTGTCCAAAGATGTGCAGGTTAGGTGGATTGGCCATGCTAAATTATCCCTTAGTGTCCAAAGATGTGCAGGTTAGGTGGATTGGCCATTCTAAATTGGGCCCCATGCTTGCCCCTAGTGTGCCCAGGCCATGGCTAAATTGCCCCTTAGTGTCCAAAGATGTGCAGGTTAGGGGGATTGCCATGCTAAATTGCCCTTAGTGTCCAAAGATGTGCAGGTTAGGGGATTGGCCATGCTAAATTGCCCCTTAGTGCCAAAGATGTGCAGGTTAGGGGGATTGGCCCCCCCAAATTGCAGCAGGGGTGGATGGCATAAATTGCCCCTTAGTGTCCAAAGATGTGCAGGTTAGGTTGGCCATGCTAAATTAGTGTCCAAAGATGTGCAGTGGGTGGATTGCCATGCAAAATTGCCCCTTAGAATAAATGCATGGGGTTATGGGCTAGGATGGGATTGAGGTCAGTGCAGACTTAATGGGCCGAATGGGCTCCTTCTACACTGCAGGGTTCTACGAAGCATTGTCACCATCTCAGACCGTCCCCGTGATAGTCTAACCAGCTCCTTCCCCGTTCCGATATGGCTGTAACTGTTAGAATTATGAAGTCCCTGCTTCCGATAATTAACGGTCTGTTAACAAGAGATCATTATTAATAATTTATAGTGAGCACTGTCGCTGATAAATTAAAATTCATTACTGATAGCCAGCCAGAGCAGGAAAGTACAGAGACACAACACAACAAAACACAGCACATCACAACAAGAGGGAAATGGGATTGATATAGGGATGAGAGGAGGGGGGGCTCGGAGAGGTGGGGGGGGGGGGGGGGGGGGGGGGGGGGGTGGCCGGAGAGGAGGGGAGGGGTGGAGGAGAGGAGAGGAGAGGAGGGGGCTGGCCGGAAAGGAGGTGGGGGGGGGGAGGGTGGCCGGAGAGGAGGGGAGGGGGTGGCATGGCCGGAGAGGAAGGGGGGATGGAGTGGGGGGGGGGCAGCAGAGAGGTGGAGAGGAGTGGGGGGGCAGGGGAGAGGAGGGGGGTGCCAGAGAGGAGGGGTGAGAGAGGTGAATGATGGTTGGGGCATGGGGTCAATGTGCTGAGGTGGCAGAGGGAGAGGGGAGCGGGTAGACTGAGGGGAGCGGGTGAAGGGAGGTGGAGAAGTGGGCTAGACAGAGATACAGGTAGGGGTGAGGGGGGAGGAGTTGCAGAGGGAGAGGGACGGAGGTGGGGCAGGTGAGGGAGGGGAGGGGAGGGGAGGGGAGGGGAGGGAGGGGAGGGGAGGGGAGGGGGGGGGAGGGGAGGGGAGGGGAGGGGGGGAGGGGAGGGGAGGGGAGGGGAGGGGAGGGGAGGGGGGAGGGGAGAAAGAAGGGGATAAGATGTTGGAGGGAAAGGGAGAGGGGTAGGCACTGTGAGAACTGGAGATGGGTAGGGAGGGATGGAAGGTGGAAGATGGGAGGGATGGAAGGTGGAAGATGGGGGGGGAACAGGGAGAGGGGGGAGAGGGGCAGAGGGAGGGAGTGGTATGGACACTGGCAGTGATGATGCACACAGCGATGCCCACCTCCGCCCCCCCCGTTCCCCCAATGCCTCCCCCATTCCCCGCTGCCCCCCCCTCTCCAGGCAGTTAGAAGCTGTTGTTTCCAATGCTCCAGACATCTCCGCTCAGGCATTGGCCGCTCCCTGCAGGGTCCAGTGTGAGGGCCAGCTGTTTACGGAACCGCTGCTCGTCGAAGCTGCTGGGATCCTGACGGAGCAGCAGGAAGTGTTTGTACAGAGCTCCCAGCGTTGTGCTCGCCCTGCCCGTGGAGAATGTGCCGGAATGGTGTCTCGTGGCCGAGACATACTGCGATAGGAAGTAGAACTCCACCTGTTCCAGAAAGTTCCACAAACAACACTCACATCTCTGCATCCCCTCACCCCTCGCCCCTCTCCTACCCTACTCGCCCGTCCCTCCCCTCCCCGCCCCCTCGCCCGTTCTCCCCCTACCTCCCCCCCGCCCTCGCCCCCTCCCTCCCCCCGTCCCGCTCCCCTCGCCCCGTATCCCCTCCCCCTCGCCCCGTCTCCCCTCCCTCCCGTTCTCCCCTCCCTCCCCCTCCCCTCCCTCCCCTCCCCGTCCCTGCCCGTCCCTCCCCTCCTCCCCGTCCTCCTCGCCCCGTCTCCCCGTCTCCCCGTTCCCCGTCGCCCCGTCTCCCTCCCCTCCCCTCCCCGTCCCCCTCCGCCCCGTCCCCGTCCCCCTCCCCTCCGTCCCTCCCCACCCCCATTACCCCGTTCTCCTCCCTATACCCTCTCTTCCGCTCCTCCTCCTCCCTCTCCCCTCTATCTCCTGCCTTCCTTCCCCCCACCTCCTCCGCTCTCCCTCGATCCTCCCCTCAACCTTTCTCCTTATCACCGCTTTCCCTCCTCCCTACTCCTCCTCCTCCCACATCTACCCTCTTCCTATTTCCCCTCACCCCCACTCGCCTTCCTCCACTCTACCCCTCACCCCCAGTCCACCTCCTCCTCCCTCTACCCTTCCTCCACCTCCCCTTCCCTCCTCCTCATCCCCACTACTCTGACCTTCCACTCCCTTCCCTTATACCCTCCTCCTACCTCCCCCTCCCCCTCAGCCCCAACTCCTCCTCCCTCCTCTCCCCTCCTCTTACCTCACCCTTACCCCTTCCGTCTCTTCTCCCCTCACCCAACTCCTCCTTCTCCCAACCTCTCTATCCTCCTTCGACCTCACGCTTCCCTATCCTCCCTCCCCACAAAGAAAAAATCCAGCTGCTCCCCGGGAGAGTAGGGGAGAGCCAGGGGTGGATTCACACAAAAAAGCTGAGATCTCTCCGTAGAATTGTCCAGAATGACACATTGACTCTATCTACACTTCCCTCTGCCTCGGGAAAAGCAGCCGGCATAATTAAGGGACCCCTCGCAACCCGGACATCTCTCTTCCACCAGGAAAAATATACAAAAGTCTGAGGTCCGTACCGACCGACTCAAGAACAGCTTCTTCCATGCTGCTGTCAGACTTTTGAATGGACCTACCTCGCATTAAGCTGATCCTTCTCTACACCCGAGCTATGACTTAACATACATTCTGCACCCGCTACCTTCCTTCTCTATGA
Organism: Sphyrna mokarran; assembly: GCA_024679065.1. Taxonomy (NCBI): domain Eukaryota; kingdom Metazoa; phylum Chordata; class Chondrichthyes; order Carcharhiniformes; family Carcharhinidae; genus Sphyrna; species Sphyrna mokarran. The sequence goes on from JAGIQG010000037.1 coordinate 16,793,478, forward strand.
ACAGTATGCTTTGTCGATATAGTGCACAAGAAACAATACTTTTCACTGTATCCCAATACACGTGTCTATAATAAATCAAAGAATCACCCTCATTATCTTGTCATTGTAGATGCGATTTAGCCTCTCATTTCCCTCATCCGAGGTGCTGATGAGGTTGCTCAGTCTCTCCGCGGATCGGATGAAGTCTCCCCTGGCCGAATATAACCACTGGAGGGTCAGGCTCCGATTCTGCCACAGACGAAAAGAAGGGAGCGAGAGAGGGGGAGAGAGAGTGAGAGAGACAGAGGGAAGAGAATGAGAGATCAATAAGGAGGCATTCTTTTAAATCCATTTTATAATGCAAATATGTATTATCTTATTTTCCTGCACCTTTAAAACTCCCTCTAACACTGTCCCCCACCCCAGGATAGGTGCAGTACGGGGTTAGATACAGAGAAAAACTCCCTCTACACTGTCTCCCACCCCAGGACAGGTACACCACGGGGTTAGATACAGAATAAAGCTCCCTCCAAACTCTTCCCCATCAAACACTCCCAGGACAGGCACAGCACGGGGTTAGATACAGAGTAAAGCTCCCTCTACACTGTCCCCCCCATCAAACACTCCCAGGACAGGTACAGCACGGGGTTAGATACAGAGTAAAGCTCCCTCTACACTGTCCCCCATCAAACACTTCCAGGACAGGTACAGCACAGGGTTAGATACAGAGTAAAGCTCCCTCTACACTGTCCCCCATCAAACACTCCCAGGACAGGTACAGCACGGGGTTAGATACAGAGTATTGCTCCCTCCACACTGTCCCCCATCAAACACTCCCAGGACAGGTACAGCACGGGGTTAGATACAGATTAAAGCTCCCTCTACACTGTCCCCCATCAAACACTCCCAGGACAGGTACAGCACGGGGTTAGATACAGAGTAAAGCTCCCTCTACACTGTCCCATCAAACACTCCCAGGACAGGTACAGCACGGGGTTAGATACAGAGTAAAGCTCCGTCTACACTGTTCCCCATCAAACACTCCCAGGACAGTACAGCACGGGGTTAGATACAGAGTAAAGCTCCCTCTACACTGTCCCCCATCAAACACTCCCAGGACAGGTACAGCACGGGGTTAGATACAGAGTAAAGCTCCTCTACACTGTCCCCCCATCAAACACTCCCAGGACAGGTACAGCAGGGGTTAGATACAGAGTACTCCCTCTACACTGTCCCCCATCAAACACTCCCAGGACAGGTACAGCACAGGGTTAGATACAGAGTAAAGCTCCCTCTACACTGTCCCCATCAAACACTCCCAGGACAGGTACAGCACGGGGTTAGATACAGAGTAAAGCTCCCTCTACACTGTCCCCCATCAAACACTCCCAGGACAGGTACAGCACGGGGTTAGATACAGAGTAAAGCTCCCTCTACACTGTCCCCCCATCAAACACTCCCAGGACAGGTACATCACGGGGTTAGATACAGAGTAAAGCTCCCTCTACACTGTCCCCCCATCAACACTCCCAGGACAAGTACAGCCGGGGTTAGATACAGAGTAAAGCTCCCTCTACACTGTCCCCATCAAACACTCCCAGGACAGGTACGGCACGGGGTTAGATACAGAGTAAAGCTCCTCTACACTGTCCCCTCATCAAACACTCCCAGGACAGGTACAACACAGGGTTAGATACAGAGTAAAGCTCCCTCTACACTGTCCCCATCAAACACTCCCAGGACAGGTACAGCACGGGGTTAGATACAGAGTAAAGCTCCCTCTACACTGTCCCCCCATCAAACACTCCCAGGACAGGTACAGCACGGGGTTAGATACAGAGTAAAGCTCCCTCTACACTGTCCCCCCATCAAACACTCCCAGGACAGGTACAGCACAGGGTTAGATACAGTTTAAAGCTCCCTCTACACTGTCCCCCATCAGACACTCCCAGGACAGGTACAGCACGGGGTTAGATACAGTTTAAAGCTCCCTCTACACTGTCCCCCATCAGACACTCCCAGGACTGGTACAGCACAGGGTTAGATACAGTTTAAAGCTCTCTCTACACTGAGATACCTTCAGTTCCTCAGACAAATCCTGGAGCTGTGTGAGGTAGTTGAGGGTCACGTCGCTGTAGACCTGGTAGTTGAGGTGGAGCCGATCGTTGTGAGTCAGCAATATGGCCATCTGACCCATGACCTCTGCCACAGCCCTGCTGACATCCGCCAGTCGACTCCTGAGGCGAGTGTTCAGCGCTGTGTAGGTGTCTTCCTCCGTGTTGAGGAACCAATAATTGCTGTTTTGCTGTTGGGGGGGAGGAAGAGAGACAGTGAGTGTAGGGGTGGGTGGGGGGTTGGTGGTGTGGTCGGTGTTCTTAAGACCTTGTCAGAACTATCCACCAGCTCAGCACCCTGGGTCACCTCCCCTCTGGCCTCAGCGCAAACTCTCGCAACAGCAGCTTCCAGTCTAACACGTTCGTTTGCGATCACCAGCTTTCGGAGCCCCGCTCCTTCAATCGGGTGAGTGTCTGCTTTGCTACCCACAAACACCTCGGAGATCCTTCAGGTGGGTTAGCACTGCTGCCTCACGGCGCCAGGGACCCGGGTTCAAATCCCAGCTCGGGTCACTGTCTGTGCAGGGTCTGCACATTCCCCCTGTGTCTGTGCAGGTTTCCTCCCACAGTCCAAAGATGTGTAGGTTGGTGGATTGGACATGCTAAATTGCCCCTTAGTGTCCAAAGATGTGTAGGTTAGGTGGATTGGCCATTTACCCCTTAGTGTCCAAAGATGTGCAGGTTAGGTGGATTGGCCAGCTAAATTGCCCCTTAGTGTCCAAAGATGTGTAGGTTAGGTGGATTGGCCATGCTAAATTGCCCCTTAGTGTCCAAAGATGTGTAGGTTAGGTGGATTGGCCATGCAAAATTACCCCTTAGTGTCCAAAGGTGCAGGTTAGGTGGATTGGCCATGCTAAATGCCCCCAAAGATGTGCAGGTTAGTTGGATTGGCCATGCTAAATTTGATGTGCAGGTTAGGTGGATTGCCATGCTAAATTGCCCCTTAGTGTCCAAAGATGTGTAGGTTAGGTGGATTGGCCATGCAAAGTTACCCCTTAGTGTCCAAAGATGTGCAGGTTAGGTGGATTGGCCATGCTAAATTATCCCTTAGTGTCCAAAGATGTGCAGGTTAGGTGGATTGGCCATTCTAAATTGCTCTTCTGTGTTAGGAGAACCATCTCGGGTAAATACATGGGATTATGGGGTTAGGGTGGGATTGTGTTTGGTGCAGACTCGTCGATGGGGTGGATGGCCTGCTCCTGTAACTGTTGGGATTCTATAACGCTCTCCACCTTGGTTTGCCATGTCGGTGATAGCCGTGAGGTGGAGGTGCAAGCGTTGGACAGGGGTGGGCACAGTCAGGAGTCCCAACACACTCGGTTCAAATCCAACAGGGTCCGTTTGGAATCACGAGCTTTCGGAACGCTGCCCCTTCCTTGGGTGAGTCTTTGTGTTCACGGTATGCGCTCAGACCGGTATCGGATGTGCACCACCACACCCCCCCCTCCCCCCACGCATAACAAGACACGCACAGTAAGATCCCACAGAGACACCACCATGCTTTACAATTCACAATGCCAGCGACGTACAGAGATAGTGATTGGACTCAAGATGGTGGGAGTGACGTGGGGGGGGGGGGGGGGGGGGGGGGGGGGGGGGGGGGGGGGGGGTGGGGGGGGGGGGGGGGGGGTGGGGGGGGGGGGGGGGGGGGGGGGGGGGGGGGGGGGGGGGGGGGGGGTGGGGGGGGGGGGGGGGGGGGGGGGGGGGGGGGGGGGGGGGGGGGGGGGGGGGGGGGGGTGGGGGGGGGGGGGGGGGGGGGGTGGGGGGGGGGGGGGGGGGTGTGGGGGGGGGGGGGGGGGGGGGGGGGGGGGGGGGGGGGGGGGGGGGGGGGGGGGGGGGGGGGGGGGGGGGGGGGGGGGGGGTGGGTGGGGTGGGGTGGGAGTGACGTGGGGGGGGGGTTGGGGTGGGAGTGACGGTGGAGGTGGGTGGGGGGTGGGGGGGTGGGTGAGGGGGTTGGGGGGTGGCGTGGGTGGGAGTGACTGGTGGGGTGGGAGTGACGGGGGTGGGATTACGGTGGGGGGGTGTTGAACTAACGTGGTGGGTAGTGGGGGTGGTGGGTGGGAGAGGTCGGGTTGGAGTCGCAGGGGGGGTTGGGGGGGGCCTGTGTGAGTCCCTGGGGGGTGGGGGGGACACGCGGGAGTCCCCGCGGGTGGGGGGGAGACATGCTGGAGTCCCTGGGAGGGGGAGGGAGGAGAGGGGGGTGGTAGTGGGGGTGGAGAACGCGGGAGTCCCGGGGGTGAGGCGCATGGGAATCGCAGGGGTGCACAGGAGTCCTGGGGGAGGGGTGGCGTGGGGAGTAATCGGGGGTGGGGGGGGGGGTGCGTGGAGGGGAAGGCGGGGGAGGGGGGGGGTGGTTGTAGGGGTGACTCCAGGGACCCTCACTCACCTCGCGGAAGCTGAGTTCCATGGCGGGGACCCCGGCGAAGGCGGTGAACGGGTAGGCGCTGCTGCCCATGGTGAGTGGCTTCAGGCTGTGGGGAAGAGATGATTTTATCAGTCCCGAGGCGTATCTCCTCGCTTTCAAACGCAGTCCAAGTGTGACTCTCGTTATCCCAGTGGGGCGCACACACACACCGGACCCTGCGCTGGCTGGCGAGGTTACAAAATAAATACACACCTGCTTCCAGCGTTGCGAAGGAGCTTACAGACTTCATTCCCCACCACCCACCTCCAGCGTCCCAAGCATCACCCTTCATTCCAGCTCAAAAATCCCTTCCCCCGGCTTTACAATCTCATTTTCTCCGCAAAACCTAACTGTGGCACAGTGGTTAGCAATCACAGCGACCCGGGTTCGATTCTAGGTTACTGACTGCGGGGAGTCTGCACGTTCTCCCCGTGTCTGCATGGGTTTCCTCCCACACTCCGAAAGGAATACTGATCAAATTCGTAGAATCGTGGAATTCCCAACAGTGCAGAAGGAGGCCCTTCGGCCCATTGTGTCTGCACTAACTACCTCCCACCTAGGCCCTTAACTCCACATATCTACCCTACTATTCCCCCTGACACAATTTAGCATGGCCAATCCACCTAACCTGCACATCTTTGGACACTAAGGGGCAATTTAGCATGGCCAATCCACCTAACTGCACATCTTTGAACACTAAGGGCAATTTAGCATGGCCATCCACCTAACCTGCACATCTTGGACACTAAGGGGCAATTTTTAGCATGGCCAAATCCACCTAAACCTGCACATCTTTGAACACTAAGGGGCAATTTAGCATGGCCAATCCATCTAACCTGCACATCTTTGGACACTAAGGGGCAAATTTAGCATGGCAATCCACCTAAATGCACATCTTTGGACACTAAGGGGCAATTTAGCATGGCCAATCCATCTAACCTGCACATCTTTGGACACTAAGGGGCAATTTAGCATGGCCAATCTACCTAACCACCGCATCAAACCCTCCTCCCAGCTCGATCCATCTTTTCACCCCACCTCCACCCACCCCCCAACCCCGCCGTCATTCGGCCCTTCCACAGCCCTGATGGTACGTACATGTTGCTCATGGAGTCAGGGTCTTGCTGTATGATTTGGTCGTAGATGCTCCGTTCATTCAACTTTGGGCTGTTGACCTGTAACAGCGAGGGAGACGTGAGGGTCCAAGGGTCCCGCGCTACCCCAATACCATCGGCAGGCTCTGCAACACCCAATCCCCAACCCGGATACCCCCCCACTCTCGCCCCGTCCCACGCTACCCCCGATACATTGGCAGGCTTTGCAACACCCAAATCCCCAACCCGGTTACCCCCCCACTCTCGCCCCGTCCCGCGCTACCCCGATACCATCGGCAGGCTCTGCAACACCCAATCCCCAACCCGGTTACCCCCCCCACTCTCGCCCCGTCCCGTGCCACTCCCGATACCACCGGCAGGCTCTCCGACCAACCCCCCAAAACCTCGATACCTGCCCCCTCACCCCGTCTCGACATCCTGAGAGTCTCAACATTCAGGGAATCGATGAGTTTAAAGGTTATTTGTCAGTGTCACAAGTCAGGCTTACATTAACGCCGCAGTGAAGTTAGTGTGAAAACCCCCCCAGTCGCCACACTCCTGCTAGGGTAACACTGAGAGAGAATTTAGCGCCCTAACCAGCACGTCTTTCAGGCTGTAGAAGACCCATGCAGACATGGGGAGAACATGCCATCTCCAACACTGAAAGAGGTGCTGGTTGTGGTGCATTGGCCGTGCTAAATTCTCCCTCCGCTAACTTGGGGATCGGAGCAAAAGAAACAGTTACGGCTGGTGTCAACAGGGCCTAGAATTCAGGCCTCGCGCAAGCGGGAACAATTCCCCCTTTGAGCCTCAGGCTGCCCTGTCCCGAAGGGCTCCTCTCTGGTGACGCCTTCTCTGCTCTTTGGGCCAGACATTCTCAAGATGGCCACCGTTTCGTCACCTGACCTCAAGAGGCTTTGACCCCTCGTGATCCCTCGCTGCCTCAAGCCCCAACTGAGGAAATGGCCGGGAGCCCGGCCTCTGTGAGGGGTCCGTCAAGGGGTCTCGGGAGGACGGGGTGGGGGTGGTGTGGACTTCCGGACGTGGGTTAATTCCATAGAATCCCTACACTGCAGAAGGAGGCCATTCAGCCCATCGGGCCTGCACCGACAACAATCCCAAGCAGGCCCTATTCCTGTAACCTCTCACATTTTACCCCACCAATCCCGACTTATCCCGGGACACTCAATCCAGAAAAGATCTGGGATGGCCTCTGAAAGCTCAAACTCCCGTGTGAGGTAAAGAAACTTTCCCATTGTTGCCCGCTCCGATGCGAAGCGGGTCCATAAAATTCCGATCCCGAAATTTAACCCTTTTCTTGCCACATTTTTCACCGTACAATTGGATCAGGATCACATGGAGTAATATTAAGTACCCGTCCTCTCAAACACCCCTCTCCCAACTTATAACTAAATCTTGATGAGGTACTTCGATGATTGAAGTATTTGAGAGGGGCAGCGATGGATAGAGGATTGTAAAAGGCAGGCTGCAAAGCCTGAACTAGGCCGCAATTAGATTTTAATTCTGGTTTCCACAGAGTTGGGTAAGAGGCAGGCTGCAAAGTCTAAACTAGGCCGCATTCCTCTGTAAACATAAAGAAGTTGGTAGATTTTTGCCGGTTTACGGGATATCAGGGCCCAGATAGTGTGTGAGGCCGGCGATCATCCCACTCAACGGTGGCAAGAACAGGATCAATGGGCTGAATGGCCTTCCTCTTGTCCTGGGTCCGATTGGGGTCACGTACCTGCTTAATCACCGTCTGAATCAATTTGTGAAGGAGTGGGCTAGACTCGGTGTGAAGCTTGTCATCCCCTGGAATAACAAACAGAAGGTTGGTCAGTTTCTGACTTGCTGAATCGAGAACTACTTCCGTGCAAAGGACAAGGCCGCGAGAAAGAAAACTTACGGGATCTACTTTTACACAGCGTTGTGAGAAAAGCAGGCTGCAAAGCCTGAGGTAGGCTGCAATTAGAATTTGGTTCTGGTTTATTTGGCGTTGTGAAAGGCAGGCTGCAAAGCCTGAACTAGGCCGCAATTAGAATTTAATTCTGGTTTCTATAGAGTTGTAAAAGGCAGGCTGCAAAGCCTGAACTAGGCCGCAATTAGAATTTCATTCTGGTTTATTTGGAAGTATAAAAGACAGGCTGCAAAACCTGAATTAGGCCGCAATTAGATTTTAATTCTAGTTTATTTAGAATTGTAAAGACAGGCTGCAAAACGTGAACTAGGCCACAATTTAGTTTTGGACTGTACATCAGCTTACCTTGATCCCATTTTCCTCTCCTCTGCAGGCCCGAGAGTGGTGTCAGGAACTGAGGGGGGTGAAATAGGGGCATGCCTACCCAACAGGCCTGAGCCCCTTACAACAGCCGCCAAGGGACGAAGGAGCTAGTGGGTCCACTTTGCCCCCGCTGATGACCCAGTGGGACATGAGTAAAGAAGGAGCCTGCCTGAGGTATTTTTGGCCAGGCCTTCTTAGGATGTGTCCTCAGGGGGAAGGCTGCTGACTTTAACGGGGGACCATTAGGTACAAAGAACCCGTCCTGACCTCCGGAAACATCCCGGGACAATCAGGGAACACTGACAGGATTGACCGGAACAGCTCTCTTTCCCATTCTGGCAAACACAAGACAGGCTTGGGCCTACCTGTGGGTTGGTAGGAAGGGAGATCAGGTAGCTCAGGGTCCAACCGAGAAGGACAATACAGAAACTGGGGCGAGGGGTGGGGGGGACAGGGAGAGGGCGAGGGGTGGGGGGGTGGGGGGGGGAGGGTCGAGGGGGTGGGGGGGACAGGGAGAGGGCGAGGGGTGGGGGGGGACAGGCACCCTCTGCCCTGGTGTGTTACGGGACAGATACTAACCCAGGACGGCTTTATCCAGACTGAAGTAGGCCACGGCCTTGAGGTGCATCATGGTCAGATAGCCCTGTGGACGGAGACAGAGGCTTTGTCAAAACAGACAGCCAACTTAAAGGCGGCACGCACTTCCAGACCCTGCTCCTTCCTCCCCTGTCACCACCTCCCCCTTCCATTCCTGGCCCCACTCCCTCCCCACCCCTACAGACTCACAGCCTTCCCTATAGAACCCCACCCTGTCTCTCTTCCTTACAGACTCCTACCCCCTCCCTTATACAGCCCACACCCTCCCTGAGAGACCCTGGCCCTCCCCTACAGACACCCACCTCGTCCCCTACAGAACCCTACCCCCTCCGCCTTCCTTACAGACCCCCACCTGTCCTCCTCCCCTCTTTCTGCCTACAGACCCCCACACCTCCCTCCCTACGGACATGCCCCCCCCAACTCCCCTACAGACCCCCACCCCCCTCCCCTACAGATCCCCGCTCCTCTCCCCCTCCCCTACAGACCCCAACCCCCTCCCACTCCCCTACGTACCCCCCTCCCCCTTCCCTACAGACCCCAATCCACTCGCCCTCCCCTATAGACCCCCATCTCCCCTCACCCCATCCCGACCCCTACAGACCCCACCCCTCCCCTACACACCCCAATCCCCTCCCCTCCCCTATAGACGCCCACCTCTCGCCTACAGACCCCCACCCCCCTCCCCTACAGATCCCGCCCCTCTCCTCCTCCCCTGCAGATCCCATCCACTCTCCCTTCCCTACAGACCCCCACCTCCTCCTCACCCCTGCAGACCCCCACTCCTCCCCTTCCCCTACACACGCCCACCTCTCTCCCCTACAGACCCCCACCTCTCTCCCCTATGGACCCTCACCTCCGTCCCACTCCCTACAGACCCCCCCCACCCCTGTCACCCACCCCTACGGACCCCCAAACCCCCCCAACAGACCCCAATCCACTCTCCCTCCCCTACAGGCCCCCACCCCCTCCCTTACACACCCCAATCCCCTCCCCTCCCTACAGAGCCCACCCTGCTCCGTTCCCCTATAGACCCCTACCTTCTCCCCACTATAGACTCCATCCCATCCCCTACAAACCTCACCCCTCCCTCTCCTGGCCTCACCTCATTCCACTCTCCTCCCCTTTGACTGGCTCCACCCCCTCTACTCTCCTGGCCTGGCTCCTCCCACTGGGCCCCATCCTCGGTTGGCCTATCCCTTCCCCTCTTCACAATGACCCCTACCCCCTCCAGTGCTGGCCCCTCTATCCTACCCCGGCCTTGCCCACCCCAGTCCTGGGCCCAACGCTACCCAGGCTCTTCCATCGCTGGCCCTGCCCATCCCAGCACCACCCCACCCATTTCCCCCTTACCCCACCACCCCAAGCCTTCCTTCTCCCTCCATCCTACCTCCAGCCACTCCGTGGCCCCGACACTCCCGAAATCTCCGGCATCCCAGCTTGCGAAGAGGATGCTCCTCCGGGGCTTGAACCCTGATGGAAGAAGTCCACGGTTACTAGGGCGACGGAGCCGTGCGTGCGCTGCTGCCGTGGGGATCAGCCAGGGGTTTGGGAGGGGTGGGTGAGCAAAATGTTCCAAATCAGTCCGGGCCTCATCTCCCTGGAAACCGACCCCGGCAACAACCTCAGCCAATCACCCACCAGCTGCCAACCAACCGGTGACTCTCTTCTCGGGCGGTGTAAATTGTTGTGAGAGTTTGAAATTTGGTATTCCTGCTTTTGTCCCGGCGAGTGAGGTTGGACGAACCCCATTCCATTGGGTAGCTCTCGTGACTGAGGGACACCCCTTGTGGAATGCATGTTTGTTGTCTGAGCAAACGCAAGGAATGAGGAGGGGGGATGGCGGGGAGGGGGGCCGAGGAGGGGGTCGAGGAGGGGGGAGGGGGCCGAGGAGGGGGGAGGGGGCCGAGGAGGAGGGGGGGAGAAGGCCAAGGAGGGGGAGAAGGCAAGGAGGGGGGAGAGGCGGAGGGGGAGGGGAGGCGAGGGAGGGGCGAGGGGAGGGAGGGTGTGAGGGGCGGGGAAGGGCCGAGGAGGGGGGAGAGGCAGGGAGGCCGAGGAGGGGGGGAGAGGCGGGGGAGGGCTGAGGGGAGGGGGGAGAGGCGAGGGAGGGGCGAGGGGCGGGGGCAGGCGAGGGGGGGGCAGTTCCAAGGGGAGGGGTGGGAGGCAGGGGAGGGCTGAGGGGAGGGGGAGAGGCGAGGGAGGGGAGGGGCGGGGCAGGGCCGAGGGGAGGGGGGAAGAGAGGCGGGGCAGGGCCGAGGTGGGGCATGCCAAATTGTCCCTTAGTCTCCAAAGATGTGTAGGTTAGGTGAATCGGCCATGTTAAATTGCCCCTTAGTGTCAGGGAGACCAGCTAGGGTAAATGCATGGGGTTAGGGCCTGGGTGGGATTGTGTTCAGTACAGGCTCAATGGATTGAATGGCCTCCTTCTGCACTGTCGATGATTTGACCATACAAGGGAGTTGGGGCCAAAACCTTGTGTTATTTCAAGAAGCAATTAGAGAATAGCTAAAGGTAGAAAGTTTATTTACTAGTCACAAGTTAGGCTTACATTAACACTGCAATGAAGTTCCTCTCAAGGGATATGTGGGCGGGGGGGGAAGGGATGTTGAATTTGATGATCAGCCATGATCAAAATGAATGGCAGAGCAGACTGGAAGGGCCTACTTTCGCTTCAAGTTTCTATGGTAACGCTGACAGTCTGCCCTGACGTAGCCCTTCCAAACTGACCAAAGTGCCTCAGAGGAGCCTAATCAGGTAGGCCCTGAATGCGACACAGGGGATTATGTTAGGGTCAGGAGGCCGGCGGAAGGGAGTAAGCTTTAGGGAACATGTTTATGGAGGGCCAAAGAGGTTTTAGGAAGGGAATTTCAGAGACGAGGGAGGGAATTCCAGAGATTCGGGGCCACAAATCCAGCCAACCCCACCAAACCTGGCATGGAAAAACACGGCCGCCGACTGTAGAGATTCGGGGATACTCCAGGGGGCTAGAACTCGAGGCATGTGGAGGACGGCGTGGCGGGGTGGGGGGGGGGGGGGGTTGCTGGAGGGAGGGCACCAGGGAGTGGAGGGAGGTGACAGGTCAGTCGGGGCCGAGTTAGCCGCCCCTCTGGCCGTGGTGACCTCTGCGGGCGGGGCGGGGAAACGATGGCGATACAGGATGCGATGCCTGACTCTTGGGGGCGGACAGCTGGATTGGCTAACGCAGAGAGAGTGAGATGAGAGAGAGAGCGAGGAACATTGCGCCCTCACCCCACATTGGGAAGGTAGGCAAATAGGAAGCAGCACGTTTATTGACTTAGGGGACACTACAATATTAGTCAGTGCCCAGTGCGGCTATATGTATAGCGATGGAGTCCAGGCCCTGCTTTCGTGTGTGGTGGTGTGTGGCTGTGTGGATCGTTCGAGGCCCTTTTTCGACTTTTCCCCTCTCTTGCCCCCCCCCCTTCCCTTTTTTCCCCCCCCCCCTC
>JAGIQG010000037.1:16805421-16829910 GCA_024679065.1 Sphyrna mokarran
TCTGTGTGTGTGTGTCTGTGTGTGGCCCTAGCTATTCAACTACAAAGGGCAGTCACATCCAACACAGGGCAGGGAGCACCGTAGCCAGAAACTGAGATGTGGTGGGAGGGATTTTTGGCTGGGTAACGTTGCTAGGGGGGTGGTGGTGGTGGTGGTGGTTCGGGGACGGTGGTTTACTTACGGCAGAAGGTCCTGTTCCTCCAGCTCACGGCCACCCCAGCCAGGGCGCACTGGAGAGCGTAGGACTGCAGGGCGAAGCACAGATGGCCCAGGTCACCTTCCGACGCGCACAGGTCGTAGATGCAGTTCCCAAAGTAGACCTCCGGGGGCACCTTGCTGTGACACTTCCTGAATGGACCTGTTGGGTGGGAACAGGGAGAAAGGACACGGATAACTGAATCAACACTGATCCTCCAACAGAGCATCTCATCATGGCCAATCCATCCTAACCTACACATCTTTGGACATTAAGGGACAATTTAGCATGGCCAATCCATCCTAACCTACACATCTCTGGACACTAAGGGACAATTTAGCATGGCCAATCCACCTAACCTACACATCTTTGGACATTAAGGGACAATTTAGCATGGCCAATCCACCTAACCTGCACATCTTTGGACATTAAGGGACAATTTAACATGGCCAACCACCTAACCTACACATTTTGGACACTGAGGGACAATTTAGCATGGCCAAACCACCTAACCTGCACATCTTTGGACACTAGGGGCAATTTAACATGGCCAATCCACCAACCTGCACATTTGGACCTAGGGGCAATTTACATGCAATCCACCTACACATCTTGGCACTAAGGGACATTTAGCATGGCCAATCCACCTAACCTGCACATCTTTGGACACTAAGGGGCAATTTACCATGGCCAATCCACCCTAACCTGCAATCTTTGGACACTAAGGGGCAATTTAGCATGGCCAATCCACCCTAACCTGCAATCTTTGGACACTAAGGGGCAATTTAGCATGGCCAATCCACCTAACCTGCACATCTTTGGACACTAAGGGACAATTTAGCATGGCCAATCCCCTAACCTGCACATCTTTAGACACTAAGGGACAATTTAGCATGGCCAATCCACCTAACCTGCACATCTTTGGACACTAAGAGACAATTTAGCATGGCCAATCCACCTAACCTGCACATCTTTGGACACTAAGGGGCAATTTAGCATGGCCAATCCACCAACCTGCACATCTTTGGACACTAAGGGGCAATTTAGCATGGCCAATCCACCTAACCTGCACATCTTTGGACACTAAGGGGCAATTTAGCATGGCCAATCCACCTAACCTGCACATCTTTGGACACTAAGGGGCAATTTAGCATGGCCAATCCACCTAACCTGCACATCTTTAGACACTAACGGACAATTTAGCACGGCCAATCCACCTAACCTGCACATCTTTAGACACTAACGGACAATTTAGCATGGCCAATCCACCTAACCTACATATCTTTGGACACTAAGGGGCAATTTAGCATGGCCAATGCACCTGAACCGGCACGTCTTTTGGACTGTGCGAGGAAATTGGAAACTGAAAATATACTGACCGGCTCAAGAACAGCTTCTTCCCTGCTGCTGTCAGACTTTTGAATGGACCCACCCTCGCATTGAGTTGACCTCTCTCTACACCCTAGCTCTGACTGTAACACTGCATTCTGCACCCTCTCCTTTCCTTCTCCATGAACAGTATACTTTGTATAGTACGCAAAAAACAATACTTTTCACTGTATCCCAATACACGTGCCAATAATAAACCAAATAATAAACCAGAGACAGCACAGCCTCAAAATAAGGGGAAGTCAATTTCGAACAGAGTTGAGGAGGAACAACTTCTCTCAGAGCGTGGTGGATCTCTGGAATTCTCTGCCCGTTGAAGTGGTGGAGGCTACCTCGCTGAATATATTTAAGTCACGGGTAGATAGATTTCTGATAGACAAGGGGAGAAAGCGGGAGAGTGGAACTGATCCACTTCAGATCAGCCATTGAACGGCGGGGCAGGCTCGAGGGGCTGGATGGCTGACTCCTGCTCCTATTTCTTACGTTCTTATGTGTCGCGCGCAAGAAACAATACTTTTCCCTGTATCCCAATTCATGTGATAATAATAAATTAAATAAAAATCTAGTGAAATGAGTGAGAATTGACGTGTGGGACTGTGATCCAACAGCAACCACTGAGACATGGTTAAAGGACATATTATTGTCAACTCAACCACAAGCAATAAATTGGAGCCACAAGCTTTCAGAGCGCCGCTCCTTCATCAGCTGAGTGAAAGAGAAGAGGATCTCCAAGGATATCGTGTAAATCGATGCCTGATGAAGGGGCGGCACTCCGAAAGCTCGTGGCGCCAAATAAACCTGCGGACTTTAACTTAGTGTTGCGAGGCTTCTTACTGTGCTGAGCCCAGTCCAACACTGACATCTCCACCTTCAGGCCAGAGGAGTGGATACAAGGAGAGGAGACATTGCATTATTAGTGAGGCAGAGAGAGGGGCCAGAGAGAGAGAGAGGGGGAGGCAGAGAGGGAGAGAGAGAGAGAGAGGGGGAGGAGGCAGAGAGAGAGAGGGATGAGAGAGGGGGGAGGCAGAGAGAGAGGAGAGAGAGGAGAGGGGGGAGGAGGAGGCAGAGAGAGAGAGAGAGAGGGGGAGGAGGAGAAGAGAGAGAGGGAGGAGGCAGAGAGAGAGAGAGGGGGGAGGCAGAGAGAGAAGAGGGGGAGGGAGGCAGAGAGAGAGAGAGGGGAGGCAGAGAGAGAGAAGAGAGAGGAGGGCGAGGGAGGGACGAGTGAGGGCAGAGAGAGAGACAGAGAGAGGGGCGAGGCAGAGCGAGAGCAGAGAGAGAGAGGGCGAGGCAGAGAGAGAGGAGAGAGAGAGAGAGGGCGAGGCAGAGAGAGAGAGAGAGAGAGGGGGAGGCAGAGAGAGAGAGAGAGAGAGAGGGGAGGGAGGTGGAGCAGAGAGGAGAGAGGAGAGAGAGGGGAGGGCAGAGAGGGGAGGCAGAGAGAGAGAGAGAGAGAGAGAGGGGGAGGCAGAGACGAGAGAGGGAGAAGAGGGGGAGGCAGAGAGAGAGAGAGAGAGAGAGAGAGGGCGAGCAGAGAGAGAGAGAGAGAGGGAGGAGGGAGGCAGAGAGGGGGACGGCAGAGGAGAGAGAGAGAGAGAGAGGGGGAGGCAGAGAGGAGAGAGAGAGAGGGGGAGGCAGAGAGAGAGAGAGAGAGGGGGGGAGACAGAGAGTGGGGAGGAAGGGAACCCTGTTTGTGTAGGGACAGTTACCTTCTGGGTCCTTGAGCATCCCGCATCTCGCCAGCTCCTGCGCCTCTTCTTCCACCTCCTTATCACACTTCTCCACACCGCCATTATAGGAGCACCTGTCCACGGGAATCAGAGCAAAGGTTGTAACTGGGCCGAGGGGGGGTGGTGGTCAACAGTCCAGGAGCCTCGTGGCCTTTACTCACCGGTGGGGTTATTTCATCCACCAGTCATGGATTCGAATCCCTCTCTGCCGCGGAGACAGAGTAAGAGTGGGGTAGGGATAATATCACTGGGTTACTAATCCAGAGGCCTCTGGCTCTGGGGCAAACACAGGTTCAAATCCCACCACGGCTGCTGGGAGGGGGCGGAATTTAAATTTGATTTAATAATGAAATAGGGGATTGGAAGCTCGGTTTTGGACAGGGCAGCCGTGGGAACTGATGCTGGTTGTGGTTAAAAACCCATTTGGTTCACCAATGGCCTTCTTTTGCTGGGGAAAATCTGCCCTCTGACCCCCAGTTCGGCCTACGTGGACAGGCTCGAGACCAGAACCGGGATCTCAGGCTCCTACCCTTACGTCCGTGTGTGACTCCAGGCCCACGGCAAACGTGGTTGATCCTTAACCGTCCACTGCCCCCACCCCTCAGCTCAAGGGCAAACGAGGGAGAGGCAAAATACCCCGGCCTGAATTGCCCTCCCTCGCATCTCTCCCCACACACCCAAATATCCACCCCAAGCCCAGGACTGGACGGAAGAGATGGAGGGAAGTAAAGCTTGGGCGGCGCGGTAGCACAGCGGGTTAGCACTGCTGCTTCACAGCTCCAGGGTCCCGGGTTCGATTCCCGGCTCGGCTCACCGCCTGCGTGGAGCTTGCGCATCCTCCTCGTGCCTGCGTGGGTTTCCTGCCACAGTCCGAAAGAAGTGCGGGTTGGCCGCGCTAAGAAATTGCCCCTTCAGTGTCCAGGGATGTGTGGGTTAGAGGGATTAGTGGGTATAATATGGAGGGATTTAGTGGGTATAATATGGAGGGATAGGGCCTGGGTGGGATTGTCTTCGGTGCATATTCGATGGGCCGAAGGTCCTCTTTCTGCACTGTAGGGTTGTATGGTATAATAGCAGCAGAATTAGGCCAGTCGGCCCATCAAGCCCACTCCTCTGTTCCATCACGGCTGAGGCACTTCTTGTTCCCCAATTCCCTGCCTTCTCCCCATCACCCTTCAATCTATTAAAGAATCCATCCAACTCTTCCTCAAACGTACTCCCCGTCCCAGCATCGTCTCGGGGGGGGCGGGGGGGGGGGGGGGGGGCAGCAAATTCCACAGACCCTTTGGGACAAGCGATTTCTCTGTTCCACTTATCCTCAGACTTTGACCTCTCGACCCAGAACCAGGGGAAGTATCCTCTCCACGTCCACTTTCCCCAGAGCTTTTGCGAATTGAGATCGCGTCCTTCAATGCAACCTCCCCCCTCGTTCTTCCAAATTCCAGAGAGCGCAGGCCCAAGGTGCTCGACCTCTCGACATACCCCCTCATCGATCGAGTAGCCTCCTCTGAACCGCCTCCTACCTCTACCCTCCAATACAGAGACCAAAACTGTTCACGATACTCCAGCTGCGGCCTCACCAACGCCTTGTAGACAATTCTTTCCATGGCCTAATGTTCAATTCCTTTAGCTATATCTAAGAACATGTGAATGAGGAGCAGGAGTTGGCCGTTCAGCCCCCTCAAGCCTGCTCTGCCATTCAATAAGATCGTGGCTGATATTTTCCTGGACTCAGCTCCACTTACCCACCTGCTCACGTTCATTCCTTTACGGTTCAAAAATCTATCCATCGTTGCCTTAAAAACATTCAATGAGGTCGCCTCACAGGGCAGCGAATTCCACAGATTCACAACTCTTTGGGTGAAGAAGCTCCCCCTCAACTCAGTCGTAAATCCTTATTTTGAGGCCATGCACCCCCCCCCCTACCCTGTTCTAATTTCACCCGCCAACCCCTCTGCTTCTATCTTATCGATTCCCTTCATAATCTTACACGTTTCTGTAAGCTCTCCCCCTCATCCTCCTGAACGAGCATAGCCCCCAGTCTACTCTGTCTCTCCTCGTAAGCCAACTCCGGAATCCACCGAATGAATCTCCTCCGCGCCCCCCCCCCCAAATCCAGTCCAGAATATCCTTTCTCAAGTGAAGAGACCAGAACTGCACACAGTAACTCCAGCTGTGGCCTCACCAGCACCTTATCCAGCTGCAACATAAACCTCGCTGTCCTTAAACTCCATCCCTCTAGCAACGGAGGAGAAAATTCCATAATTACCTGCAAACCAACTCCTTGAGATTCTTGTACAAGGACACCCAGATCCCTCTGCACAGCAGCGTGCTGCAATTTTTTGAAAAACAATAATAGCCCAACGGCGCGTTTTCTTGCACTAATAACCAGAGAGGGGTCTGATACCTATCCCTCAAAAGGCACGGCTAAATCGGAAAACAGTGGCCGTCACAGTGCCCGCGGGATCTTCCTGTGCGCCAACTGGCTGCCGTTTTGCTCGTTTGCTACAGCCGTCTTGGGAAGATGCTCTGTAAGTGCTGGGGTTATGTTCCAGAGTGGCGAAAGGCACGAGGTACAGGTGTCTCACCTGGTGGGGTTGTCCCCCATGCTACCTACCCAATGGTGTTGTCGGGTACAAGCCAACTCTCCCCCAGTTCATCGCTGCCCCCTGCCACACTGCCGTCGGGCATCAGATAGTCATCAGTCTTATTTCCGTTGTAGTTCCCTGCAACAGTCAGAGAGTGAGGGTTACAGCAGGGAAAGAATGAAATATCACAATCGCCAGGGTTAGATACAGAGTAAAGCTCCCTCTACACTGTCCCCCCCATCAAACACTCCCAGTACAGGTACAGCACGGGGTTAGATACAGAGTAAAGCTCTCTCTACACTGTCCCCCCCAATCAAACATTCCCAGTACAGGTACAGCACGGGGTTAGATACAGAGTAAAGCTCCCTCTACACTGTCCCCCCCATCAAACACTCCAGGACAGGTACAGCACGGGGTTAGATACAGAGTAAAGCTCTTCCTACACTGTCCCCCCATCAAACACTCCCCAGGACAGGTACAGCACGGGGTTAGATACAGAGTAAAGCTCCCTCTACACTGTCCCCCCATCAAACACTCCCAGGACAGGTACAGCACGGGGTTAGATATAGAGTAAAGTTTTCTCTACAATGTCCCCCCATCAAACACTCCCAGGACAGGTACAGCACGGGTTAGATACAGAGTAAAGTTTCTCTACACTGTCCCCCATCAAACACTCCCAGGACAGGTACAGCACAGGGTTAGATACAGAGTAAAGCTCCCTTTACACTGTCCCCCATCAAACACTCCCAGGACAGGTACAGCATGGGGTTAGATGCAGAGTAAAGCTCCCTCTACACTGTCCCCCATCAAACACTCCCAGGACAGGTACAGACTGTCTTGGTAAGGACTTGGTGAATACTTCCGTATTTCTGTAATTTCTTTCTCCCTCTGAGATCTCTGCCATTGGGGGAAACTGCCTTTAGCTGGCTGGGAGCAAGGGAGGGGGGAGTGCAGTCCAAGCTTTGGAATTCCTTCTCTAAAGCTCTCTGCCCCGATCCATGCTCCAAAAACCATCCCTTTCTTTGAATCTTCATTGTCCCAATGTCTCCTCAACCAAGGGTATCAAACTTAGTCTGATGATGCCTTAGGTTAAGTGATGCTTCTCTGGGTGCTATAGCAACGCGGGTTTGTTGTTGTTGCAGGGTCTATCAGGCCCGTCCCTCCATCCACTTCCCAACTCCTCCTTCCCATCCCCGACGTCCCACTGCCATCCCACCTCCCACCCACCCCGAGTCACTCCCTGGAATCTGGAGGAGAAGGGCTCTGGTTCTCTTACCGCAGAGGCCGCAGACCTGTCCCGCGTAGGAAGAAGGCACGGTGACATCCACGTGATGGTTCCCGTCGTAGCGCACCTTCAGCCCGAAGTCCATCTCCAGCGTGACGAAGACCCCGCTGATCCGCACGGCCAGCCCCTCGTCCACGAAGATGGGTAGGTGGACCCGTCGCCCGTCCAGCTGTTGGGGGGAGGGAGTGGGGGGGGGGGGGGGGGGGGGGGGGGGGGGTGGAGACAGACCCGTTAGAGCATGACCATGCGATTATCCAAAATGGCTTCCCTTCTTCCCACAATGCACTGGGAGTCTCCACATAACCCTCCTCATTTAGCATGGCCAATCCACCTAACCTGCATATCTTTGGACACTAAGTGACAATTTAGCATGGCCAATCCACCTAACCTACACATCTTTGGGCACTAAGGGGCAATTTAGCATGACCAATCCACCTAACCTGTACATCTTTGGACACTAAGTGACAATTTAGCATGGCCAACCCACCTAACCTACACATCTTTGGGCACTAAGGGACAATTTAGCATGGCCAATCCACCTAACCTACATATATCTTTGGACACTAAGGAACAATTTAGCATGGCCAATCCACCTAACCTGCACATCTCTGGATGCAAGTGGTTGGCGAGGTGTTGGGGTCCAAGGGGCTGGGGGCGATGCCTGTACTTACGATGACTCTCCGGTTCTTCGAGATGGTGACGCGGTGCCCATAGACGTTGACATGAACGGCCTTCACGTAGGACACCCGTGTGTTGCGGCCCCGGTGTTCATTGCTGGTCTCCACGCTGAAGTAGGGGAGGCCGGAGGAGGAGGAGGTAGGGTGGTGGCAGACCTGGGCAAAGGTGTAGGTGCAGTTCCCCATGAAGTCGTAGGAGAGTTTGTCGAAGGTCTTGTAGTGGGGATCCCCTGAGGCAGTGCAGGTTTCATGCCCTGGAACAAGACGGAATTGTCAGAAGGGTGAACGAGGGAAGACCATTGGCCCCTCGTGTCTGCTCCTCCACTAATGGCGGACCCATCCCAGAGTTCCCCGATAAACATGACTTGCTTAATTCCACACGGAACAAAAAATTCCATCAGACAAGGGGAGGGAGCGGGGAGGGAGCAGCGAGGGGGGGAGGGAGCAGCGAGGGGGGGGAAGAGCGCGATAAAGAAAGAGAGAGAGCGCGAATGAGAGTGTGTGTGTATATGTGTGACTTATCACAAAATTGGTATGGGGCTCCTGCTCTGCAAAGGGTTGTGAATGTAGCCCAATCCATCACACAAACCAGCCTCCCATCCATTGACTCTGTCTACACTTCCCGCTGCCTTGGGAAAAGCAGCCGGCATAATCCCCGCACACCCCGGACATTCTCTCTTCCACCTTCTTCCGTCAGGGAAAAATGATACAAAAGTCTGAGGTCACGTATCAACTGACTGTGAAAATCTCCCTAGTCGCCACACTCCGGCATCCGGCTGGGTACCACTGAGGGTGAATTTACCACAGCGGCCAACGCTCCCCAGCCAGCACGGTGTGTTGGTCTGATTAATGACACAGATCTTACCCAGAGCGTGGCAGCCGTACTCTCCGTCCTGCAGCCCACACCCTTCCTGCGGTTGGCACCTCGCACTCTCACACGTGATGGTACCGCCTCCCTGGCATTGGCACCTCTTGGTGCAGCCTGTCTCGTACCAGCTCTCACCAAGCTAAAGACAGGGAGAAAAGATTGCATTTAAATGGTGCCTTTCTCCAGCCTCGACCAATCAGTGTACAGCTATCGGGCTGAGAGAGAGAGAGAGGGAGGGGACTGAGACACCAGTCAGTGTACAGATATCTTGGACAAGTTGCAGAGCTGGGCCGAGAGGTGGCAGATGGAGTTTAATACGGAAAAGTGTGAGGTGATTCACTTTGGCAGGAATAACAAATGTGTAGAGTATAGGGCTAATGGTAGGACTCTTAATAGTGTTGATGAACAGAGGGATCTTGGTGTATATGTTAATAGATCCCTGAAAGTTGGCAATCAAGTCGATAAGGTTGTTAAGAAGGCATATGGAGTCTTAGCTTTTATTGGTAGGGGGATTGAATTTCGGAGCCGCAACGTCATGTTGCAACTGTACAAAACTCTAGTGCGGCCGCACTTGGAGTATTGTGTACAGTTCTGGTCCCCACATTATAAGAAAGATGTGGAGGCATTGGAGAGGGTACAGAGGAGGTTTACCAGGATGTTGCCTGGTATGGAGGGCAGGTCTTATGAGGAGAGGCTGAGGGATTTGAGGTTGTTTTCGTTAGAAAGGAGGCGGCTAAGAGGAGACCTTATCGAAACATATAAGATGATTAGAGGTTTAGATAGGGTGGACAGTGATAGCCTTTTTCCTAGGATGGAGAAAGCTAGCACGAGGGGACATAGCTTTAAATTAAGGGGTGGTAGTTATAGGACGGATGTCAGAGGTAGGTTCTTTACCCAGAGGGTGGTAAAGGTATGGAATGCCCTGCCTGCTGCAGTTGTAGATGCGCCAAGTTTGGTGGCGTTTAAGAGGTTAGTAGATAAGTTTATGGACGAAAAGGGAATGGTTTAGGTTAGAGGGTCATTGCTTTTTCTTAATTGGTCGGCGCAACATCGAGGGCCAAAGGGCCTGTTCTGCGCTGTAATGTTCTATGTTCTATCTCCCAGAGAGAGAGAGAGATGGGACTGAGACACTCCAGTCAGTGTGCAGATATCTCCCTGAGAGAGAGAGAGAGGGGACTGAGAGACACCAGTCAGTGTACAGATATCTCCCAGAGAGAGAGGGGACTGAGAGACACCAGTCAGTGTACAAATATCTCCCTGAGAGAGAGAGAGGGGACTGAAACACCAGTCAGTGTACAGATATCTCCGTGAGAGAGAGAGAGAGAGAGAGGGGGGAAACTGAGAGACACCAGTCAGGGTACAGATATCTCCCAGAGAGAGGGGACTGAGAGATACCAGTCAGTGTACAGATATCTCCCTGAGAGAGAGAGGGGGACTGAGAGACACCAGTCAGTGTACAGATATCTCCCTGGAGAGAGAGAGAGGACTGAGAGACACCATAGTGTACAGAATCTTGAGAGAGGGGACTGAGAGACACCAGTCAGTGTACAGATATCTCCCTGAGAGAGAGAGAGGGGACTGAGAGACACCAGTCAGTGTACAGATATCTCCCTGAGAGAGAGAGAGAGAGAGAGAGAGGGGGGACTGAGAGACACCAGTCAGTCTACAGAAACCTCCCTGAGAGAGAGAGAGGGGGGACTGAGTGATACCAGTCAGTGTACAGATATCTCCCTGAGAGAGAGGGAGGGGACTGAGAGACACCAGTCAGTGTACAGATATCTCCCTGAGAGAGAAGGGGGACTGAGAGACACCAGTCAGTGTACAGATATCTCCCTGAGAGAGAGAGAGGGGTCGGAGAGACACCAGTCAGTGTACAGATATCTCCCTGAGAGAGAGAGAGGGTACTGAGAGACACCAGTCAGTGTACAGATATCTCCCTGAGAGAGAGAGAGGGTACTGAGAGACACCAGTCAGTGTACAGATACCTCCCTGGGAGAGAGGGTTTCTGTGAGTTAATGTACAGATACAGAATCAGTTCAGAACGTGAAAGGACAACAATAGTTCTCACTAACTGCGTTACTGTCACCCTGGAAACGGGCACGCCTGCCCACTGCTACTTACCTGTCTGTACTCCCCGCCAGCGTCAGTGCAGCCACACTGGGATAGCGGTACACACTTCCCATCACTCTGAAGGAATCCATCGTCACATTCACAGCCCTCGACGCATCGCTCGGAGCACAGGCTTGGGAAGACGTGGCTGTTACAGGTGGCAGGACAGGTACTGGCGCACAGGCTGTAGTGACTGTTCAGGGGGCAGTCCAGAGCTGTGGAGGAGACAAATACCATGAACGTTACAGTCACAAACTCTGCTATCCCTGCTTGGGGCAGGGTGGTGGTGGAATCATTGTACGTTGTGGCACAGCGGGTTAGCACCGCTGCCTCAGGGACCCAGGTTTGATTCCCAGCTCAGGTCACTGTCTGTGCGATGTTTGCACATTCTCCCTGTGTCTGCATGGGTTTCCTCCGGGTGTTCTGGTTTCTGATCACAGTCCAAAAGATGTGCAGGTTAGGGTGGATTGGCCGTGCTAAATTGGCCCTTAGTGTCCAAAGATGTGCAGGTTAGGTGGATTGGCCATGCTAAATTGCCCCTTAGTGTTCAAAGATGTACAGGTTAGGTGGATTGACGATGTTAATTTGTCCCTTAATGTCCAAAGATATGCAGTTTGGGTGGATTGGCCGTGCTAAATTGCCCTTCAGTGTCCGAAGATGTGCCGTTTAGGTGGATTGGTTATACTAAATTACCCCTTTGTGTCCAAAGATGTGTAGAATAGGTGTGAAGATGCTGGTGTTGGACTAGGGTGAGCACAGTAAGAAGTCTCACAACCACCAGGTTAAAATCTAACAGGTTTACCTGGGAGCACAAGCTTTCATAGCACTGCTCCTTAACTCACCCGATGAAAGAACAGTGCTCCGAAAGCTTGTGCTACCAAATAAACCTATTGGACTTTAACCTCGTGTTGACAGACTTCTTACTGGGTAGAAATGGTGGGGTTGGGTAAGAAGTTCTGTCAGAGAGTCAGTGCAGGCTTGATGAGCCACACTATCAAGACTCTATGGGGGGCGGAAAAAAAGGTTGTGGTCAGATGGACAAGTTTCCCCCTGTATTTTTCCCCAGCAATCCAACGCCCGCTGCGGTTGGAACAGTTTCAAGGACACAGTGACTCACGACAAAAGTTCTCAGTCCTCCAGCTGTCAACGGTGGCCTTGGCCAACAGGCAGACGTCTGTATAGGCCTGGAGTTGGTCACACAGTGTCTTCTCGAGACCCTGGTACTGACACATGTCGTAGACGCAGTTGTTGAAGTAAGGCTCGGGGTCCACGATCTGAACACAATGCCTGCAGGGTGGAAGGGGAGATAGCAACGTCAGAGATTTCAACTCACCATCCAGGCCCAGACAAGGCCCTACTCTGTAATAAGGTCTATTAGAGCATCACGTGACAAGAGGTACGTAACATTTGTGCCACACGTCACTGATAAGAGACCCCTTGGCATTCAATGGCGTCACCATTACCGAGTGCCCCACAGCCAACATCCTTGGGGCTACCCTTGACTGGACTCAGCACATTGGGCTACAAGAGCGGGTCAAAGGCTAGCAACATCTGCAGCGATTAACGCACCTCCTGACTGGCCCCCCCCTCCACAAAGCCCATCCATCATCTACAAGGAAACAAGTCTGATGTAATATCCCTCGATGGATGCGGATCCCAACAACACCCAGGAAGCTCGGCACCATCAAGGACAAAGCTCCATCGAGAGGCTAACCACAAACACCTATTCCCCTCCACCCCTTGACGCATCTACAAGGTGCACTGTGGCGACTCACCATGGCTCCTCAGGCAGCACGTCCAAACCCACCATCTGGAAGGGGCAGCAGACACCTGGGGAACACCCCGCTCCGAGCCACGCACCGTCCCGACTCGGAACTATATCGGCCCTTCCCTCGCTGGGTCAAGATCCCCGGAATTCCCTCCCTGACGGCATCGTGGGTCAACCCGCAGCACGCGGATTCAAGATGGCGGCTCCCCCACCACCTTCTCAAGGGGCAACTCGGGACGGGCAATAAACGTACGCCCAGCCGGTGATGCCCATGAATGAACAAAAGGAACCAAATTAGGTCATCGGGTCTGTTCCGCCATGGCTGGTAAGTTTCATCTCCATGTCCACTCTATCCGGGCCTTTCCGTATTCTGAATCCCCAATGCCTCACCAGCGGTCGTCATGCCAACAGCCAATCACTTTGGAATCCCCAAATTTCTGCCCCTTTCTCTGCCACTCAGGGTTGCCTGAGCTAACATTGGCGTTCTTTTCTGTCACGTCATGCTGTTCTTCAGGCACCATGTGGGAAATCAGGAGGTTAAAGGCGCTATACAAGCGCGACCGGTGCCGTATTCTTACCGGAAGGGCCCCTTGGGGTCAGTGATACGTCCACACTTGTCTGGGCCAATCACCTTCTCGTAGAGGTCTTTCTCGCAAGGGCGTTCCTCCGGTTTGTGGGGTTTGCAACTGAGAACAAAGCAAGGGTGAAAATTTATCCAATGGGAAAAAGTCATGGATGATTATGAGCTGCACAATTTGGCCTCGGGGGATGGTCATAAGAAGGTGGCGATGACCCTTGGGGTCACAGGAAGATGGCTTGACCGTTAGGGGTCACAGGAAGATGGCGATGACTCCTAGGGTCATGGAAAGATGGTGACGACCCCTGGGGGTCACAGGAAGATGGTGACGACCTCTCGGGAAGATGGTGAGGACCCCCTAGTGGTGACAAGATGGAAGCGACTTTTAGGTATCACCTCTGGTGAAGGCAATGGCCTGGTGGTATTATTAATCTGGCGGATCCGGGTTCGAATGCCATCACGGCAGACGGTGGAATTTGAATTCAATCAAAAAAATCTGGGATTAAGAATCTACTGATGACCCATTGTCGGAAAAACCCATCTGGTTCCCTTTAAGGAAGGAAATCTGCTGTCCATACCCCGGTCTGGCCTACATAGAATTGGAGAACAAAAACGGAAAATTCCGGACAAACGCAGCAAGTCTGACAGTATCGGTGGAGAGAGAATCGAACCCACGTTGCCAGTCTGGATAACCCTTCATCAGTCCTGGCAAACGTTCACCAGCCTCGAAGGGTTGGCTCTGTTCTCCCCCAACAGACAGTGTCAAACACGATGGGTCCATTCAGAATTTACTGTGTTTGTTTCAGATTCCAGCGTCGACACTGTTTTGTTTTTATCATAGGACCGTGGAATCCGTACTACGCAGAGAGAGAGAACCAATTCAGCCCATTGAGACTGCTCTGACTCTCTTATCCAGATCCTCTCTCCCATTTTTGTCCCCGTTCATTCAAAATGGCCAATCCCCCTAACCTGCACATCTTTAGACACTAAGGAACAATTTAGCATGGCCAATCCCCCTAACCTGCACATCTTTAGACACTAAGGAACAATTTAGCATGGCCAATCCACCTAACCTGCACATCTTTGGACACTAAGGGACAATTTAGCATGGCCAATCCATCTAACCTGCACATCTTTAGACACTAAGGAACAATTTAGCATGGCCAATCCACCTAACCTACACATCTTTAGACACTAAGGGGCAATTTAGCATGGCCAATCCACCTAACCTACACATCTTTAGACACTAAGGGGCAATTTAGCATGGCCAATCCACCTAACCTGCACATCTTCAGACACTAAGGAACAATTTAGCATGGCCAATCCACCTAACCTACACATCTTTAGACACTAAGGGGTAATTTAGCATGGCCAATCCACCTAACCTACACATCTTTAGACACTAAGGAACAATTTAGCATGGCCAATCCACCGAACCTTTACATCTTTGGACAATAAGAGACAATTTAGCATGGCCAATCCACCTAACCAGCATATCTTTGGACAGTAAGGAACAATTTAGTATGGCCAATCCACCTAACCAGCACATCTGTCGGACTGTGGGAGGAAACTGGAGCATCCGGAGGAAACCCACGCAGACACGGGAGGGAGAACGTGCAGACTCCACACACACAGTGACCCGAGCCGGGAATCGAACCCGGGTCCCAGGCGCTGCTAAGCACTGTGCTGTCCCACATGAGAGAAATTAGAGAAATAACTGGAACAGGATCAGTGTCTGGGGCACGTGGGAAGAGTGCGGCAATGGGATACACTTGGATTGCTTAACACAAAAGGGCCAACACAGGTTCGGTGGGGCTGAATGTGCCCCCCCCCCCACCCCACTCTCTGCACCGCAATGCACAATAAGCGGTGAAAAAGGTTCTCAGGAAGGGTTGCGCTTAGCAGAAAGGGGCCCGTTAACGGATGGAGAAGTGGCCTCACTTTGTAACCTCGTGGGGCCTTGTGTTCCAAACAGACAAGGAGGAGCCACCTTTTGGGATCCTCCTTCAATCCAGGCGTTGTGAGCTTTGAGCACGGGGTCAAAGTGCGTCACTGGCGTGCGTTAAAATTAATCTTTCTGCGGCTGACAGGCGGGGGCTGTCGGAGGATTGTCCCCTCCGTGGCCTGAGACCAGCTCTGCATAGGAAGGATCCCTCCCCTCACTTACCTCTGGTCTTCATCGTCTGATGTCTGCCAACTATTGCCCAGCTCCCCAACGCCTCCCGCCACTGCACCGTCCGGTTTGCGGTTGTCATTGTCCGGGTTTCCGTCAAAGTTACCACACAGCCCGCACGTCATGTTGAAGTAGGAGCTAGAACAGACAGAGAGAGAGGGAGAGAGAGATGAAGGAGCAATTTAGCATGGCTAATCCACCTAACCTGCACATCCTTAGACACAAAAGGAACAATTTAGCATGGCCAACCCACCTAACCTACACATCTTTGGACACTAAGGAACAATTTAGCATGGTCAATCCACATAACCTGCACATCTTTGGACACTAAGGGACAATTTAATATAGCCAATCCACATAACCTCACATCTTTGGACACTAAGGGACAATTTAGCATGGCCAATCCACCTAACTAGCACATCTTTAGACACTAAGGAACAATTTAGCATGGCCAATCCACCTAACCTGCACATCCTTTGACACTAAGGGACAATTTAGCATGGCCAATCCACCTAACCTGCACATCCTTGGACACTAAGGGACAATTTAGCATGGCCAATCCACCTAACCTGCACATCTTTGGACACTAAGGAACAATTTAGCATGGCCAATCCACATAACCTGCTCATCTTTGGACACTATGGAGCAATTTAGCATGGCCAATCCACCTAATCTGCATATCTTTTGATGGTAAGGGGCAATTTAGCATAGCCAATCCATCTAACCTGAACATCTTTGGACCCTAAGGAACAATTTAGCATGGCCAATCCACCTAACCTGCACATCTTTGGACACTAAGGAACAATTTAGCATGGCCAATCCACCCTAACCTGCATATCTTTGGTCACTAAGGAACAATTTAGCATGGCCAATCCACCTAACCTACACATCTTTGGTCACTAAGGAACAATTTAGCATGGCCAACCCACCTAACCTACACATCTTTGGTCACTAAGGAACAATTTAGCATGGCCAATCCATCTAACCAGCACATCTTTGGAGTGTGGGGGCTTCATAAGAGAATGATGTGTCTCAATTTAAGTTTATTTATTAGTGTCAGGAGTCGGCTTCCATTAACACTGCAATGAAGTTATTGTGAAAATCCCCTTGTCGCCACACTCCGGTGCCTATTTGGATAACACCGAGGGGGAATTTAGCAGGGCTGATCCATCCAACCAGCACGTCTTTCAGACTGTGGAAGGAAACCGGAGCACCTGGAGGAAACCCACGCAGACACTGGGAGAATGTGCAGACACCGCGAGAATGTGCAGACACCGCACAGACAGTGACCGAAGCTGGGAATTGAAACCAGGTTCCTGGTGCCGTGAGGCAGCAGCGCTAACCCGCTGTGCCACCCGTGACTGAGGCTCGAGGAAGGTACAACATTCACCTCGGAACAGTGATCTGCAGGTATTGGTTCCCATCCCAGCGAAGGGACAAGCCAAAGTTCGTCACCACGGCGACGTACTGTCCGGTCCTGGAAAGCCCGATCCCCTGGCTGGTCTGGAAAGGGAGACACACCCTGCGGCCGTTCACCTACAGAGGGAGACATTGACCCAGACATCGCGTCAACAAACACAGCACTGCATTTATATAGCTCCTCCAAGGACAGAATCCATCCCCGTTTCGCAGTCAACGTTGCCAGATGGAATTTCACTCCGAGACACATTCCGGAATATCAGGCGATCAGTTCCCAAGGATACAGAGTAAAGCTCCCTCTACATGTCCCCTCAAACACTCCCAGGACAGGTACAGCACGGTTAGATACAGAGTAAAGCTCCCTTACACTGTCCCCCTCAAACACTCCCAGGACAGGTACAGCACGGGGTTAGATACAGAGTAAAGCTCCCTCTACACTGTCCCCCCATCAAACACTCCCAGGACAGGTACAGCACGGGGTTAGATACAGAGTAAAGCTCCCTCTACACTGTCCCCCATCAAACACTCCCAGGACAGGTACAGCACGGGGTTAGATACAGAGTAAAGCTCCCTCTACATGTCCCCCATCAAACACTCCCAGACAGGTACAGCACGGGTTAGATACAGAGTAGCTCCCTCTACCTGTCCCCCATCAAACACTCCCAGGACAGGTACAGCACGGGGTTAGATACAGAGTAAAGCTCCCTCTACACTGTCCCCCATCAAACACTCCCAGGACAGGTACAGCACGGGGTTAGATACGAGTAAAGCTCCCTCTACACTGTCCCCCATCAACCTCCAGGACAGGTACAGCACGGGGTTAGATACAGAGTAAAGCTCCCTCTACATGTCCCCATCAAACACTCAGGACAGGTACAGCACGGGTTAGATACAGGTAACTCCCTCTACACTGTCCCCCATCAAACACTCCCAGGACAGGTACAGCACGGGGTTAGATACAGAGTAAAGCTCCCTCTACACTGTCCCCCCATCAAACACTCCCGGGATAGGTACAGCCCGGGGTTAGATACAGAATAAAGTTGTCCTTTTTGCATCCACTAACCAGTGTCCTCCTGCTCTTCATGAGGGTGATGGTGGTGCCCTGCGTTGTGAGGTAAATCTTTTTCAGGTAGGCGACTCCCTGCTTCCCTCTCTCCTCGTTCTTCCCTTCAATGGTGAACCAGGGTCCTGGCAGATGGAGAAAGGTCAAAATGGGTCAATGATGCCAATGTGGACACGGGCGCAGTTAACGTGCTGGGATAGCGAGCAGCACAGGAGGCATAGACGGGAACAGAACATGACCATTCAGCCCATCGAGCCTGCTTCTCCATCCTCTGCATTTAAAAGTTTAATGTTTACTTATTTAGCAGCATCACAAGTTAGGTTTACATTAACAACGCAATGAAGTTATTGTGAAATTCCCCTACTCTGACGCCTATTCGGCTAACACTGAGGTAGAACTTAGCATGGCCAGTGCACCCTAACCTATACATCTTTAGACACTAAGGGTCAATTTAGCATGGCCAATCCACCTAATCTGCACATCTTTGGACACTAAGGGACAATTTAGCATGGCCAATCCACCTAACCTACACATCTTTGGACACTAAGGGACAATTTAGCATGGCCAATCCACCTAACCTGCACATCTTTGGACACTAAGGGACAATTTAGCATGGCCAATCCACCTAACCTGCACATCTTTGGACACTAAGGGACAATTTAGCATGGCCAATCCACCTAACCTGCACATCTTTGGACACTAAGGGACAATTTAGCTTGGCCAATCCACCTAACCTGCACATCTTTGGACACTAAGGGGCAATTTAGCATGGCCAATCCACCTAACCTGCACATCTTTGGATGCTACGGGCCAATTTAGCATGGCCAATCCACCTAACCTGCACATCTTTGGATGCTACGGGCCAATTTAGCATGGCGAATGCACCAATGCACCCCAACCAGCATGTCTTTCACACACAGAGGAATCCGGAGCATCCGGAGGAATTCCACGCAGACGCGGAGGGGGAGAACGCACAGAATCCGCAAAGACAGTGACCCGAGGCCGGCAATTGAACCCGGATCCCTGGCGCGTGAGACAGCAGTGCCAACTACCGTGCCACCCGTAGTAAAAAATCTCCTCAGGTAAGCGACTCCCCCCCCCCAACCCTCCTCTGAGGGGTACAGTACAGGAGTGAGGGTCAGCGCTCGGGGTCAAAGGAGAAAGGTCAGTCAACTGGCTCCGTACCTGTCCGATTCTCACACGACCTGGCCAGCGTGTAGGTACAGGTGCCCATGAAGGAGAGGGACCGTCCGTCGAACGTGTTGTAGTGCGGGTCACCCGAGACGCGACAGGATCCGGAACCTGAAGGTGGGGGGGAAACGGGGCGATGAAAGGATATTTGAAGAAGTCAGTGACCTCAATGTCATCTCTCTCTCTGTTTCTCTCCCCTTTCCAATACATTTTGGGCTGGCGGGAGCCTGGCTTTGAGGCGTTAAGAAAGTCTGCCATCCTTCCAAGATGGCCGATGTCAAGCCACTTGGACACGGGGCTACCTGCCACGTCGCTGATTGGTTCGGTCACAGCCCCTACCCCTCGCATGGACGCAAACACCGAGGCTTCTGAGTTTTCTTTGAACATTCGATGGAATCTCTCTCGATTTGTTGCCTTGCGGGAATGAAGATAGCTTCAGGGACCTGGCGCATTCCACGGCCCTCCCCAAGTGAATTCCCAGTGAGCGAGCTCAGAGAACCCCCGTCGCGGTGCAGACCCAGGAGAGGGTGGTTCAGCCCTTCACGTCTGCACCAACTCTCTGGCAGAGCGTCTGAACTTCTCCCCGCTCCCCGTAGCTCTGTAAGCCCAACCATTTCCCACAGCCAATTCACCCCTAACCCACACGTCTTTCAGACTGTGGGAGGAAACCCACGCAGACATGGGGCGGACGTGCAGACTCCACACAGACGGTGACCCAAGTCGGGAATCGAACCCAGACCCCTGGGACTGAGAGGCAGCATTGCTAACCACTGTGCCACTTTCTCTCTCTCTCTCTCTCCCCCTCTCTCCTCTTGCACTCATTTTCCCACTCTCTGCCTGTCTGTTTTACTCTCTCTCTCTCTTTTTCCTCACTCACTATCTCTCTCCCTCCCTCTCTTCCTCTCCATTCCATTTTCGCTCTCTGTCCCTCTCTCCCTCACTCACAGTCTCTCTTTCTCTCTCCCTGTCTCTCTGTCTCTCTCTCTCTCACTCTCTCCCCGTCCATCCCAGTTTCTCTCTACCTCCCTCTCTGTGTACCTCTCTCTCTCTTCTTATCCATCCCTGTTTCTCTCTCTACCTTCCTCTGTGTGTATGTGTCCCCCCCATCTCTCCGCACCCACCGTCCCCCATCTCTCCGCACCCACCGTCCCCCATCTCTCCGCACCCACCGTCCCCCATCTCTCCCCCCCTCTCCCCGCCATGAGAAATGCCTCCGCGGTTCTCTCACCCGTTGGATGGCAGCCGTAGTTGCCATCGGTTAGGCCGCAATATTCCTTCTCCCCGCACCGCCAGTCTTTGCAGCTTGTGATGTTGTTGCCATGGCACTGGCACTTCAGCGAGCAAGAGGGCCCAAAGAACTCGGCCCCAGGCTGTCGGATCGGAGTCCCGAGAGAGAGAAAAGATCTTAATTACAGAAACAGGCCTGAGGACGCTTCCCTGTGCGACGTTGTCCAATGTCGAAGTGATGGTTCAGACCTCCTTTGAGTGGAGTAGCAAGGCTGGAGGCCTTTCAGCCCCTCAGTCCTGCTTCTCCATCCGGTAAGATCATGCCTGATCTGTGGGCTAACCCTTCCCCTGGTCTCTCCTTAACTATTGGGAAGTCAAAGATCTCTCAACCTCCTATTGATTGGTTTAACATCAATCTGAGCATTGGTCAATATTTGACAGGCCTGGCTTTCCTCATAGACATAATCCCAACTGGATTGGCAGGCCTGGCTTCCCTCAAAGACATGTTCCCAACCAGATTTGATGTAGAGATGCCGGCATTGGACTGGGGTAAACTCAGTAAGAGGTCTGACAACACCAGTTTTAAATCCAACCGATTTATTTGGTAGTAAACTCGCAAGCTTTCGGCTCTATGGCCTTCGTCAGGCGAATGAGGTGCTCTGGTCTCCAAAAGCACACATATCAGCACAGGCAGCTTACAGATTGCTGATTAGAATGCAAATCTTTACACCTAACCTGCTATTCAAGTCTGGCCCAACCAGATTTAGCAGGCCTGGCTTCCCTTGGAGACAAAATCCCAACCGATTTGCAAGGCCTGGCTTCCCTTAGAGAGAAAATTCAACCGGATCTCATAGGCCTGCTTCCTTCAGAGAGAAGCCCCCAACCGAATTTGACAGGCTTGGCTTCCCTTGGGCAGAAAATCCAACCGGATTTTGTAGGCCTGCTTCCGTCAGAGAGAAAATCCCAACAGGATTTGGAAGGCCCGAGTTCCTTCAGAAAGAAAATCCAACCAGATGTGGTAGCCCTGCCTTCCCTCAAAAACGTAATTCCAATCGGATATGGCAGGCCTGGCTTTCCTCGGAGAGAAATCCCAAATGAATTTGGCTGGCCTGGATTCCCTCGGACAAGTGGGCCCGAAGCCTGCCGGGGGCAGGGGGGGCGACCGCGTGAAGTGAAAGGTCACCGAACGCGCCCAGCACGTACCTGGTGGTAAACGCCCTCGTAGGAGCAGCCGCACTGGCCTTCGGGGACGCACTGCTGCCCGCTCTGCACGAAACCGTCGTCGCACTGGCAACCCTCCAGGCAGGGGGCATCGCAGGGCAGGGGTCGAGGGTCGAGGCAGTTTGCGGGGCACCTTGGGCCGCAGATTTGGTAGTGGCTGTTGGGCGGACAGCGGAGAGCTGCGGCGAGGAGCGAGAGAGAGAGAGAGAAACGTCAGCGACCAAAACTCAAGACAGGCGTCGGAAGTGGGAGCAGGAGTGGGCCGCTTGGCCCCTCGGGGCCATTTGCTCCACCATTCGAGACAACCGTCGCGTAGGGTACTCACGGCAGAAGGTTTGGCTCCTCCAGGGTCGGACGGTGATGTTGCGTTGCTGGCAGGCGGTGACGTAGCTCTCGATGGCCTCACACAGCTGTGGCCTGGCCCCTTCCAGCTCACACATGTCGTACACGCAGTCCTTGAAGAACGCCTGGAGGAAGAAGGGTCGGACACAACATGGAGAGAGTCACACGTGTGCGTGCGCGCACGCGCGCCACGGAAAGCAGCAGGGACGAGAGAAAACCTGTCCATCTCCGTCTTAAACACGCTCAGTGACCCGGCCTCCTTCAGTGGCAATGAATTCCACGGATTCACCCACCCTGCTCTGTCCCAGACCACAAGGAACTACGAAAGGGTCCATCGTGCAAACCAGCCTCCCACCCACTGACTCTGTCTACACTTCCCGCTGCCTCGGGAAAAGCAGCCGGCATCATCAAGAACCCCTCGCACCTTCTCTCTTCCAACTTCTTCCCGTCAGGAAAAAGATACAAAAGCCCGAGGTCACGTACCAACTGACTCAAGAACAGCTTCTTCCCTGTTTTTGAAGGCATCTATCTTATGGAATCCTTACAGTGGAGAAAGAGGCCATTCGGCCCATCGAGCCTGAACCAACAACGATCCCACCCAGGCTCTATCCCCGTAACACCACATATTTACCCTGCTAATCCCACTGACAGTGAGGGGCAATTCAGCATGGCCAATCCACCTAACCTGCACATCTTTGGACACTAAGGGGCAATTTAACATGGCCAATCCACCTAACCTGCACATCTTTGGACACTAAGGGGCAATTTAACATGGCCAATCCATCTAACCTACACATTTTTGGACACAGAGACAATTTAGCATGGCCAATCCACCTAACCTGCACATCTCTGGACACAAAGGGGCAATTCAGCATTGCCAATCCACCTAACCTGCACATCTTTGGGCACTAAAGGGCAATTTAACATGGCAAATCCACCTAACCCGCACATCTTTGGTTGCTAAGGGGCATTTAACACGTTCCAATCCATCCATTTTATAGGTTTATAAAATGTTGAGAGGAATAGATAGGGTGGACTCTCAGAGACTATTTCCCTGAGCTGAAATGGTCAATACGAGAGGACACAGATTTAAGGTGCAGGGAAGCAAATACAGAGGGGATATTAGGGGTAAGTTTTTCACTCAGAGGGTGGTGAGTGAATGGAACCGACTGCTGTCGGAGGTTGTTGAGGCAAACTCACTGGGGTCTTTTAAAAGACTTCTGGATGAGTATATGGAAAAGAATAGGATAGGGGGTTATAGATAGGTCTGTGGATTGGTAGACGTGATCGGCGCAACTCGTGGGCCGAAGGGCCTGTTTGTGCCGTATTGTTCTATGTTCTAAGTAACCTTGCATTAACACTAACAATGGAGTTACTGCGAAAATTCCCTAGTCGCCACACTCCGGTGCCTGTTCGGGTAACACCGAGGGAGAATTTAGCACCCTAACCAGCACGTCTTTCAGACTGTGGGAGGAAACCGGAGCACCCAGAGGAAACCCACGCAGACACAGGGAGAACGTGCAGACTCCACACAGACAGTGACTCGTGGCCGGGATTCGAAGCTGGGTTCCTGGGCGTTGAGAGTTTCCTCTGGGTGCTCTGGAAATTACTCCATCCCTCCCTTCCCCATTCCAAACCTGGGGATTGATTTGGGGCCTATCTTGAGGGTATAATGTAGATGCCCAACCCCAACCCCTCCATCCCCACCAGGCCTGGTCAGTGCAAACTCACCATGGGGTCAATTGTGAGGTGACAGTCGGCCAAGGGACCAAATGCGTCCAACAGCATCCCGCAGAAGGAGGGCCCTCCGTACTCCTCTCGCTGGTCCTTGGAACACTTCAGATTTTCCTCGGAGCCCGGGCTGGTGCAGCTGGAAGGGAAATGAGTTGTCCGTTGAGGGTTGCCGCCAAGATTTGTCAAGAACGTCGCCTGCACTGCTTTTTCCTCCAATCTCCATTCCCTGTCGGAAGTCAACCTCTCACCGAGGGACAGTCTTGCACGGTAAAGAGTGGGGGGGAGCTACCAGGATAAAATCCAGCAGGTTTGTTTGGAAGCACGAGCTTTCGGAGTGCTGCTCCTTCATTCGCCTGATCATCCGCCCGGGGAGGGGGGGGGAATGCTCTGAAACCTCGTGCTCCCAAATAAACCTGTCGGACTTTCACCTGGCGTCGTGGGACTTTTAACTGTGCCCACCCCCAGTCCAATGCTGGCATCACCACATCACAGAGACCCTTGGCATTGGCCTGGTGCTTTCTGAGATTATTGACTATATGTCGAGGGGGAGGGGGAGGGGGAGGGGTAGAGGAGTGGGAGGAGGAAAGAATGAGCAGGTCAAGTTTGTTCACATGTAGACTATTTTGTGAGGTGTAACTGTGCAGGTTAGGGGAATTGGCCAGGCTAAATTGCCCCTTAGTGCCCAAAGATGTGCAGGTTAGGTGGATTGACAGTGCTAAATTGCCCCTTAGTATCCAAAGGTGTGCAGGTTAGGTGAATTGGCCATGCTAAATTGCCCCTTAGTATCCAAAGGTGTGCAGGTTAGGTGAATTGGCCATGCTAAATTGCCCCTTAGTGCCCAAAGATGTGCAGGTTAGGTGGATTGACAGTGCTAAATTGCCCCTTAGTATCCAAAGGTGTGCAGGTTAGGTGAATTGGCCATGCTAAATTGCCCCTTA
>JAGIQG010000037.1:16830010-16957179 GCA_024679065.1 Sphyrna mokarran
CCACACCCCTCACTGTAAAACTCTGATATACCCCACACCCCTCACTGTAACACTCTGATATATCCCACACCCCTCACTGTAACACTCTGATATACCCCACACCCCTCACTGTAACACTCTGATATACCCCACACCCCTCACTGTAACACTCTGATATACCCCACACCCCTCACTGTAACACACTGATACACCACCTACCCCTCACTGTAACACTCTGATATACCCCACACCCCTCACTGTAACACTCTGATATACCCCACACCCCTCACTGTAACACTGATATACCCCACACCCCTCACTGTAACACTCTCTGATATATCCCACACCCCTCACTGTAACACTTTGATACACCCCACACGCCTCACTGTAACACTCTGATATACCCCACACCCCCCTCACTGTAACACTGATATATCCCACACCCCTCACTGTAACACTCTGATATACCCCACACCCCTCACTGTAACACTCTGATATATCCCACAACCCTCATTGTAACACTCTGATATACCCCTCACCCCTCACTGTACCACTCTGATACACCCCACACCCCTCACTGCAACACTCTGATATACCCCACACCCCTCACTGTAACACTCTGATACACCCCACAGCCTTCAATGTAACAGTCTGATATACCCCACACCCCTCACTGTAACACTCTCTGATATACCCCACACCCCCTCACTGTAACACTCTCTGATATACCCCACACCCCCTCACTGTACACTCTCTGATATACCCACACCCCCCTCACTGTAACACTCTCTGATATACCCCACACCCCCTCACTGTAACACTCTGATATACCCCACACCCCCTCACTGTAACACTCTGATATACCCCACACCCCCTCACTGTAAAACTCTGATATACCCCACACCCCTCACTGTAACACTCTGATATACCCCACACCCCTCACTGTAACACTCTGATATACCCCACAACCCTCACTGTAACACTCTGATATACCCCACACCCCTCACTGTAACACTCTGATATACCCCACACCCCTCACTGTAACACTCTGATACACCCCACACCCCTCACTGTAACACTCTGATATACCCCACACCCCTCACTGTAACACTCTGATATATCCCACACCCCCCTCACGAACACCTCTGATATACCCACACCCCCCCCTCACTGTAACACTCTGATATACCCCACACCCCTCACTGTAACACTGATATACCCCACACCCCTCACTGTAACTCTGATATACCCCACACCCCCTCACTGTAACACTCTGAATACCCACACCCCCCTCACTGTAACACTCTCTGATATACCCACAACACCCCCACCCCCCTCACTGTAACACTCTGATATACCCCACACCCCCTCACTGTAACACTCTCTGATATACCCCACACCCCCTCACTGTAACACTCTCTGATATACCCACACCCCCTCACTGTAACACTCCTGATATACCCACACCCCTCACTGTAACACTCTCTGATATACCCCCACACCCCCCTCACTGTAACACTCTCTGATATACCCACACCCCCCTCACTGTAACACTCTCTGATATACCCCACACCCCCCCCACCACCTGTAACACTTGATATACCCCACACCCCCTCACTGTAACACTCTCTGATATACCCCACACCCCCCTCACTGTAACACTCTCTATATACCACACCCCTCACTGTAACACTCTCTGATATACCCCACACCCCCCTCACTGTAAAACACTCTCTGATATACCCCACACCCCCTCACTGTAACATCTCTGATATACCCCACACACCCCTCACGTAACATTCTCTGATATACCCCACACCCCCTCACTGTAACACTCTCTGATATACCCCACACCCCCTCACTGTAACACTCTCTGATAACCCCCACACACCCACTCACTGTAACACTCTCTGATAACCCCACACCCCCTCACTGTAACACTCTCTGATATACCCCACACCCCCTCACTGTAACACTCTCTGATATACCCCACACTGCCTCACTGTAACGCTCTCTGATATACCCCAGACCACCTCAGTGCTACGCTCTCTGATATACCCCACACCCCCTCAATGTAACACACTCTGATATACCCCACACCCCTTCACTGTAACATTCTCTGATATACCCCACACGCCTTCACTGTAACACACTCTGATATACCCCACACCCCCTCACTGTAACACTCTCTGATATACCCCACACCCCCTCACTGTAACACTCTCTGATATACCCCACACCCCCTCACTGTAACACTCTCTGATATACCCCACACCCCCTCACTGTAACACTCTCTGATATACCCCACACCCCCTCACTGTAACACTCTCTGATATACCCACACCCCCCTCACTGTAACACTCTCTGATATACCCCACACCCCCTCACTGTAACACTCTCTGATATACCACACCCCCTCACTGTAACACCTCTGATATACCCCACACCCCCTCACTGTAACACTCTCTGATATACCCCACACCCCCCTACTGTAACCTCTGATATACCCACACCCTCACTGTAACACTCTCTGATATACCCACACACCCCCTCACTGTAACACTCTCTATATACCCCACACCCCCTCACTGTAACACTCTCTGATATACCCCACACCCCCTCACTGTAACACTCTCTGATATACCCCACACCCCCTCACTGTAACACTCTCTGATATACCCCACACCCCCTCACTGTAACACTCTCTGATATACCCCACACCCCCTCACTGTAACACTCTCTGATATACCCCACACCCCCCTCACTGTAACACTCTCTGATATACCCGACACCCAAATTAAATTAGATCCAAGTCCACATCAGATCAAATCAACATCAAAATCAAACCACATCACAACGAATAAAATTAAAATCAAACCCTAAACAAGAACGCAAGTCCAAAACCAAAATCAAATCAACACAATCAAATCAGCCAAAACGGAATCAAATTGAATAAAATCAGAATTAAAATCAGAATTAAAATCAGAATTAAAATCAGAATTAAAATCAGAATTAAAATCAGAATTAAAATCAGAATTAAAATCAGAATTAAAATCAGAATTAAAATCAGAATTAAAATCAGTTATCGACTGGCACCCACTCGGGCCAAGATTTTAAATGATCACTCCTTTAATTCCACTCACTCGTTTTGAACGTTGACTTCGGCATGATGGCGGCCATCGTATCTGACTGTCAGGCCGAAGCCTGTTTCTATGGCGACGTGTCTGCCTGACAGGCTGACTGAGAGTCCATCGTGAGGTTCAATGGGAACGTTTACTGTCCTTCCATCGATCTGAGGGAAACAGGGAATGCGCGGTTAGCTCGTAACGGGACGGTCATGCAGTATTTCACCACACGCACCATCTTTGCCAGCCCTTCCTTCTGTGACACTACCCCTTGTCCACGTGAACCCTGCTCTTAAATTCCAAACTTCAGCGAGCATCAAACGGTCTGCGTTCACCCTGAAACTACTCCTACTCACGTCAGCAATTTCAACACGGTGTCCAGGAACAACTTAGAATGCCTATATGCAGAAAGAGGCCATTCTGCCCATCAAATCTGCCCCTACTTCCCAGCATTGCATCTCACCCAGGCCCTACCCCTATAACCCCTTGAATTTGTCATGGTCCAATCCACCTCATGGACAATTTAGCATGGCCAATCCATCGAACCTGCACATCTTTGGACACTAAGGGACAATTTAGCATGGCCAATCTGCCTAACCTGCACATCTTTGGACACTAAGGGACAATTTAGCATGGCCAATCCCCTAACCTGCACATCTTTGGACACTAAGGGACAATTTAGCATGGCCAATCCACACAACCTGCACATCTTTGGACACTAAGGTACAATTACCATGGGCAATCCATCTACCTACGCATCTTTGGACACTAAGGGGCAATTGACCATGGCCAATCCACCTAACCTGCACATCTTTAGAACTAAGGGGTAATTCATGGGCAATCCATCTAATGCACATCTTTGGACACTAAGGGCAATAGCATGGCCAATCCACCTAACCACACATCTTTGGACACTAAGGGACAATTTAGCATGGCCAATCCATCAAACCTGCACATCTTGGACACTAAGGGACAATTTAGCATGGCCAATCCACCTAACCTACACATCTTTGGACACTAAGGGACAATTTAACATGGCCAATCCATCGAACCTGCACATCTTTGGACACTAAGGGACAATTTAACATGGCCAATCCACCTAACCTGCACATCTTTCGACACTAAGGGGTAATTTACCATGGGCAATCCACCTAACCTGCACATCTTTGGACACTAAGGGACAATTTAACATGGCCAATCCATCTAACCTACGCATCTTTGGACACTAAGGGGCAATTGACCATGGCTAATCCACCTAACTGGCACATCTTTAGAACTAAGGAGCAATTTACCATGGCCAATCCACCTAACCTACACATCTTTGCACACAATATATCATATAATCCTGAATCTTATTGTCCTTTCTACCCTTCAGCTTGCCCAAGGCCATTCTCCATCTCCACCCCTTAACTCTAACCATGCCCCCATTCCCTTACCCAACCTCAACCCATCCATCGGGCTTTGGATTGTCGTAAGGAAAGCTCAGGCATGGTTGAGGAGCGGAGATGTGTGAGCATAATGTCCTCCCCCCGTTCCACCATTCCCCCCGCCAACCACCTTCTCCTCCCCAACTACCAACCCTCCTCCCCCACTCACCTGAACAACTCTGTCCCTGAGCACCGAGACGGTGAGGTCGTAGACCCTGACGTGAACGGCTCGGACGTAAGACACGGCGGTGTTGCCGTGGCGATGCTCGTTGGTGGCGAAGACGGCGAAGGGGGTGCGGCTGGAGTTGCAGGTCCGGGCCAGCACGTAGGTGCAGTTCCCTTGGAAGTTGAACTTCCTCTTGTCGAAGGTGGTGTAATGGGGATCGCCGGAGGCAGTGCAGGTGGACGAACCTGGGGAGGGATCAATGGAGAGCGGGGAGAAGGCGGGAGAGGATTGGGAGGTGGAGAGATGATGAGTCACACCCACTATTCCCATCTCCACTGAGCCACCCCCACCATTCCCATCTCCACTGAGCCACCCCCACTATTCCCATCTCCACTGAGCCCCCACCATTCCCCTCCCACTGGTCAACCCACCATTCCCAATCCCCACTGAGCCACCCCACACAATTCCCATCTCACTGAGCCACCCCAACTCCCCACTATTCCCATCTCCACTGAGCCTACTCCCCAATTCCCATCTCCACTGAGCCACCCCCACCATTCCCATCTCCACTGAGCCATTCCCATCTCCAGCTATTCCCATCTCCACTGAGCCACACCCACAATTCCATCTCCACTGAGCCACCCCACAATTCCCATCTCCACTGACCACCCCCACATTCCCATCTCCACTGAGCCACCCCACTATTCCATCTCCACTGACCACCCCCACAATTCCCATCTCCCACTGAGGCCCCCCCACTATTCCATCTCCACTGAGCCACCCCCACAATTCCCATCTCCACTGAGCCACCCCCCACTCACACTGAGCCACCACCACAATTCCCATCATCCCATCTCCACTGAAACCCCACCATTCCATCTCCACTGAGCCACCCCCACTATTCCCCATCCCACTGATCCACCCCAACTTTTTCCCATCTCCACTGAGCCACACCCACAATGAGCCACCCCCCAATCTCCCATCCCACGAGCCACCCCCAACAATTCCCATCTCCACTGAGCCACCCCCACTATTCCCACTCTCCACTGAGCCACCCCCACTATTCCATCTCCACTGAGCACCCCCACTATTCCCATCTCCACTGAGCCACCCCACTATTCCCATCTCCACTGAGCACCCCCACCATTCCAACCCCACTGACACACACCCACTATTCCCATCTCCACTGAGCCACTCCCACCATTCCCATCTCCACTGAGGTGTTCCCACAATCCCAATCTCTGACGGCCAATGTTAAACCTCCGGGCGGGATTCTTTACCTTTGGGGTAACAGCCCCGCACTCCCTCCTCGTGGCCACAGTACTCATCCTGAGCACAGCTGGTATCGGTACACTGGACATTGTTGCTGGAGAGACATTTACAGACCCGGCTGCAGGCCTGGGACCAGATCACCTCACCGGGCTGTGAGCACAGAGAGAGAGAGACTCACGTTAAGACTGCTCCACACAGGACAAATCAGAAAGCTCCATTACACATGGATAAGACCCCTTGCCAGAAAGAGCCTACAATCATATAGCACCTCCCCCCACCCTCAGTACATCTTTGTGTAAAGATCTTGGGACAGAAAGGGTTACACACTCAACCGGCGACGTTTAGAATTGGAACGGCACCGGTTGGTCAACACGCATCCTCAATGATTCACTTTCTCGCGCAGACTCCCTCCGCTGGTACATGCGCGTGTGTTTGTAGCAAAACATCGGCAAAGCAATTTTCACCACGCCGCAATTTACAGCCTTTCAATCGTAGTTACTGCCGGAATAGAGGAAACAGGAGAGCCGATTTGTGCACAGTAAGATCCCAAAAAGGGAACGCAGGCGAAAAGGAGGCTCAGCAATTGGTCGGGGGGTCAAATACGCGAGGGAGTTTCCATCGGGAAAGATGCAGAAGTCTGAGGTCACGTACCGACCGACTCGAGAACAGCTTCTTCCCTGCTGCCGTCAGACTTTTGAATGGACCTACCCTCGCATTGAGTTGATCTTTCTCTACACCCTAGCTGTGACTGGAACACTGCATTCCGTACTCTCTCCTTTCCTTCTCTATGAACGGTATGCTTTGTCTGAATAGCGCTCAAGAAACAATACTTGTCACTTCATCCCAATACAGATAACAATAATAAATCAAATTCAATGAAGTCCAGTCAGAGTCAAAGATGTTTACAACATGCAGACAGGCCCTTCAGCCCAACTTCCCCATGTGGCCCATTTTTTAATCCCCCAATTGCCTGCGTTTGGCCCATATCCCTCTGTACTCAGCTTACCCATGTAACTCTCTAAATGCTTTTTGAAAGACAAAATTGCCTCTACTACTGCCTCTGGCAGCTCGTTCCAGACACTCACCGCCCTCTGTGTGAACAAATTGCCCCTCTGGACCCTTCCGTATCTCCCCTCTCTCATCTTGAACCTCTAGTTTTAGACTCCCCTACCTTTGGGGAAAAGATATTGACTATCTCGCTGATCTGTGCCCCTCATGATTTTACAGACCTCAATAAGATCACCCCTCAGCCTCCTGCACTCCGGAAAAAAAAATCCAGCCTCTCCTTGTAACTCAATCCACCAAGTTCCGGGAGCATCCTAGTAAATCTTTTCTGCCCTCTTTGTAGTTTAATAACGTCCTTTCTATAATCAGGTGCATACACAGTGAATCCACATCGACTCCGCTCAAGTTACCTCGGCGCCGGTCAAGTCAAAAATTCAAGATGAGATTCTCAGAGAGGGAAGAGATTTAGCAGATGGGGGTGAAGGCCAGAGGGGATACGGTTTAATCCGTGGACGGGAAAGGGTTTGACGTGATGGGAACTCCACAACGTTCTGGATCTCCCAGTCCCCGCCTCACCTGATAGTTGGTGCCGTTGTAGACGCAGCCGCACTGGTCCCTGGCGACGCACCGGGAGCCGCTCTGCACAAAGCCCGGGTGGCACTGACAGCCCTCCGCGCAGGGCAGGTCACAGGGCAGGGGTCGGGGGT
Source organism: Sphyrna mokarran (assembly GCA_024679065.1). Lineage (NCBI taxonomy): Eukaryota > Metazoa > Chordata > Chondrichthyes > Carcharhiniformes > Carcharhinidae > Sphyrna > Sphyrna mokarran. The sequence goes on from JAGIQG010000037.1 coordinate 16,837,692, forward strand.
CGAGGCAGGTGGCCGGGCAGGCCGAGGCACAGGGCTGGTAGTGACTGTTGGACGGACACTCGAGGGCTGCGGGGAAGGGGGAGAGAAAACAAAACCAACGTCATTCTGCGGACGGAGAAAGAAGAACTACAAGAATAATTTAACAATAGCGGCAAGAGTGGCTTCAAAACGGCCGTTCCGGCACTGTGCTAAGCATGCTGGGATTTCTGGAGGCCAATTACCTGGAACTCCTCGGAGGACACAAGAGGTTGGGTTTAATAATTTGTCCTGGGCAAGGAGGAGTTCCTTACAGACATTTAGAGCCAGTGTTTCTTACCTGGGGACTGGAATACGAATGGAGTACACTGAAGGGAACCTCAAGATGATAAGTTTTGGAACTGACCAATGTCACCACCCAGGCTGGATTCGATGGGCCTCATCGAACGATGCAACTGGGGTTTACAATCAGGTGGATGACAGAGAATCTTCTGGAAGCAAGTGGAGAATTAGGGATAAAGAGCCACGATGACTTAAAGATCAACCATCGCGGGAAACAAGACCTGTGCCCTGAGGGATGCTTCAGAGGAGAAGGAGATAGATTCGACCTCGAGGACATTACTTGGCCGAGCTTTCCCTAAACCTGGCCCTATCTATTTACAATTGCATAGTTAAAGTCGATGTTGAGTTAAGGTTTAAGACTTAAAGTTCAGTAAAGGATGAATGAGTTTTAACTGTTTATGTTTGAGTCGGTGTTAGAAGTACGAAGTGAAGGAATTATCGAATTGTTGTCCTTGTTTGGAATGCTCGGAAGTGTTTAAGTTAAAAGCTGGATAACAAACTCGCAGTGGGGAAGGGGTAGCAGGGCTCAGGAGGGGGAACGGTTCCTCATGGTCTGGTTCTCGCTCTCCCCACTGTCCCCGGTACTCACGGCAGAAGGTTTGGCTCCTCCAGGGTCGGACGGTGATGTTGCGTTGCTGGCAGGCGGTGACGTAGCTCTCAATGGCCTCACACAGCTGTGGCCTGGCCCCTTCCAGCTCACACACGTCGTACACGCAGTCCTTGAAGAACGCCTGGAGGAAGAAGGGTCGGACACAACACGGAGAGAGTCACACGTGTGCGCGCGCGCACGCGCGCGCCGCAGAAAGCGGCAGGGACGAGAGAAAACCTGTCCGTTTCCGTCTTAAACACGCTCAGTGACCCGCCCTCCTTCCGCGGCAGAGAATTCCACGGATTCACCCACCCTGCTCTGTCCCAGACCGTAAGGAACTACAAAAGGGTCCATCGTGCAAACCAGCCTCCCATCCATTAACTCTGTCTACACTTCCCGCTGTCTCGGGAAAAGCAGCCGGCATCATCAAGGACCCCCCCAATGCACCCCGGACATTCTCTCTCCCACCTTCTTCCGTCGGGAAAAAGATACAAAAGTCTGAGCTCACGTACCGACCAACTCAAGAACAGCTTCTTCCCTGCTGCTGTCAGACTTTTGAATGGACCCGCCCCGCATTAAGTTGATCTTTCTCTGCACCCGAGCTATGACTGTAACACTACATTCTGCACTGTCTCCTTTCCTTCTCTATGAATGGCATGCTTCATCCGTATAGTGTCCAGGAAACAATACTTTTCACTGTATCCCAACACGCGTGACAATAATAAATCCTTCTCCCCTATGAATGGCATGCTTTGTTTGCATAGCGCGCAAGAAACAATACGTCTCACTTTTTCCCGATACACGTGACAATAATAAATCGGGGGCAGCACAGTGGGTTAGCACTGCTACCTCTCAGCACCAGGGACCTGGGTTCGATTCCTGGCTCGGGTCACTGTCTGTGTGGAGTCTGCACATTCTCCCCGTGTCTGCGTGGGTTTCCTCCGGTTTCCTCCCACAGTTGGAAAGATGTGTTCGTTAGGGTGGATTGGCTGAGCTAAATCGACCTTTAGTGTTTGAGAATTAGCTGGGTAAATATGTGGGGTTACAGGGATAGGGTCTGGGTGGGATTAGCAGGGTAAATATGTGGGGTCACGGGGATAGGGTCTGGGTGGGATTCGAACCCACCACCCCTCTCCCTCAACATGAAAATGACATTTTTCCCCTCTTCCCTTTCTCTGCTCCCCCAATGGAGCCTCGGGCCTAGATGCATCTCGGGGCTGGACCTGGGGTGAAGGGTGGCGGGGAGTTGGGGGGAGACCAGAGAGAGGGAGGGAGGTGGAGACAGAGGAAGGGACGGATTCCCGGGCAGAGTGAAGCCTCGCCACTAGGCCGTACGTACCATGGGGTCGATTTGGTAGTGACAGGAGGAAAAGGGTCCGTATTGGTCCAGCAAGATCCCACAGTAGGAGGCTCCTTCGTACATCTCCCGCTTGTCCTCGGGGCACTGGGGAGTCACCTCGGTGTCTGTCACGGTGCAGCTGTCCAGAGAGAATGGGGAAAGATTAATTGTACAGAGAATGACGCAGAAGGGCCAGCAGAGAGAGAGTCCATTCAGCCCCTCTGCTCCATGCTGGCCCAGACGAGCAACCTCTAAACCTACATCATCTCACTTCCAGCCTCGTACCATCCTCTTCCTTTTGTCCCTCATCTGTTCATCCAGCTTCCCCCCATCGCCAATTCCCCCACTCCCCGTGGGAGCGAGTCCCACATTCTCCCCCACTCCCCCCCGTGGGAGCGAGTCCCACATTCTCCCCCACTCCCCGTGGGAGCGAGTCCCACATTCTCCCCCCCTCCCCGTGGGAGCGAGTCCCACAATTCTCCCCCACTCCCCCGTGATGGAAGCGAGTCCCACATTCTCCCCCACTCCCCGTGGGAGCGATCCCACATTCTCCCCTCCCCATGGGAGCGAGTCCCACATTCTCCCCCACTCCCCCGTGGGAGCGAGTCCCACATTCTCCCCACTCCCCCCGTGGGAGCGAGTCCACATTCTCCCCCACTCCCGTGGGAAGCGGGTCCCACATTCTCCCCACTCCCCGTGGGAGCGGTCCCACATTCTCCCCCACTCCCGTGGGAGCGAGTCCCACATTCTCCCCCACTCCCCGTGGGAGCGAGTCCCACATTCTCCCCACTCCCCGTGGGAGCGAGTCCCACATTCTCCCCCACTCCCCGTGGGAGCAAGTCCCACATTCTCCCCCACTCCCCGTGGGAGGCAGTCCCACATTCTTCCCCCACTCCCCGTGGGAGCAAGTCCCACATTCTCCCCCACTCCCCGTGGAGCGAGTTTCTTATGGGAAGTCCCCATTCTCCCCCACTCCCCCCGTGGGAGCAAGTCCCACATTCTCCCCCACTACCCCCGTGGGTGCTCGTCCCACATTCTCCCCCACTCCCCGTGGGAGCGAGTCCCATGGCGCACAGGAAGGAAAACAAAGATTGCCGTGAATCCTTCTGCTCGATCGCCATGGTGAGGTGCCCATAGAGACGGGGGCAAAAGTACCCCCCCCGGCCCCCGATCATCCCGCTTACTTCTCCTCCACGTTCCAGCTGTTCCCAAAATCCATGACTTTTTCCACGATCTGTCCCTCCGGAGTCCGGAAGTCGTTGCTGGGGATTCCATCGTAGTCACCGCACAGGCCGCAGGTCTGACCGGCGTAGCTGGGGGAGAGAGAGAGAGAGAGACGAGGGGGTGAGTGGCGCTCGGCAAGCTCCCCTCCAGCCCCACCACCGACACCCGTTCCCTCCCCCCACCCGAGATCGAGAATCTGGGGAGCGGCAACAATAATCTCTCCCTCAATGTCAACAAAATGAAGGAGATTGTCATCGACTTCAGGAAGCGTAAAGGAGAACATGCCCCTGTCTACATCAACGGGGATGAAAAGGTCGAGAGCTTCAAGATTCTAGGTGTCCAGATCACCAACAACCTGTCCTGGTCCCCCTCATACTGACACTATAGTTAAGAAAGCCCCACCAACGCCTCTACTTTCTCAGAAGACTAAGGAAATTTGACATGTCCGCTACGACTCTCACCAACTTTTACAGATGCACCATAGAAAACATCCTTTCTGGGTGTATCACAGCTTGGTATGGGGCTCCTGCTCTACCCAAGACCGCAAGGAACTACAAAGGGTCATGAACGTAGCCCAATCCCATCACGCAAACCAGCCTCCCATCCATTGACTCTGTCTACACTTCCCGCTGCCTCGGGAAAAAGCAGCCGGCATAATCAAGGACTCCCCCCCACGCACCCCGGACATTCTCTCTTCCACCTTCGGGGAAAAGATACAAAAGTCTGAGGTCACGTACCGACCGACTCAAGAACAGCTTCTTCCCTGCTGCCGTCAGACTTTTGAATGGACCCACCCTCGCGTTAAGTTGATCTTTCTCTACACCCTAGCTATGACTGTAACACTACATTCTGCACCCTCTCCTTTCCTTCTCTATGAATGGTATGCTTTGTCTGTACAGCGCACAAGAAACAATACTTTTCACTGTATCCCAATACATGTGACAATAATAAATCAAATCAAATCCTTCTCCCTTATGTACTCTATGAACTATACAGACAAAGTATACAGTAACTTTGTCTTTGTCTGTATAGCGCGCAAGGAACAATACTTTTCATTGTATCCCAATACACGTGACAATAATAAATCAAATCAAAGGAGGAATCAAATGAAATAAGAAATAAAATCAAAAAAGAATTCAAGTCAAGTCACAAAGAAATCAAATGAAATCTCAGAAAAATCTTATCAAATCAATTCAAGAAAGCAAACAAGCCAAATCAAAAATGAGATATAATCAAATCAGATCAAAAAAGAAATCAAATCAAAAGGAAATCAAATCAATCCAAAGGGATATCAAATCAAAATCAATATCAAATTAAATCAAATCAAATCAGAAAAAACTCATCAAATCAATCAAAAAGATATCAAATCAAAATCAAATTAAATGAAATCAAATCAAATCAGAAATAATTTCATCACATCAAATCACCAAAGGAATCAAATCAATCCGTCACAAAGATATCAAATCAGAATCAAATTAAATCAACTCAAATCAGAAAAAAACTCATCAGATCAAATCAAATCATGAAAGCAATCAAAAGGCTTTCAAATCAAAATTGAATGAAATCAAATCACAAAAGAAATCAAATGAAATAAACCCGACCCCGCTCCGGTCCGGGACACGGGGAGGCCGTGGGATCTACTCACTCGCTGGGGACCGTCACTTCAGCGTGGTGTCTGCCGTCGTACCGAGCGACCAGGCCAAAGTCGGTTCGTACCGCCACGTGTCTGCCCGAGGGTCCGACCACCAATCCGGGGTGGGGGCCGATGGGGGCCGTGACGGGTTCCCCATTCACCTGAACACAACAGACGGAGGAATGAGGCTCGGAGAGTCCGCGGGCGTGAGGGGGGTAAATATCGGTCCCGGAGGTGGAACGAACTCCATCCCAATGTAGCAATTCCAGGAAATGGGACGCGGGGGTGGGGCGGGTTGGGACTCGGGAATTCCGTGCTTAGGATGGGAGTGCGTTACTCGGATAGAATTCCCCACTTGAACCTTCCACTGGGAACACACTCTCACCCTGGTGCTGGGGCATCCGAGCGAGGGGAGGCCGTTCAGCCCCTCCAGCACTGTCGGCCCTGCAGAGGGTCCAGAGGAAGTTCACGAGAACGATCCCAGGAATGAAGGGAGCATTTGAAGACTCTGGACAGATAGAGAGAGAGAGGGAGAGAGAAATGGGCCAAATGCAGGCAATTGGGATTGAGCTTAGGGATTCAAAATGGAAAGGACAGCATGGACAAGTTGAGCTGAAGGGTGAGTTTCCGTCTGTAAACCTCTCCGACTCTACTCGATGGGAGTTTAGAAGGATGAGCGAGGTGGGGGGGGGGGGGTGGATCTTATTGAGACTTACAGGATATTGAGAGGCCGGATAGAATGGGGGTGGGGAAGATGTTTCCATGAACGGGAGGGACTGGGATCCCAGGACACAGCCTTTGAGGAGAGGGAAGACCCTTTAGAACGGAGATGGGGAGGGATTTCTTCAGCCAGAGGGTGGTGAATCTCATTGCCCAGAGGGGGTCATTGAGTGTCTTTAAGATGGAGATAGATCAGTTCTTGATCGGGGAAGGGGGGCAAAAGTTATGGGGAAAAGGGCGGGGGGAGTGGGGGTGGAGAAACCGAGAAGGTCTGGCAGAGCAGGCTCGACGGGCAGAATGGCCTAATTCTGCTCCGATATCGGATGGTCTTACCCGCCCTTCAGTTCGATCAAGGCCAATCTCCATCTCAACCCCCTAATTTCCTCCCCCCTCCCCTGACCCAACCTCAACCCATCCATCGGGCTTTGGACTGTTTCGAGGGACCCCGGGCACCGATGGGGGAGGTGGTGGTGGTAGGGGGGGGAGTAGAGTGCGGGAAGGTGAGTTTAACGGCCTCCACCAACCTCTCCCCCAACCATCCCCTCGTCCTCCACCACCAACCCTCCCCCCCCTCCCCCTCTCTCACCTGAACGACTCTGTCCCTGAGCACCGAGACGGTGAGGTTGTAGACCCTGACGTGGACGGCTCGGACGTAAGACACGGCGGTGTTGCCGTGGCGATGCTCGTTGGTGGCGAAGACGGCGAAGGGGGTGCGGCTGGAGTTGCAGGTCCGGGCCAGCACGTAGGTGCAGTTCCCTTGGAAGTTGAACTTCCTCTTGTCGAAGGAGGTGTAATGGGGATCGCCGGAGGCAGTGCAGGTGGACGAACCTGGGGAGGGATCAATGGAGAGCGGGGAGAAGGGCGGGAGAGGATTGGGAGGTGGAGAGATGATGAGTGACACCCACTATTCCCATCTCCACTGAGCCACCCCCACCATTCCCATCTCCACTGAGCCACCCCCACAATTCCCATCTCCACTGAGCCACCCCCACCATTCCCATCTCCACTGAGCCACTCCCACCATTCCCATCCCCACGAGCCACACCCACAATTCCATCTCCACTGAGCACTCCACCATTCCCATCTCCACTGAGCCACCCCACCATCCCATCTCCACTGAGCCACTCCACCATTCCCATCTCCACTGAGCCACCCCAACAATTCCCATCTCCACTGAGCCACCCCACTATTCCCATCTCCACTGAGCCACCCCCACTATTCCCATCTCCACTGAGCCACACCCACTATTCCCATCTCCACTGAGCCACCCCCACAATTCCCATCTCCACTGAGCCACCCCCACCATTCCCATCTCCACTGAGCCACCCCCACAATTCCCATCTCCCATGAGGTATTCCCACAATCCCAATCTCTGACGGCCAATGTTAAACCTCCGGGCGGGATTCTTTACCTTTGGGGTAACAGCCCCGCACTCCCTCCTCGTGGCCACAGTACTCATCCTGAGCACAGCTGGTATCGGTACACTGGACATTGTTGCTGGAGAGACATTTACAGACCTGGCTGCAGGCCTGGGACCAGATCACCTCACCGGGCTGTGAGCACAGAGAGAGAGAGACTCACGTTAAGACTGCTCCACACAGGACAAATCAGAAAGCTCCATTACACATGGATAAGACCCCTTGCCAGAAAGAGCCTACAATCATATAGCACCTCCCCCCACCCTCAGTACATCTTTGTGTAAAGATCTTGGGACAGAAAGGGTTACACACTCAACCGGCGACGTTTAGAATTGGAACGGCACCGGTTGGTCAACACGCATCCTCAATGATTCACTTTCCCGCGCAGACTCCCTCCGCTGGTACATGCGCGTGTGTTTGTAGCAAATCGTCGGCAAAGCAATTTTCACCACGCCGCAATTTACAGCCTTTCAATCGTAGTTACTGCCGGAATAGAGGAAACAGGAGAGCCGATTTGTGCACAGTAAGATCCCAAAAAGGGAACGCAGGCGAAAAGGAGGCTCAGCAATTGGTCGGGGGGTCAAATACGCGAGGGAGTTTTCATCGGGAAAGATGCAGAAGTCTGAGGTCACGTACCGACCGACTCGAGAACAGCTTCTTCCCTGCTGCCGTCAGACTTTTGAATGGACCTACCCTCGCATTGAGTTGATCTTTCTCTACACCCTAGCTGTGACTGGAACACTGCATTCCGTACTCTCTCCTTTCCTTCTCTATGAACGGTATGCTTTGTCTGAATAGCGCTCAAGAAACAATACTTGTCACTTCATCCCAATACAGATAACAATAATAAATCAAATCCAATGAAGTCCAGTCAGAGTCAAAGATGTTTACAACATGCAGACAGGCCCTTCAGCCCAACTTGCCCATGTGGCCCATTTTTTAATCCCCCAATTGCCTGCGTTTGGCCCATATCCCTCTGTACTCAGCTTACCCATGTAACTCTCTAAATGCTTTTTGAAAGACAAAATTGCCTCTACTACTGCCTCTGGCAGCTCGTTCCAGACACTCACCGCCCTCTGTGTGAGCAAATTGCCCCTCTGGACCCTTCCGTATCTCCCCTCTCTCATCTTGAACCTCTAGTTTTAGACTCCCCTACCTTTGGGGAAAAGATATTGACTATCTCGCTGATCTGTGCCCCTCATGATTTTACAGACCTCAATAAGATCACCCCTCAGCCTCCTGCACTCCGGAAAAAAAAATCCAGCCTCTCCTTATAACTCAATCCACCAAGTTCCGGGAGCGTCCTAGTAAATCTTTTCTGCCCTCTTTGTAGTTTAATAACGTCCTTTCTATAATCAGGTGCATACACAGTGAATCCACATCGACTCCGCTCAAGTTACCTCGGCGCCGGTCAAGTCAAAAATTCAAGATGAGATTCTCAGAGAGGGAAGAGATTTAGCAGATGGGGGTGAAGGCCAGAGGGGATACGGTTTAATCCGTGGACGGGAAAGGGTTTGACGTGATGGGAACTCCACAACGTTCTGGATCTCCCAGTCCCCGCCTCACCTGATAGTTGGTGCCGTTGTAGACGCAGCCGCACTGGTCCCTGGCGACGCACCGGGAGCCGCTCTGCACAAAGCCCGGGTGGCACTGACAGCCCTCCGCGCAGGGCAGGTCACAGGGCAGGGGTCGGGGGTCGAGGCAGGTGGCCGGGCAGGCCGAGGCACAGGGCTGGTAGTGACTGTTGGACGGACACTCGAGGGCTGCGGGGAAGGGGGAGAGAAAACAAAACCAACGTCATTCTGTGGACGGAGAAAGAAGAACTACAAGAATAATTTAACAATAGCGGCAAGAGTGGCGTCAAAACGGCCGTTCCGGCACAGTGCTAAGCATGCTGGGATTTCTGGAGGCCAATTACCTGGAACTTCTCAGAGGACACAAGAGGTTGGGTTTAATAATTTGTCCTGGGCAAGGAGGAGTTCCTTACAGACATTTAGAGCCAGTGTTTCTTACCTGGGGACTGGAATACGAATGGAGTACACTGAAGGGAACCTCAAGATGATAAGTTTTGGAACTGACCAATGTCACCACCCAGGCTGGATTCGATGGGCCTCATCGAACGATGCAACTGGGGTTTACAATCAGGTGGATGACAGAGAATCTTCTGGAAGCAAGTGGAGAATTAGGGATAAAGAACCACGATGACTTAAAGATCAACCATCGCGGGAAACAAGACCTGTGCCCTGAGGGATGCTTCAGAGGAGAAGGAGATAGATTCGACCTCGAGGACTTTTCTTGGCCGAGCTTTCCCTAAACCTGGCCCTATCTATTTACAATTGCATAGTTAAAGTCGATGTTGAGTTAAGGTTTAAGAGTTAAAGTTCAGTAAAGGATGAATGAGTTTTAACTGTTTATGTTTGAGTCGGTGTTAGAAGTACGAAGTGAAGGAATTATCGAATTGTTGTCCTTGTTTGGAATGCTCGGAAGTGTTTAAATTAAAAGCTGGATAACAAACTCGCAGTGGGGAAAGGGTAGCAGGGTTCAGGAGGGGGAACGGTTCCTCATGGTCTGGTTCTCGCTCTCCCCACTGTCCCCGGTACTCACGGCAGAAGGTTTGGTTCCTCCAGGGTCGGACGGTGATGTTGCGTTGCTGGCAGGCGGTGACGTAGCTCTCGATGGCCTCACACAGCTGTGGCCTGGCCCCTTCCAGCTCACACACGTCGTACACGCAGTCCTTGAAGAACGCCTGGAGGAAGAAGGGTCGGACACAACACGGAGAGAGTCACACGTGTGCGCGCGCCGCAGAAAGCGGCAGGGACGAGAGAAAACCTGTCCGTTTCCGTCTTAAACACGCTCAGTGACCCGGCCTCCTTCCGCGGCAGAGAATTCCACGGATTCACCCACCCTGCTCTGTCCCAGACCGTAAGGAACTACAAAAGGGTCCATCGTGCAAACCAGCCTCCCATCCATTAACTCTGTCTACACTTCCCGCTGCCTCGGGGAAAAGCAGCCGGCATCATCAAGGACCCCCCCAATGCACCCCGGACATTCTCTCTCCCACCTTCTTCCGTCGGGAAAAAGATACAAAAGTCTGAGCTCACGTACCGACCGACTCAAGAACAGCTTCTTCCCTGCTGCTGTCAGACTTTTGAATGGACCGACACTCGCATTTAGTTGATCTTTCTCTGCACCCGAGCTCTGACTGTAACACTACATTCTGCACTGTCTCCTTTCCTTCTCTATGAATGGCATGCTTCATCCGTATAGTGTCCAGGAAACAATACTTTTCACTGTATCCCAACACGCGTGACAATAATAAATCCTTCTCCCCTATGAATGGCATGCTTTGTTTGCATAGCGCGCAAGAAACAATACGTCTCACTTTTTCCCGATACACGTGACAATAATAAATCGGGGGCAGCACAGTGGGTTAGCACTGCTACCTCTCAGCACCAGGGACCTGGGTTCGATTCCTGGCTCGGGTCACTGTCTGTGTGGAGTCTGCACATTCTCCCCGTGTCTGCGTGGGTTTCCTCCGGTTTCCTCCCACAGTTGGAAAGATGTGTTCGTTAGGGTGGATTGGCTGAGCTAAATCGACCTTTAGTGTTTGAGAATTAGCTGGGTAAATATGTGGGGTTACAGGGATAGGGTCTGGGTGGGATTAGCAGGGTAAATATGTGGGGTCACGGGGATAGGGTCTGGGTGGGATTCGAACCCACCACCCCTCTCCCTCAACATGAAAATGACATTTTTCCCCTCTTCCCTTTCTCTGCTCCCCCAATGGAGCCTCGGGCCTAGATGCATCTCGGGGCTGGACCTGGGGTGAAGGGTGGCGGGGAGTTGGGGGGAGACCAGAGAGAGGGAGGGAGGTGGAGACAGAGGAAGGGACGGATTCCCGGGCAGAGTGAAGCCTCGCCACTAGGCCGTACGTACCATGGGGTCGATTTGGTAGTGACAGGAGGAGAAGGGTCCGTATTGGTCCAGCAAGATCCCACAGTAGGAGGCTCCTTCGTACATCTCCCGCTTGTCCTCGGGGCACTGGGGAGTCACCTCGGTGTCTGTCACGGTGCAGCTGTCCAGAGAGAATGGGGAAAGATTAATTGTACAGAGAATGACGCAGAAGGGCCAGCAGAGAGAGAGTCCATTCAGCCCCTCTGCTCCATGCTGGCCCAGACGAGCAACCTCTAAACCTACATCATCTCACTTCCAGCCTCGTACCATCCTCTTCCTTTTGTCCCTCATCTGTTCATCCAGCTTCCCCCCATCGCCAATTCCCCCACTCCCCGTGGGAGCGAGTCCCACATTCTCCCCCACTCCCCGTGGGAGCGAGTCCCACATTCTCCCCACTCCCCGTGGGAGCGAGTCCCACATTCTCCCCACTCCCCGTGGGAGCGAGTCCCACATTCTCCCCACTCCCCGTGGGAGCGAGTCCCACATTCTCCCCACTCCCCGTGGGAGCGAGTCCCACATTCTCCCCACTCCCCGTGGGAGCGAGTCCCACATTCTCCCCACTCCCCGTGGGAGCGAGTCCCACATTCTCCCCCACTCCCCGTGGGAGCGAGTCCCACATTCTCCCCACTCCCCGTGGGAGCGAGTCCCACATTCTCCCCACTCCCCGTGGGAGCGGGTCCCACATTCTCTCCCCCACTCCCCGTGGGAGCGAGTCCCACATTCTCCCCCACTCCCCGTGGGAGCAGTCCCACATTCTCCCCCACTCCCCGTGGGAGCAAGTCCCACATTCTCCCCCACTCCCCGTGGGAGCAGTCCCACATTCTCCCCTCCCCGTGGGAGCAAGTCCCACATTCTCCCCCACTCCCCGTGGGAGCAGTCCCACATTCTCCCCCACACTCCCCCGTGGGAGCAAGTCCCACATTCTCCCCCACTACCCCCGTGGGTGCTCGTCCCACATTCTCCCCCACTCCCCGTGGGAGCGAGTCCCATGGCGCACAGGAAGGAAAACAAAGATTGCCGTGAATCCTTCTGCTCGATCGCCATGGTGAGGTGCCCATAGAGACGGGGGCAAAAGTACCCCCCCCGGCCCCCGATCATCCCGCTTACTTCTCCTCCACGTTCCAGCTGTTCCCAAAATCCATGACTTTTTCCACGATCTGTCCCTCCGGAGTCCGGAAGTCGTTGCTGGGGATTCCATCGTAGTCACCGCACAGGCCGCAGGTCTGACCGGCGTAGCTGGGGGAGAGAGAGAGAGAGAGACGAGGGGGTGAGTGGCGCTCGGCAAGCTCCCCTCCAGCCCCACCACCGACACCCGTTCCCTCCCCCCACCCGAGATTGAGGATCTGGGGAGCTGGCGACAATAATCTCTCTCTGAACGTCAACAAAATGAAGGAGATTGTCATCGACTGCAGGAAGCGTGAAGGAGAACATGCCCCTGTTCTATATCAATGGGGATGAAAAGGTTGAGAGCTTCAGGATTCTAGGTGTCCAGATCACCAACAACCTGTCCTGGTCCCCCTCATGCTGACACTATAGTTAAGAAAGCCCCACCAACGCCTCTACTTTCTCAGAAGACTAAGGAAATTTGACATGTCCGCTACGACTCTCACCAACTTTTACAGATGCACCGTAGAAAGCATTCTTTCTGGGTTGTATCACAGCTCAGTATGGGGCTCCTGCTCTGCCCAAGACCGCAAGGAACTACGAAAGGGTCATGAACGTAGCCCAATCCCATCATGCAAACCAGCCTCCCATCCATTGACTCTGTCTACACTTCCCGCTGCCTCGGGGAAAAGCAGCCGGCATAATCAAGGACTCCCCCCCACACACCCCGGACATTCTCTCTTCCACCTTCGGGGAAAAGATACAAAAGTCTGAGGTCACGTACCGACCGACTCAAGAACAGCTTCTTCCCTGCTGCCGTCAGACTTTTGAATGGACCTACCCTCGCGTTAAGTTGATCTTCCTCTACACCCGAGCTATGACTGTAACACTACATTCTGCACCCTCTCCTTTCCTTCTCTGTGAACGGTATGGTTTGTCTGTACAGCGCACAAGTAACAATACTTTTCACTGTATCCCAATACATGTGACAATAATAAATCAAATCAAATCCTTCTCCCTTATGTACTCTATGAACTATACAGACAAAGTATACAGTAACTTTGTCTTTGTCTGTATAGCGCGCAAGGAACAATACTTTTCATTGTATCCCAATACACGTGACAATAATAAATCAAATCAAAGGAGGAATCAAATGAAATAAGAAATAAAATCAAAAAAGAATTCAAGTCAAGTCACAAAGAAATCAAATGAAATCTCAGAAAAATCTTATCAAATCAATTTAAGAAAGCAAACAAGCCAAATCAAAAATGAGATATAATCAAATCAGATCAAAAAAGAAATCAAATCAAAAGGAAATCAAATCAATCCAAAGGGATATCAAATCAAAATCAATATCAAATTAAATCAAATCAAATCAGAAAAAACTCATCAAATCAATCAAAAAGATATCAAATCAAAATCAAATTAAATGAAATCAAATCAAATCAGAAATAATTTCATCACATCAAATCACCAAAGGAACCAAATCAATCCGTCACAAAGATATCAAATCAGAATCAAATTAAATCAACTCAAATCAGAAAAAAACTCATCAGATCAAATCAAATCATGAAAGCAATCAAAAGGCTTTCAAATCAAAATTGAATGAAATCAAATCACAAAAGAAATCAAATGAAATAAACCCGACCCCGCTCCGGTCCGGGACACGGGGAGGCCGTGGGATCTACTCACTCGCTGGGGACCGTCACTTCAGCGTGGTGTCTGCCGTCGTACCGAGCGACCAGGCCAAAGTCGGTTCGTACCGCCACGTGTCTGCCCGAGGGTCCGACCACCAATCCGGGGTGGGGGCCGATGGGGGCCGTGACGGGTTCCCCATTCACCTGAACACAACAGACGGAGGAATGAGGCTCGGAGAGTCCGCGGGCGTGAGGGGGGTAAATATCGGTCCCGGAGGTGGAACGAACTCCATCCCAATGTAGCAATTCCAGGAAATGGGACGCGGGGGTGGGGCGGGTTGGGACTCGGGAATTCCGTGCTTAGGATGGGAGTGCGTTACTCGGATAGAATTCCCCACTTGAACCTTCCACTGGGAACACACTCTCACCCTGGTGCTGGGGCATCCGAGCGAGGGGAGGCCGTTCAGCCCCTCCAGCACTGTCGGCCCTGCAGAGGGTCCAGAGGAAGTTCACGAGAACGATCCCAGGAATGAAGGGAGCATTTGAAGACTCTGAACAGATAGAGAGAGAGAGGGAGAGAGAAATGGGCCAAATGCAGGCAATTGGGATTGAGCTTAGGGATTCAAAAGGGAAAGGACAGCATGGACAAGTTGAGCTGAAGGGTGAGTTTCCGTCTGTAAACCTCTCCGACTCTACTCGATGGGAGTTTAGAAGGATGAGCGAGGTGGGGGGGGGGGGGTGGATCTTATTGAGACTTACAGGATATTGAGAGGCCGGATAGAATGGGGGTGGGGAAGATGTTTCCATGAACGGGAGGGACTGGGATCCCAGGACACAGCCTTTGAGGAGAGGGAAGACCCTTTAGAACGGAGATGGGGAGGGATTTCTTCAGCCAGAGGGTGGTGAATCTCATTGCCCAGAGGGGGTCATTGAGTGTCTTTAAGATGGAGATAGATCAGTTCTTGATCGGGGAAGGGGGGCAAAAGTTATGGGGAAAAGGGCGGGGGGAGTGGGGGTGGAGAAACCGAGAAGGTCTGGCAGAGCAGGCTCGACGGGCAGAATGGCCTAATTCTGCTCCGATATCGGATGGTCTTACCCGCCCTTCAGTTCGATCAAGGCCAATCTCCATCTCAACCCCCTAATTTCCTCCCCCCTCCCCTGACCCAACCTCAACCCATCCATCGGGCTTTGGACTGTTTCGAGGGACCCCGGGCACCGATGGGGGAGGTGGTGGTGGTAGGGGGGGGAGTAGAGTGCGGGAAGGTGAGTTTAACGGCCTCCACCAACCTCTCCCCCAACCATCCCCTCGTCCTCCACCACCAACCCTCCCCCCCCTCCCCCTCTCTCACCTGAACGACTCTGTCCCTGAGCACCGAGACGGTGAGGTTGTAGACCCTGACGTGGACGGCTCGGACGTAAGACACGGCGGTGTTGCCGTGGCGATGCTCGTTGGTGGCGAAGACGGCGAAGGGGGTGCGGCTGGAGTTGCAGGTCCGGGCCAGCACGTAGGTGCAGTTCCCTTGGAAGGTGAACTTCCTCTTGTCGAAGGAGGTGTAATGGGGATCGCCGGAGGCAGTGCAGGTGGACGAACCTGGGGAGCAATGTTGCGGAAAAGCTGAAGGAATTCTCCACCGTAGGAAAACCGCCCAGTAATATCTCAATCGAGGTCCAGAAGGAAGACTACGCTCTGGGCTAAATCCCCCAGACCCTCATAGAATATCTACAGAGCAGAGGGTGGCCATTTGGCCCATCGAGTCGACACCAACAACAATCCCACCCAGGCCTTATCCCACGCAGTTGGGCATTTTTACCCCGCTAACCCTCAGAGGCTACATGTCTTTGGACACTAAGGGACAATTTAGCATGGCCAATCCACCTAACCTGCACATCTTTGGACACTAAGGGGCAATTTAGCATGGCCAATCCACCTAACCTGCACATCTTTGGACACTAAGGGGCAATTTAGCATGGCCAATCCACCTAACCTGCACATCTTTGGACACTAAGGGGCAATTTAGCATGGCCAATCCACCTAACCTACACATCTTTGGACACTAAGGGGCAATTTAGCATGGCCAATCCACCTAACCTACACATCTTTGGACACTAAGGGGCAATTTAGCATGGCCAATCCACCTAACCTGCACATCTTTGAACGCTAAGGGGCAACTTATCATGGCCAATCCACCTAACCTGCACATCTTTGGACACTAAGGAGCAATTTAGCATGGTCAATCCACCTAATCTACACATCTTTGGACACTAAGGGGCAATTTAGCATGGCCAATCCACCTAACCTACACATCTTTGGACACTAAGGGGCAATTAAGCATGGCCAATCCACCTAACCTACACATCTTTGGACACTACGCGAGAATTTAGCACGACCAAGCCTGCACATCTTTGGACTGTGGGAGGAAACTGCAGCACCTGGAGGAAACCCACCCAGACACGGGAAGAACATACAGATTCCGCACAGATAGTGACCCAAGCTGGGAATCGAACCCAGGTCCCTGGTGCTGTGAGGCAGTAGTGCTAACCACTGTGCCACCATGCTATGACGGGATGTCCAGGCCTTGGAGAAGGGCACAGTTTGATGAATTCCGATTAAGGTGGAGGGACCTGAAGCTTTGGTAGAAGAAAAAGATTAACAAATTTTGGCATGTGACTTCTATTGGAAGAAAGGCCTACAGGTCTGAGGTCACGTACCGACCGACTGAAGAACAGCTTCTTCCCTGCTGCTGTCAGACTTTTGAATGGACCTACCCTCGCATTGAGTTGATCTTTCTCTACACCCGAACTATGACTGTAGCACTACATTCTGCACCCTCTCCTTTCCTTCTCTATGAATGGTATGCTTTGTCTGTATAGTGCACAAGAAACAATACTTTTCACTGTATCCCAATACATGACAATAATAAATCGAATCAAATATTTAACAGGAACTTTTGAAATGAAGTGATTGATTTTTTTAAATTTGATTTAAGTTGATTTGACTTATTATTGTCACATGTATTGGGATACAGTGAAAAGTATTGTTTCTTGCTCGCTGTACAGAGAAAACATACCGTTCATAGAGAAGGAAAGGAGAGAGAGTGCAGAATGTAGTGTTACAGTCATAGCTAGGGTGTCGAGAAAGATCAACTTAATGCGAGGGTAGGTCCAGTCAAAAGTCTGACAGCAGCAGGGAAGAAGCTGCTCTTGAGTCGGTCGGTACGTGACCTCAGACTTTTGTATCTTTTTCCTGACGGAAGAAGCTCGAAGAGAGAACGTCCGGGGTGTGTGGGGGGGTCCTTGATTATGCCGGCTGCTTTTCCCCGAGGCAGCGGGAAGTGTGGACAGAGTCAATGGATGGGAGGCTGGTTTGCGTGATGGATTGGGGCTACTACTTTTGTAGTTCCTTCCAGCCTTGGGCAGAGCAGGAGCCCCATACCAAGCTGTGATACAACCAGAAAGAATGCTTTCTAATGGTGCATCTGTAAAAGATGGTGAGAGTCGTAGCCGACATGTCAAATTTCCTTAGTCTTCTGAGAAAGTAGAGGTGTTGGTGGGGCTTTCTTAACTGTATTGTCGGCATTGGGTGGCGGGGGGACCAGGACAGGTTGTTGGTGATCTGGAAATGTGAAAGTCACGATGCCACTGGGGAGATATTGCAGAAGGTCGATTGGGCAAAGTGGGACCAATGGGATGTGTGGCTTCCCTCTGCCTCGTTGACGTTTGAGATGCGAGTTGACCCTTCAGTCTCAGGGAATGGGGCAGATTTGCTTACCTTTGGGGTAACAACCGTGGATGCCACCTTGGTCCCCACAATACTCGTTGGCAGCACAGCTCATGTTGGCACACTGAGTGGCGAAGTTTCCTAAGCAACGGCAGATGGCGGTGCAGGCATCCGACCAGATAATCTGTCCTGGCTGGAAGCGGAAACCAAAAGAATCAGTCCCCCCGCAGCGGGGGCGAGAGGAGCACGAGGTACCGACCGCAAATAAGAGAAGTTGATTCACTTGTGTCACACCACAATGGAGTTACTGCGAAATTTCCCAAGAACCCATACTCTGACACTTGTTCGGCTAACACGAAGGGGCAATTTAGCATGGCCAATGCATCTTAACCTGCACGTCTGTCGACACTTTGGGGCAATTCACCATGACTAATCAATTGCAGCGGTACAACGGTTAGCATTGCTGCCTCACAGCACCAGGGACCCGTGTTCGACTCCCCGTTTGGGTTACTGTGTGGAGTTTACATGTTTTCCCACTGTGTTTGCGTGGGTTTCCTCCGGATGTTCCAGTTTCCTCCCATAGTCCCAAGATGTGCAGTTTAGATGCATTGGCCATGCTAAATTCTCCCTTAGTGTCCAAAGATGTGCAGGTTAGGTGGATTGGCCATGGTAAATTGCCCCTTAGTGTCCAAAGATGTGCAGGTTAGGTGGATTGGCCATGCTAAATTGCCCCTTAGTGTCCAAAGATGTGCAGGTTAGGTGGATTGGCCATGCTAAATTGTCCCTTAGTGTCCAAAGATGTGCAGGTTAGGTGGATTGGCCATGCTAAATTGCCCCTTAGTGTCCAAAGATGTGCAGGTTAGGTGGATTGGCCATGCTAAATTCTCCCTTAGTGTCCAAAGATGTGCAGGTTAGGTGGATTGGCCATGCTAAATTGCCCCTTAGTGTCCAAAGATATGAAGGTTAGGTGGATTGGCCATGCGAAATTAGAACATAGAACGTAGAACATTACAGCACAGAACAGGCCCTTCGGCCTTCGATGTTGCGCCGACCAATATAAAAAGCAATGACCCTCCAAACTAAACCATTCCCTTCTCTTCCATATACTTATCAACCAACCTCTTAAATGCCACCAAACCTGGCGCATCTACAACTGCCACAGGCAGGGCATTCCACTCCCGAACCACCCTTTGGGTAAAGAAATTGCCCATTAGTGTCCAAAGATGTACTGGTTAGGTGGATTGGCCGTGCTAAATTGCTCCTTCGTGTCCAAAGATATGAAGGTTAGGTGGATTGGCCATGCTAAATTGCTCCTTCATGTCCAAAGATATGAAGGTTTGGGGGATTGGCCATGCTAAATTATCCCTTAGTGTCCAAAAAGGTACAGGTTAGGTAGATTGGTCATGCTAAATTGCCCCTTAGTGTCCAAAGATGTGGAGTTAGGTGGATTGGCCATGCTAAATTGCTCCTTAGTGCCCAAAGATGTGCAGGTTAGGTGGATTGGCCATGCTAAATTGCTCCTTAGTGCCCAAAGATGTGCAGGTTAGGTGGATTGGCCATGCTAAATTGCTCCTTAGTGCCCAAAGATGTGCAGGTTAGGTGGATTGGCCATGCTAAATTGCTCCTTAGTGCCCAAAGATGTGCAGGTTAGGTGGATTGGCCATGCTAAATTGCCCCTTAGTGTCAGGGGGGCTAGCTGGGGTAAATGTATGGGGTTACAGGGATAAGCCTGGATGGGATTAATTCCAGTGCAGACTCAAGGGGCCAATGGCCTCCTTCTGCGCTGTAGAAATTCTATGATTCTATTTAAATTTAAACCTGTACTTGGTTTCCAGCGAAGGACCAACCCTGTGATTCTCATTCAATGTCCCTTAATGTTGAGTTTTTTTTTGGCTAAGTTGTCGGAAATGGGTGTTGCTGGCTAGGCCAGCATTTATTGCCCATCCCTAGTTGCCCCTTGGAGGGGCAGTTGAGAGTCAACCGCATGGGGGCTGTGGTTCTGGACTCACATGTAGGCCAGACCAGGGTAAGGATGGCAAATTTCCTTCCCCGAAGGGAACCAGATGAGTTTTTCCGACAATCAGAAGATTCTTAATTCCAGATTTTTTGTGGAAAGAATTTGAATTCCACTGTGGCGGGGATTCGAACCCGGGTCCCCCAGGACATTAGCTGAGCTTCAGGATTGATAGTCCAGCGATAATACTGCTAGGCCAGAGCAGTGGTGATTACCATGAGGCCTGCATTCCTGGTTCCCACAATGTTGCCCGTGAACGCCAAGGAGACTGCCTACGCCGATAACCGCAAAGGTCCTTACCTGGTAGTAGGAATCATCATGGATACAGCCGCATTGTTCCGAGGGCACGCACTTCCCGCCCTTCTGGAAGAACCCACGGTCGCAGACGCAACCTCCGGAGGCGCAGGCGCCCGAACAATCTGGACTTGGATTGTCGCAGCGAGGGGAACAACCCCCGCCGCAGGGGTCAAAGTGCGAGTGAGGCGGACAGAGGCCTAGAGTGGGGGGAGAGAGAGCAACAGAGGAGTCAAGGAGCACCAAAGTCAGGGGGTTACAGGGAAAAGGCAGCAGGGCGGCACAGTGGGTTAGCACTGCTGCTCCAGGGACCTGGGTTCGATTCCCGGGTCACTGTCTAAGTCAAGTTTGCACGTTCACCCCATGTCTGCTTGGGTTTTCTCCCCACAGCCCAAACATGTGTGGGTTAGGTTGACTGGCCGTGCTAAAATTGCCCCCGAGTGTCCTGGGATGTGTCGGTTAGAGGGATTAGCGGGTAAATGTGTAGGGATACGGGGACAGGGCCTTGGGTGGGATTGCGGTCAGTACAGACTCGATGGGCTGAAGGGCCTCTTTCTGCGCTGTAGGGTTTCAATGTTTTATGAATAGGAATGAGAAAAATATCAGCTATGATCGAATGGCAGAGCAGACTCAAATGGGCTGATTGGTCTCGCTCCCGAGTGAGGATCCACTGATTACCATGAGACATCAGAGCAGCATTAGGCCACTCGGCCCATCGAGTCTGCTCCACTATTCAATCGCGGCTGATATTTTTCTCATCCCCGTTCTTCTGCCTTTTCCCCCGATCCCCTTATTAATCAAGAACCTATCCCTGTTTTAAAGACACTCAGTGACCCGGCCTCCTCTGCAGCAAAGAGTTCCACAGATTCCCCACTGAAGAAATTCCTCCTCATTTCTGTTTTAAAAGATCGTCCCTTTATCCTGAGGTTGTCCCCTCTGGTTCTAGTTTTTCCCACTAGTGGAAACATCCTCTCCGGGTCCACTCTATCCAGGGCCTCGCAGTATCCCGTAAGTTTCAGTAAAATCCCCCCTCATCCTTCTAAACTCCAGCGAGTACAGACCCAGAGTCCTCAACCGTTCCTCGTACGACAAGCTCTTCATTCCCGGGATCATTCTTGTGAACCTCCTCTGGACCCTTTCCGAGGCCGGCACATCCTTCCTTAGATACGGGAACCAAAACTGCTCACAATATTCCAAGTGGGGGTCTGACCAGAGCCTTATACAGCCTCAGAAGTCCATCCCTGCTCTTGTGTTCCAGCCCTCTCGATGTGAATGTTAACGTTGCATTTGCCTTCCGAACTGCCCACTTAGCCTGCACATTAACCTTAAGGGAATATCGAGCAAGGATTCCCAAGTCCCGTTGTGTTTCTGATTTCCGAAGCACTTGCCCATTTATATAATAATTTATGCCTCCATTGCTCCTTCTAAAGTGCGTAACGTCACATTTTCCCACATTGCCTTCCATCTGCCACTTCTTTGCCCTCTTTCCTAATCTGTTCAAGACCTTCTGCAGAAACCCCTACTTTCTAAATAGCATTTGTCCCTCTACATATCGTAGTACCATAGTTTGGAGTGGTTTATATACAGAATAACAGATACCCGGGAGTGAGTTACAGACTGGAATCTAATCGAGGGGTTCGGGGTGGTTTATATATAGAATACCAGATACCCGGGAGTGAGTTACAGACTGGAATCTAATCGAGGGGTTCGGGATGGTTTATATATAGAATAACAGATACCCGGGAGTGAGTTACAGACTGGAATCTAATCGAGGGGTTCGGGGTGGTTTATATATAGAATAACAGATACCCGGGAGTGAGTTACAGACTGGAATCTAATTGAGGGATTCAGGGTGGTTTATATATAGAATAACAGATACCCTGGAGTGAGTTACAGATTGGAATCTAATCGAGGGGTTCAGGGTGGTTTATATACAGAATAACAGATACCCGGGAGTGAGTTATATAATGGAATCTAATCGAGGGGTTCAGGGTGGTTTATATATAGAATAACAGATACCCAGGAGTGAGTTACAGGCTGGAATCCACTCGAGGGGTTCAGGGTGGTTTATATACAGAATAACAGATACTCGGGAGTGAGTTACAGAATGGAATCTAATCGAGGGTTTCAGGGTGGTTTATATAGGATAACAGATACCCGGGAGTGAGTTACAGACTGGAATCTAATCGAGGGGTTCAGGGTGGTTTATATATAGAATAACAGATACCCGGGAGTGAGTTACAGACTGGAATCTAATCGAGGGGTTCGGGGTGGTTGATATATAGAATAACAGATACCCAGTTAAGACTGGAATCTAATTGACGGGTTACCCTGGGTTATCAACGCTGAATTCTGTAATTAGATTTGTGGAGAATAACGGAGATATCGCGCGTGTTTAGAATCCTCTAGAAACCATTCTGGAATATATTTTCTCTCAGTTGTCTTTACCTGGCTGTGTTGTCTCCTGTGTTGTGATGGGTTTCTGA
Source organism: Sphyrna mokarran (assembly GCA_024679065.1). Classification (NCBI taxonomy): domain Eukaryota; kingdom Metazoa; phylum Chordata; class Chondrichthyes; order Carcharhiniformes; family Carcharhinidae; genus Sphyrna; species Sphyrna mokarran. The sequence continues at coordinate 16,860,137 of JAGIQG010000037.1, forward strand.
CTAGTTCCTGAGGATTTGGTGGTTGTTATGAAAACTGTGAACAAAGAATGTAAAGAAATTATACTGAGATTAAACTTAGAAGAGCAGAAATTCTAAAACATTGGCTTGATAGTGTCAAAATAAGGAATTTCAGAAATTAAATTTGAAATAACAGATACCCGGGAGTTACAGACTGGAATCAAATCCAGGGGTTCGGGATGGTTTATATATAGAACAACAGATACCCGGGAGTGAGTTACAGACTGGAATCTAATCGAGGTGTTCGGGGTGGTTTGTATATAGAATAACAGATACCCGGGAGTGAGTTACAGACTGGAATCTAATCGAGGGGTTCGGGGTGGTTTATATACAGAATAACAGATACCCGGGAGGGAGTTACAGACTGGATTTTATTCCAGGCATTTGGGCTGGTTTATATATAGAATAACAGATACCCGGGAGTGAGTTACAGACTGGAATCTAATCGAGGGGTTCGAGGTGGTTTATATACAGAATAACAGATACCCGGGAGGGAGTTACAGACTGGAATCTAATCGAGGGGTTTGGGGTGGTTTATATATAGAATAACAGATACCTGGGAGTGAGTTACTCACTGCAATGTAATCGAGGGGTTACACTGAGTTATCAACGCTGAATTCTGTAATTAGTGTTGAGGACAATAACTCAAATATTGCGCATGTTTAGAACCCTCTAGAAACCATTCTGGAATATATTTTCTCTCAGTTGTCTTTACCTGGCTGTGTTGTCTCCTGTGTTGTGATGGGTTTCTGACTAGTCCCTGAGGATTTGGTGGTTGTTGTGGAAACTGTGAATAAAGAATGTCAAGAAATTATACTGAGATTAAACATAGAAGATCTGATATTCAAAAACATTGGCTTGATAGTGTCAAAATAAGCAATTTCAGAAATTAAATTTGAAATAACAGATCCCTGGGAGTGAGTTACAGACTGGAATCGAATCCAGGGTTCGGGATGGTTTATATATAGAATAACAGATACCTGGGAGTGAGTTACAGACTGGAATCTAATCGAGGGGTTCGGAGTGGTGTATATATAGAATAACAGACACCCGGGAGTGAGTTACAGACTGGAATCTAATCGAAGGTTCAGGGTGGTTTATATATAGAATAACAGATACCCAGGAGTGAGTTACAGACTGGAATCTAATCGAGGGGTTCGGGGTGGTTTATATATAGAATAACATATACCAGGGATTGAGTTATAGGCTGGAATCTAATCGAGGGGTTCCACGTGGTTTATATATAGAATAACAGATACCCGGGACTGAGTTACAGACTGGAATCTAATCGAGGGGTTCAGTGTGGTTTATATATAGAATAACAGATACCCGGGAGTGAGTTACAGACTGGAATCTAATCGAGAGGTTCGGGGTGGTTTATATATAGAATAACAGATACCCGGGAGTGAGTTACAGACTGGAATCTAATCGATGGGTTCGGGGTGTTTTATATATAGAATAACAGATACCCGGGAGTGAGTTACAGACTGGAATCTAATCAAGGGGTTCAGTGTGGTTTATATATAGAATAACAGATACCCGGGAGTGAGTTACAGACTGGAATGTAATTGACGGTTTACACTGGGTTATCAACGCTGAATTCTGTAATTAGTGTTGTGGAGAATAACGGAGATATCGCGCGTGTTTAGAACCCTCTAGAAACCATTCTGGAATATATTTTCTCTCAGTTGTCTTTACCTGGATGTGTTGTCTCCTGTGTTGTGATGGGTTTCTGACTGGTTCCTGGGGGTTTGGTGGTTGTTGTGGAAACTGTGAATAAAGAATGTAAAGAAATTATACTGAGATTAAACATAGAAGATCTGATATTCGAAACATTGGCTTGATAGTGTCAAAATAAGCAATTTCAGAAATTAAATTTGAAATAACAGATACCCGGGAGTGAGTTACAGACTGGAATCTAATCAAGGGGTTCACGGTGGGTTATATATAGAATAACATATACCCGGGAGTGAGTTACAGACTGGAATCTAATCGAGAGGTTCGGGTTTGGTTGATATATAGAATAACAGACACCCAGGAGTGAGTTACAGACTGGAATGTAATCGAGGGGTTCGGGGTGGTTTATATATAGAATAACAGATACCCGGGAGTGAGTTACAGACTGGAATATAATTGACGGATTACACTGGGTTATCAACGCTGAATTCTGTAATTAGTTTTGTGGAGAATAACGGAGATATCGCGCGTGCTTAGAGTCCTCTAAAAACCATTCTGGAATATATTTTCTCTCAGTTGTCTTTACCTGGCTGTGTTGTCTCCTGTGTTGTGATGGGTTTCTGACTGGTTCCTGGGGGTTGGATGGTTGTTGTGGAAACTAGGAATAAAGAACGTCAAGAAATTATACTGAGATTAAACTTAGAAGATCTGATATTCGAAAACAATGGCTTGATAGTGTCAAAATACGCAATTTCAGAAATTAAATTTGAAATAACAGATACCCGGGAGTGAGTTACAGACTGGAATCTAATTGAGGGGTTCAGGGTGGTTTATATATAGAATAACAGATACCCGGGAGTGAGTTACAGACGGGAATCGAATCCAGGGGTTTGGGATGGTTGATATATAGAATAACAGATACCTGGGAGTGAGTTACAAACTGGAATATAATCGAGGGGTTCAGGGTGGTTTTTATATAGAATAACATATACCCGGGAGTGAGTTACAGACTGGAATCTAATCTATGGGGTCGGGGTGCTTTATATATAGAATAACAGATACGCAGGAGTGAGTTACAGATTGGAATCTAATCGAGTGGTTCGGGATGGTTTACATACAGAATAACATATACCAGGGAGTGAGTTACAGACTGGCATCTAATCGAGGGGTTCAGGGTGGTTTATATATAGAATACCAGATACCCAGGAGTGAGTTACAGACAGGAATCTAATCGAGGGGTTCGGGGTGGTTTATATATAGAATAACAGATACCCGGGAGTGAGTTACAGACTGGAATCTAATCGAGGGGTTCAGGGTGGTTTATATATAGAATAACAGATACCCAGGAGTGAGTTACAGACTGGAATCTAATCGAGGGGTTACACTGGATTATCAATGCTGAATTGTGTAATTAGTGTTGTGGACAGTAACTCAAATATTGCGCGTGTTTAGAACCCTCTACAAACCATTCTGGAATATATTTCCTCTCAGTTGTCTTTACCTGGCTGTGTTGTCTCCTGTGTTGTGATGGGTTTCTGACTGGTTCCTGGGGGTTTGATGGTTGTTGTGGAAACTGGGAATAAAGAATGTCAAGAAATTATACTGAGATTAAACTTAGAAGATCTGATATTCGAATACATTCACTCGATAGGGTCAAAATAAGCAATTTCAGAAATTAAATTTGAAATAACAGATACCCGGGAGAGAGTTACAGACTGGAATCTAATTGAGGGGCTCGGGATGGTTTATATATAGAATAACAGATACCCGGGAGTGAGTTACAGACTGGAATCTCATCCAGGGGTTCGGGGTGGTTTATATATAGAGTAACAGATATACGGGAGTGAGTTACACACAGGAATCTAATCGAGGGGTTCGGATGGTTATATATAGTAAAGATACCCGGGAGTGAGTTACACACAGGAATCTAATCGAGGGGTTCAGGATGGTTTATATATAGGTTAACAGATACCCGGGAGTGAGTTACCGACAGGAATCTACACTGGGTATCAATGCTGAATTCTGTAAATAGCGTTGTGGAGAATAACGCAGATATCGCACGTGTTTACAACTGTCTAGAAACCATTCTGTAATATATTTTCTCTCACTCCTGCCTTTACCTGGCTGTGTTGTCTCCTGTGTTGTGATGGGTTTCTGACTAGTTCCTGGGGATTTGGTGGTTGTTGTGAAAACTGTGAACAAAGAATGTAAAGAAATTATACTGAGATTAAACATAGAAGATCTGATATTCGAAATCATTAGCTTGATAGTGTCAAAATAAGGAATTTCAGAAATTAAATTTGAAATAACAGATACCCAGGAGTGAGTTACAGACTGGAATCTAATCGAGGGGTTCGGGGTGTTGTTATATATAGAATAACAGATACCCGGGAGTGAGTTACAGACTGGAATCTAATCGAGGGGTTCAGGGTGGTTTATATATAGAATAACAGATACCCGGGAGTGAGTTACAGACTGGAATCTAATCGAGGGGTTCGGGGTGGTTGATATATAGAATAACAGATACCCAGTTAAGACTGGAATCTAATTGACGGGTTACCCTGGGTTATCAACGCTGAATTCTGTAATTAGATTTGTGGAGAATAACGGAGATATCGCGCGTGTTTCGAGTCCTCTAGAAACCATTCTGAAATATATTTTCTCTCAGTTGTCTTTACCTGGCTGTGTTGTCTCCTGTGTTGTGATGGGTTTCTGACTGGTTCCTGAGGATTTGGTGGTTGTTGTGAAAACTGTGAACAAAGAATGCAAAGAAATTATACTGAGATTAAACTTAGAAGAGCAGAAATTCTAAAACATTGGCTTGATAGGGTCAAAATAAGGAATTTCAGAAATTAAATTTGAAATAACAGATACCCGGGAGTGAGTTACAGACTGGAATCAAATCCAGGGGTTCGGGATGGTTTATATATAGAATAACAGATACCCGGGAGTGAGTTACAGACTGGAATCTAATCGAGGGGTTCGGGGTGGTTTATATACAGAATAACAGATACCCGGGAGTGAGTTACAGACTGGAATCTAATCGAGGGGTTCGGGATGGTTTATATATAGAATAACAGATACCCGGGAGTGAGTTACAGACTGGAATCTAATCGAGGGGTTCGGGATGGTTTATATATAGAATAACAGACACCCGGGAGGGAGTTACAGACTGCAATCTAATCGAGGGGTTCGGGGTGGTTTATATATAGAATAACAGATACCCGGGAGTGAGTTACAGACTGGAGTCTAATCGAGAGGTTCGAGGTGCTTGATATATAGAATAACAGACACCCAGGAGTGAGTTACAGACTGGAATGTAATCGAGGGGTTCGGGATGGTTTATATGTAAAGAATAACAGATACCCAGGAGTGAGTTACAGACTGGAATCTAATCGAGGGGTTCAGTGTGGTTTATATATAGAATAACAGATACCCAGGAGTGAGTTACTCACTGGAATGTAATCGAGGGGTTACACTGAGTTATCAAAGATGAATTCTGTAATTAGTGTTGAGGACAATAACTCAAATATTGTGCATGTTTAGAACCCTCTAGAAACCATTCTGGAATATATTTTCTCTCAGTTGTCTTTACCTGGCTGTGTTGTCTCCTGTGTTGTGATGGGTTTCTGACTAGTCCCTGAGGATTTGGTGGTTGTTGTGGAAACTGTGAATAAAGAATGTCAAGAAATTATACTGAGATTAAACATAGAAGATCTGATATTCGAAAACATTGGCTTGATAGTGTCAAAATAAGCAATTTCAGAAATTAAATTTGAAATAACAGATCCCTGGGAGTGAGTTACAGACTGGAATCGAATCCAGGGGTTCGGGATGGTTTATATATAGAATAACAGATACCTGGGAGTGAGTTACAGACTGGAATCTAATCGAGGCTTTCGGAGTGGTGTATATATAGAATAACAGATACCCAGGAGTGAGTTACAGACTGGAATCTAATCGAGGGGTTCGGGGTGGTTTATATATAGAATAACATATACCAGGGATTGAGTTATAGGCTGGAATCTAATCGAGGGGTTCCGCGTGGTTTATATATAGAATAACAGATACCCGGGACTTAGTTACAGACTGGAATCTAATCGAGGGGTTCGGGGTGGTTGATATATAGAATAACAGATACCCAGGAGTGAGTTATAGACTGGAATCTAATAGATGGGTTACCCTGGGTTATCAACGCTGAATTCTGTAATTAGTTTTGTGGAAAATAACGGAGATATCGCGCGTGTTTAGAACCCTCTAGAAACCATTCTGGAATACATTTTCTCTCAGTTGTCTTTACCTGGCTGTGTTGTCTCCTGTGTTGTGATGGGTTTCTGACTAGTTCCTGGGGATTTGGTGGTTGTTGTGGAAACTGGGAATAAAGAGTGTGAAGAAATTATAATGAGATTAAACATAGAAGAGCAGAAATTCGAAAACATTCACTCGATAGTGTCAAAATAAGCAATTTCAGAAATCAAATTTGAAATAACAGATACCCAGGAGTGAGTTACAGACTGGAATTTAATCGAGGGGTTCAGGGTGGTTTATATATAGAATAACAGATACCAGGGAGTGAGTTACAGACTGGAATCTAATTGAGGGGCTCGGGATGGTTTATATATAGAATAACAGATACCCGGGAGTGAGTTACAGACTGGAATCTCATCCAGGGGTTCGGGGTGGTTTATATATAGAGTAACAGATATCCGGGAGTGAGTTACACACAGGAATCTAATCGAGGGGTTCAGGATGGTTTATATATAGGTTAACAGATACCCGGGAGTGAGTTACCGACAGGAATCTACACTGGGTATCAATGCTGAATTCTGTAAATAGCGTTGTGGAGAATAACGCAGATATCGCACGTGTGTACAACTGTCTAGAAACCATTCTGTAATATATTTTCTCTCACTCCTGCCTTTACCTGGCTGTGTTGTCTCCTGTGTTGTGATGGGTTTCTGACTAGTTCCTGGGGATTTGGTGGTTGTTGTGAAAACTGTGAACAAAGAATGTAAAGAAATTATACTGAGATTAAACATAGAAGATCTGATATTCGAAATCATTAGCTTGATAGTGTCAAAATAAGGAATTTCAGAAATTAAATTTGAAATAACAGATACCCAGGAGTGAGTTACAGACTGGAATCTAATCGAGGGGTTCGGGGTGTTTTATATATAGAATAACAGATGCCCGGGAGGGAGTTACAGACTGGAATCTAATCGAGGGGTTCGGGGTGTTTTATATATAGAATAACAGATGCCCGGGAGGGAGTTACAGACTGGAATCTAATCGAGGGGTTCAGGGTGGTTTATATATAGAATAACAGATACCCGGGAGTGAGTTACAGACTGGAATCTAATCGAGGGGTTCGGGGTGGTTTATATATAGAATAACAGATACCCGGGAGTGAGTTACAGACTGGAATCTAATCGAGGGGTTCGGGGTGGTTTATATATAGAATAACAGATACCCGGGAGTGAGTTACAGACTGGAATCTAATCGAGGGGTTCGGGGTGGTTTATATATAGAATAACAGATACCCGGGAGTGAGTTACAGACTGGAATCTAATCTATGGGTTCGGGGTGGTTTGTATACAGAATAACAGATACCCAGGAGTGAGTTACAGTCTGAAATCTAATCGAGGGGTTCGGGGTGGTTTATATACAGAATAACAGATACCTGGGAGTGAGTTACAGACTGGAATCTAATTGAGGGGTTCAGAGTGGTTTATATATAGAATAACAGATACCCGGGAGTGAGTTACAGACTGGAATCTAATTGACGGGTTACCCTGGGTTATCAACGCTGAATTCTGTAATTAGTGTTGTGGAGAATAACGGAGATATCGCGCGTGCTTAGAGTCCTCTAGAAACCATTCTGGAATATATTTTCTCTCAGTTGTCTTTACCTGGATGTGTTGTCTCCTGTGTTGTGATGGGTTTCTGACTGGTTCCTGGGGGTTTGGTGGTTGTTGTGGAAACTGTGAATAAAGAATGTAAAGAAATTATACTGAGATTAAACATAGAAGATCTGATATTCGAAAACAATGGCTTGATAGTGTCAAAATACGCAATTTCAGAAATTAAATTTGAAATAACAGATACCCGGGAGTGAGTTACAGACTGGAATCTAGTCGAGGGGTTCACGGTGGGTTATATATAGAATAACAGATACCCGGGAGTGAGTTACAGACTGGAATCTAATCGAGGGGTTCACGGTGGGTTATATATAGAATAACATATACCCGGGAGTGAGTTACAGACTGGAATCTAATCGAGAGGTTCGGGGTGGTTGATATATAGAATAACAGATACCCGGGAGTGAGTTACAGACTGGAATATAATTGACGGATTACACTGGGTTATCAACGCTGAATTCTGTAATTAGTTTTGTGGAGAATAACGGAGATATCGCGCGTGCTTAGAGTCCTCTAAAAACCATTCTGGAATATATTTTCTCTCAGTTGTCTTTACCTGGCTGTGTTGTCTCCTGTGTTGTGATGGGTTTCTGACTGGTTCCTGGGGGTTGGATGGTTGTTGTGGAAACTAGGAATAAAGAACGTCGAAAAATTATACTGAGATTAAACTTAGAAGATCTGATATTCGAAAACATTGGCTTGATAGTATCAAAATACGCAATTTCAGAAATTAAATTTGAAATAACAGATCCCTGGGAGAGAGTTACAGACTGGAATCTAATTGAGGGGTTCAGGATGGTTTATATATAGAATAACAAATACCCGGGAGTGAGTTACAGACTGGAATCTAATCCAGGGGGTCGGGGTGGTTTATATATAGAATAACAGATACCCAGGAGTGAGTTACAGATTGGAATATAATCGAGTGGTTCGGGATGGTTTACATACAGAATAACATATACCAGGGAGTGAGTTACAGACTGGAATCTAATCGAGGGGTTCAGGGTGGTTTATATATAGAATACCAGATACCCGGGAGTGAGTTACAGACTGGAATCTAATCGAGGGGTTCGGGGTGGTTTATATATAGAATAACAGATACCCGGGAGTGAGTTACAGACTGGAATCTAATCGAGGGGTTCGGGGTGGTTTATATATAGAATAACAGATACCCGGGAGTGAGTTACAGACTGGAATCTAATCGAGGGGTTCGGGGTGGTTTATATATAGAATAACAGATACCCGGGAGAGAGTTACAGACTGGAATCTAATCGAGGGGTTCAGGGTGGTTTATATATAGAACAGATACCCGGGAGTGAGTTACAGACTGGAATCTAGTCGAGGGATTCAATGTCGTTTATATATAGAATAACAGATACCCAGGAGTGAGTTACAGACTGGAATCTAATCGAGGGGTTCGGGGTGTTTTATATATATAGAATAACAGATACTCGGGAGTGAGTTACAGACTGGAATCTAATCGAGGGGTTCGGGGTGTTTTATATATAGAATAACAGATACCCGGGAGTGAGTTACAGACTGGAATCGAATCCAGGGGATCCAGGGTGGTTGATATATAGAATAACAGATACCCAAGAGTGAGTTACAGACTGGAATCTAATCGAGGGGTTACACAGTATTATCAATGCTGAATTGTGTAATTAGTGTTGTGGACAGTAACTCAAATATTGCGCGTGTTTAGAACCCTCTACAAACCATTCTGGAATATATTTCCTCTCAGTTGTCTTTACCTGGCTGTGTTGTCTCCTGTGTTGTGATGGGTTTCTGACTGGTTCCTGGGGGTTTGATGGTTGTTGTGGAAACTGGGAATAAAGAACGTCAAGAAATTATACTGAGATTAAACTTAGAAGATCTGATATTCGAATACATTCACTCGATAGGGTCAAAATAAGCAATTTCAGAAATTAAATTTGAAATAACAGATACCCGGGAGAGAGTTACAGACTGGAATCTAATCGAGGGGTTCGGGGCGTTTTACATGTAGAATAACAGATACCCGGGAATGAGTTACAGACTGGAATCAAATCGAGGGGTTCAGGGTGGTTTATATATAGAATAACAGATACCAGGGAGTGAGTTACAGACTGGAACCAAATCGAGGGGTTCGGGGTGGTTGATATATAGAATAACAGATACCCAGGAGTGAGTTACAGGCTGGAATGTAATCGAGGGGTTCGGGATGGTTTATATGTAAAGAATAACAGATACCCAGGAGTGAGTTACAGACTGAAATCTAATTGACGGGTTACACTGGGTTATCAACGCTGAATTCTGTAATTAGTGTTGTGGAGAATAACGGAGATATCGCGCGTGCTTAGAGTCCTCTAGAAACCATTCTGGAATATATTTTCTCTCAGTTGTCTTTACCTGGCTGTGTTGTCTCCTGTGTTGTGATGGGTTTCTGACTGGTCCCTGGGGGTTTGATGGTTGTTGTGGAAACTGGGAATAAAGAATGTCAAGAAATTATACTGAGATTAAACTTAGAAGATCTGATATTCGAAAGCATTGGCTTGATAGTGTCAAAATACGCAATTTCAGAAATTAAATTTGAAATAACAGATCCCTGGGAGAGAGTTACAGACTGGAATCTAATTGAGGGGTTCAGGGTGGTTTATATATAGAATAACAGACACCCGGGAGTGAGTTACAGACTGGAATCGAATCCAGGGGTTCGGGGTGGTTTATATACAGAATAACAGATACCCGGAAGTGAGTTACAGGCTGGAATCTAATTGAGGGGTTCGGGGTGGTTTATATATAGAATAACAGATACCCGGGAGTGAGTTACAGACTGGAATCTAACAGGTTCAGGTGGTTTATATATAGAATAACAGATACCCGGGAGTGAGTTACAGACTGGAATAATCGAGGGGTTCAGGGTGGTTTATATATAGAATAACAGATACCCGGGAGTGAGTTACAGACTGGAATCTAATCGAAGGCTTCGGGGTGGTTTATATATAGAATAACAGATACCCGGGAGTGAGTTACAGACTGGAATCTAATCGAGGGGTTTGTGGTGGTTTATATATAGAATAACAGATACCCGGGAGTGAGTTACAGACTGGAATCTAATCGAGGGGTTCAGGGTGGTTTATATATAGAACAGATACCCGGGAGTGAGTTACAGACTGGAATCTAATCGCGGGATTCGGGGTGGTTTTTATATATGGAATAACAGATACCCGGGAGTGAGTTACAGACTGGAATCTAATCGAGGGGTACAATGTGGTTTATATATAGAATAACAGATACCCAGGAGTGAGTTACAGACTGGAATCTAATCGAGGGGTTCGGGGTGTTTTATATATATAGAATAACAGATACCCGGGAGTGAGTTACAGACTGGAATCTAATCGAGGGGTTCGGGGTGTTTTATATATAGAATAACAGATACCCGGGAGTGAGTTACAGACTGGAATCGAATCCAGGGGATCCAGGGTGGTTGATATATAGAATAACAGATACCCAAGAGTGAGTTACAGACTGGAATCTAATCGAGGGGTTCAGAATGCTGAATTGTGTATAGAGTAACAAATATTGCGCGTGAGTTACAAACTGGAATATATTTGACTGGTTCGGGGTGGTTTGTGGAAAGAATAAAGAACCAAGTACTGAGTTACAGACTGGAATCTCACCGATAGGGTCAAAATGATTTATAAATTGAATAACAGATACCCAGGAGAGAGTTACAGACTGGAATCTAATCGAGGGGTTCCGGGCGTTTTACATGTAGAATAACAGATACCCGGGAATGAGTTACAGACTGGAATCAAATCAAGGGGTTCAGGGTGGTTTATATAGAGAACAACAGATACCAGGGAGTGAGTTACAGACTGGAATCTAATCGAGAGGTTCGGTGTGATTTATATATAGAATAACAGATACCAGGGAGTGAGTTACAGGCTGGAATGTAATCGAGGGGTTCGGGATGGTTTATATGTAAAGAATAACAGATACCCAGGAGTGAGTTACAGACTGAAATCTAATTGACGGGTTACACTGGGTTATCAACGCTGAATTCTGTAATTAGTGTTGTGGAGAATAACGGAGATATCGCGCGTGCTTAGAGTCCTCTAGAAACCATTCTGGAATATATTTTCTCTCAGTTGTCTTTACCTGGCTGTGTTGTCTCCTGTGTTGTGATGGGTTTCTGACTGGTCCCTGGGGGTTTGATGGTTGTTGTGGAAACTGGGAATAAAGAATGTGAAGAAATTATACTGAGATTAAACTTAGAAGATCTGATATTCGAAAGCATTGGCTTGATAGTGTCAAAATACGCAATTTCAGAAATTAAATTTGAAATAACAGATCCCTGGGAGAGAGTTACAGACTGGAATCTAATTGAGGGGTTCAGGGTGGTTTATATATAGAATAACAGACACCCGGGAGTGAGTTACAGACTGGAATCGAATCCAGGGGTTCGGGATGGTTGATATATAGAATAACAGATACCTGGGAGTGAGTTACAGACTGGAATCTAATCGAGGGGTTCGGGGTGGTTTATATACAGAATAACAGATACCCGGAAGTGAGTTACAGACTGGAATCTAATCGAGGGGTTCAGGGTGGTTTATATATAGAATAACAGATACCCGGGAGTGAGTTACAGACTGGAATCTAATCTAAGGGTTCAGGATGGTTTATATATAGAATAACAGATACCCGGGAGTGAGTTACAGACTGGAATCTAATCGAGGGGTTCAGGGTGGTTTATATATAGAATAACAGATACCCGGGAGTGAGTTACAGACTGGAATCTAATCGAGGGGTTCGGGGTGGTTTATATATAGAATAACAGATACCCGGGAGTGAGTTACAGACTGGAATCTAATCGAGGGGTTCGGGGTGGTTTATATATAGAATAACAGATACCCGGGAGTGAGTTACAGACTGGAATCTAATCGAGGGGTTCGGGGTGGTTTATATATAGAATAACAGATACCCGGGAGTGAGTTACAGACTGGAATCTAATCGAGGGGTTCAGGGTGGTTTATATATAGAATAACAGATACCCGGGAGTGAGTTACAGACTGGATCTAATCAGGTTGGGTGGTTTATATATAGAATAACAGATACCCGGGAGTGAGTTACAGACTGGAATCTAATCGAGGGGTTCAGGGTGGTTTATATATAGAATAACAGATACCCGGGAGTGAGTTACAGACTGGATTCTAATCCAGGCATTTGGGCTGGTTTTTATATCGAATAACAGTTACCCGGGAGAGAGTGACAGACTGGAATCTAATCGAGGGGTTCAGGGTGGTTTATATATAGAATAACAGATACCCGGGAGCGAGTTACTGACTGGAATCTACACTGGGTTATGAATGCTGAATTCTGTAATTAGTGTTGTGGGGAATAACGCAGATATTGCGCGTGTTTACAACTCTCTAGAAACCATTCTGTAATATATTTTGTCTCAGTTGTCTTTACCTGGCTGTGTTGTCTCCTGTGTTGTGATGGGTTTCTGACTGGTTCCTGAGGATTTGGTGGTTGTTGTGGAACCTGTGAGTAAAGAATGTAAAGAAATTATATTGAGATTAAACATAGAAGATCTGATATTCGAAATCATTGGCTTGATAGCGTGAAAATAAGCAATTTCAGAAATTAAATTTGAAATAACAGATCCCTGGGAATGAGTTATAGACTGGAATTGAATCGAGGGGTTCGGGCTGGTTTATATATAGAATAAAAGATACCCGGGAGTGAGTTACAGACTGGAATCTAAACGAGTGGTTACACTGGGTTATCAATGATGAATTCTGTAATTAGTGTTGCGGAGAATAACGGTGATATTGCGCGTGTTTACAACTTTCTACAAACCATTCTGGAATATATTTCCTCTCAGTTGTCTTTACCTGGCTGTGTTGTCTCCTGTGTTGTGATGGGTTTCTGACTGGTTCCTGGGGATTTGGTGGTTGTTGTGGAAACTGTGAAGAAAGAATGTGAAGAAATTTTTCTGAGATTAAACATAGAAGATCTGATATTCGAAAACATTCACTCGATAGGGTCAAAATAAGCAATTTCAGAAATTAAATTTGAACTTACAGATACCTGGAGTGAGTTACAGACTGGAATCTAATCGAGGGGTTCGGGGTTATATATAGAATACAGATCCGCAGGAGTGAGTTACAAACTGGAATCTAATTGAGGGGTTCGGGTGGTTTATATATAGAATAACAGATCCCAGGGTGAGTTACAGACTGGAATCTAATCGAGGGGTTCGGGGTGGTTTATATATAGAATAACAGATCCGCAGGAGTGAGTTACAAACTGGAATCTAATTGAGGGGTTCAGGGTGGTTTATATATAGAATAACAGATCCCCAGGAGTGAGTTACAAACTGGAATGTAATCGAGGGATTCGGGGTGGTTTATATATAGAACAACAGATAATCGGGAGTGAGTTACAGACTGGAATCTATTCGAGGGGTTCGGAGTGGTTTATATATAGAATAACATATACCCGGGAGTGAGTTACAGATTGGAATCCAATCGAGGGGTTTGGGGTGGTTTATATTTCGAATAACAGATACCCGGGAGTGAGTTACAGACTGGAATCTAATCCAGTGGTTTGGGGTGGTTTATATATAGAATAACAGATACCCGGGAGTGAGTTACAGACTGGAATCTAATCGAGGGGTTCGGGGTGGTTTATATATAGAATAACAGATACCCTGGAGTGAGTTACAGACTGGAATCTAATCGAGGGGTTCGGGGTGGTTTATATATAGAATAACAGATACCCGGGAGTGAGTTACAGACTGGAATCCAATCGAGGGGTTCGGGGTGGTTTATATATGGAATAACATACACCCGGGAGTGAGTTACAAACTGGAATCTAATCGAGGGGTTCGGGGCGGATTACATCTGGATTCTGTAGGGGAAAGAGTTGCAAAAGTCTGAGTTCATACACCAACAGACTCAAGAACAGCTTCTTCCCTGCTGCCGTCAGACTTTTGAATGGACCTACCCTCGTATTATGTTGTTCATTCTCCACACCCTAGCTATGGCTCTCACACTACATTCTGCAATCTTTTCTTTCCTTCTCTATGAACAGTATGCTTTGTCTGTATAGTGCACCAGAAAGAATACTTTTCACTGTATCTCAATCCATGTGACAGTAATACATCAACTCAAATCGAAAGCTGTCAGTGTATATATTTTAAGGATGTTGTGTTAATTTTGTCTTTATTTGTGTGTCAGAATGTTGTGTATATATTGCGTTTATCTTTGTGCCTATATTTCCAGAGTGTTGGTCCTGTTAGTGGTGGGAAGTGTGGCTAATCCTTTGCAACATGTGACGAGGTGTTGACCAGGCCGACTCACCTTCTTGGCACTTTTCAATGCACACGCTGTCCACTGCGATATCCGACTGAGCGGTCTCGCCTCGGACTGCTTCTATAACAAACTGAGAGACAAGAAGATCATTCACCAAGTTCCCGCAACCCCTACGAGAGGCAATCCGCTGTGATCGGTCAGAGAGTCACAGAGATATACAGCACAGAAACAGGGCCTTCAGCCCAACTAGTCCATGTTGACCAGGTTTCCTCGACTGAACTGGTCCCATTTGCCTGCATTTGGCTCATATCCCTCGACTTTCACTATCCACGTCCCCGTCCAAATATTTTTTCGATTTTGTCGCTGTACCCACCTCTACCACCTCCCCTGGCAGCTTATTCTATATCCACTCAATCCTCTGTGTGAAAACATTGCTCCTCGGGTCCTTTTCCCCTCTCACTTTAAACATTTGCCCTCTCGTTTTGGACTCGCTCAGCCCTGGGTGAAAAGACCTCAGCCCGAATGGGCGGCACAGTGATTAGCACAGGGACCCAGGTTCGATTCCCAGCTTGGATCACTGTCTATGCGGAGTCTGCACTTTCTCCCCGCGTCTGCGTGGGTTTCCTCCGGGTGCTCCCGTTTCTTCCACAGTCCAAAGATGAGAGTTAGGTGGATTGGCCATGCTAAATTGTCCCTTAGTGTCCAAAGATGTAGAGGTTAGGTGGATTGGCCATGCTAAATTGCCCCTTACTGTCCAAAGATGTGCAGGTTAGGTGGATTGGCCATGCTAAATTGCCCCTTACTGTCCAAAGATGTGCAGGTTAGGTGGATTGGCCATGCTAAATTGCCCCTTAGTGTCCAAAGATGTGCAGGTTAGGCGGATTGGCCATGCTAAATTGCCCCTTATTGTCCAAAGATGTGCAGGTTAGGTGGATTGGCCATGCTAAATTGCCCCTTAGTGTCCAAAGATGTAGAGGTTAGGTGGATTGGCCATGCTAAATTGCCCCTTAGTGTCCAAAGATGTAGACATTAAGTAGATTGGCCATGCTAAATTCTCTCTTCTTGTTCCAAGATGTGCAAGTTAGGGGCATTGGCCATGCTAAATTGCCCCTGGCAAAAATGTGCTGGTTAGGGCGCATTGACCGTGCTAAATCCTCCCTCAATGTTACCCGAACAGGCACTGGACTGTGGCAACCAGAGGATTTCACAGTCCCTTCATTGCAGCGAGGTGATGTTGCAGCTGGATAAGGTGCTGGTGGGGCCACACCTGGAGTTACTGTGTGCAGTTCTGGTCTCCTTACTTGAGAAAAGATGTACTGGCACTGGAGGGGGGGTGCAGAGGAGATTCACTGGGTGGATCCTGGAGTTGGCTTATGAGGAGAGACAGAGTAGGCTGGGGCTATTCTCATTCAGAAGGATGAGAAGGAGATCTCATAGAAACATGCAAGATTATGAAGGGAATAGATAAGATAGAAGCAGGGAAGTTGTTTCCACTGGCGGGCGAAACTAGAATTAGGAGGCACGGCCTCAAAATAAGGGGGAGCAGATTTAGGGCTGAGTTGAGGAAGAATTTCTTCACACAATGTAAGGCTGCTTATGAAATCAGGAGCGCGAAGGGACTTGGGGAGTCCTGGTTCAAGATTCCCTTAAGGTTAACGTGCAGGCTCAGTGGGCGGTTCGGAAGGCAAATGCAATGTTAGCATTCGCATCGAGAGGGCTGGAATACAAGAGCAGGGATGGACTTCTGAGGCTGTATAAGGCTCTGGTCAGACCCCCATTTGGAATATTGTGAGCAGTTTTGGGTCCTGTATCTAAGGGAGGATGTGCCAGCCTCGGAAAGGGTCCAGAAGAGGTTCACAAGAATGATCCCGGGAATGAAGAGCTTGTCGTATGAGGAACGGTTGAGGATTCTGGGTCTGTACTCGTTGGAGTTTAGAAGGATGAGGGGGGATTTTACTGAAACTTACAGGATACTGCGAGGCCCTGGATAGAGTGGACACAGAGAGGATGTTTCCACTAGTGGGAAAAACTAGAACCAGAGGGCACAACCTCAGGATAAAGGGACGATCCTTTAAAACAGAGATGAGGAGGAATTTCTTCAGTGGGGAATCTGTGGAACTCTTTGCCGCAGAGGAAGCCGGGTCACTGAGTGTCTTTGAGACAGAGATAGAGAGGTTCTTGATTAATAAGGGGATCAGGGGGAAAAGGCAGGAGAACGGGGATGAGAAAAATATCAGTCGCGATTGAATGGCGGAGCAGACTCGATGGGTCGAGTGGCCTCATTCTGCTCCGATGTCTCATGGTCCAACGAGGGTGAGGGTTTTGAGGGCCTATCTTGAGGGTGCTAAGAGATGAATTTTCCCCTTCTCCTCTGTCTCCCCTTCTTCCCGACACAAAAGGCTGCGTTTTCCTGCTCATTTATTCATAAGGAGAATGTGACCCATGTTTGTCCTACCTGAATCTTTGCCTCCCCGATGTAGACCACCTCTGCTAACTCCCAGCTCGGCCGCTGATTCCCAGTCAGAGTGAAGAGCGGATGTCCCAGATTGCCTCCTGCTGGTGAAAACACAGAGCGTCAGAGATGAACATCGAGGCCACTCGGCCCCTCGGACCTGCTCCCCCAATAAATGAGCAGGACACAAGTGCCGTTTGGCACATACTAAGTTGCCCCTCAGTGTCCAAAGATGTTCAGGTTAGATGGATTGGCCATGCTAAATTGCCCCTTAGTGTCCAAACATGTGCAGGTTAGGTGGATTGGCCATGCTAAATTGCCCCTCAGTGTCCAAAGATGTGCAGGTTAGATGGATTGGCCATGCTAAATTGCCCCTTAGTGTCCAAACATGTGCAGGTTAGGTGGATTGGCCATGCTAAATTGCCCCTCAGTGTCCAAAGATGTGCAGGTTAGATGGATTGGCCATGCTAAATTGCCCCTTAGAACATAGAACAATACAGCACAAACAGGCCCTTCGGCCCACGAGTTGCGCCGATCACATCTACCAATCCACAGACCTATCTATAACCCCCTATCCTATTCTTTTTCATATACTCATCCAGAAGTCTCTTAAAAGACCCCAATGAGTTTGCCTCAACAACCTCCGACGGCAGTCGGTTCCATTCACTCACCACCCTCTGAGTGAAAAACCTACTCCTGACATCTCCTTTGTATTTGCTTCCTGCACCTTAAATCTGTGTCCTCTCGTAGTGACCATTTCAGCTCGGGGAAATAGTCTCTGAGAGTCCACCCTATCTATTCCTCTCAACATTTTATAAACCTCTATCAGTTCGCCTCTCAACCTACGTCTCTCCAGTGAGAAGAGTCCCAGCTCCCTCAACCTATCTTCATAAGGCCTGCCTCCCAATCCAGGCAGCATCCTTGTAAATCTCCTCTGAACTCTCTCAATAGCCTCTACATCCTTCCTATAATGAGGTGACCAGAACTGTGCACAATCCTCCAACTGGGGTCTGACAAGAGTCTTATAGAGCTGCATCATTACCTCCTGACTCCTGAACTCTATTCCTCGATTAATGAAGGCCAGTACACCGTACGCCTTCTTGACCACTTCCTCCACCTGCGAGGCTGATTTAAGAGTCCTATGGACCTGGACCCCGAGATCCTTCTGCTCTACAACACAACTAAGACTCCTACCCCTTATATTGTACTTCTTCATTCCATTATTCCTGCCAAAATGGACCACTACACATTTATCTGCGTTGAAGTCCATCTGCCACTTCTCTGCCCAGTCTTGCATCCTATGTCCCGCTGCAACTTTTGGCATCCTCCAGACCATCCACAACACCACCGATCTTTATATCGTTGGCGAACTTGCTAACCCATCCCTCCACTTCCTCATCCAGGTCATTTATGAAAATGACAAACAGCAGGGGTCCCAGAACAGATCCCTGGGGCACTCCACTGGTTACCGACCTCATGCAGAACAAGACCCATCCACAACCACTCTCTGCCTTCTGCCGGCAAGCCAGTTCTGGATCCACGAGGCCAAAGCCCCTTGGATCCCATGCCCTCTCATCTTCTCCAGAAGCCTTGCATGGGGGACCTTATCAAACGCCTTACTAAAGTCCATGTACACTATGTCCACCGCCCTTCCTTCGTCAATGTGTTCAGTCACATTTTCGAAGAACTCAACTAGGCTCGTAAGGCATGACCTGCCCTTTACAAAACCATGCTGACTATTTCTAATCAGTCCAAACTTCTCCAAATGTTCATATATCTTATCCCTCAGAAGCCTCTCCATCAGCTTACCAGCCACTGAAGTCAGACTCACCAGTCAGTAATTTCCTGGACTATCCCTGTTCCCTTTCTTAAAGATAGGAACCACATCCGCAATCCTCCAATCCTCCGGAACCTCTCCCGTTTCCATGGACGACGCAAAGATCATCGCCAGGGGCTCTGCAACCACTTCCCTCACCTCCCACAGTAACCTGGGGTACATCCCATCCAGTCCCGGCGACTTGTCTATCTTGATAGAATTTAACAGGTCTAACACATCCTCTTTCCTAACATCCACATACTCAATCTTTCCCGTATGCCGCAAACCTGTAGTGCAATCTCCCAGTTCACTTTCCAAAGTGTCCAAAGATGTGCAGGTTAGGTGGATTGGCCATGCTAAATTGCCCCTTAGTGTTCGGAGGATTAGCTTGGAAAATAGCTGCGTGTTACAGGTATAGGGCCTGAGTGGAATTGTGGGGGGCTCGGGTGAGATGGGCCAAATGGCCTCCTCCTGCGCTGTCGCCATTCTGTGATTCCGTCACATCGCACCTCCTCCCCCTCACCCCTCCTCCCCAAGCTCCTGCAAAACCCCTTCGAGCACTTTGCCCCATCTCCCCTTTCCAGAGATGTGCGGGATAGGTTGCTTAGGCCGTGCTGAGAAACTGCCCCCTTAGTGTCCAGTGTACGTGTAGGTTAGAGGGGATTAGTGGGTATAATAACATAGGGGATAGGGCCCAGGTGGGATTGTGTTGGGTGCAGACTCGATGGACTGAAGGACCTCTTTCTGTAGGGTTCTCTGATTCTTGATCTGGTATTCCAGATGGCAAGGTTCCCCCTCTTTGGCGTTTCGATCGGTGGGTTCCTGGGCTGAGGGAGGGAGGGCGGCGGAGAGTTTTTGGAGGGGTAGAGTTATCCTGGGGAGTAGGCGGAGCGGAATTGGCTCCGCACTCTCTTGGGGCTTGGCGAACCCGCTCAAACACGTGAAGGGAGACAGCCACCTACCTTGCCACAATGCGTAGACGTTCAACTCCATCTTGGTCGCCGTGCCGTACATGTAGTAGTGGAACTTCAGACGCAGACATCCGTCCGAGAGGATTGGAGGACTTCTTAGTTGAGATCTCGCACCAGGGTTTGTTGTGGTTGAGTCCATTAACATGTAATAGCCAACTGGAAAGGAACAGTCATATTACGGCAAGAAAGGACAGGAGGTTGCGATGGTTCGAAGGCGTTTCTATCTGACTGCAACCAAAAGGCTACATCGCCAACAACAACAGTGATATACACAGGGAGTTCAGATTCCATTACAACTTGGCCGTACTCAATCCTCCGGCTCCAACCAAGACACCCCCGCCTCTCCCAGATACCACCAACAAGGTTAGCTTCCCACGTCCATAGCGCATGCCCCTCAGACCACCACGCACCCCCATCCGAGTAGCACGGTGGGTTAGCATTGCTGCCTCGCAGCGCCAGGGACCCGGCTTCGATTCCCTGCTCGGGTCACTGTGTGCAGAGTTTGCACATTCTCCCCTGTGTGGGTTTCCTCCGGGCACTCCGGTTTCCTCCTAAAGGTGTGTCGGTTAGGTGGATTGACCATGCTAAAATTGTCCCTTAGTGTCCAAAGATGTGCAGGTTAGGTGGATTGGCCATGCTAAATTGTCCCTTAGTGTGCCAAGATGTAGAGGTCAGGTGGATTGGCCATGCTAAATTGTCCCTTAGTGTGCCAAGATGTAGAGGTTAGGCGGATTGGCCATGCTAAATTGCCCCTTAGTGTGCCAAGATGTGCAGGTCAGGTGGATTGGCCATGCTAAATTGCCCCTTAGTGTCCAAAGATGTGCAGGTTAGGTGGATTGGCCATGCTAAATTACCTCTTAGTGTTCTGGGATGCTTAGGTTAGAGAGATTAGCGCGTTAAAACGTGGGGGTGGGATTGTGATTGGTGCAGACTCGATGGGCCGAAGGGTTGTAGGGTCGGGGGAAAAAGGGGGTTCACTTCCCAGCGTCATGTCATCAGAGCAGAGGAAATCTTCAGGGACTGGAGGAGGCTATTTGCACCGCGCCCCCCCCCACCCCCCACCCACCCATTGGGTGGCTGATATCCCATTATAAACCCATTCTTGTGACCCAGTTCCTTGTAATTGTACACGAGGCCTGATACAGGGGCTATCAAGAGACCACCAGCTTGGCAGGATCTCAACCAACTGGAATTGTTTACGAACGCCAGACGCGGCAACCAGAACTCAGGCTGGATTTGCCATCTGGTACCCTTGCTCTCTTAAAGGGCCCATGCCCTGACGCCAACTGCCCCCTCCCCGCCGTACCCCCCTGGCTCGGCATCTCCCAGCCCCGGGTAAATCCGGACCGGAATTCCGGCCTCCTTACGTCCGGGCTTGGAAAAGTCATCATCGGGTCCAGAGTTTTCTGCTTCGGTCTGCCCATTCCATTGGTCGAAGGGAACCAAAGGTGGAGGGTTCTCATTTGTCCAGCCGCATAGATCGCCATCCTGATCAAAGTCGCAGGGGTCAATGCAATCTGCAGGGGCAAAAAGGAAGGGACATTAGAATCTTCTAGTCAACCGTAACCTGAGAATTGGAAGACAAGCGTCCCTCTGGATCACCCTGCACAAGTACCTAAAGGCTGGAAAATCTCAGACCGACGTGAGCATCTTGGATTCGTGTGCTAACTTCTTCTAAAAAACGGGGAATCCTGATAAATTGGAACAGCAGAGATAGCTAGCTGTAACTTTGCCGTATTTAATGGGTAAAAGTGAGACAAACTCTTTTTGTTAATCTTTTAACTGTGTTCCGAAATAAACTTTGTTCAGTCAAAGCTCCCTCATGGCTCGTTTAGGTCGTATATGGAGTGAACACATTGGCTGGAATTTTACCACCAACAGTCCGAAACACATGCAGGATTGGGTTTCCCATGCGCCTGAGTGTCCAAAGATGTGCAGGTTAGGTAGATTGGCCATGCTAAATTTCCCCTTAGTGTCCCAAGATGTGCAGGTTAGGTGAAATGGCCATGCTAAATTGCCCCTTAGTGTCCCAAGATGTGCAGATTAGGTAGATTGGCCATGCTAAATTGCCCCTTAGTGCCCAGAGATGTGCAGGTTAGATGAAATGGCCATGCTAAATTGCCCCTTAGTGTCCAAAGATGTGAAAGTTAGGTGGATTGGACACTAAGGGGCAATCTAGCATGGCCAATCCACTTAACCTGCACATCTCTGGGCACTAAGGGGCAATTTAGCATGGCCAATTCACCTAACCTGCACATCTTTGGACACTAAGAAGCAATTTAGAATGGCCAAAGATGTGTAGGTTATGAGGTTTAGCTGTCCTAAATTGTCCCCTGTTGTCCAAAGATATGCAGGTTAGACGGATTAGCTGTGCTAAATTACCCCTGGTGTCCAAAGATATGTGGATTAGGCGGATTGGCCATGCTAGGTTATCCGTTATCGAATATGGAGGTTAGATGGATTGGCCATGTTAAATTGCCCCTTAGTGTCCAAAGATGTACAGGTTAGGTGGATTGGCCATGTTAAATTGCCCCTTAGTGTCCAAAGATGTGCAGGTTAGGCGGGTTGGCCATGCTAAATTACCCCTGGTGCCCAAAAGTATGTGGGTTAGATGGATTGCACAGGTTCGAACAAGACTTCTTCACCACACAAGATCTCCAACCAAGGTTATATACTAGATACATTGATGACATCTTCTTCCTTTGGACTCATGGTGAACAATCATTGAAACAACTGTATGATGATATCAACAAGTTCCATCCCACCATCAGACTCACCATGGACTATTCTCCAGAATCAGTTGCATTCTTGGACACACGCATCTCCATCAAGGACGGTCACCTCAGCACCTCACTGTACCGCAAACCGACAGACAACCTCACAATGCTCCACTTCTCCAGCTTCCACCCTAGACACGTTAAAGAAGCCATTCCCCATGGACAAGCCCTCCGTATACACAGAATTTGCTCAATGAGGAGGATCGTGACAGCCACCTCCAGACACTGAAGGATGCCCTCGTGAGAACAGGATACGGCGCTCGACTCATCGATCGACAGTTCCAACGTGCCACAACGATAAACCGCACTGATCTCCTCAGAAGACGAACACGGGACACGGTGGACAGAGTACCCTTTGTTGTCCAGTACTTCCCCGGAGCGGAGAAGCTACGACATCTTCTCTGGAGTCTTCAACATATCATTGATGACGATGAACATCTCACTAGGGCCATCCCCACCCCCCCACTTCTTGCTTTCAGACAACCGCACAACCTCAAACAGATCATTGTTCGCAGCAAACTACCCAACCTTCAGGAGAACAGTGACCACAATACCACACAACCCTGCCACAGCAACCTCTGCAAGACATGCCGGATCATAGACATGGACGACATCATCAAACGTGAGGATACCATTCACCAGGTACACGGTACATACTCTTGCAACTCGGCCAA
Organism: Sphyrna mokarran; assembly: GCA_024679065.1. Classification (NCBI taxonomy): domain Eukaryota; kingdom Metazoa; phylum Chordata; class Chondrichthyes; order Carcharhiniformes; family Carcharhinidae; genus Sphyrna; species Sphyrna mokarran. The sequence goes on from JAGIQG010000037.1 coordinate 16,883,744, forward strand.
CGTTGTCTACCTAATACGTTGCAAGAAAGGATGTCCCGAAGCATGGTATATTGGGGAGACCATGCAGACACTACGACAGCGGATGAATGAGCATCGCTCAACAATCACCAGGCAAAACAGTTCCCTTCCTGTGGGCGAACACTTCAGCAGTCATGGGCATTCGGCCTCCGACCTGCGGGTAAATGTTCTTCAAGGGGGCTTTCGTGATACACGACAGCGCAGAGTCGCTGAGCAGAGACTGATAGCCAAGCTCCGCACACATGAGGACGGTCTTAACAGGGATCTTGGCTTCATGACACACTATCTGTACCCCCGTAACTTGCCTGGGTTAGCAAAAAACCTCACTTACTGTGCTGTCTGGAGAAAATACACAATTCTCTAACCAATGCTCAGGATTCCCTTCACACACATTGTTAGCCACTTTAACACTTCAATAGCAGGTTAGATGTAAGGATTCGCATTCTAATCAGCAATCTCTGACTGTCTGTGCTGATGTGTGCTATTGCAGACCAGAACACTGCATTTGCCTGAGGAAGACACAGAGTGTTGAAAGCTCGCAATTTTACTATCAAATAAATCGGTTGGATTAAAAATTGGTGTTGCTAAATTCTTACTGAGTTCTTAGATGGATTGGCCATGCTAAATTGTCACTTAGACCTGAATTCTGCCGTCTTGCCCGCCCCGGACACGGACAAGGCTCACAGAATGGAATTCTCCATTGGCCTGGGCTAGGATCTTCCAAGCCTTGTTCTATAAAGGTCATAAAATCTCACCCTTTATTCTCACCAATGCCAAAATCAAGTGCAAAAGTTGACGTCTGGGCTCACTACATAAAATTCCTTGCCGTTACCGATCTGTTGCTTGATGCTAACTTCCGAAGAGACAATCAGCGGCTAAAAGGATTGAATTAAACTCTCAGTTTTGTTTTTAAGCTTCTGGAATCTTCCGCACTGGTTCCCACCGAGGGTGCAGTGAGGAGAAAAGTTCAAAAAATTGGCCAGAGTGGGGAGTGCTTGGACCACGGGCCTAGTCAGAACAGGCCCTAATTCAGCCCCCAGGCCTTCACAGCAAGCGGGATTGAATCCTTCCTTCTTTCGGAATGGTCACCGGGGGAATGTCCAGAGAGAGCGGAAAAGGGGCAAATAATGTTCGGAAGGAGGTTTTGGGAAATGCCAGCTTACCAGAACAGGCCCCAGTCCTGACCCTGATGTTGTCCACCGCTGTGTCACATGATGCAGTCGATCCTCGAACAGCTTCCAAAATAACCTGCCACATGGAAAGGCCCAAGTTAAGCTCGACGCACTGATCTTTATTACCAACGCTGAAGTGGGAGAGGAAGGCTTAGGTGGGTGGGTGGAGGGGGAGAGGAGGTTATTCGCAAAGTCTAAACCTTGGGGAGCGGCACGGTCGCACAGAGGTTATGACTGCTACCTCATGGTACCGGGACCCGGGTTTGATTCCAGGCTCGAGCCACTGTCTGCGTGGAGACGGGATGTTCTCCCTACCCGTATTTGCCTGGGTTTCCTCCGGGTGGTCTGGTTTCCTCCACAAGATGTGTAGATTAGGTGGATTGGCCATGCTAAATTGTCCCTTAGTGTCCAATTGGACACTAAGGGACAATTTAGCACGACCAATCCACCCAATCTGCACATCTTTGGACACTAAGGGACAATTTAGCACGACCAATCCACCCAATCTGCACATCTTTGGACACTAAGGGACAATTTAGCATGGCCAATCCACCTAACCTGCACATCTCTGGACACTAAGGGACAATTTAGCATGCCAATCCACCTAACCTGCACATCTTTGGACACTAAGGGACAATTAGCACGACCAATCCACCCAATCTGCACATCTTTGGACACTAGGGACAATTTAGCATGGCCAATCCACCTAACCTGCACATCTTTGGACACTAAGGGACAATTTAGCATGGCCAATCCACCTAACCTGCACGTCTTTGGACACTAAGGGACAATTTAGCATGGCCAATCCACCTAACCTGCACGTCTTTGGACACTAAGGGACAAATTTAGCATGGCCCAATCCATCTAACCTGCATATCTTTGGACACTAAGGGGCAATTTAGCATGGCCAATCCACCTAACCTGCACATCTTTGGACTGTGGGAGGAAACCAGAGCATCCAGAGGAAACCCACGCAGACACGCGGGGAGGACGTGCAAACTCCAGACAGACAGTGAGCCGGAAATCAAACCCGGGTCCCTGGATCCGTGAAGCAGCACAGCGCTAACCCACTGTGCTTCTCCAGGGGCGATTTGAGATGGGCAATGAATGTTGGACCCAGCCAGCGAGGTCTCACGTCCCATCAGAGAATTTCTCGAAGCCCCAATTGTGTAGTGCCGGGACGCCAGGATGATGATACTGGTGGAGGGGGAGGGAATGATCCACGATGGTAAATCTTACCTTGATATGCGTTGGATCCACAAAGAAGTGATCCACCTCCCCATGCAGCCAGGAAGAGCTCTGAGGTCCGGTCCGGCTCCAAACCCGCTGTTCGATGGATGATCCCTGCAGGAAGACGCTCAGGACGTTGTCGGGATCCGCTCCGTACATGTAGTAGCGGAAGTCCACGCACACCAGCCCCGACACGGCCAAGGACGGACTGTCCAGCCTCACCAGCTGACCTTTGGCGAAATCGTCACCCTCTTGGTAAATGTAATGCCCGGCTGGAATACAGAAAGGGAGAGAGAGAGAGAGAGAGAAAAAACGGTGACTCCCGGTGGCAACTTTGTACATCGACCTTACAAAGGGTCTGTTGACCCTGGGAGCCAATGGCGCGATGAGCAGCTGTAAATAAGAACCTGTTCGGAAGTGTGGGGAGCTTGGATCGGTCTCGAGCGAAGCCCCCACGGTTTGGAGTAATGAAGTTTCTTTCTCAAACTCTTCTTTTGAGTTATAAGTCGGAGTACGTTTTTCTGTTCTGCATGAGAAAGGCTACTTCTGGAGAGGTCATAGCCTATCAGAAGGGCATCACAAGATCGAGGCGCAGAAATAGGTCACATGTCATCTCAGGTCTGCTCAGCCGTGCGATAAGATTGTGGATTATTATATATATCTTCTTATACCTACACAGGCAGAGAGAGAGAGGGATAGAGAAAGAGAGAGATGGGGGAGGGGGGGAGGGCGACAGGTTGCGAGGGGAATGGGGGGACAGACAGAGAGAGGACGTGGGGGAATAAGGAATATTGCTTACTTCCATTTGGATAGTCTCCCGGAGGTCCGGTGCCATCAGTTGGAGTGGGCCCAGCCCCAAGCTGCCAATTGCCGTTATCATCTCTTTCTTGTACCCAGTCACAGAATGGATTTGAGATGTTATTGAAATCACAGGACGTTAACACAACTGTAAAATATAATCACAGATTGTTAATGAGGCACAGAGCTCCCTCTACACTCCCCCCTGACAGTACAGAGCTCCCTCTACACTCCCCCCTGACAGTACAGAGCTCCCTCTACACTCCCCCCTGACAGTACAGAGCTCCCTCTACACTCCCCCCTGACAGTACAGAGCTCCCTCTACACTCCCCCTGACAGTACAGAGCTCCCCTACACTCCCCCCAGACAGTACAGAGCTCCCTCTACACTCCCCCCTGACAGTACAGAGCTCCCTCTACACTCCCCCCTGACAGTACAGAGCTCCCTCTACACTCCCCCTGACGTACAGAGCTCCTCTCACTCCCCCCTGACAGTACAGAGCTCCCTCTACACTCCCCCACAGTACAGAGCTCCCTCTACACTCCCCCGACAGTACAGAGCTCCCTCTACACTCCCCCCTCAGTACAGACTCCCTCTACACTCCCCCCTGACAGTACAGAGCTCCCTCTACACTCCCCCCGACAGTACAGAGCTCCCTCTACACTCCCCCCTGACAGTACAGAGCTCCCTCTACACTCCCCCTGACAGTACAGAGCTCCCTCTACACTCCCCCCTGACGTCAGAGCTCCTCTACACTCCCCCCTGACAGTACAGAGCTCCCTCTACACTCCCTCCTGACAGTACAGAGCTCCCTCTACACTCCCTCCTGCAGTACAGAGCTCCCTCTACACTCCCCCCTGACAGTACAGAGCTCCCTCTACACTCCCCCCTGACAGTACAGAGCTCCCTCTACACTCCCCCCCTGACAGTACAAGAGCTCCCTCTACACTCCCCCATACGTACAGAGCTCCCTCTACCTCCCTCCTGACAGTACAGAGCTCCCTCTACCCTCCCTCCTGCGTACAGAGCTCCTCTACACTCCCTCCTGACAGTACAGAGCTCCTCTACACTCCCCCCCCGACAGCACCAGCTCCCTCTACCATCCCCCCGACAGCCGAGTCCCTCTACAACTCCTCCCCCCCCTGACAGTACCGAGCTCCCTCTACACTCCCCCCTGACAGTACAGCTCTCTACACTCCCCCCCTGACCATACAGAGCTCTCTCTAGCCTCCCCCTCCGACAGTAGAGCTCCCTCTACACTCCCCCCCCTTTCATTACAGAGCTCCCTCTACACTCCCCCCCTGACAGTAAGAGCTCTCTCTACACTCCCCCCCGAAGTGAGCTCCCTCTACCACTCCCCCCCATTTCAGTACGATATTCCTCCCTCTACACTCCTCTACACTCCCCCCTTACAGTACAAGAGCTCCTCTACCCTCCCCCTGACAGTAAAGAGCTCCTCTACACTCCCCCCTACAGTAAGAGCTCCCTCTACCCTCCCCCCTGACATACAGAGCGCCCTTCTACACGCCCCCCTGCAGTACAGGCTCCCTCTACACTCCCCCCCAACAGTAACAGAGGCTCCCTCTATACACTCCCCCCCTGAACAGTACGAGCTCCCTCTCACTCCAACCCCGCCCCGACATTCAGACTCCCTCTACACTCCCCCTGACAGTTTACAGATCTCCCTCTACACGCCTCTGACGTGACAGAGCTCCCTCCTACGACTCCCCCCTGACAGTAACAGAGCTCCATCTAAACTCCCCCAGACAGTACAGGAGCTCCCTATACACTCCCTCCTGACAGTACAGAGTTCCCTCTAACTACACTCCCCCCCGACGCACAGAGCTCCCTCTACACTCCCCCCCTGACATTAAAGAGCTCCCCTTCTACAACTCCCCCCCCTGACAGTACAGAGCTCTCCTACAATACCCCCCGACAGTAGAGCTCCTCTACACTCCCCCCCCTTTCATACAGAGCTCCCTCGACACCCCCCTCCCCCCCGGCAGTACAGACTCCCTCTACACTCCCCCCTGACAGTACAGAGCTCCCTCTACACTCCCCCCTGACAGTACAGAGCTCCCTCTACACTCCCCCCTGACAGTACAGAGCTCCCTCTACATCTCCCCCCTTACAGTACAGAGCTCCCTCTACCTCCCGCCCTGAACAGTACAGAGCTCCCTCTACACTACCTCCCCCCACCGACAGTACGAGCTCCCTCTACCTCCGCCCTACTGTACAGAGCTCCTCTACACTCCCTCCCTGACAGTACAGAGCTCCCTCTACACTCCCCCCCTGACAGTACAGAGCTCCCTCTACACTCCCGCCCTGACAGTACAAGCTCTCCCTCTACAACTCCCCCCTACAGTACAGAGCTCCCTCTACACTCCCCCCCGACAGTACAGAGCTTCCCTCTACGCTCCCCCGACAGTACAGAGCTCCCTCTAACACTCCCCCCCGACAGTACGAGCTCCTCTACACTCCCCCCCGACAGCACAGAGCTCCCTCTACAACCCCCCTGACGTACAGAGCTCCCTCTCACTCCCCCCCGACAGTAAAGCTCCTCTCCACTCCCGCACTGACGTACAGAGCTCCTCTACACTCCCCCCCTGACAGTCAGAGCTCCCTCTCCTCCCCCCCTACAGTACAGAGCTCCCTCTACACTCCCCCCCGACAGTACAGAGCTCCCTCTACACTCCTCCCTGACAGTACAGAGCTCCCTCTACACTCCCCCCCCCTGACAGTACAGAGCCCCTCTCACTCCCCCCCCTGACAGTACAGAGCTCCCTCTACACTCCCCCCCTGACAGTACAGAGCTCCCTCTACACTCCCCCCTGACAGTACAGAGCTCCCTCTACACTCCCCCCTGACAGTACAGAGCTCCCTCTACACTCCCCCCTGACAGTACAGAGCTCCCTCTACACTCCCCCCTGACAGTACAGAGCTCCCTCTACACTCCCCCCTGACAGTACAGAGCTCCCTCTACACTCCCCCCAGACAGTACAGAGCTCCCTCTACACTCCCTCCTGACAGTACAGAGCTCCCTCTACACTCCCTCCTGACAGTACAGAGCTCCCTCTACACTCCCCCCCCTGACAGTATACAGAGCTCCCTCTACACTCCCCCCTGACAGTACAGAGCTCCCTCTACACACTCCCGCCCTGACAGTACAGAGCTCCCTCTACACTCCCTTCTGACAGTACAGAGCTCCCTCTACACTCCCCCCCGCCAGTACATCCCATCCACTCCGAATTCCTGTTCCTATTTTCCATCAGGCTTCTCCCTCCCAGGGATCTTCTTTGCTGATCCACTTCCCAAGAGAAACTTCCAACCTCTGTGACACTCACCTCCATCCGTTTGCCCCGCCACTCCGGATTCACCGCCCCACGTAGCGTTTAACCAGTGGTCTGACCGTCTGTGGAGAGAGACGCAGAGAATTACCCTCTGGAGTCACCCCCCCCCCCCCCTCCGATCCCCATGAATGCATGGGAACGTTGCGGGAGACCGTGCGTCCCAACGTGGACAACTTGGCCAAGTTCGCTTGGGAAAAGCGCACGGATTTTCGGAACACTGATGGAGCACCCCAACCCAGGGACTCATGGAAAGGGGGAGGGAGACGGTCAACCTTGTTGCCCTCACTCTGTCCCCCTCAACCTCTCCACCATGGTTAAGAGGTTAGTTGATAAGTATATGGAAGAGAAGGGAATGGTTTAGTTTGGAGGGGCATTGCTTTTTATATTGGTCGGCGCAACATCGAAGGCCGAAGGGCCTGTTCTGTGCTGTAATGTTCTATGTTCTATGATCTCACTCCACCCCTGCTCTGCCACCTGTGCCAATGAGGACAACCTACCTGGGAGGGGGGCAATCCCTCTGACAACAGAAGTATCAGCTTCAATGACCAGAAGGGATAGGAGCAGAATCAGACCATTCGGCCCATCCTCCATGGCAGATGCCGTTCTCAATCCCATCTCTCATCTTCTCCCCCATAAAGTTTGACCCCCTTTGCCAAGAATCTGTCTTCAAGGGGGACGCAACGACCCAGAGTCCCAGGCCGAAGAACTTCCTCCTCATCCTGAAGGCTCCTGGAGAAGGTCGTAGCAAGAGGAGGCCATTCGTCCCCTCGAGCTCGCTCCGCATTCGTCCAACTCAACAGCCTAATCCTGCTTTCTCCCCGTTCGCCCCAAGTGCTATATCTCTTGAACACATTCGATGTTTTGGCGTCAACTCCTTCCCGTGGGAATGAATTCCACCAGCTGAAGAAATATCTCCTCAGCTCCGTTCTAAATGGTCTACCCCCCAATCCTCAGAGCTGGACTCCTTCCCCCACCATCGGGAATATCCTCCCTGTATCTACCCTTTCCGGTCCTGTTCGAATTTTATAACTCTCGATGAGATTCCCCACCTCCGAACTCCAGCGAAAACAATCCCAAAAGAGTCAATCTCTCCTCGTTGATCAGTCCCGCCATCTCCGAGGCTGTGCCCACGGATCTTAATCTCTCCGACTACCGCAAGCATCTTCCCCGCATCCACTCTCTCCAGTATTCTGCAAGTTTCAACCAAATTCCCGCACCTCCCTCTCAACTCCTTCTAAACTCCATCAAATTCCGATGCAGAGTCCTCAACCAAGGACAAGCCTTTCATTCCCGGGATCTTCCGAACCTCCCCGGGACCCTCGCCAAGGCCGGCCCATCTTTCCTTCGACACGGGGCCCAAAATTACTCACTCTCTTTCAAATGAGGTCTGACCAGAGCTCAGTGGGAATGTTGAGGGGTTTTCTAAGTCTCTGATGAGGCGACAGCTGGAATATCACACGCTCCTGAGATTCTGTGGCAGAGGGACTGGAAAATTCCAGGCTGCGTTTTCCAGACCCGGCAACGTAGCTGGTTACTAAATAACAACTAGACCGCTCTCGATTTTAGGTTTGTTGAGAGAATGCAATGTTACACACACCTCTCTCCTGCCTCATCACCCTCAACAGCGATGTCCCATAATGCTGTGATCCCAGCCCCCAATCATACTCCTCCTACATCTTGGACCGTGCGGCCAAATCCCCCTCCAACTTGATTTAAATTGAGGGGTGGTAGTTATAGGACGGACGTTAGAGGTGGGTTCTTTACTCAGAAGGCAGTAAGGGCGTGGAATGCCCTGCCTTCAGCAGTTGTGGACTCGCCAACTTTAAGGGCGTTCAAATGGTCAGTGGGTTGGCACGTGGATAACATTGGAATAGTTCAGGTTAGAGGGTCATTAGATTGGTTCCACTGGCCGGTGCAACATCGAGGGCCGAAGGGCCTGTTCTGCACTGTAAGGTTCTTTGACAAGACAGAGAACTGGAACGAGAGAGAGAAGCTGGTGAACTGGCGCGGTGACAATAATCTCTCTCTCAACGCCAACAAAATGAAGGAGATTGTCATCGACTTCAGGAATCGTAAAGGAGAACATCCTCCTGTCTCCATCAACGGGGACGAAGTAGAAAGGGTCGAGGGCTTCAAGTTTTTGGGTGTCCAGGTCACCAACAACCTGTCCTGGTCCCTCCCACCATGCTGACACTATAGTTAACAAAACCCCACCAACGCCTCTACTTTCTCAGAAGACTAAGGAAATTTGACATGTCCGCTACAACTCTCACCATCTTTTACAGATGCACCGTAGAAAGCATTCTTTCTGGTTGTATCACAGCTTGGTATGGGGTTCCTGCTCTGCCCAAGACCACAAGGAACTACAAAAGCATCATAAACATAGCCCCAATCGCGTCACACAAACCAGCCTCCCATCCATTGACTCTGTCTACACTTCCCGCTGCCTCGGGGAAAAGCAGCCGGCATAATCAAGGACCCCCCCCCCCCCCATTTTCTCTTCCACCTTCTTCCGTCGGGAAAAAGGTATAGACGTCTGAGCTCACGTACCGACCGACTCGAGAACAGCTTCTTCCCTGCTGCCGTCAGACTTTTGAATGGACCGACCCTCGCGTCAAGTTGACCTTTCTCTGCGCCCGAGCTGTGACTGTAACACCGCATTCTGCGCTCTCTCCTTTCCTTCTCCCCTATGTACTCTATGAATAGTATGCTTTGTGTAGTGCAGAGGAAGCAATACTTTTCACTGTATCCCAGTACGTGACAGTAATAAATCAAATCCTTCTCCCCTACGTACTCTATGAACGGTATGCTTTGTCTGTATCGCGCGCAAGAAACAATACTTTTCGCCGTATCCCAATACACCTGACAATATTAGATCAAATCAAACATGTTGAGGGGGGGCTCTTATAGAGACATACAAGTTAATGAGGGGGCTAGACAGGGTAGAAGCAGAGAGATTCTTTCTACTTAGAAAGAACTCGGGGGCCTCAAAATAAGGGGGAGTAAATTTCAAACAGAGTTGAGAAGGAATTTCCTCTCCCAGAGGGGTGCGAATCTCTGGAATTCTCTGCCCATTGAAGGGGTGGAGGCTGCCGCGTTAAATACGTTTAAGTCTCGGGGTAGGTAGATTTCTGATCGATAAAGGAATTAAGGGTTATGGGGAGCAGGCGGGTAAGTGGAACTGATCCCCTTCAGATCAGCCATGATCTTATTGAATGGCGGGGCAGGCTCGAGGGGCTGGATGGCCCTACCCCTGGCTCCTACGTTTCCAGGGTGTTCGATTTTCCCGACAGCCACTCACAGCCGGCTGTTCAGCCGCAGAGTGCATCGCAGTACAGCCCAACCGTGGCTCCAAGCAGACCTGGAGGACAAACCTGCCACCCGACCATCCTCCCTCCCCACCGCCGTCCCCCGCCAGTCGTGTGGACTGCACTCTCAGCCGAGCTGGGGTCACAGAGGGGAGGGTTCAGCCCTCTTCCCGGTCGCCCGTGATTTGGATCCAGATCCTCCCGTGCCAAGGTGGCGGCGAACGGGCGCGCACTTACCGTGACGCAGAGGCGAGGTGAAGGAGCGTCAGTGCAAAGAACTCAAAAAGCCTCATCCTTCACCGCAAGAGGTCAGAGACTCAATGAGAGGATGGTGACACGTGTGTTGGCGCTTATAAGCTTGAGGTGTGGTGCGTGTGGGGGGTTGTTCAAAGGTAACCAATGACGTCAAATGACGCAAGAACGATGTCATCGCGACGCCTCCTTCGATAAAGTGATTAACGCTCCAAAAATTGAAACCCAGGGGTAAGCAAACGGAACGAAGTGGCCTTATGATGACATGGGTTGTAAAACATGAAGGTTAGCAAGACAAGAGAAATTGGGCACCTCCCAATAACAGCCGAGATTACGACGCTTCTCAATAACCAGCCTGACAACCTGCTCCCAAAGTGTTTTGCTGTGATTTGATTTATTATTGTCACGTGCAAAGAATCATTTCCTGCACACTTTACGGACAAAGCATACCATTCGTAGAGTACATAGGGGAGAAGGATAAACCACAAACACAAAAAACCCACACAACAAACACCCAAACAAAAATGATTATTGCCACATGTACTGGGACACAGTGAAAAGTATTGTTCCTTGTGCACTATGCAGACAAAGCATGCCGTTCGTAGAGTACGTAGGGGAGAAGGATTTGATTTATTATTGTCACGTGTATCGGGATACAGTGACAAGTGTTGTTTCTTGTGTGCTATGTGAACGGTATGATTTGTCTGTCTAGTGCACAAGAAACAATACTTCTCACAGTATCCCAATCCATGTGACAATAATAAATCAAATCAAATCCTTCTCCCCTATGTACTCTACGAATGGTATGCTTCGTCTGTAGAATACATAGGAGAGAAGGATTTGATTTAATTTAATTTATTACTGTCACATGTATTGGGACACAGTGAAAAGTATTGTTTCTTGGGCGCTATACAGACAAAGCATACTGTTCATAGAGTACACAGAGGAGAAGGAAAGGAGAGGGTGCAGAATGTAGTGTTACAGTCACAGCTCGGGTGTAGAGGAAGTTCAACTTAATGCGAGGGTCGGTCCATTCAAAAGTCTGACAGCAGCAGGGAAGAAGCTGTTCTTGAGTCAGTCGGTACGTGACCTCAGACTTTTGTATCTTTTTCCTGATGGAAGAGAGAATGTCCGGGGTGTTGGGGGGGTCCTTGATTACGCTGGCTGCTTTTCCCCGAGGCAGCAGGAAGTGTAGACAGAGTCAATGGATGGGAGGCTGGTTTGTGTGATGGATTGGGCTACATTCACAACCTCACTATCGGGTGCTCTTAGCAGTGGTAAATGATGAGTTCCAAAAGTCCCTCATTATCGGCGAATCGGGGTGCAGGGGGTCTGCGTCGGCGAGTCGGGGGAGGGGGTCTGCGTCGGCGAGTCGGGGAGGGGGTCTGCGTCGGCGAGTCGGGGAATCGGGGGAGGGGGTCTGCGTCGGCGAGTCGGGGGAGGGGGTCTGCGTCGGCGAGTCGGGGGAGGGGGTCTGCGTCGGCGAGTCGGGGGAGGGGGTCTGCGTCGGCGAGTCGGGGGAGGGGGTCTGCGTCGGCAAGTTGGATGGGAGCGCTGTTTTGGTTTGGGTGGGTGCATTGGGCGTCTCTCGCTTGGTGAGTTGGCGGGATCTCTCAATTGGTGAAGCGTGCCTTTGCCAGTTGAGTTGTTTTTGGCAATCTTTCGCCCAGAGATGCCCGTGATCCAAACTCTGCTCAGAGTCCACCCTCCACACACTTTGTTTGCAGACCCGTTGCCCGGATAACAAACAAACTCAAATCACAGGACTTCATTCCAACGAACAGGAGTTGATTACTTACTGACCATAAACTAATCATCCCCCCTAATAACTGTCAGCACACAAAAACTCAGTAGACCCATTGTAAACTCATAAAACTCTGTTCCACCCTGCACTGTGACCCTGAAAGTTGACATCAGTATGGGTGAGGATGGGAACATTCGGATAGATCTGAGGGAGAATTTAAGTTGAAGCCTATTTATTATTACATTAACACCGCAATGAAGTTACTGTGAAAACTCCCCCCCCCCCCCCCCCTCACAACTCCTGCACCTGTTTGGGTAACACCGAGGGAGAATTTAGCACGGCCAATATTTTGGAATGTGTAGGTGGGAAACCGGGGCACCCGGTGGAAACCCCACGCAGACACGGGGAGAATGTGCCACACTCCACACAGGGCAGCGAGCCGAGCTGGGAATCGAACCCGGGTCCCTGGTGCCGTGGGGCAGCAGCGCTGACCCCTGAGATGTCAAAAATTACCACTGCCTGAATGAGGAGGGAGTGAAAGGTCAGGGTTCAAAGAGCCACCCAGGCCGCGATCGAGCTGGGGAGGAGGAAGGTTCAATTACTATTCACTGTATCCCAGTACGTATAACAATAACAAATCAAATCCTTCTCCCCTATGTACTCTATGAGTGGTATGCTTTGTCTGTATAGCGCGCAAGATACAATACTTTTCACTGTACCCCAATACATGTGACAATAATAAATCAAATCAAATCCTTCTCCCCTATGAAGAGTATGCTGTCTGTATAGCGCACAAGAAACAATACTTTTCTGTGTGTCCCAATACTTATGACGATAATAAATTAAATCCTTCTCCCTTGTGTACTCTATGAACAGTATGCCGTCTGTCTCGGCGCAAGAAACAATACTTTTCACTGTATCCCAATACATATGACAATAATAAATCAAATCCTTGTCCCCTATGTAGAACATAGAACAATACAGCACAAACAGGCCCTTCGGCCCACGAGTTGCGCCGATCACATCTACCAATCCACAGACCTATCTATAACCCCCTATCCTATTCTTTTCCATATACTCATCCAGAAGTCTCTTAAAAGACCCCAGTGAGTTTGCCTCAACAACCTCCGACGGCAGTCGGTTCCATTCACTCACCACCCTCTGAGTGAAAAACCTACCCTGACATCTCCTTTGTATTTGCTTCCCTGCACCTTAAATCTGTGTCCTCTCGTAGTGACCATTTCAGCTCGGGGAAATAGTCTCTGAGAATCCACCCTATCTATTCCTCTCAACATTTTATAAACCTCTATCAGGTCGCCTCTCAACCTACGTCTCTCCAGTGAGAAGAGTCCCAGCTCCCTCAACCTATCTTCATAAGGCCTGCCTCCCAATCCAGGCAGCATCCTTGTAAATCTCCTCTGAACCCTCTCAAAAGCCTCTACATCCTTCCTATAGTGAGGCGACCAGAACTGCACATGATACTCCAAGTAAATCAAATCCTTCTCCCCATGTACTCTATGAACAGGGTGCTTTGTCTGTGTAGTGCGCAACAAACAATACTTTTCACTGTATCCCAATACATGTGACAATAATAAATCAAATTAAATACTTTCATGGGTGACATGGTAGCACAGTGGTTAGCACTGCTGCTGTACAGCGCCAGGGACTCACGTTCAATTCTTGGCTTGGGTCACCATCTGTGCGGACCCTGCACATTCTCCCCGTGTCTGCATGGGTTTCCCCCTGGTGCTCCGGTTTCCTCCCACAGTCCGAAAGACGTGCTGGTTAGGGTGCATTGGTCATGCTAATTTCACCCTCGGTGTTACCCGCACAGATGCTGAAGTGTGGCGACTCAGGGGATGCTCACACTAACTTCATGTAAGTTGACTTGTGATACTAATAAACAAAGTACCAAAGCTGGTGTGTGTATTGACTACTAGGGTCCAAAGATGTGTAGGTTAGGTGGATTGGCTATGCTAAACTGCCCCTTAGCGTCCAAAGATGTGCAGGTTAGGTGGATTGGCCATGCTAAATTGTCCCTTCATGTCCAAAGATGTGCAGGTTAGGTGGATTGGCCATGCTAAATTGTCCCTTCATGTCCAAAGATGTGCAGGTTAGGTGGATTGGCCATGCTAAATTGTCCCTTCATGTCCAAAGATGTGCAGGTTAGGTGGATGGGCCATGCTAAACTGCCCCTTAGTGTCCAAAGATGTGCAGGTTAGATGGATGGGCCATGCTAAATTGCCCCTTAGTGTCCAAAGATGTATAGGTTAGGTGGATGGGCCATGCTAAATTGCCCCTTGGTGTCCAAAGATGTATAGGTTAGATGGATTGGCCATACTAAATTACCCCTTAGTGTACAAAGATGTATAGGTTAGATGGATTGGCCATGCTAAATTACCCCTTAGTGTCCAAAGATGTGCAGGTTAGATAGATTGGCCGTGCTAAATTGTCCCTTAGTGTCCAAAGATGTGCAGGTTAGATAGATTGGCCGTGCTAAATTGTCCCTTAGTGTCCAAAGATGTGCAGGTTAGGTGGATTGGCCGTGCTAAATTGTCCCTTAATGTCCAAAGATGTGCAGGTTAGGTGGATTGGGCCATGCTATTGTCCCTTACATGTCCAAAGATGTGCAGGTTAGTGGATGGGCCATGCTAAACTGCCCATTAGTGTCCAAAGATGTGCAGGTTAGATGGATTGCCATGCTAAATTGCCCTTAGTGTCCAAAGATTATAGGTTAGATGATTGGCCATACTAATTACCCTTAGTGTCCAAAGATGTATAGGTAGATGGATTGGCCATACTAAATTGCCCCCTTAGTGTCCAAAGATGTGCAGGTTAGAATGGATTGGCCATGCTAAATTGCCTAGTGTCCAAAGATGTATAGGTTAGGTGGATTGGCCATGCTAAATTGCCCCTTGGTGTCCAAAGATGTATAGGTTAGATGGATTGGCCATACTAAATTACCCTTGTGTCCAAAGATGTATAGGTTAGATGGATTGCCATACTAAATTCCCTTAGTGTCCAAAGTGTAAGGTTAGATGGATTGGCCATACTAAATTACCCCTTAGTGTCCAAAGATGTGCAGGTTAGATAGATTGGCCGTGCTAAATTGTCCCTAGTGTCCAAAGATGTGCAGGTTAGATAGATTGGCCGTGCTAAATTGTCCCCTTAGTGTCCAAAGATGTGCAGGTTAGGTGGATTGGCCGTGCTAAATTGTCCCTAGTGTCCAAAGATGTGCAGGTTAGATGGATTGGCCGTGCTAAATTGTCCCTTAGTGTCCAAAGATGTGCAGGTTAGGTGGATTGGCCGTGCTAATTGTCCCTTAGTGTCCCAAAGATGTGCAGGTTAGATGGATTGGCCATGCTAAATTGCCCCTTCGTGTCCAAAGATGTGCAGGTTGGTGGATTGGCCATGCTAAATTGCCCCTTAGTGTCCAAAGATGTGCAGGTTAGGTGGATTGGCCATGCTAAATTGCCCCTTAGTGTCCAAAGATGTGCAGGTTAGGTGGATTGGCCGTGATAAATTGTCTCATAGTGTGAGATTGGAGCTGGACGGGTTTGTAGTTGACGCAGGTTTGATGGGCCGAGTGGCCTCCTCCTGCCCTACAGAGGAATGCTGTGATTGTATTTGTTTGAGGACAGAGTCACACTTTGGTGTTGTTATGTGATTATCTTTGGCAAATTATGACCACGTAATTAAGATAAGCTGCTGTATTCCGAGGAGATTTAGATGAATGTGCTCACCCGAGGAAGAATTCAAACACGCCTCTGTCCCCACCCAATGATTCACCCACTAACGTACGGCACAATCGCACCCAGCTCCTGTCGGAACTGCACCTCGTTTCAAGACCAATCGTTCTGGCAAAAGAACGAGATCGTACACAGTGCCCCACAGTTGGAATGGCCCAGTCTAATCAGTCTCTCCTCAGAGGCTAACCCCCTCATCTCCGGTATCAGCCTTGGTGAATCTTCTCTGCACTCCCTCCAAGGCCAATATATCCTTTTGCAAATAAGGGGACCAAAACTGCACACGGTACTCCAGTCGCAGCCTCACTAGTGCCCTGTACGTTTGCAGCAAGACCTCCCTGCTTTTATATTCTATGGATGGGACCATGGGGCAACGATATGCGTAGACTGAGAGGAGGTTTAATAGAGGTGTACAAGATTATGAGGGGTATAGATAGAGTAAACAGGGTTAAGCTTTTTCCTAGGATGGACTCGAATAGCACGAGGGGTCACGGGCTTAGGGTGAGAGGGAGTAAGGTATAATTTGGATGCTGGAGGGAGTTTTTTCACACAGAGGGTGGTGGGGGTATGGAATGTGCTGCCAAGTAAAGTGGTGGAGGCAGGCACTCTGGACTTATTTAAGAGATGGGCACATGAACAGAATGGGAATGGAGGTGGGTATAGAAAACCGATTTAAAATAGGGATCATGAGCCTTGAGAGTCCCCCTGGGAAGTGTGTAAATTGTCGATGATATTGATGTATTTGTTTTATCCTACGGGTGCTTTGTTGTCGAACAAGGGGTCGTGAGAGGGCTGCTCTTGGAATTTTTCCGAGAGTATCCTAGTGCTTCACGTCGTTAGTGTACGCTTGACCTGGACCATTTGATGGGCAACACGACAGCTCAGTGACTATTGCTGTGCTGTGCAGATACATGGATTTGGGCCTGTGTCTGTGGGAGTTTGCGCATTCTCCCCGCACTTGCGTGGGTTTTCTCCGGGCGCTCCGGTTTCCTCCCACATCCCAAAGATGTGCTCTTAGGCTAATTGGCAGAACAAATTCTCCCTGAATTGTCTCAAATTTGCATAGATCTATAAACATACACAGGGATCGCGGGTAGAGATGGGAACATCGGGGTGGCGGTGCGGGCTCATTGGGCCGAAGGGCCTGTTTCCCGTGCTGTTTTGTTCTTTGTTCAGAATAGAGACATTGACATCTCATGACATAGTCTCACGGATGGCAAATCGCAAAGACTTGGTGTGAAATACTGCCAGTTAAGAGCAGTTTTGGGGTTAAACTGCAGACGATTAGGGTACACAGAGTCGGGGGTAAAGTGTTAGCGTGGATTGAGGATTGACTATCTAACAGGAAGCAAAGAGTTGGAATAAATAGGCGCTTTTCCTGTGGGCAGTTGGTGACTAGTGGAGTGTCCCAGGGATCAGCGCCGGGGCCTCAACTGTTTACCATTTACACAGACGACCCGGAGGAGGGGACCGAGTGTAGGGTAACAAAGTTGGCACGAAGATGAGTGGGAAAGCAAATTGCGTGGAGGACACAGAAAGTCTGCAGAGGGATCTGGATAGGCTGAGTGAATGGGCGAGGCAGATGGAGTGTCACGTTAGCAAGTGTGAGGTTATCCGCTTTGGAAGGAACAATAGTAAAATGGACTATTATTTAAACAGTGAAAAATTACAACATGCTACAGTGCAGAGGGACCTGGGCGTCCTTGTGCACGATCTGCAAAAACCCAGTCTGCAGGTGATCAAGAAGGCGAATGGGATGTTGGCCTTTCTAGCGACGGGGATAGAATATAAAAGCAGGGAGGTCTTGCTGCAACTGTACAGGGCACTGGTGAGGCCGCAACTGGAGTACTGTGGGCAGTTTTGGTCCCCTTATTTGCAAAAGGATATATTGCCCTTGGAGGGAGTGCAGAGAACGTTCACCAGGCTGATACCGGGGATGAGGGGGTTAGCCTCTGAGGAGAGATTGAATGGACAGGGCCTGTACTCGTTGGAGTTCAGAAGGCTGAGAGGGGATCTTATAGAGACAGATAAGATAATGAAGGGGATGGATAGGGTAGAGGTAGAGAGATTTTTTCCAATTAGAAAAGATGCAAAAAGTAGAGGGCACAGCCTCAAATTAAGGGGGTGGGGGGATAAGTTTAGAACAGAGTTGAGGAGGAACTTCTTCTCTCAGAGGGGAGTGAATCTCTGGGATTCTCTGCCCGTTGAAGAAGTGGTGGAGGCTACCTCGCTGAATGCGTCTAAGTCACAGGTAGATGCTTTCTGATCGATAAGGGAATGAAGGGTCACGGGGAGAAAGCGGGAAAGTGGAACTGGTCCACTTCGGATCAGCCGTGATCTTATTGAATGGCGGGGCAGGCTCGAGGGGCTGGATGGCCATACTCCTGCTCCTATTTCTTATGTTCTTAGAGCAGGGAGAGCTATTTTCTCCCCACCAGCGGGAGAGCGGGGCCCCCGGGGTGGGGGGCCCCCGGGGTGGGGGGGACCCCACCAGCAGGAGAGCGGGGCCCCCGGGGGGGGGGGGAACGACCCCACCAGCGGGAGAACAGATCCCGGTTCTAGAGAGTTATGGTTAGGATTGGGGCCAGGATTAGCGTAGGGATTAGGGCTAGGGCTGGGTTTGGGGCAGGGCTTGGGGTTGGGGTCAGGCTCAGGATTGGGATTACGGTTGTGGGAAGAAATCAGAGCAGTCGGAGAAAATTGGGTTGACGTTCTATCGTGTGAGAAGAATGAGAAGCTGATTAGGGTTGGGGTTAGGGTTTAGGGGGTTGGATGTTGGGGGTTGGGTTACGCTTTTGGGTTCTGATACCTATCCGACTTCTCCCCTTTTCCTTGCCCTCTGCCAATTCCCTTTTGACCCTCATCCCACCCTTGTTACCCCCTGAGATTCCTCATCCTCATCTTGTGCCTTGCTATTTCTTGCCCCCCTGAGCTTTTCCTTTATCCTAAAAAAAAACTATTACCCTGGTTAGTTTTTTTTTTAATCCGGTCTGCGGTGGTGAATGGGGGCGCGGGGGAACCTTCACGTGGGGAAGGAAGGGGTGGGTAAGTTGAGAGTTAGAAATTCGGGATGAGCAAGAATGCAAAATTCTGCCCTCGGTGTCTCAAATATCCCCCAGAGCAGGCAGCAGCATCGCACTTCCGGCTCTTTACTCATCTTCTGCCCCTTTGGCTCCGAGCTACTTGTCCTGAGGGAGCGGAATTTGTTCTGGAAATGGTTAACTTTAATGATGGGTGCGGCCCTCTGACCAACTCGCTTTGCTCGGCTCAAAGTGAAACTCCAAGGTTCAGCCAACTATGCAGGGGATATCTAGAAATTCCGCCGAACGTGCCAATCTCAGGGCGGACAGGATACGGGAGAAGTGCCCGAAACGTTCCCCTCCTCTTGCACTGCCTCCCCTCCCCATGTCCGCTCTCCCCCGCAGAAGGAGCACAGAACTGCATTTGGAATTTCAGAGAATCCCTACAGTACAAAAGAAGGGCATTCAGCCCATCAGATCTGGACTGACCACTGTCCCACCCAGGAACTAATCCCTTTAATCTCTCATATTTGCCCTAACTTCCATAACTTGCACATCTTTGGACACTAAGGGGCAATTTAGCATGGCCAATCCACCTAACCTGCACATCTTTGAACACTAAGGGGCAATTTAGCATGGCCAATCCACCTAACCAGCACGTCTTCGGACACTACGAGACAATTTAACATGGCCAATCCACCTAACCAGCACGTCTTCGGACACTACGAGACAATTTAGCATGGCCAATCCACCTAACCAGCACGTCTTCGGACACTACGAGACAATTTAGCATGGCCAATCCACCTAACCTGCACATCTTTGAACACTAAGGGGCAATTTAGCATGGCCAATCCACCTAACCAGCACGTCTTCGGACACTACGAGACAATTTAGCATGGTCAATCCACCGAACCTACACACCTTTAAACTGTGGGAGGAAACCCATGCAGACACAGGGAGAATGTGTGGGCTCTACATAGATGTGCTGGTTAGATGGATTGGCCGCTAAATTTGACCCTGAAAGCTTTAAAGCTTTTTTCAAAATAGTCACAAGAAATGGCTTACATTAACACTGCAATGAAGTTACTGTGAAATTCCCCTCGTCGCCACACTCCGGCGCCTGTTCAGGTCAATGCACCCTAATCAGCACGTCTTTCAGACTGTGGGAGGAAACCCACGCAGACACGGGAGAATGTGCAGACTCCACATAGCCGGAGCCGGGAATCGAACCCGGGTCCCTGGCGCTGTGAGGCAGCAGTGCTAACCCACTGTGCCACCCTAAACAGGTGCCAGAATGTGACAACTAGGGGACTTTCAGATTGCAGAGTTAATGTCAGCTTACTTGTGGCTCTAATAAATAAACTTGAACTTTATTAATTCATGCAAGGCAGTTAGATTTTTCATAGTTGGGGAATAGTTCATAGTTTTTCATAGTTGGGGAATCTGGCGATAGGAGGCTGGGTGATTCAGGCAGTGAAATTGGATGTTACCTTCCACTTATTCTAGGCATCACCAGGGTTGAAGTGCCTTATAGAAGACTCCCTACAGTTCAGAAGACCACTCAGCCCATCGAGTCTGCACCGACCACAATCCCACCCAAGCCCCTATTCCTGTAACCCCCACATACTTACCTGGCTATTCCCCTAACACTAGGGTCAACTTAGCACGGCCAATCAACCCAGACCCCACGCCTTTGGAGTGTGGAAGGGAACCGGAGCAGCCGGAGGAAACCCACGCGCACATGGCCCGGGGGGGGGGGGGGGAAGAACATACAATACCCACACAGACAGTGACCAGACACTGGGATTGAACCCAAGTCCCTGGGAGGGAGCAGCGCCAAGCACCGTGCCACCCAAATGATTGACGCTTCTTTGGTTAGACGACTTAAGGTTGTGATGTGCATCTTGTTTCGGGCAATCGAACATAAGAATTACGGGCAAGAGTTGGCCATCTGGCCCCTTGAGCTTGCTCTGCCATTCAGTAAAATCATGGCTGATTTTTTATGGACTCAGCTCCACTTACCTGCCCGCTCCGCTTCATTCCTTTACTGTTCGAAAATCTACCTATCTTTGCCTTAAAAATATTCAACGAGGTAGTCTCCACTGCTCAAGGAATGGCACCCTTTAATTTGTGTCCCCTTGCCCCAGTTTGTTTGTTTACCTGTTCGTTCCGACTTGCGTAGGAGCTGGGAAAGTGGAGTCGAGGTTGCAGTGGGATTGGCGGTGATCTTGAGAGGGTGGGTCACTCTCGGGGAGCCTCTGCTCGCTCTGAAATCCAACCTTCCGAGGTCACTTCGTCGGCCCTAGGTCAGATGAGGTGGTAGGAAATTTGCCCCCTCTTCCCTCAGGGAATCTCGGCACGGTGGTTTAACACTGCTGCCTCGCAGCGCGAGAAATCTGCGTTCCATTCCCGGCTCGGGTCACTGTCTCCCCCGTGACTTGTGTGGGTTTCCTCCCACAATCCGAAAGACGTGCTATTTAGGGGGCGTTGACCCGAACAGGTGCCGGAGTGTGGTGACGAGAGGATTTTCACAGCAACTTCATTGCAGTGTTAATGTAAACCTTACTTGGGACTAGTAAATAAACTTTACTTTTAAAAGTTTACTTATTGGTGTCACAAATCGGCTTACTGCAATGAAGTTATTGTGAAATTCTCCAAGTTCGGCTAACACCGAGGGAGAATTTAGCACAGCCAATCCACTTCACAAGTGGCAATTTAACATGGAATACACCCAACCTGCACATCTTTGGAGGCTAAGAGAAAATTTAGCATGGCCAATCCACCCTAACCTACACATCTTTGGACACTAAGGAGCAATTTAGCATGGCCAATCCACCTAACCTGCATATCTTTGGACACTAAGGATTTGCATGGTCCACCTAACCTGCACATCTTTGGACACTAAGGGGCAATTTAGCATGGCCAATCCACCTAACCTGCATATCTTTGGACACTAAGGGACAATTTAGCATGGCCAATCCACCTAACCTGCAATCTTTGGACACTAAGGGACAATTTAGCATGGCCAATCCACCTAACCTGCACATCTTTGGACACTAAGGGGCAATTTAGCACGGCCAATCCACCTAACCTGCATATCTTTGGACACTAAGGGGCAATTTAGCATGGCCAATCCACCCTAACCTACACATCTTTCATACAGTGGAAGGAAACCCATGCAAACGTGGGGGTTGAGGGGGAGGGGGGGGAGTGGGGAGAACGTGCAGACTCTGCACAGTGGCTGAAGCTGGGAGTTGAACCTGGGTCCCTGACATGAGAGGGAGCAGTGTCCCCTCTGTGCCACCCCTGCTGACAGCGCAACTTGAACAGAAGGTCCAGGAGGTGCCAGACACAAGCACGGCATGCCAGCTCAGCTGCAAGGGGGCAGAGGAGCTTGGTGCGCAAGTGCCGATTTGTCCCAACATGCTTACCCTTTCTCTCAGGCATTGCACGTCTCCAAGACCTCAAGCGGGAAGGATGTGAATTTCAGTAACGTTTATCTGAGATGTCGCTCGCTGAGGTGAGATTAAATAGTTATGCTCGAAAGGGAGTTGGAGAGAGGTGGGAAGGGACTAATAGCTCAGAGGGTATTGGGGTGTTCACTGCATAGAGAGAGCTGGGTGCAGGCATCGTGGCACAGTGGGTAAGCACTGCTGCCTCTCAGCGCCAGAGACCTGGGTTCGATTCCCGGCTTGGGTCAGTCTGTGCAGACAATACACATTCTCCCCTTAACTGCATGCGTTTCCTTTGAAAGACAAGCTGGTTAGACGAATTGGCCGTGCTAAATTCTCCCTCAGTGTTCCCCAAATAGATGCCTGAGTGTGGCGACTTAGGGACTTTCCCACTAACTTCACTGCAGTGTTAACGTAAGCCCCCTCGTGCGGCACCAATAAATTAACAACCACGTCCCCCCACATGTTTGCAAGGAAGCCGGATAGGTACACAAAGGAGTTCGATACATTGACAAGGTGCGTTTGAGGCGGGCGGGAGGCTTGCGTGGAGCTTCAACCAGCAGGAACGAGATGGGCCCAACGGCCCCTTACTCTGTGGCAGAATTGGAGAGAGAAATCCACACAGAGTCCTTGTTGGGCAGCTCTGGATGGGGTCGGGAATTGACAAGGCCAATTCCACCTCTCTCTCCACCACACTTACACACAGCCCAATTACTCAGACGTGAAGTAATGCTACGTCCTTCTGGGTGGTGTGGTGACCAGGGATGTACACAATATTCTAAATGAGGCCTTTAGGTTCTGTACAACTGCAGCACGACATGCCAATTTTTGTACTCAGTGCCCCGACAGATAAAAGATAAGCAGGCCGCATGCCTTCTTGCGTACCTTCTCCACCTGCTACGTTCAATGGACACGTACACCCAGATCCCTCTGCCCATCATTAACGGTTCTGCCATTTACTGCGTAATTCCAATCGGTAATAGGCCTTCCAAAATGCATTGCCTCACATTTGTCCGGAGTGTCCAGGCTAACTGGTGCTCAGCACTGCTGCCTCACAGCGCCAGGGACCTGGGTTCGATTCCCGCCTGGGTCTGCTTAGAGTCTGCACGTTCTCCCCGTGCCTGCATGGGTTTCCTGCCACAGTCCTGTTTGGGTGTGTTGGCTGCGCTAAATTCTTCCTGTTACCTGAACAGACGCCGCAACGTGACTAGGGGGATTTTCACAGTGACTTCATTGCGGAGTTAATATGAGCTGACTTGTGACGCTAATAAATAAACTAAAATTCTCTGTTACCCAAACAGGTGTCAGAGCGTGGGGACCAGGGGATTTTCACAGTAACTTCATTGCAGTGTTGAAGACTCGTGACGCTAATAAACCAACTTTAAAATACACCAAATCAAATCCACTGACTCCTGGGGGCAAGTAAGAAGTCTCATAACACCAGGTTAAAGGACAGTAATCCCACGAGCTTTCAGAAACACTGCTCCTTCACCAGGTGAGTTGGCTTCAGTCACTGTGCAGAGTCTGCACGCTCCCCGTGTTTGCGTGTTGGTCATACAACTGACAAAGGAACAGCTTGTGGGATTCCAAATAAACTGGTTGGAACTTTAACCTGGTGTTGTGGAACTTGTTACTGTGTTTACCCCAGTCCAATGCCAGCACCTCCACATCCTCTATGGATTAAAAACCAAATTTGAGACAATTTAGGGAGAATTTGTTTTGCCAATTAGCCTAAGAGCACATCTTTGGGATGCGGGAGGAAACCGGAGCGCCCGGAGAAAACCCACGCAAGCACGGGGAGAATGCGCAAACTCCCACAGACACAGGCCCAAATCCATGTATCTGCACAGCACAGCGATAGTCACTGAGCTGTCGTGTTGCCCATCAAATGGCCCAGGTCAAGCGTACACTAACAAGTGCAAATGACTCCCCAACTCAGCACCTGGTTGTACCAGCAAGTCATAGAGCTTTTCCAGGGACCACCACCTCCCCCCCACAACCCGGAGTGCTATGACTCCATAATAGGGGACTTTTCACAGTAACTGCATCGCGGTGTTAAGCCTACTTATGACACTAATAAATTACATTTAAATTAAAACTTTAAAATCCCTTTGACACAGTGCTGGAGGCAGAACTCTGGGCTGGCACTCAGCGCTGTAGCTGGTTTGATTACTAAGTTTGTGGATGACACAGAGGTTGGTGGATTTGCGGATAGCGATGAGGGCCAGCAGAGGACACAGAAGGATATATATCAGCTGGAGACTTGGGCGGACAGATGGCAGATAGAGTTTAATCCGGGCAAATGTGAAGAAGGTCTAATACAGATTGGAATTGTACAGTAAATAGCAGATCTGTTAATAAGGGATCTGGTCATACACCTCCACTGATTATTGAAAGGAAAAGTAAAGTAGTTAAGGAGGCTTGCCTTGTCGCCTTCATCAGCCAGGACAGGGGGGTTTAAAAATCGGCAAGTCATGTTGCAGCTTTAAATAACCTTAGTTAGGCTGCACTTGGAATATAGAACATAGAACATTACAGCGCAGAACAGGCCCTTCGGCCTTTGATGTTGCGCCGACCAATTATGAAAAATGCAATGACCCTCCAAACTAAACCATTCCCTTCTCTTCCATAAACTTATCAACTAACCTCTTAAACGCCACCAAACTTGGCGCATCTACAACTGCCGCAGGCAGGGCATTCCACTCCCTAACCACCCTCTGGGTAAAGAACCTACCTCTGATATCCGTCCTATAACTATCACCCCTTAATTTAAAGCTGTGTCCCCTCGTGCTAGCTTTCTCCATCCTAGGAAAAAGGCTATCACTGTCCACCCTATCTAAACCTCTAATCATCTTATATGTTTCGATAAGGTCTCCTCTTAGCCGCCTCCTTTCTAACGAAAACAACCTCAAATCCCTCAGCCTCTCTTCATAAGACCTGCCCTCCATACCAGGCAACATCCTGGTAAACCTCCTCTGTACCCTCTCCAATGCCTCCACATCTTTCTTATAATGTGGGGACCAGAACTGCACACAATACTCCAAGTGCGGCCGCACTAGAGTTTTGTACAGTTGCAACATGACGTTGCGGCTCCGAAATTCAATCCCCCTACCAATAAAAGCTAAGACTCCATATGCCTTCTTAACAACCTTATCGACTTGACTGCCTACTTTCAGGGATCTATGCACAAATACACCAAGATCCCTCTGTTCATCAACACTATTAAGAATCCTACCATTAGCCCTATACTCTACACATTTATTATTCCTGCCAAAGTGAATTACCTCACACTTTTCCACATTAAACTCCATTTGCCACCTCTCGGCCCAGCTCTGCAACTTGTCCAAGTCTCTCTGCAAACTATAACACCCCTCTTCACTATCTACCACTCCACCGACTTTAGTGTCATCTGCAAATTTACTAATCCATCCTTCAATACCCTCATCCAGATCATTTATAAAAATTACAAACAGCAGGGGCCCCAAAACAGACCCCTGAGGTACACCACTTGTCACCGAACTCCACGATGAATATCTCCCATCAACCACCACCCTCCGTCTTCTATCTGCTAGCCAATTCCTAATCCAATTAGCTAAATCACCCTCTATCCCATACATCTGCATTTTCTGCAGAAGCCTTCCATGGGCCACCTTATCGAACGCCTTACTAAAGTCCATATATACCACATCAACTGCCTTACCCCCATCCACCTCTTTGGTCACTTTTTCAAAAAACTCAATAAGGTTAGTAAGGCACGACCTACCCTTCACAAAACCATGCTGACTATCCCCAATCAATTCATTTCTCTCTAAATAACTATAAATCCTATCCCTAATAATTCTCTCCAATACTTTGCCCACAACAGAAGTAAGACTCACTGGCCTATAATTCCCCGGGAAGTCTCTCTTCCGCTTCTTGAACAATGGGACCACATTCGCTATCCTCCAGTCTTCCGGAACTATACCCGTAACCAGTTTCTGCAATTAAAGCTGCTTAGCAGGGCCCTGACAGAGAACCTGGTGAGAATATTTACTCAGAATGGGTTAGAATTCAACTTATCCCAGGACTGGCTGGTATTCAGCAGCTGAGATACCCGCATCTGTAAAAAGGGGGATTTTACCAATCAACAAACTGTGGTAGGTAGTTGGTTAAGAAATTAAGAAGCGTTCTGAGGCATTGTTTAAATTAATTTATCCTAAATGTGTGATTAAAAACTGTGACTGATTTGTGACCCGATAGTCAGTGAAGTGACGGTATACTCCAAGTAGCACTGGACTGAAAAGCGAACCCTCAGAGTAGATCCGAATGGTTATTGTCTTACCCCATCATGGCCAGTGGAAGATCAGAGCTCGAGTGGGTACCGGACACGTCTCTTACCTGCCATTTGGAAACTAAGAACACAAAACCTATCGATAAAATGGTTTGAGAATAGAGCCATTTCGAGTTTGGATGATACTTCATAAGGGCTGTTATAAAGGGTCATCCAGACTGAAGGTCTATTCTTTCTCCACAGATGCTGTCAGACCTGCTGAGATTTTACAGTATTTTGTGTTTTTGTTCCAGATTCCAGCACCCGCAGTATTTCACTTTCATGATAAAATGAGATTTGGAATCCTCACAAGCCTCCTCCAAAACAGAGGGATTGGAGGGAGAGGGAAAAAAAGGACAAGAATGAAGAAATCTGGCTTCTGATTCTCCCGTGTAGAATTCACAAAATGAGTGGAATATAGCGTTCAATTCTGGTCGCTGTGCTATTGGAAGGATGTGGAGGCTTTGGAGAGAGGGGTACAGAAACGATTTACCAGGATGTTGCCCTGATACGGAGGGCATTAGCTACGAGGAGAAGTTGGAGAAACTTGTTTTGTTCTCACTGGAGATTGGGTGGGGGCAACCTGATAGAAGTCTGCAAGGTTACGAGGGGCACGGACAGAGCGGATAATCAGGAGTTTTTTTTCCTAGGTTGGAAGAGTCAATTACTGGGACGGGGGCACAGGTTTAAGGTGCGAGGTTTGAAGATGTGTGAAGCAGATTTTTCTTTTAAAAAAAAAAAGAGGGTGGCGGGTGCCGGGTTCTCGCTGCCGGGGGAGGTAGTGGACACAGATACGGCAGTGCCTAGTTCTTGCTGCCGGGGGAGGCAGTGGACACAGATACGGCAGTGCCTGGTTCTCGCTGCCGGGGGAGGGAGTGGACACAGATACGGCAGTGCCTGGTTCTCGCTGCCGGGGGAGGTAGTGGACACAGATACGGCAGTGCCTGGTTCTCGCTGCCGGGGGAGGTAGTGGACACAGATACGGTAGTGCCTGGTTCTCACTGCCGGGGGAGGTAGTGGACACAAACGGGAGTGCCTAGTTCTCACTGCCAGGGGAGGTAGTGGACACAGAAAAACGGGAGTGCCTGGTTCTCACTGCCGGGGGAGGCAGTGGACACAGATACGGGAGTGCCTGGTTCTCGCTGCCGGGGGAGGTAGTGGACACAGATATGGTAGTGCCTAGTTCTCGCTGCCGGGGGAGGTAGTGGACACAGATACAGCAGTAACTTTTAAGGGGTGTCTCGACAAATACGTGAACAGGATGGGAACGGAGGGACATGGTTCTTTGAAGGGTAAGGACAGCGTGGTCAGTGCAGGCTTAGAGGGCCGAAGGGCCTGTTGCTGTGCTGTAATTTTCTTTGTATCGGCCAGGGAGCTGCCTCCCAAGGCACAAACTGCCTTGGGAGGTGGGGGTGGTTAGAAACCGCTGGTGCTTGCACCATCACTGTTACCAACGTACTGAGTAACTTTACAGCTCGCAAGCTTTATGGACTTTGGTGACACCGCAAAACAAAGCCCCACCCTTCTGAGGCTGGCTTGTGGGCATGCGAGGGCTGAGATTTAAAGGGGATGCGAGGGGAGACAGGGTGGTGCGAACCTGGGATTTGCCGCCCTGGCAGGGTGTTGCGATGATGTAGAGATGCCGGCGTTGGACTGGGGTAAACTCAGTAAACAAAGAACAAAGAGCAACACAGCACGGGAAACAGGCCCTTCGGCCCAACGAGCCCACGCCGCCGTCCTAACGTCTTAATGACGTATCCTTGACTTTAGGCTATGCCTATTGTGGAAGATTCCCATATAGGGACAATTTGTTACCCAATCAGCCTACGAGCACATTTTTGGGATGTGGGAGGAAACCGGAGCACCCGGAGGAAACCCACGCAACCACGGGGAGAACGCGCAAACTCCCGCAGACACCGGCCCAAGTCCATGCATCAGCACAGCAACAGCGACAGTCTCTGAGCTGTCATGTTGCCTATCAGATGGTCCAAAATGCCTTTTGCCTGACGAAGGCTATAGAGTCGAAAGCTCACGAATTTACTATCAAATAAATCGGTTGGATTTAAGATTGGTGTTGTAAAACTTTACAGGGTGTTGAGAAGCAGAGATCCTCACAACATTTAAGATGGACATTCGAAATGGCTGTCGGATTGACCGTCAGGATTTGGGGCTCTCAACGGCAGGGCTGGCACAGACAGGATGGGCCGAAGGGCCTTCTCTCACGCGGGTCAAACTCCCCGACTCTTGCTAATGTGTCCCCAGTGCGAGAAAACAAAGGGGGGGGGGTTTTCACAAGGATCCCAGGTGAGATCTCCTGCCCCCGTAGACACCCCACCCTCACCTCCCCTGGTGAAGCCTCTGCCTGCGTCTCGGGTTCCTGAGGAGGACGGTGGTGGGCGGTCGGGGGAGAGAAAAAGTGAAGCAGCTTAAGTTTATTGATTAGCGTGACTGCAAGGAAGTCACTGTGAAAACCCCCTCGTCGCTACGCTCTGGTCACGCCGAGGGGAGAATTTAGCACGGCCGATGCACCGCGGGGCATGGTAGTGGAAGCGGATGGGATGGTGACTTTTAAGGGATTGACAAGCACAGGATTAGGACTGTGGCAAGAAACCGGCGCAAACCCACGCAGACACGGGATCCGGGAAGAGGGAAACCCACGTGGAAGCTATTGAAAGGGTGCAGAGGAGATTTACAAGGATGTTGCCTGGATTGGGAGGCAGGCCTTATGAAGACAGGTTGAGGGAGCTGGGACTGTTCTGCCTGGAGAGACGAAGGTTGAGAGGCGACCTGATAGAGGTTTACAAGATGTTGAGAGGAATAAATAGGGTGGACTCTCAGAGATTATTTCCCAGGGCTGAAATGGTCGTGACAAGAGGGCACAGATTTAAGGTGCAGGGAAGCAAGTACAGAGGGGATGCTAGGGGAAAGTTTTTCACTCAGAGGGTGGTGAGTGAATGGAATCGGCTGCCGTCGGCGGTGGTCGAGGCGAACTCGCTGGGGTCTTTTAAAAGACTTCTGGATGAGTGCATGGGATCCAATGGGATTGGGGGGTTATAGATAGGTCTATGGCTGGGTAGGTTTTTGATGTGTTCTGCACAACTTGTGGGCCGAAGGGCCTGTTTGTGCTGTAGTGTTCTATGTATCTTAAGAACCCCACGCGTGCAGAAAGAGGCCCTTCGGCCCACTGAGTCTGCACCGACTGGAATACCCCTTTTACCCACTAACCCACGCATCCCAGGGGGCAATTTTTATATATATATATATATATAAGCACGGCCAATCCAACCTAACCTAACCTAACCCTGCCCATCTTTGGGCTGTGGCTGGAGACCCGTGCAGACAGTGAGCCGAGCCAGGAGTCAAACCCCAAGACCCTGGCGCTGTGGTTGCACTCGACGCACCAAACACACACACAACACACACACACAAAATAAACAGCATCTCCACGCCAGGGACAGGGACAGGGACAGGGGGGGGGTGCAAAAAAGGCTCTCGTTCTGTGCTTTTTCACTTTTAATTGCAAGGTTTCTCTTTACACCTCTCACCCCTTCCCCACCCCCGCCCCCTACACGTAAAAGAAATTAAAGAAAGACGACAAAATTATAAGTTGGCAGAGCTAATAAGGCGGGTGGGGCTTTCGATACGACGAATTGTCGTGTGGCTTTTAGAACGGTTCCGGGAAAGCAGTCCGGGGAGGGAGCCTGTCTCGGTACTCCCTCCACCTCCACCCCCTCAAATACTTGGTCAAGAGGAGAACCGAGGTGGGGAGGGCCAAATAATTTTCTCCCCAGCTCCGTCTTAAGTTAGGCGTCAAAATAGCTTTGGGGAGTGAAATGTCACTCTCAACAGCACCATGGTGAGGAGGGGAGGGAGAGAGAGAGAGAGAGAGACAGAAATGTACCAAGTCGACTAATGGGATTTTTTTATTTTTTGGTCTGTAATAGGTCCATTCCCCTACCTCCTCCCTCCAAATCACTGACCCCACACCCCCCCCGGGGAAACAGGGCAAGGTCAAAGTAAAAAGGTTTTTTCTCTCTATGTCTATATAAAGAAAATCCTTTCGAGGGAAGGTCTTGCGGTTCCTTCAAAGAGTACTCCCTTAAACACTTTTTTTTAAAAAAAAAGAAAAGAAAATGCTCTTCCACGCATTTGTAAATATTACAAATTTTGGTAGGATTCAAATCTCTACAAAAATCAAACCAGTGATTACACAAAACTCCCAAGCCAATGACGAAAAAGAAAATGAGGGAGGGAGGGAGGGAGGGGGGAAAGGCACTTCCCTCCCCTGGAATGGAACGGAACAAAACAAATTTCTTCTCCGAACGTGATCAAGACTCCTCCACCAATTTCAGCGGCACTTCTGTAAACTGGACCCCAGTAACAAATGAGAGAGAGAGAGACTGTGTGTGTGTGAGAGAGAGAGACTGTGTGTGTGTGTGTGTGTGAGAGAGAGAGAGAGACTGTGTATGTGTGTGAGAGAGAGACTGTGTGTGTGTGTGTGAGAGAGAGAGAAAAAGAGGACAATGTTCTCTTAGATTCCCAGAATCGCTGCAGTGCAGGAGGAGAGGCCATTCGGCCCAGCGACTCTCCATCGACTCTCCAACAGAGTGCCTTACCCAGGCTCACCTGCCCTTGTACCCACAGGGACCCACATACTTACCGCTCTAATCCCTCCGACACATCTTGGGACACTAAGGGGCAATTTAGCATCGCTAATCCCCCTAATTTACGTGTCTTTGGACAGTAAGGGGCAATTTAGCATGGCCAATCCACCTAACCTACACATCTTTGGACAATAAGGCGCAATTTAGCATGGCCAATCCACCTAATCTACATGTCTTTGGACAGTGAGGGGCAATTTAGCATGGCCAATCCCCCTAATCTACATGTCTTCGGACAGTGAGGGGCAATTTAGCATGGCCAATCCACCTAACCAACATATCTTTGGACATTAAGGGGCAATTTAGCATGGCCAATCTACCTAACCAACATATCTTTGGACATTAAGGGGCAATTTAGCATGGCCAATCTACCTAACCAACATATCTTTGGACATTAAGGGACAATTTAGCATGGCCAATCCACCCAACCCGCACATCTTTGGACACTAACGGACAATTTAGCATGGCCAATCCACCCAACCTGCACATCTTTGGAGTGTGGGAGGAAAGCGGAGCACGTGGAGGAAACCCACGCAGACACGGGGAGAATATTTACACTCCACACAGACAAGTCAGGAATCAAACCTGCATCTCTGGCACTGAGAGGCAGCAGTGCTAACCACTGTAGCACCCCGTTTCATTAAAGGCAACATTATCTTAACTCGCGCTCTCTTTCACACAGACGCTTTCGAAATCACATTAGCCCATCCACAAACCCTCAAATGTTTCCCCTGTCCCCACGGATGACCCTCAACATCTTATCACTGTTCCCCCTCCTCTCTCTCTCGTGGTTAATTAAACTGGATGCAGGAGTAGTTGTGATGAAGGGTGTGTGTGTGTGTGTTGGGGGGGGGGGTGCGGGGGGCAGAGTTTGATGGGCACACTGACCTTTTACCTTTCCTCCCAGCTGTTTGGTACTGGCACTGTATCACATTCCCCCACCTCCCCTTCCCTGCACCCAGATTCCCCCCTCATCTCATCCCCAAACGACCCTCGCTCACTAACCCTCCCCCCACCGAGACGAACAACAGCCTTCATCAGACTCACTTCACTTTGTGCCAACAACACTTCTTCGCTGCCACCCCGTGTCTCTCTGACCTTTACACAGCGCTAGGGGAAGGGTGGGGGTCCCACTGGGGACACTCTGGCCTGGAGGGGTAGACTGCCTCGTGCAGGCAAGGGATCCAAAACAATATTCCCAAGTTCCAATCAAAATGGACCAATCCTTCCTTCCCTCCC
Source organism: Sphyrna mokarran (assembly GCA_024679065.1). Lineage (NCBI taxonomy): Eukaryota > Metazoa > Chordata > Chondrichthyes > Carcharhiniformes > Carcharhinidae > Sphyrna > Sphyrna mokarran. Next base: position 16,916,043 of record JAGIQG010000037.1, read on the forward strand.
TCTGCCTTTCGTTGCATGTTCACTTCAGCGAGGGTGAGGGAGAGAGCGAGGCAGGGGAGAGAGAGAGAGAGAGAGAGAGAGAGCGCGCGAGGCAGGGGAGAGAGAGAGAGAGAGAGAGAGCAGGGGAGAGAGAGAGAGAGAGAGCGAGCGGGAGAGAGAGAGAAGAGAGAGAGCGCGCGAGGCAGGGGAGGAGAGAGAGAGAGAGAGAGAGAGCGCGAGGCAGGGAGAGAGAGAGAGAGAGAGAGAGCGCGAGCAGGGGAGAGAGAGAGAGAGAGAGAGAGGCAGGGGAGAGAGAGAGAGAGAGAGCGATGCAGGGGAGAGAGAGAGAGCGAGCGAGCGCGAGGCAGGGGAGAGAGAGAGAGCGAGGCAGGGGAGAGAGAGAGAGAGCGCGAGGCAGAGGAGAAAGAGAGAGCGAGCGCGAGGCAGAGGAGAGAGAGAGAGAGAGAGAGAGCGACAGCGCGAGCAGAGGAGAGAGAGAGAGCAAGCGAGCGCGAGGCAGAAGGAGAGAGAGAGAGAGAGAGAGCAACGACGAGCGCGAGGCAGAGGAGAGAGAGAGAGAGAGAGAGAGGAGAAGCAGAGGAGAGAGAGAGAGAGCGCGCGAGGCAGGGAGGAGAGAGAGGAGAGCAGAGAGAGGGGAGAGAGAGAGAGAGAGAGTGCGAGGCAGGAGAGAGAGGAGAGAGAGAGAGCGAGCGCGAGGCAGAGAGAGAGAGAGAGAGGAGAGGCAGAGGGAGAGAGAGAGGGAGAGAGCGCGAGGCAGGGAGAGAGAGAGAGGAGAGGCAGAGGAGAGAGAGAGAGAGCAAGCGCGAGGCAGAGGAGAGGAGAGAGGAGAGAGAGAGAGAGCGCGAGGCAGGGGAGAGAGACAGAGAGAGAGAGACAGAGAGAGAGAGAGCACGAGGTAGGGAGAGAGAGGAGAGGCAGAGGAGAGAAGAGCACGAGGCAGGGGAGAGAGAGAGAGCGCGAGGCAGAGGAGAGACAGAGAGAGAGAGAGAGAGCGCGAGGCAGAGGAGAGAGAGAGCGCGAGGCAGAGGAGAGAGAGAGAGCGCAAGGCAGAGGAGAGAGAGAGAGAGAGAGCGCGAGGCAGAGGGGAGAGAAAGAGAGCTCGAGGCAGAGGGGAGAGAGAGACAACGAGTGAGACAGGGGAGACAGACAGCGAGAGAGGGTGACAGTGAGTGTGTAAGGGAGGGAGTGGAAGGATTGATATTCACCCACACAAGGCAGGGTGCGGGGATTCAGCACCTGGACAGTCACAAGGGGACAGGTAGCACCCCCCTGGGCCTGGTCCAATCCAACCAGCCCACCTCCTCCCACCGCCTCACAGCTTCCCGACTGGCTACTCTTCACCCTTCCTTCTGGATTTGTACCCCCCCCCCCCCCCCCCACAACCCTCCCTCCAACCACCTCCCAAATCCCCCACGTCCCGTGCAACTCGAATCCGCAGGACACGAGTTTCGAGAGCAGCTCTGGCATCTCCCCCACCCACCCCGACCACGATAAAGGCAGGCGAAGCGTTGAAGGCGAACCCGAGGGCAAGGGCTGGCGATTTCGCCTCGCCAGGCAGCTCTGGAAGTGATCTGCTGGTGCTGGTTTGCGAGGTAAAGTAAGGCTTCTCGTATCAAATAAAGGAGGAAAACAAAAAAAAGCAAAAGTTGTGCGCTGAAGCTACACGGCTTCCTGACGCCACCCAGGGAGGGGAATATAATCAGACAGGGCATCGGGTGGGGGGAGAGGGCGGCACGGTGTTACCTGACAGACTGGCAACCTGGATGGCAAGGCCCAGGCTGGGGGGAGGGTCCATCCGTACAAAGAGAAAGAGGAGGAATCAGCACCTCTTCTCCCATCCCTCCCCCCCCCCAAAAAAAAAAACTTATAGCTTCCCCTCCCCTGCCGATCCACACTATGTGGCTCAATCCTCACTCTGGAAAGGCTGGAGGAGAGAGAGAGAGAGAGAGAGAGAAAAGGGGGAGAGAGAGAGAGAGAGAGAAAAAGGAGGGAGAGAGAGAGAGAGAGAGAAAAAGGAGGGAGAGAGAGAGAGAGAGAGAAAAGGAGGGAGAGAGAGAGAGAAAGGAGGGAGAGAGAGAGGAAAGGAGGGAGAGAGAGAGAGGAGAGAGAAAAGGAGGGAGGAGAGAGAGAGAAAAGGAGGGAGAGAGAGAGAGACGAGAGGAAAAGGAGGAGAGAGAGAGAGAGAGAAAAGGAGGGAGAGAGAGAGAGAAGAGAGAGAAAAGGAGGGGAGAGAAGAGAGAAAGAGAGAGAAAAGGAGGGAGAGAGAGAGAGAAAGAGAGAGAAAAGGAGGGAGAGAGAGAGAGAAAGAGAGAGAAAAGGAGGGAGAGAGAGAGAAAAAAGGAGGGAGAGAGAGAGGGGGGAGAGAGGTGGAGGGAAAGAGGGAGAATAAAGATTTAGAGATGGGGAAAGAGAGCACAAGAGAGAGAAGGGAGAGAGAGAGGGAGAGAGAAGGAGGGGGAGGGCAGAGAGGGTAAGGGAGAGTGAAACAAGGAGAACTGGAGAGAGAACGAGAGAGAGAGAGAGAGAGAGAGAGAGAGAGAATGGGAAAGAGGGGGGCAAAGAGAGAGAGACAGAGAAATAAAGAGACAGACACACGAACGGTGAGGGAGAGAAAGAGAAAGCTAGAGAAATAGAGAGAGAAAAAGAGAGACACACACAGAGGGGGAAAACCCAGACTCACCAGAAGCGGTGTCTGAGAAGACTTTGCTCAATTTCTCTCTCCCTCGCACCCCTCAACCTCCCCGAGACATTGAATGGAAGCAGCGCCCACGCTCCCCCACACCTTCCCCTCCCCACCCCATCCCGTGCCTTACTCTCTTCCCCTCCCTCACCCACCCACCCCAATGTCTGTCCCCCCGCGCACACAGTCTTATTAAAAGGCAGCGATTGCCAAGTTAGCAGCATCACACAGATCAGTCTGTTTAGAAGCTCGGACTCCGCAGGCTGGAGTGTCACTTTGCGTCGCTGGCTCTGGCGTGTAGTGTGTTGAGTAGAGCGGGGGGGGGTGGTGTGTGAAGTGGGGAGAAACTCCCCGAACCCTCTCCTCCGTCCCCCCCGCCACCATCCTGGCCTTGCCGCAGCGATCCCTCCCGCTGGCTGTCACTCAGGCAGTGTTGGAGGATCCCGAGGAACCGGCGCTGCTGCCGGCACTCCGCAGCTGGCTCTGGAGTTGGGAGAGCTGGTCGGGATTGGCGAGAGACTTGAGCAGGGTGTTCTCGCGCTCCAGCAGAGTGTTGCGGTCCATGAGATCCTTGATTTGCTCCTTCAGCACCTCCACCTCCTCCCGCACCGCGTACATGAGGTGACTCTTCACCAGGTCCTGGAGAGAGGGGGGGAGGAACAGGAGAGGTTCTCAGCTCCAAGTCGCACACAGAGAACACGCACAGGAAACTAAACCATTCCACTCAACCACTGACACTGCTCTACAATTCCTCAAAACCAGGGCCAGGCACGGCAAGAGCAGCAACGATCGAGAATTAAAACAGAGAATCCCTATAGTCCAGACAGAAGGGCGCAGGCAAGAGTGGCAAAGAGAGGGGGGCCGGGGCCGGGAGAAAGGGAAGGCAGGGAGAGAGAGAGAGAGAGAGAGACAGAGGATGAGAGAGAGCAAGGTAGGGAGAGAGGACCGCAGGGAGGAGGAGAGAGAGTGAGGTAGGGAGAGAGGACCGCAGGGAGGAGGAGAGAGAGTGAGGTAGGGAGAGAGGACCGCAGGGAGGAGGAGAGAGAGCGAGGTAGGGAGAGAGGACCGCAGGGAGGAGATGAGAGAGAGTGAGGTAGGGAGAGAGGACCGCAGGGAGGAGGAGAGAGAGAGTGAGGTAGGGAGAGAGGACCGCAGGGAGGAGGAGGAGAGAGTGAGGTAGGGAGAGAGGAACGCAGGGAGGAGGAGAGAGAGAGTGAGTAGGGAGAAAGAGGAGGAGAGAGAGAGTGAGGTAGGGAGAGAGGACCGCAGGAGGAGGGAGAGAGTGAGGTAGGGAGAGGACCCGAGGAGAGAGGATAGGGAGAGAGGACCGCAGGGAGGAGGAGAGAGAGTGAGGTAGGGAGAGAGGACCGCAGGGAGGAGGAGAGAGAGTGAGGTAGGGAGAGAGGACCGCAGGGAGGAGGAGAGAGAGTGAGTAGGGAGAGAGGACCGCAGGGAGGAGGAGAGAGAGTGAGGTAGGGAGAGAGGACCGCAGGGAGGAGGAGAGAGAGCGAGGTAGGGAGAGAGGACCGCAGGGAGGAGATGAGAGAGAGTGAGGTAGGGAGAGAGGACCGCAGGGAGGAGGAGAGAGAGAGTGAGGTAGGGAGAGAGGACCGCAGGGAGGAGGAGAGAGAGAGTGAGGTAGGGAGAGAGGACCGCAGGGAGGAGGAGAGAGAGAGTGAGGTAGGGAGAGAGGACCGCAGGGAGGAGGAGAGAGAGTGAGGTAGGGAGAGAGGACCGCAGGGAGGAGGAGAGAGAGTGAGGTAGGGAGAGAGGACCGCAGGGAGGAGGAGAGAGAGTGAGGTAGGGAGAGAGGACCGCAGGGAGGAGGAGAGAGAGCGAGGTAGGGAGAGAGGACCGCAGGGAGGAGAGAGAGAGAGTGAGGTAGGGAGAGAGGACCGCAGGGAGGAGGAGAGAGAGAGTGAGGTAGGGAGAGAGGACCGCAGGGAGGAGGAGAGAGAGAGTGAGGTAGGGAGAGAGGACCGCAGGGAGGAGGAGAGAGAGAGTGAGGTAGGGAGAGAGACCGCAGGGAGGAGGAGAGAGAGAGGAGTGAGAGGACGCAGGGAGGAGGAGAGAGAGAGGTAGGGAGAGAGGACCGCAGGGAGGAGGAGAGGAGAGGGAGAGAGAGTGAGGTAGGGAGAGAGGACCGCAGGGAGGAGGAGAGAGAGTGAGGTAGGGAGAGAGGACCGCAGGGAGGAGGAGAGAGAGTGAGGTAGGGAGAGAGGACCGCAGGGAGGAGGAGAGAGAGTGAGGTAGGGAGAGAGGACCGCAGGGAGGAGGAGAGAGAGTGAGGTAGGGAGAGAGGACCGCAGGGAGGAGGAGAAGAGAGTGAGGTAGGAGAGAGGACCGCAGGGAGGAGAAGAGAGAGAGTGAGGTAGGGAGAGAGGACCGCAGGAGAAGGAGAGAGAGTGAGGTAGGGAGAGAGGGACCGCAGGGAGGAGGAGAGAGTGAGTAGGAGAGAGACCGCAGGAGGAGAAGAGAGTGAGGTAGGGAGAGAGGACCGCAGGAGGAGGAGAGAGATGAGGTAGGGAGAGAGGACCGCAGGGAGGAGGAGAGAGAGTGAGGTAGGGAGAGAGGACCGCAGGGAGGAGGAGAGAGAGTGAGGTAGGGAGAGAGGACCGCAGGGAGGAGGAGAGAGAGTGAGGTAGGGAGAGAGGACCGCAGGGAGGAGGAGAGAGAGTGAGGTAGGGAGAGAGGACCGCAGGGAGGAGAGAGAGAGAGTGAGGTAGGGAGAGAGGACCGCAGGGAGGAGGAGAGAGAGAGTGAGGTAGGGAGAGAGGACCGCAGGGAGGAGGAGAGAGAGAGTGAGGTAGGGAGAGAGGACCGCAGGGAGGAGGAGAGAGAGTGAGGTAGGGAGAGAGGACGCAGGGAGGAGGAGGAGAGAGAGTGAGGTGGGAGAGAGGACCGCAGGGAGGAGATGAGAGAGGAGGTAGGAGAGAGGACCGCAGGGAGGAGATGAGAGAGTGAGGTAGGGAGAGAGGACCGCAGGGAGGAGGAGAGTGAGTGAGCTGAAGAGCCATTTGGCCCATTGAGTCTGCACTGACAGAATCCCATCAGGCACTATCCCCATAACCTCATCCATTTACTTTGCTAATTCCTCCTGACACTAAGAGGCAATTTAGCACGGCCAATCCACCTAACCGGCACACCTTTGGAGGAAACAAGAGCACGTGGACGAAACCCATGCAGACATGGGGAGAACATGCAAACACCACACAGACAGTGACCCGAGGCCAGGAATCGAACCCAGGTCCCTGGCGCCGTGAGGCAGCTGTGGCAGCAGTAGTAGTGGTAGAAAAAAGTTGCCAGCCTTCTGTGACGGGGAGGGGGGTTGGGAAGGGTCAGTATGTGTGCACTGGTCACAGAGTGCCAGAGACCGTGCACCAGAGTGAACACACTGACTGTGATACCGCTCAGGGCTCCCCTGGGAGGTGAAGGATACTACGTCACGCGTGTGTACCCCCCCCCTTCCCCGTTTACAGCAATCTCACACCCTCACCATGGCTTGTTCGATCTTGTTATCGATGGCCACCATGCTGCTGCTGGAACCGCTGCGGACAGAAAAAGGAGTGGGTTAGCGAAAGGTGGCAACAAGGGGGGGTGGGGGGGGGGGGGGGTGGGTGGCGGGGAGAGAGTGAGAGTGCACCTCCATCCGGGAACCCCCGTAATGGGGACCGGCTGCAGGAGCGGAAAAACCCATTCATGCATTAGAATCACACAAACCCTTCAGCTGGTCGAGTCTGCACTGACAACAATCCTACCCAGGACCTATTCCTGTAACTGCATGTATTTACTCTACTTAATCCACCTGATATTAAGGGGCAACTTAGCGTGGCCAATCCACCTAACCTGCACATCTTTGGACACTAAGGGGCAATTTAGCATGGCCAATCCACCTAACCTGCACCTTGGACATAAGGGCATTTAGCATGCCAATCCACCTAACCTGCACATCTTTGGACATTAAGGGTCAATTTAGCATGGCCAATCCACCTAACCTGCACATCTTTGACACTAAGGGCAATTAGCATGGCCAATCCACCTAACCTGCACATCTTTGGACATTAAGGGTCAATTTGGCATGGCCAATCCACCTAACCTGCACATCTTTGGACACTAACGGGCAATTTAGCATGGCCAATCCACCTAACTTGCACATCTTTAGACACTAAGGGGCAATTTAGCATGGCCAATCCACCTAACTTGCACATCTTTAGACACTAACGGGCAATTTAGCATGGCCAATCCACCTAACCTGCAAATCTTTAGACACCAAGGGGCAATTTAGCATGGCCAATCCACCTAACTTGCACATCTTTAGACACCAAGGGGTAACTTTGCATGGCCAATCCACCTAACCTGCACATCTTTGGACACTAAGGGGCAATTTAGCATGGCCAATCCACCTAATGCACACTTCTTTTCACAATGGGAAGAATAAAGAAAATTAGACAAAGTAATTAACTCCTGCTCTCATGTTCCTAAACACTGATTTGGTTAGATTTATTATTGTCACATGTATTGGGATACAGTGAAAATTATTGCTTCTTGCGCGCTGTACTGACAAAGCATACCGTTCATAGAATACACAGGGGAGAAGGAAACAGAAGAGTGCAGAGCGTAGTGTTACAGTCATAGCTCGGGGTGCAGACAAAAATCAACGAGGTTTGTCCATTCAAAAGTCTGACAGCAGCAGGGAAGAAGCTGTTCTTGAGTCGGTCGGTGCGTGAGCTCAAGACTTTTGTATCTTTATCCCGACGGAAGAAGGTGGAAGAGAGAATGTCCGGGGCGCGTGGGGGTCCTTTTCCCGAGGCAGCGGGAAGGGTAGACAGAGTCAGTGGATGGGAGGCTGGTTTGTGTGATGGATTGGGCTACATTCACAAGTTTTTATGGTTTCTTACGGTCTTGGGCAGAGCGGGAGCCCCATACCGAGCTGTGATACAACCCAGAAAGGGTGCGTTCTATGGTGCATCTGTAAGAGTTGGTGAGAGTCGTAGAGGACATGTGTATATATACCAGGACAGGTTGGTGGTGATCTGTACACTGAGAAACCTGAAGCTCTCAAACACCTCCCCTTCCTGGGGGGTGGGGGGGGGGGTGGATTTCCTTTGTCGTGTTTGGGGTCCGTTCTGGTTCTTTGGCTGCCACGATATTGATTATCTTTCTGAACAACTGTGCATGCGCCGCTGAACCGCAGCGACCAGAGACTTTACAGGCCACATCCAGCCCTTCATTCAACTTCAGTTGCCTCCTTGTTTGGGACCCCCTCGCAGTGGGCAGCCCAGTTCCCTCAGAGTGGGTCCAAGATCTGTCCTTTGGGTTACGAAATGAATCGCAAATGGAGGACGCAAAGGGATGTCCGCGATCCCGCTGCCAATGCTGCCCCGTGATGGTGCTTCTCCAGAACTGCCTCAATCGGCTCCAGTGAGAATTATCAGACAGGGTTCAAAGAGGAGGGCAGATAGGACTGTGACATTGCATTGCTGGCGGTGCCTATATTACAACAATAATTCCCCGTGGGGACAGAGTGACTACGCTACCAGGCTGGTAACCCAAAGATTGGGATGAATGATCCAGAGATGTGACAACTGGGAGGCTGAAAAGCAGCGGATTTCAGAAAGCCTGGAGTTTTTTTTTATATATGGAATCCCTACAGTGCACAAAGAGGCCATTCTGCCCATCGAGCCTGCATCGGCAACAATGCCACCCAGGCTCTATCCCCCTAACCTCATGCATTCAGCTACGACTCTCCCCAACTTTTACAGATGCACCATAGAAAGCATCCTTTCCGGTTGTATCACAGCTTGGTACGGGGCTCCTGCTCTACCCAAGACCGCAAGGAACTACAAAAGGTTGTGAATGTAACCCAATCCCATCACACAAACCAGCCTCCCATCCACTGACTCTGTCTACACTTCCCGCTGCCTCGGGAAAAGCAGCCGGCATCATCAAGGACCCCACGCACCCCGGACATTCTCTCTTCCACCTTCTTCCGTCGGGAAAAAAATACAAAAGTCTGAGGTCACGTACCAACCGACTCAAGAACAGCTTCTTCCCTGCTGCTGTCAGACTTTTGAATGGACCCACCCCGCATTAAGTTGATCTTTCTCTGCACCCGAGCTGTGACTGTAACACTACATTCTGCACCCTCTCCTTTCCTTCTCTATGAACGTATGCTTTGTCTGTAGCGCGCAAGAAACAATACTTTTCACTGTATCCCAATACATGTGACAATAATAAATCAAATCAAATCCTTCTCCCCTATGTACTCTATGAACGGTATGCTTTGTCTGTATAGTGCACAAGAAACAATACTTTTCACTGTATCCCAATACATGTGACAACAATAAATCAAATCAAATCCTTCTCCCCTATGTACTCTACGAACAGTATGCTTTGTCTGTATAGTGTGCAAGAAACAATACTTTTCATTGTATCCCAATAATAAATCAAATCCTTCTCCCATGTAGTCTATGAACGGTACGCTTTGTCTGTATTAGCGCGCAAGAAACAATACTTTTCAATGTATCCCACGAGATGTGACAATAATAAATAAAAACCTTCTCCCCCATGTACTCTATGAACGGTATGCTTTGTCTGTACAGCGCGCAAGAAACAATACTTGTCACTGTCTCCCAATACATGTGGGAGGCAGTGGCCTAATGGTATTATTGTTAGACTATTAATCTAGCCAATGTTCTGGGCACCTGGATTCGAATCCTGCCACAGCAGATAGTGCAATTTGAATTTTTGTTCAGTGCAACTTGTGGGCTGAAGGGGCTGTTTGTGCTGTAGTTTCTCTCTGTTATATGTGGCAATAATAAATCAAATCAAACCAGCATGTTGATTCGTGGAGGGCATTCACCCAACCTGCTCCCTCTTGGCTCACAGCAGCAAGCTTCTGGGTGTGGGACTCTGGCTTGGGGCGCAAGGCTATGGGATTAAGTCTCGATATTTACAGAGAGGTGGGCGCACAGGGCAGGCTGGTACCCACCCTGCGTGGCAGTGTGACAACTGATGCCTTGTGGCTGAAGCTTTACGTCAGGGAATCACACGATTCAGCACAAGGCAGAGCAGAAAAGGACCCGGCTGACGTTCCTTTCCCCCCCCCCCCCCCCAAAAAAAAGAAGTGTTCCTCTCGAGTGTTTACTGTCCGCCCAACAGGGTTAAAGCGGCTTCCTGACTCACTGTGGGATCATGCGGTGCGCGAAACGACTGCTACGCTTCCCACAGTGGCCAGGAACGAGATGTAGAGCAATTCAATCCCGTGGCGGTACAGGTATTTTTCAGAGAACTGTAGAATCCCGATGGTGCAGCAGGAGGCCGTTCGGAGTCTGCACTCACTGCAATCCTACCATCTCCACAACCCATTCATTTACCGTAGGTAACCCCCCCCCCCCCCGATGCTGAGGGGTAATTTAGCATGGCCAATCCACCTAACCTGCACACCTTTGGACACCAAGAGACAATTTAGCATGGCCATTCCATCTAACCTGCACATCTTTGGACACTAAGGGGCAATTTAGCATGACCGATCCATCTAACCTGCACATCTTTGGACACTAAGGGGCAATTTAGCATGGCCAATCCACCTAACCTGCACATCTCTGGTGTGTGGGAGGAAACCCATACAGATTTGGGGGAATGTGCAGGTTAGCACCGCTGCCTCAAGATGCCAGGGACTTGGGTTTGATTCCCAGCTTGGGTCTGCGTGGAGATTGCACATTCTCCTTGTGTGTGCGTGGGTTTCTTCCCACAGTCCAAAAGATGTGCAGGTTAGGTGGACTGGTCGTGCTGAATTGTTGTCGGGGGATTAGCACACTAAATACATGGGGATATGGGGTGGAACCTGGGTGTGATTGTGAGCGGTGCAGACTCAATGGGTCCAATGATCTCTTTCTGCAACATAGGGATGCTACGATCTGCACAGACAGTGACCCGAGCCGGGAATCGAACCCAGCTGCCTGGCGCTGTGAGGCAGCCGTGCTAACCCACTGTGCCACCTGCAAGGTTCAGTGAAGCAGACAAGACAAGGATCTCGCAAGAGATAAGATTTCATTTGAACGGCACCTAATCCACCTCACAGGGGTTAAGCAATGAATTAGCTGCAAAGTGCCGAGGCTACACAAGGCGCTACGCGAATGCGGCTCTATTGCGTCTGTGCTCCTGGGCCACCCTGTCCGTCTTTACCTGTGGAAGAACAGCAGGAGCGACAGGAGGTTCTTGTCCACGTTGCGGTTGTAGCCCTTGCTCCTCGCGTTGCTCAGGCGTTCCTTGGGGTTGGCCCAGCCCTCGGCTGGAGCCCGCTGACCGCGTCTCGGGGAGAGGGTCCTCGCGCCGTGGCGGTTGCTGTTGTTGTTGGCGTCGCAGCAGCCGCGGGAGGGATGCACGGACATCGCGCGCGTGGGACAGCTCCTTCTCCCGCGAGGTGGCTGGTTAGCGCGCTATCCCTGCTTTCTGGAGTATACCCACAGGGAAGGAGTTGGGGAGGGGGAGGGAGGGAGGGACGTTTCACCCTCTGAGCTTGGGCACGCCCCACAGATCGAAGCTCGTTCTAGGATGACAGAGGGTCTCTCTCTCTCTCTCTCACACACACCAGCAAGTCCTGGAAGGCTCTCGGTGGGAAACGCACAGGCCTGCGTCTCCCCTGGCACTCCGTCGCTGCCTGGCACAGCCTCACAGTGGCAATCAGTGCAGGCACTTACAAGCTTCCTCCACTCTTAATATTCCCAGCGAACACGGACCTTTATCCCACGCTGTCTGCTGTGACTGGCTGGCAGGGAGCAAGATCCTCCCACCATCTTCTCCACTGACTTGCTGCCAAGATGCAAGAGGGATCCAGACCCTTTGCTGTCATTTACGAGAGGGAAGCAGAAGGCGGCCACTCAGCCCTTCAAACTCATTCTACCCTTGCACTGGCCCTCGGCTGATCTCCGTTCTGCCACTCACGTTAAGACTGCAAGTGATCTGTATCTGAATCCCACTCACTGGCCTTGGCACCATACTGCTGCCCCGAACAATAGCTCGGCCTCGCTATTCCCAATCGACCCCCAGCAGGGGCAAAACAGAGTTCCAGATATTACCACCCCCCCCCCCATCCTTTTGCACAAAGAGATGCGTCCTGACCTCAACTCTGAGAGTGACACAGAGGTTAGCACTGGTGCCTTGCAGCGCCAGAGACCTGGGTTTGACTCCCGGCTTGGAGTCAGTGTGTGTGGTTGCAAGTTCTCCTCCTGTGATTGCGGGAGTTTCCTCCTGTTTCCCCCTATAGTCCCAAGATGTACAGGTTAGGTAGAATAGCCATGCTAAAGTACCCTTTAGTATCCAAAGATGTGCAGGTTAGGTGGATTGGCCATGCTAAATTCCCCTTAGTATCCAAAGATATACAGATTAGGTGGATTGGCCATCTAAACTGCCTTAGTGTCCAAAAATGTGCAAGTTAGGTAGACTGGGCCATATTAATTGCCCCTTATATCCAAAGATGTGTCCATTATGTTGGTCATGCTATATTACCCCTTAGCGTCCAAAGATGTGTAGGTCAGGTAGATTGCAAGACTACAACATAGGGATGCTGAGGCTGTATAAGGCTCTGGTCAGACCCCATTTGGAGAACTGTGAGCAGTTTTGGGCCCCGTATCTAAGGGAGGATGTGCTGGCCTTGGAGAGGGTCCAGAGGAGGTTCACAAGAATGATCCCGGGAATGAAGGGTTTGTTGTATGAGGAATGGTTGAGGATTCTGGGTCTGTACTCGTTGGAGTTTAGAAGGATGAGGGAGAGATGTAAATAAAACTTACAGGATACTGCCAGGAATGGATAAAGTAGACGTGGAGAGAGGATGTTTTCACTAGTAGGAAAAACTAGAACCAGAGGGGACAACCTCAGGCTAAAGGGACGATCGTTTAAAACAGAGATGAGGAGGAATTTCTTCAGTGGGGAATCTGTGGAGACCGGGTCACTGAGTGTCTTTGACACAGAGGTAGGTAGGTTCTTGATTAATAAGGGGATCAAGGGTTGAAGTGAAAAGTAGTGTTTATGTGCTGATACACACAAACGTTTATTTATATATTAGTGTCACAACTAGGCTTACATTAACACTGCGATGAAGTTACTGTGAAAATCCCCCTCGTAGCCACACTCAGGCGCCTGTTTGGGTAACACTGAGAACTTAGCATGGTCAATGCACCTAACGAGCACATCTTTCAGAGCGTGGGAGGAAACCGGAGCGCACAAAGGAAACCCACGCAGATACGAGGAGAATGTGCAGATTCCGCACAGTCTGTGACCCAAGGCTGGGGATCGAATCCCGATCTGTGCTAACCACTGTGCCACCCTTATGCATAGATACCAGTGGTTCTCCCTGGTGCCTCAGGATTTGATTTATTATTGTAACATGTATTTGGACTCAGCAAAAAGTATTGTTTCTTGCACACTATACAAAGCATACTGTTCATAGAGTACATGGGGAGAAGGATTTGATTTATTATTGTCACACGTATTGGAATACACTGAAAAGTATTGTTTCTTGTGCACTACACAAAACATACTGTTCATAGAGTACATAGGGGAGAAGGATTTATTACTGGCACACATATTGGGATATATTGCTTCTTGCGCACTATACAGACAAAGCATACCGTTCATAGTGAAGGAAAGGAAAAGGTGCAGAATGTAGTGTTACAGTCGTAGTTAGGGTATAGAGAAAGATCAACTTAATGCGAAATAAGTCCATTCAAAAGTCTGAATCAGTGTAACATCAGCTCGCAAAACCGAGGCCCCTTTGAGAAAGAAGAGCTTCCCACATAACTACGACTGCTCTTCCCCTGGGTAAACCAGTCACCCTGTTCCAAAGAATCACAGCAGGGATTCTCAGTCATGTCTCGTGCACACCACGCGTGTATGCATGCAGGCAGACCACGCACAAGTACGCAGATCACTCACAGACGCAAACACACCACCCCGGCGACTTGCAACACAGTCACTCAGCGACCAGATCAGCACACGGGGGACGCGATCAGGATACACATCCTCTCTAAATAAAAAAAGGACTTTCCAGCTGTCTCTGTGCTGCCAACACAGTGAGAAGTCTCACACCACCAGGTTAAAGTCCAACAGGTTTATCTGGTAGTCAAGACCACTGAGTGCTGAAGAAGGAGCAGTGCTCCGAAAGCTCGTGGCGTTTACTACCAAATAAACCTGCTGGACTTTTAACCCGGGGTTGAGAGAGTTCTTACTGTGTTTACCCCAATCCAACACTGGCATCTCCACATCTGTGCTGGAAATACAGCGGGGGGATAGTAATGGGGCTCAGACAGCTGACAGCGGGGTGAAAACATATTCACGGGTGCACCATCAGAGAGCAAGCAGCCCCACTGCTCCCTGTCCTGCCACACAGGTTTGAATCAGTTTGTGTCGAGTGGGGGTTTAAAAGATTGGCTGCTGCAGGGGTTAACCCAGACTGCTGTGAATATCTTCCCCGTTTACTACACACAGTGACATTTGAGTGCACAATAGAACCTCGGCCAACTTTCTTTGAAATGGTAATCGGGTTTAATAGAAGTGGTTTCACTTGGGCAGCAGTGGGACGTGGCACAGCTAACAAATGAGGGAGAGGGAGTGCGAGGCGGAGGAGGGGTGCGCCCCACCTCTGCCTCGCTCCCCGTCGCTCAGTGGGGCTTGACTTCCTCGTACTGCTCTCTCAACCTTGCCCCTCGCCTGAGGGGGTGGTAGCCTTGTGGTTAAATCGCCATCAGGCAACTCTCCCCCTCTCCAAGAGGGTTGTCCTCTGGAGTTTTGGCAACTTTCATTTCAGTTCTCTTTCTCTGTGCCTCATTCTCCTCCTCCTCCACCTCAGCTTCGCACTCGCTACCTCGCCTGCTCACCCTTGCTCTTTCTCTCCGTCTCTCTCTTGCGAGCGGACTCTCTGTCTCGCACGCAGACTCTCTCGCACGCGGACTCTCTCGCACGCGGACTCTCTCGCACGCGGACTCTCTCGCCCTCTTGCCTTGCTTCGTCTCACACACCATTAGTCTAGCCGACAGAGGCAAACCCATGCCCTGTAGTGAGCGGACTTTGAACTAGCCCAGCGAGGAAACTCAGTGAAGGAAGGGTACGTCAATGAGGATATGAAGGGGAAGGAGCTCTTAGAGCTCAGGACTTCAGTATTGCTGGAAAAAGAGACATTTTGTCAACGCTTTCGGTCCTGCATGCATCAGGACAATCCCAAGAATGACAAAGAAAGTGGGGTCTCCATAGTGAATGCACCAGTTGATGATGACTGATAGTTAACTGTCAAGCCTTGTGTAACTGCACCAAGTCACTGTTTATTCAGCATGAGGATACTCACTGTGTAACCATACAGAGATTATTCAGCAGGGTAAGGATCACTCACTATGTAACCGTACAGAGTTTATTCAGCAGGGTACAGATCACTCACTGTCTAACTGTACAGAAATTATTCAGCAGGGTAAGGATCACTCACTGTGTAACCGTACAGAGATTATTCAGCAGGGTAAGGATCACTCACTGTCTAACTGTACAGAAATTATTCAGCAGGGTAAGGATCACTCACTGTGTAACCGTACAGAAATTATTTAGCAGAGCAAGGATCACTCACTGTGTAACTGTACAGGGTTTATTCAGCAGGGTAAGGATCACTCACTGTGCAACCGTACAGAATTTATTCAGCAGGGTAAGGATCATCACTGTAACTGTACAGAGTTTACTCAGCAGGGGAAGGATCACTCTCTGTGTAACTGCACAGAAATGTCAAATCTTGTTTTTACGGAGTGCTTTGAGTGTTAAAACTGGGCCAATTTACCCCATCTGGAAAAATGCCTGGGAAGTGTGAAACAAACATTGCAGAGTCATGGGAATAGAATGTTCTGAAATTCCTCAAATGTCACAGGCACTAATGTAATGCTGCTGGTGACAGGGAAGGGGGGGGGGGGGGGGGTTTGTTTATGGATTCCAAGTACTATTGCCTGCCCACTTTCCTAGCGTTACAGAACACGCGTGGGAGCATCACAAAGGGCTCATTTTGCTAGCGTGACGTAGAGCAAAATGCCAAATGAGGCAGTCAGCTGACCGATCACACACAGGGCTCACTGAGACGCAGGGGCACCCATACTCCACGGTGGGCACATTTTCCTGGGTGGGGAGAGGCACAGAGAGAAAGGGAGCTCATCTGCATCCAAAATTGATTCCAACAGCAAAGGTGAAAGGGTGGAGGATGGAAGGGTTTGGGAGAAATGCCAAAGGGGAGGGAGGATGTGAGCAGAAGGGTTGGGGGGGGGACCGGAGTTGGGTGGGGAGGGGAGGGCAGTGTGGGGCGAATCTGAGTGATTTTGTGCCTCCGACGCCAGCGTTCGAATGACCCCCGGTACAGTAGAAGCCTGCCCCTATTGTACAATTTACTGAAAATGTTCAGGGAAACAGCACAGAGCAAAGGGGCGAGCACATGGCAGGTGTGGAACATGGAGAAAATGTGCCGCAGCAACATTTCTAACAGGCAGTACTGGGAGTTTTATTCTGCATACAACTGCACTGGGAGTGTTTGATGGGGGGGAGGGGGGGAACAGTGTAGAGGGAGCTTTACTCTGTATCTATCCCAATGCTGTACCTGTCCTGGGAGTGTTTGATGGAGGGGGGACAGTGTGTAACTGTACAGAAATTATTCAGCAGGGTAAGGATCACTCACTGTATAAGTATACAAAGTTTATTCAGTAGGGTAAGGATCACTCACTGTGTAACTGTACAGAGTTTATTCAGCAGGGTACAGATCACTCACTGTGTAACCGTACAGAGATTATTCAGCAGGGTAAGGATCACTCACTGTGTAACTGTAGAGTTTATTCAGCAGGGTAAGGATCACTCACTGTGTAACCGTACAGAGATTATTCAGCAGGGTACGGATCACTCACTGTGTAACCGTACAGAATTTATTCAGCAGGGTAAGGATCATCACTGTAACCGTACAGAGTTTACTCAGCAGGGTAAGGATCACTCTCTGTGTAACTGCACAGAAATGTCAAATCTTGTTTTTACGGAGTGCTTTGAGAGTTAAAACTGGGCCAATTTACCCCAGAGGGGTAAGAGGGAGCTTTACTCTGTATCTATCCCAATGCTGTACCTGTCCTGGGGGTGTCTGATGGGGGACAGTGTAGAGGGAGCTTTACTCTGTATCTAACCCCATGCTGTACCTGTCCTGGGAGTGTTTGATTGGGGACAGTGTAGAGGGAGCTTTACACTGTATCTAACCCCATGCAGTACCTGTCCTGGGAGTGTTTGATGGGGGGGACAGTGTAGAGGGAGCTTTACTCTGTATCTAACCCCATGCTGTACCTGTCCTGCGGTTAGATACAGAGTAAAGACCCCCTACACTGTTTCCCATCGAACACTGCCTCAGTGTCAGGAGGATTAGCAAGGTAAATGTGTAGCATTGTGGTCAGTGCAGGTTCAATGGACTGAATGGCCTCCTTCTGCACTGTTGGGAATCCACGATACATGGCTGTGTGTTTCAGACCCCACTCTTGACATAAAAATCCTTGGCTGAAGCAGCATTGCATTGCCGCTGGTGCCACCTCTCCAATGAAGTGTTGATGTGAGTGTCCCGTCTGCACTCTGGGGTTCTCCCCCGTGTTGTCCCGCAGGCAATATTGGTCTCTCACACCCTGAATCATCCCAAGACACAGTTTCATTCCGGGCTACCGTAGGGAGATATCACAAATTGGGATCAGTAAGAGGTTTAAGGAGAGGGCATGAGAGAGACAAGTTGCAAATGCAAGTGACAGAGGTTGGTGGAGGGGATGAGTTGGTGAAGGTCATGCTGGCTAAGGCAGGAACTGCAATGGGATGGTAGCAGCGGACACAAACTGACACGCGTGCACACAGCGGTTCCAAGGCAGGACGGGGTCACTATCTCCAGGACAATAAGGGATGGACAATGAGTGCTGACCTAACCTGCGATGCCCACATCATGTGAGAGAAGATATGTAAATGGGTATCCAAATCAAGGCCCTACGCACCCAGACATTCTCTCTTCCATTGGGAAAAAGATACAAAAGTCTGAGGTCACGTACCGACCGACTCAAGAACAGCTTCTTCCCTGCTGCCGTCAGACTTTTGAATGGACCTACCCTCGCATTAAGCTAATCTTTCTCTACACCCTAGCTATGACTGTAACACTACATTCTGCACTCTCTCCTTTCCTTCTCTGTGAACGGTATGCTTTGTCTGTATAGTGCCCAAGAAACAATACTTTTCACTGTATCCCAATACATGTGACAATAATAAATCAAATCCTTCTCCCTTATGTACTCTATGAATGGTATAATTGTCTGTATAGTGCACAAGAAACAATACTTTTCACTGTATCCCAATACATGAAACAATAATAAATCAAATCAAAATCTATCTCCTTGTTGAAACCATTTAACATTCAGACTCCGCCGTGCTACGAGGCAGCGAGTTCCAATATGCACCATCCTCTGAGAGTTGTAGAACAAAGAATAAAGAAAATTACAATACAGGGACAGGCCCTTTGGCCCCTCCAAGCCTGTACCGACCATGCTGCCCATCTGAACTCAAACCGCCCCCTACCCTTCCAGAGATCATATCCCTCTATTCCCATCCTATTCATGTATTGGTTAAGATGCCCATTAAAAGTCACTATTGTAGCTGGCAAAGAACAAAACAGTTCGTCCACATCTCAGTTTTAAATCTGCCGCCTCTCAGCCTATACCCTGTGACCTCTTGTTCTCGACTGTCCCCACACGGGGGGAACATTTGGTCCACATTCACTCTGTCAATCCCTTTTAAAGTTTTATACCCCTCGATCAGATCCCCTCTCAGTCTTCTAAACTCCAGTGTGTGCAAGCCTCGTGCCATTTAATCTCTTTAATTTAGTTAAGGAAGTGTGACGTTCAACTGATACATGGCACAGGTCACAAACAGCGATTGAACTAAGTGACCAGATAAATCCCCTCATTGCTAGAGGGTTACTCTGGCCTTGCAGTCGGGTCGTACACTGCCCACAGTGATACCCGAGTGAATAGGGTTAAGTTAGGGGGACAGGTCACACAGACTAGGCTTTCATTCCCCCGTATTTAGAAGCTTAGAGGAGGGCAGTGCAACGGAGGTGTTTAATACGATTAAAGGATTTGAGAAGATCGATAGAGAGAAACTATTTCCCTTGGTGTTGTGTTTTGTAAGACAAACCAGGGCAGGGCTTACATAGTTAGTGCCAGGGCCCTGGGGAGTGTTGCGGGAGAGACAGAGAGAGAGACAGACCTGGCGGGGTGGGGGTGTGTGTGTGTGTGTGGGTGTGGAGGCACATAGTTCCTTGAAAGTGGCGGCACAGTGACACAATAGCACTGCTGCCTCTCAGCGCCAGGGACCCGCCTTCAATTCCCAGCTTGGGTCACGGTGCAGAGTTTGCACAGTCCTCCCCATGTCTGTGTGGGTTTCCTCCGGGTGCTCCGGTTTCCTCCCAGAGTCCGAAAGACGTGCTGGTTAGGGCACATTGGCCGTGCTAAATTCTCCCTCAGTGTTACCCAAACAGTCGCTGGAGTGTGGTGACCAGGGGATTTTCACAGTAAGCGCATTCATTGCAGTGTTAATGTCAGCCTTACTTGTGACACTAACAAACAAACTTTGCAAACGATAACATCGAAAAAACAGTTGGAGGGGGACGTGGATAGGGAATGGTTTAGAAGGGCAAGGGCCAAACGTCAGCAACTGGGCTAGCTTAGTTTAAGAAACCTGGTTAACCTGGAGGAGTTGGGTCGAAGAGTCTGTTCCTATGCTGGGATATCTCTATGATGGGAAGGAGTCTAACAAAGGGGAGGGGTACAAAATATTAAAATTGCAGCCAGGCTATTTTGGGCGGTTGGGGGAAGTTGAGGGGGGAGGGAATATCAGATAACATCTCTCCACACAATAGCGGGGGAATAAGAGTCCAGTGGCAATGTACCACCGACGATGATAGGCCAAAGCATTAAGGGTGTTATACCAAGTCACGCTAAGATACAGATCAGTCAGGACTGAACAGAACGAGGTGCGAGGGGCTGAATGGCCGCAACATCATTTCCTTACTGAAACAACACCCTCCCCCCATCCCCCCCCCACAAGCTAATACGATTATCTTTGCAGATCTGAGTATTCGCTTGCCTTGCACGTGGCGTGGAGAGGGAGCGGTGGGGGAGCGTAGTAACTGTATCCCAGTACACGTGACAATACTAAATCCGATCAAATTCGCAGCTCGCCCCGGAGTCCTTATGACCTGGAAACACGGGTCTTCCGTCAAGGCATTATTAAACAGTCTTTCCTCTGCTGAATGAAAGGCATTATCCTGCTTTCAGAGAGGCGTGGAGCGGAGGGGCATGTTCTGATCTTCGAGCTGATTAGAATCCTACTTCAAAAAGAACGAGATGGAAATTTCGGCAAGGCTGATCAGGGAAATATTTTTTGACGCCTGATAGCTCGAGGGCTTCAAGTTAAGGACGGCAGCGAAAGATGCCGTCTGATGATCAAAAAACACTCTGGAGAGGTCTTGTATTGTTTGAACGTGGATTTTCCAATAACTGTGGGCAGCAGAATCCAGGATATGTTGGCCATATTTGAATCATTTGTGTCACAAAATCCCTACGGTGCAGAAGGAGGCCATTCAGTCCACAAGTCTGCGCTGACTATGATCCCACATATTTACCCTGCGAGTCCCCCTCACACTAAGGGACAATTTAGCATGGCCAATCCACCTAACCCGCACATCTTTGGACACGAAACAGGCGGGGGCCCGTGGGGAGAAGAGGCGGGGGCACCTGACTTCCTCATAAGAT
This sequence comes from Sphyrna mokarran, assembly GCA_024679065.1. Taxonomy (NCBI): domain Eukaryota; kingdom Metazoa; phylum Chordata; class Chondrichthyes; order Carcharhiniformes; family Carcharhinidae; genus Sphyrna; species Sphyrna mokarran. Next base: position 16,936,554 of record JAGIQG010000037.1, read on the forward strand.
GCCACAGGTTCGACGGGCTGAATGGTTTCCTCCCAACTTCAAACAATTCAATCCTGAGGAGCACAGAACAGGAGCACAGTGGGTTAGCACTGCTGCCTCACAGTGCCAGGGAGCCGGGCTCGATTCCCGACTTGGGTCACTGTCTGTGTGGAGTCTGCACGGGTTTCCTCCCACTGTCTGAAAGACGTAGTGGTTAGGGTGCCGTGCTAAATTCTCCCTTAGTGTTACTGCCTGTCTACACTAACAGGGATGAAGTGGAAAGGGCCAATGTATTCGGGTGTCAACAACCTATCCTGGTCCCATGCTGACACTACAGTTAAGAAAGCTCACCAATGCCTCTATTTTCTCAAAAGACTAAGGAAATTTGGCACATCAGCTACGACTCTCACCAACTTTTACAAATGCACCATAGAAAGCATTCTTTCTGGTTGTATCACAGCTCGGTATGGGGCTCCTGCTCTGCCCAAGACCGCAAGTAACTACAAAGAGGTCATAAATGTAGCCCAAATCCATCACACAAACCAGCCCCACATCCACTGACTCTGTCTACACTTCCCGCTGCCTTGGAAAAGGCAGCCGGCATCATCAAGGACCCCACGCACCCCGGACATTCTCCCTTCCACCTTCTTCCATCGGGAAAAAGGTACAAAAGTCTGAGCTCACGTACCAAGCAACTCAAGAACAGCTTCTTCCCTGCTGCCGTCAGACTTTTGAATGGACCTACCCTCGCATTAAGTTGATCTTTCTCTACAACCTACTTATGACTGTAACACGACATTCTGCACTCTCTCCTTTCCTTCTCAATAAACGGTATGCTTTGCCTGTATAGTGCGCAAGAAACAACACTTTTCATTGTATCTGAATATGTGACAATAATAAATCAGATTTTTCTCCCCTATGTACTCTATGAATGGTACGCTTTGTCTGTATCGCATGCAGGAAACAATACTTTTCACTGTATCCCAATACATGTGACAATAATAAATCAAATTAAAATCTATCTCCTTCATGAAGCCATGTAAATAATTTAGGCTCCACTGCGTTACAGGGCAAACTGTATTCTAATGTATAAAATGTATTCTAATTCATATGACAAAGAATATCAAACCCCATGAATATTTAAACACACACACACATTAAAGTTTAAGTTCATACACTCGTGTCACAAGTTGGCTTACATTAACACTACAATGAAATTAACGAAAATCCCCTTGTTGCCACACTCTGGTGCCTGTTCGGGTAACACTGAGGGGCAATTTAACATGGCCAATGCACCTAACCAGCACGTCTTTTGGATTGTGGGAGGAAACTGGAGCATCCGGAGGAAACCCGTACAGGGAGAATGTTGAGACTCCGCATAGACAGTGACCCGAGCCGGGAATCAAATCCCGGTGCTGGTGTTGTGAGGCAGCAGTGCTAATCCACTGCGTCACTTCATTGCAGTGTTAATATAAGTAGACTTGTGACACTAATAAATCAAGTTCAAACGTACTGCAGAGAGACAGTTCCCCAGAAGATCAACACCAGTATTTATACCCCACAACCTCGTCCCTGCCCCTGCTTTAACTCACGCCACTGACATGTCACGCTAGGCTGCTGACCTTACCTAATGCTCCTGCTAACATCTCAACACGCTCCCACAGGACAGGGTGGTTTGCACCCACGCGCATGGCCCAATGTGAACCGTTCTGATCTTTGCTCTTTTGAGTGGATGGCGGGGAAACCAGTTTCTACACAAGCTTGGGTCAATGACAGGAGAGGTGAGATTTCCCGTGGAAGGGTCACACACACAGGCAGTAAAAAAAAGTGGTGCGATGTGACTGTTCCAAGTCAGTTTTTAAGTTTATGCATTAGCGTCAAAAGTTAGGCATTCACAGCAACAAAGTTATTGCGAAAATCGCCGCACTTCAGGTAACACTAAGGGAGAGTTTAGTACGGCCAATGTGCCCTAACCAGCACATCTTTCGGACTGAGGGGGGAAAACCGGAGCAAACCCACGCAGACACGGGAGCAGAACGTGCAAACTCCGCACAGACAGTGACCCCAAGCCAGGAATCAAACCCATGTCTCTGATGCTATGAGGCAGCAGTGCTGACCACCACTGTGCCGGCCACTTGCACATCTTCTGGACAATAAGGGCAATTTGACATGGCCAATCCCCCTAACCTGCACATCTTTGGGCACTAAGGGGCTACTTAGCATGGCTAATCCACCTAACCTGCACATCTTTGGACACTAAGGGGCTACTTAGCACAGCCAATCCACCTAACCTGCACATCTTTGGACACTAAGGGGCAATTTAGCACAGCCAATCCCCCCTAACCTGCACATCTTTGGACACTAAGGGGCAATTTATCATGGCCAATCCACCTAACCTGCACATCTTTGGATACTAAGGGGCTACTTAGCATGGCTAATCCACCTAACCTGCACATCTTTGGATAGTAAGGGGCAAAGTAACATGGCCAATCCGCCTAACCTGCACATCTTTCGGACTGTGGAAGGAAACCAGAGCACCCGGAGGAAACTCATGCAGACTCCACATAATAATCCAAGCCGGGAATCGAACCTGGATCCCTTGCGTTGTGAGGCAGCAGTGCTAACCACTGTGCCACTGTACCACCCAAGGACTCACGGATACCAAGTACCTCCTCACTCGTCCACTCCAGTGTGGCTCTGGCTGGTCCTGCCCACTTGGTTAAGTACCTGAAGGCACTTTTGTAGCCAAGTGATGACTTATGGCACCTTGGAAATGCCTGAGCTTTGGAATATTTCCTCACAGGCCACTTTGCACTTTAGGAATTTTATATCAATGACGCTCTCCCAGAACCTCCAGGATGAGACGGTAATCCTTCTGCAAAGGATTCAATGATCTGTTGCAATGAAGAATGGTGGCGATTTGGGATAGAGTCACAGATGTTTACAGCATGGAAACAGGACTTCAGCCCAACTTGCCCATGCCGCCTCTTTCCTTAACCCATAAGCTAGTTCCAATTGCCTACGTTTGACCAATACTGCTCTATACCCATCTTACCCATCGAACTGTCTAAACACTTCTTACACTCACCACCTCTGTGTGAAAAAATTATGCCTCTGGACACTTTTGTATCTCTCCCCTTAAACCTATGTCCTCTAGTTTTAGACTCCCCTATCTTTGGGGAAAAGATATTGACTATCTAGCTGATCTGTGCCCCTCATTATTTTATAGACCTCTATTACATCGCTCCTCAGCCTCCTACGCTCCAGAGAAAAAAGTCTCAGTCTATCCAGCCTCTGCTTATAACTCAATCTATCAAGTTCCAGTAGCATTTTGGTAAATCTTTTCGACACACTTTCTAGTTTAATAATATCCTTTCTATAATAGGATGACCAGAACCGTACACAGTATTCCAAGTTACCAAAGTCTTGTGCAACTTCAACAAGATGTCCCAACTCCTGTATTCAACGTTTTGACCAATGAAACCAAGCATACCAAATGCCTTCTTCAACACTCTGTCCACCTATAACGCCGCTTTCAAGGAGCTACAAACACGTACTTTTAGATCTCTTTGCTCTGTAACTCTCCCCAACACCCTACCATTAACTGAGTAAGTCCTGCCCTGGTTCAATCAAATAAAATTGTGGGGCTTTGAATATTTTTTCCCATCCTTTGGGAATTTTTACATCAGCGCGCCTCTCCCCAGTCTTGGTGCCGAGGGGGTAGTGAGGGGTTAGGGGGTGGGTGGTGTGGATGGGTGGAGCTGATTACAGAAGCCTCTGAATCTCACACCACCGAAACCGTTTCCTCTGGAATGAACAGAGAGCCGTACAGCACAGGAACAGCCCTTCGGCCCTCTGAGCCTGTGCCGATCACGTTGTCTTATCTCGATTAACCGCCTCTATACCCCGTTTGCTCATTAGCCTATCAAGATACGTCTTGATATCTGCCTCAACCACCCTACTTGGCAGTGCACTCCAGGCCCCCACCAACCTCTGTGGAAACTCCCCCACACAACCCCCTCCACCCCCAACCTCCTCTCTCCCCCCCCACCCCTCAACCTCCTCTCCTCTCTCCCCCCCCACCCCTCAACCTCCTCTCTTCTCTCCTTCAACCTACCCCCCACCCCTCAACCTCCTCTCTTCTCTCCCCCCCCACCCCTCAACCTCCTCTCTTCTCTCCACCCCCGACCCCTCAACCTCCTCTCTTCTCTCCACCCCCACCCCTCAACCTCTCTCTCTCTTCCCACCCCACCCCTCAACCTCCCTCTCTTCTCTCCCACCCCCACCCCTCAACCTCCTCTCTCTCTCTACCCCCCACCCCTCACTCCTCTCTTCTCTCCCACCCCCACCCCTCAACCCTCTCTCCTCCCCCCACCCACCCCTCAACCTCCTCTCTTCTCTCCACCCCACCCCTCAACCTCCTCTCTTCTCTCCACCCCCACCCCTCACCTCCTCTCTTCTCTCCACCCCCCCCCCTCAACCTCCTCTCTTCTCTCCACCCCCCACCCCCTCACCTCCTCATCTTCTCTCCCCCCCACCCCTCAACCTCCTCTCTTTCCTCCACCCTCCAACAACCTCCTCTCTTCTCTCCCCCCCCCAACCCCTCAACCTCCTCTCTTCTCTCCCCCCCACCCCTCAACCTCCCTCTCTCTCCCCTCTTACCCCTCAACCTCCTCTCTCCCCTCCCACCCCTCAACCTCCTCTCTCCCTCTCCTCCCCCCACTTTAAAATTCTGTCCCCATTCTAAGAGCCATTTTTGCTCTGGGAAAATGCTCCCAATTGCTCACCTTATCTCTGCACCTCCGAATTTTATAAACTTCCACCAGATCTCCCCTCAGCCTCGGTCTTTCCAGGAAGAACAATCCCAGTTTAGACAATCTCTCCTCACAGTTAATACCCTTCACACTTGATAAACCTTTTCTGCACCCTCTCCAAAGCCTCCACGCCCCTTCTGGTGACCAGAATTGGGCACAGTCATCCAAAAATGGCCTAATCAATATTTTATATGCCTGCAACATAATTTGTCAACTTTTATACGTAATGCCCCGGCCAATGGAGGCAAGCACATGCTTTCTACACTGCCTTTGCCACCTCGGTTGTCCCTTTTAAGGGTCTGTGGACCCGTACTTCCAGATCTCTCTGTGTGTCTATGCTCCTGACGGTTCTGCCATTTCATCTTATAGCTCCCACTTGAACTGGATCGAACAAAAATGCATCACCTCGCGTTTGTAAGATGAGAGATAGGAAGCACTGTGAGGGACACTAATGGCAAGGCTAACTGAGACACAAAGTGAGAGACTAAAGCGAGAGATGTCAATCTTTCTCAGGAGGTATCAAAGATCCTGGGGACGCGCAGAAGGAAGGAGTTCCGCATTTTGGGTTTCTCCAAGCACTGCACATGCTCCCAGCCCCCTCCCCCCATTCCTGTCCCCTCCATACAGGGACAGCTGACCTATGTACAGAGTTGAAAATCGGACAGAGGGAAGTGAGAGTTAGGAAGTGCTTCAGTGGCTGCAAAGCTGAGGCCCTGGCCCCTTCGATCCGCCTGTCTCGCTGACGGAGATTTGGCCCAGAAGTTTTAAAAGCAGTTGACACGCCAAGCTTTGCCGCATGGCTGGCGAGGAGTTGGTTACCCACAGGCAGGATGTTTGGGGTGGTGCATTATATAGGGGAAAAAAAGCATTGCGCACAAACATGGGGAGGTGATGGGGCTGGCACAGTGGCTTAGCGCTGCTGCCTTACAGCACCAGGGAACTGGGTTCAACTTGCGGCTTGGGTCACTGTCTGTGTGGAGTCTGCACATTCTCCCCGTGTCTGCACGAGTTTCCGAGGGTGCTCTGGTTTCCTTCCACAGATACGCAAGTTAGGTGAATTGGCCATGCTAAATTATTTCTTAGTGTCCAAAGATGTGAAGATTAGGCGGATTGGCAATGCTAAATTGCCCCTTACTGTCAGGAGGACTAGGTATGGTAAATGCAATAGGGGCTGGGTGTATTTGTTGTCAGTACAGTCTCGAAGGGCTAAATGCATTGAAGGATTCTATGGATTAGTCATAATAGTGATATAACTGCCTCCACCCACCTCCCTCGAACACCTTCCACTAAACTCCCCACATCTCTACCCACCCAGTGAATGAGGTTTCACCCTCACTCATTGATAAATCAGTTGGTGTTTGGCAACAGATACAGCCCGGGAAATCCAGTGCCAAAAAGAGATTATCGGCTGGCGCAGCTCAGTAATGAGGAGTTTAGCCCATGCTTTTGACTTAATTCATTATTGTCACGTGTATTGGGATACAGTGAAAAGTATTGTTTCTATAACGTTCTATAACAAAGAGGCATCATGGCGACGCAGTGAGTTAGCCCTGCTACCTCACAGCACCAGGGACTTGGGTTCGATTCCCAGCTAGGGTCACTGTCTGCGCGGAGTCTGCGTGTTCTCGCACCCCCGTGTCTGCGTGGGTTTCCTCTGGGAGCTCCAGTTTCCTCCCACAGTCTGAAAGACGTGCTGGTTAGGGTGTATTGACCCGAACAGGCTGTGGCAATGACAGAATTTTCACAGTAACTTCACTGCAGTGTTAATATAAGCCAACTTGTGACTAACAAATGAACTTCTTTAACTTTTTTTTTAAGCATACTATTCATTGAATACACGGGGGAAGGATTTGATTTATTATCGAAACGTATTGGGAAACAGTGAAAAGTATTGTTTCTTGCGCACTGTACAAAGTATACCGTTCATCAAAAAGGAGAGAGAGCAGAATGTAGTGTTACAGTCACAGCTAGGGTGTAGACCAGGACTGGGTCACAATCACCTCACCAACCTCTCTCCACACTCTTCAGGAGGTATACCTTTCCTCCCTCCCACCTACGATTCAACCGGTTTAAAATTCAAGTTTATTTATTAGTGTCACAAGTCAGCTTACATTAACACTGCAATGAAGTTACTGTGAAATTTCCCCAGTCACTACACTCTGGTGCTTGTTCGGGTAACACTGAGGGAGGATTTAGTACGTCTTTCAGACTGTGGGAGGAAACTGGAGCACCCGGAGGAAACCCACGCAGACATGGGGAGAAGGTGCAGACTCTGCACAGACGGTGACCCAAGTTGGGAATTGAACCCGGGTCCCCTGGCACCGTGAGGCAGCAGTGCTAACCGCTGTGCCACTGGAAGTTTTGAATTTTAAGGAGAGACCGGACAGCGTTTCTTCCCCTGGATCGCAGCAGCTTTATGGAGGTTTATAAAATCATGAGGGGGCAGAGGTAAGGTGAGTCGTCGAGATTTTCTCCCCCAGGGTAGGGGAAAGTCCAAAACTAATTGGTGTAGGTTTAAGGTGAGAGGAGAGAGGGACCCGAGCGGTAACTTTTTTCCCCACACAGAGGGCAGTGCGTGTGTGGAATGAGCTGCCAGAGGAGGTGGTAGATTTGGGTACAAAGACAATATTTAAAAGATATTTGCACAGGTACACGGGTAGGAAAAGGTTAAGGCACATGGGACTATTTAGGTTAAGAAACTGGAGGTGTGGACTGGTTGGGCTGAAGGGCCTGCTCCCACGCTGGAGATGTGTGTGACAACCCCACCTTCACATACACCACAACCCCAGGTCCAGTTAGAATCCAGTGAGCTGGATTCAGCTCACACTTAATGTCTGCGTACAAGCAGAAAGGTCGGGGAGGACTGCAGTCTCAGTGGCTCAATCCAAGCCGACAAAGAGTCCAAACACCCCAGCGTTCTGAGAAGCGAACGACGCAGCCAGCAGCTCAGACCTGACACTCCATTTCTTCAGTACGCCACGCTCTCTACCCCAAACCCTATCCGGTCAGTGCCAGAGAGGGGGAAGGAGGGAAAGGCAAATAAAATCCCGGCTGGCAAACTCTGCCAACGCAAGGAGGTTTAAACCGGCTAATCCTCGATAGAAGGTCAAGTGCCTGGGGCCCAGTTCCTGACTCGGAACATAATGAGCTCACGATCACAAGACCGCAAGAGTACACACACACACACACACACAATCCTGGCAAACTCAGGACAGCTACACTTCCCAGGCGCTATTAACAACAAGAAAAGAAACATCTCTCTGCAGGTACGTGGCTTCCCAGGGAGGGAATCGCGGTGGCCTCTGCCAGCCTTCTGCCAAGCAGCGCACCTTCGCAACCTTTTCCCACTCACAACCCACCCCACCATTACGATAACCCGAGGAAGGAAGACGTCACTAACAACAGGGGAGGGCCGTTAACAGCCAGGAAAGAAATGGGGCCGGCCAACTGGCTCTCCTCAAATCTACCTCCTCGGCTGGGTCACAGCAGGGCCATGGCACATTGGTTAGCGCTGCTGCCTCACGGCGCCAGTGACCCGGGTTCGATTCCTGGCTCGGGTGACTGTCTATGAGAGGCTGCACATCCTCCCCGTGTCTGCACGGGTTTCCTCTGGGCGTTCTTGTTTCCTCCCACAGTCTGAAAGATGTGCACGTTAGGTGGATTGGCCATGCTAAATTGCCCCTTAGTGTCCAAAGTGTGACACCCTCGCACCTCCTCCTGATCTCTGTATCTTCCACCAGCCATGTTTTCAGTTGTCTGGACCCCAAACTCTGGGATTCTTTCCCTAACGCTCTCTGGCTGAAAAAAATCGAGCGCTTTATTTTAAAGCAAGCCTTTGTGTCAGCCACTCTAAAAGTCACGGGGCTGGCTGTCCAGTGTTCTTTGTTAATTGCTGCCGAGCAGCATCTCGGAGCACTTTGTCACATTAGGGGCGCTATATAAATGCAAGTGCTCATTTCTTATCCAAAATGCCAGCTCGAGTGCTGTGAAACTGGGCTGGCACACTGTTACTACGCGATGACGTGACTCTACTGCAGGAGGAAACACCCATCAGGCATTCTGGTCACAAGTTAACTCACTATCTCGCGCACATACCCCAGGCGAACGGGGCCTGCCCTCGTGAAAAGCCCCAAGATATCTCCAGCTCCAGATAAGCTCAGGCTTTGCCAAGCTAGTCGGTGTGTGTCTCTCTGCCCAGCCCTCCATCCCTCTGAACGCTGCACAAAGGCTGCACCCTGGGTCTTGGCCAACTTGCTCACCTCTATATCAAGAGGTCACTGGTTTAATTTTCACCATGCAGTCTCACTCTTGCTGCCGACCTTGAGCGAGTTCTGTACTTTCTCAACCAGCTGAAATCCACTGGCCTGTTCCTTTGCCTCACTGCAGTTAATGCAATCTTGCTGTGCCGGGTCAGGCAGCAGTGACTGCCCCTCTTAGGGATGTGGATATCGCTGCTGGACCCATCCTTAGGTGCCTCGCTCAGCGCACATCAGTTAAGAGTCAACCATGTTGCTGCGACTTGAAGTCAGAGAAGCACAGAATCCCTACGGGACAGGAAGAGACCATTCTGCCCATCAAGTCTGCACCAGCTCTCTGCCAGAGCAACCCATCCAGGCTGTATTGCTGCAACCCCATGTATTTACCTCACCAACCCCCCTATCCTACAAATCTTTGGACATGAAGTGGCAAATTAGCATGACAAATCCCCCTAATCTACACATCTTTGGACATGAAGTGGCAAATTAGCATGACAAATCCCCCTAATCTACAAACCTTTGGACACTAAGGGGCAATTTAGCATGGCCAATCCACCTAACCTGCACATCTTTGGACACTAAAGGGCAATTTAGCACGGCCAATTTAACTAACCTGCACATCTTTGGACATTAAGGGGCAATTTAGCACGGCCAATCCACCTAACCTACACATCTTTGGACAAGAAATTTTCACTAACTTCACTGCATTGTTAACGTAAGCCTATTTGTGACACCAATAAATAAACATTACGTTACTAAGTGGCAATTTAGCATGGCCAATCCACCTAACCCGCACATCTTTCCGACTGTGGGAGGAAACCAGGGCACGCAGAGGGAACTCACGCAGACATGGGGAGAATGTACAGACCCTGCGCAGACAGTGACCCAAGGCAGGAATTGAACTCGGATCCCTGTGGTGCCGTGAGGCAGCAGTGCTAACCACTGTGCCGGTCCCCGACTATAGATTAGACCACGCAAAGTGGGCAGATTTCCTTCCCTAAGGGGGGGGTGTGCCAACAATCCATGACGTTTTCACAGTCACCATTACAGCCACTCACTTTATAACACCGATCATCCTCTGCACTTGTAGCCCCACAAGGCTGTGTTCTCAACCCCCTACCGTACTCCTCATACGCCTATAACTACATGATCAAATTCCCCTCCAATTCGGCTTGTAAATTTATTGATGACACCACCGTAGTGGGTCGGATCTCAAACAACGATGAGACAGACTGCGGGAATGAGATTGAGAATCTGGTGAACTGGTGCGGTGACAATAATCTCTCCCTCAATGTCAACAAAACGAAGGAGATTGTCAGCGACTTCAGGGAGCATAAAGGAGAACATGTCCGTCTACATCATTGGGAACAAAAGATTGAGAGCTTCAAGTTTTTAGGTGCCCAAATCACCAACAATCTGTCCTGGTCCCCGTTATGCCGACACTATAGTTAAGAAAGCCCCAACAACGCCTCTACTTTCTCAGAAGACTAAGGAAATTTGGCACGTCCGCTACGACTCTCATCAACTTTTACAGATGCACCGTAGAAAGCATTCTTTCTGGTTGTATCACAGCTTGGTGTGGGGCTCCTGCTCTGCCCAAGACCGCAAGGAACTACAAAAGGTCATGAATGTAGCCCAATCCATCACACAAACCAGCCTCCCATCCATTGACTCTGTCTACACTTCCCGCTGCCTCGGGGAAAAGCGGCCAGCATAATCAAGGACCCGCGGGGCCCCAGACATTCTCTCTTCTACCTTCTTTCTTCGAGAAAAAGAATCAAAAGTCTGAGGTCACGTACTGTCCGACTCAAGAACAGCTTCTTCCCTGCTGCCGTCAGACTTTTGAATGGACCTACCTTGCATGAAGTTGATCTTTCTCTACACCCTGGCTACGATTGTAGCACTACATTCTGCACTCTCCTGTTTCCTCCTCTATGAATGGTATGCTTTGTCTGTATCGTGTGCAAGAAATAATACTTTTCACTGTATCCCAATACATGTGATAATAAATCAAATCCTTTTTCCCTATGTACTCCATGTATGGTATGCTTTGTCTGTATAAGCACACAAGAAACAATATTTTTCACTGTATCCCAACACGTGACAATAATAAATCAAATCTTTTTCCCCTATGTACTCTATGAACAGCATGCTTTGTGTGAATAGTGTGCAAGAAACAATACTTTTCACTGTATCCCAATACATGTGACGATAATAAATCAAACCAACATCTCTGCTCTTCAGATGGTTCAAGAAATCCTGAGTTAACCATTAAGAAGGAATTATTATTTCTTTTAAAAGAACAAATTCTCAAGTTGATAGGCCCAACACATCACCCAACATCACCCCCCTCCTCGCCCTACATGTGCAAAAACCTTACAAATTAGCTCTGGTATTGGGTAGAGTTAAGTTGCTATCAAACTGTTACAGATACTCTGCAAAAAAGTTGCTCAGCTGTGGATGTAAATGCAGCCATGTGAGTTCCGCGTAGTTCCAGCTGGGCACACGGCACAGTGGGTTAGCACTGCTGCCTCACAGTGCTAGGATCTGGGTTCGGTTCCCGCCTTGGGTCACCGTCTGTGTGGAATCTGCGTGTCCTCCCCCGTGGCTGTGTGGGTTACCTCCGGGTGCTCCGGTTTCCTCCCACAGTCCGAAAGATGCGCTGGTTAGGGTGCATCAGGCATGCTAAATTCTCCCTCAGTGTTACCTGCACAGGTGCCAGAGTGTGGCAACTTCATTGCCTTGTTAATGTAAGCCTGGTTTATGTTCTAAATGGGGGGGGGAGAATTCAGAAATCTGAAACGCAAAGGAGTCTTTTATTAAAGCTAACTTCAGTTAAAATGCAAGTAAAAGTAAAGTTTATTAGTCACAAGTAAGGCTTACATTGTCACTGCAATGAAGTTACAGTGAAAATCCCCTAGTCGCCACACTCCGGTGCCTGTACGGGGGAGAATTTAGGATGGCCAATGCAATCAACCAACAATCGGACTGTGGGAGGAAACCGCAGCACCCCGAGGAAACCCACGCAGACAGAGGGAGAACATGCGGACTTCTGCACAGACAGTGACCCAACTGGGAATTGAACCCGGATCCCTGACGCTGTGAGGCAGTTATGTTGAACACTTATGCCATCCAATTTCATTGGCACAGAGGGCTGTGGAGGTTGAGTGTCGTTGAACCATTGAGTGTTCTTTTAAGAGATAGATAGGTTGTTGATCGGTAAAGAGATCAAAGGTTACAGGCGTGGGGGGGAAAAGCAGGGAATGGGTTTGAGACATTGATCAGCAACGGCGGAGATGGGCTGAATAGCCTATTTCTGCTCCGATATAAGAACCAGGATCAGGGAAGGCTCCTCAAGCCTGCTCTGCCATTAAATGAGGAGGACAGAATCGAACCCGGATCTCTGGCGCTGCGAGGCAGCAGTGCTAACCGCCGTGTTATCGTGTGAAACATACTTCGCACCAGGAACCCAAGGCCACGCAGTCACCGCACGGCCAGAAGAGGAGCTTGTCCATCGCTTCCCAACACTTTGAAGCGCACGATCTCGCCTTATAACCAACCAAACCACCCCCCACAACACTGGACAGAAAGAAGCCGTACCTGTCATCGTCACCGTCCGGCTGAGTTCCGACTGACAGCATGGACTTGGCCAGAGTCTGCATGGGCGAGGCGAAGCGAAGGGAGCCACCGCCGGCGATGCTGGGCTCCGAGGTCCGGCTCTTTCTGGAGGAGCTCCCGTCCTGCGTCAAGGGGGCCGGCGAGACGGGCGTGGACCGAGGCTCAGAAAACTGAGGGGGCCGGGGGGAGAAAGAGCAGAACAATCAACTCATGCCACATGAGAAAAAAAAACCAAAACATCAGTGATAACAGCAACACAAACTGCCGGGAGTCACGTTCGAGACGAATCCCATCAAGTCTGCCCCGCCATTCCACCATGGCTGATGAATTTCTCTCAATCAATCTCACCAACTTTTACAGATGCGCCAGAGAAAGCATCCTTTCTGGTTGTATCACAGCTTGGTGTGGGGCTCCTGCTCTGCCCAAGACCGCAAGGAACTACAAAAGGGTTGTGAATGTAGCCCCAGTCCCATCACACAAACCAGCCTCCCATCCATTGACTCTGTCTACACTTCTGCTGCCTCGGGAAATCTAGAGAATCTGATGAACTGGTGCGGCGACAATAATCTCTCCCTCAACGTCAACAAAACGAAGGAGGAAACCCATGCAGACACAGGGAGAACATGCGGACTTCTACAGAGACAGTGACCCAACTGGGAATCGAACCTGGATACCTGACGCTGTGAGGCAGTTATGTTGAACACGTATGCCATCCAATTTCATTGGCACAGAGGGCTGTGGAGGTTGAGTGACGTTGAGTCATTGAGTGTTCTTTTAAGGCAGAGATAGATAGGTTTTCACATTGACTTCAGGAAGCGTAAAGGAGAACACGCCCCTGTCTATATCAGTGGGACGAAGTAGAAATGGTCGAGAGTTTCATGTTTTTAGATGTTCAGGTCACCTACAGCCTGTCCTAGACCTCTCCTCGTACCGACAGTACAGTTAAGAAAGCCCACCAACGCCTCTACTTTCTCAGAAAACTTAGGAAATTCGGCACGCCCGCTACAATTCTCACCAGATGGACCATACGAAGCACTCTACCACAGCTTGGTATGGCTCCCGCTCTGCCCAAGACATCGAGCAAACCAGCCTCCCATCCATTGACTCTGTCTACACTTCCCGCTGCCTCGGGAAATCTAGAAAATCTGGTGAACTGGTGCGGCGACAATAATCTCTCCCTCAACGTCAACGAATCGAAGGAGATTGTCATCGACTTCAGGAAGCGTAAAGGAGAACACGCCTCTTGACTACGTCAATGGACGAAGTAGAAAGGGTCGGAGCTTCAGGTTTTTAGGTGTCCAGATCACCAGCAACCTGTCCTGGTTCCCCCCTCCACTGCTGACACTATAGTTAAGAAAGCCCCACCAACACCTTTACTTTCTCAGACGACTAAGGATATTCGGCATGTCCGCTGCGACTCTCACCAACTTTTACAGATGCACCATTAGAAAGCATTCTTTCTGGGTTGTATCACAGCTTGGTACGGGGCTCCTGCTCTGCCCAAGGCCGCAAGGAACTACAAAGGATGGTGAATGTAACCCAATCCATCACACAAATCGGCCACCTATCCATTGACTCTGTCTACACTTCCCGCTGTCTCGGGAAAAGCAGCCGGCATCATCAAGGACCCCCCCACACACCCCGGACATTCTCTCTTCCACCTTCTTCCGTCGGGAAAAGATACAAAGGTCTGAAGTCAGGTACCGACCGACTCAAGAACAGCTTCTTCCCTGCTGCTGTCAGACTTTCCAATGGACCTGCCACATCATAGAATCCCTACACTGCAGAAGGAGGCCATTCAGCCCACTGAGCCTGCACTGACCAGTCCCACCCAGGTCCTATCCCCATAACCCCACATATTTACCTTGCTAATCTCCCTGACACGAAGGGACAATTTAGTAAGGCCAATCAACCTAACCCACATTTGGACTGTGGGAGGATACCGGAGCACCCTGAGGAAACCCACGCAGACGCGGTGAGAACATGCAGACAGGGCTCCGCACAGACTGTGACTCCTAGCCAGGAATTGAACCCGGGTCCCTGGCGCTATGAGGCAGCAATGCTAACCACTGTGCCACAATGCTACCCAAAATTAGGTTGATCTTTCTCTGCACCCTAGCTGTGACTCTAACCCTCGCTGTAACACATTCTATACATTTGCTTTTCTTTCTCCCCATGTACACTATGAACAGTATGCTTTGTCTGTATAGAAATGATACTTTTCACTGTATCCCAATACGTGTGACAAAAATCAAACAGCTGAAGTAATGTGTACGGTTTTGGTTTCTTATCTGAGGAAGGATGTCCTTCTTATAGAGGGAGCACAGTGAACGTTTACCAGGCTGATTCCTGGGATGGCGGGTCTGTCACGAGGACAGACTAAAAGTTGGTTAGAAATGTACTCGCTGGAGCTCAGAGTGAGAGGGGATGTCGTAGAAATTTATAGAGAGCCCACACATTTCTGCGTGGGTTCCCTCCAGGTGCTCAGGTTTCCTCCCACCAACCAAAAGACGCGCTGGTTAGGGGTGCACCGACCCGAACAGGTGCCGGAGCGCGGCAACTAGGAGATTTTCACAGTAACTTCATTGCAGTGTTAGTGTAAAACTTATTTGCGACTAATGAATAAACTTTAAAAGGGATCGAAGGATATGGGGGAAGGGGGGGAAATCAGGATATCGAATTCGATGATCAAAATGAATGGTGGAGCACGGCTCGAAGGGCTGAATGGCTTCCTTCTGCTCCTATGGTGACAGTGTGGGGTGGGGGTAGAAAGCTTTACTCAATGGGAAGCATTGAGAAGGAGAGTTGGGGGGGGAGAGAAGTGGGGATAGAAAGACTCTATCGGGCCGTAACTAACCCTTCACACAACTCGCTCAGGTTTGATTACAGCACAGAGCGTCATTTCTTACAACTGCGCCCCCGCCCCCCACTTCTCCACCCCACCAAAGGGCACTAAAGGCCCATTCAGCTTGACTGCGTAGAAACCTTTGGCTTGTTCCCAGTGTCAATATTTTGAAGAGATGGCAACGGAGGCGCAAGAATGTTCGAACAGGCGTCAAAGAGCACACGTGGGACACGCTAGTGAGGGATGCAGTGGGGCCACCTCACACAGGCTGGCAGGGAGGAGCAGGGGACAGAAAGAAGAGTTGGGGGGGGGGGAAGGGAGGGAAGAGACTGGTACAGACGACAGCACCAGTCAGTGACCCTGGTGATCGCAGAGACTACTAAACCCGCAGAGATCACCGCAGTAATGGGCGAGATGGTTGAGGGGGGGTGGGGGGGGAGGTCAGGGAAACACAGGAGGATGTTAATCATCCAATTCCGTCCCCCTCGGGCAGACACACGTTAAAGTGATTCCAGGGGGTCACTTTGCGCAGAGATAAGAACATTAGAAACAGGAGCAGGAGTCGGCCATCCAGCCCCTCGAGCCTGCCCCGCCATTCAATAAGATCATGGCTGACCTGAAGGGGATCAGTTCCACTTTCCCGCCTGCTCCCCATAATCCTTAATTCCCTTGTCTATCAGAAACCTATCTACCCCGTGACTTAAATATATTCAGCGAGGTAGCCTCCACCACTTCAACGGCCAGAGAATTCCAGAGATTCACCACCCTTTGAGTGAAGAAGTTTCTCCTCAGCTCCGATCTAAACTGCTCACCCCCCACTTATCTTGAGGCCGCGCCCTCGAGTTCTGTTTTCCTTTCCAAGCCGAAAGAATCTCTCCACCCCCTACCCTACATAGCCCCTTCATCATCTTGTAAGCCCCCCCTCACCTTTCTAAACTCCAACGAATACAGGCCCAGTCTATTGAATCTCTCTTCATAAGGCGTACACCATTTGCCGTGGCCGGCACAGCAGTCAGCACTGCTGCCTTGCAGCGCCAGGGACCTGGGTTCGCGTCCCGGCTTGGGTCATTGTCCACGCGGAGTTTGCACGTTCTCCACCACACCCACCCACCCTCCCCTCCGCCGTGTCTGCGTGGGTTTCCTCCCGGGAGCGCCCAGAGGAAACTCACGCAGACGTGGGAAGAATGTGCAGACGCCACACAGATAGTGACCCAAGCTGGGAATTGAACCAGAACCCTGGTGCTGAGGCAGTAGTGCTAACCACTGTGCCACTCTACCTTACATGTATTGGAATGAAAAGTATTGTTTCTTGTGCATTAGACAGACTGTTCTTAGAGTACACAGTTCAAGGTTATTTATTGGTATCACAAGTAAGGCTTACGTTAACACTGCAATGAAGTTAGTGTGAAAATTGCTTAGTTGCCACACTCTGGACCTATTTGGGTGCACTGAGGTTTCCTCCCACAGTCCAAAGATGTGCAAGTTAGGGCGTGCACTTGCTAACACTAAATTTATGGGGATTAGCAAGGAAAACATGTGACGGGTTACAGGAATAAGGCCCGGGTAGGATTGTGGTTGGTGTTGCTCGATTGGGCCAAATGGCTTCCTCCTACGCTTGGGGGAGCCCCTGGTTCGGGGGAAAAAAAAAAATTGCCTGCTGCTCTTCTAGATTCTGGTGGACAGAAGCCAAACCTCTCTGACCTTTTATCGTTAAGACGAGCCACCCATTCCTGGAATTGGTCTGTCAAATCTTCCCTGAATGGCACTGGAAGCACAGCCTCGCTATGTGTAAAAGTGTACTTTTCTCTCTTAACTCTTGAACTGTTCAGGGATTTCAGGGGTAGAGTGGGGGTGTCGGTGGCACGCTTGGCATTGAGTGCCAACTGCAGGTTGCTCTTGAGGTGATGGCAGGAACACCTTGACAAACGATCTTCGTGGGGGAGGTGCGCTCCTGGACATTCCGACTAACGTGCTGGTAAAATCATCTTTCGCTGCTCAGAGGGAAAAGGGCACACAGAATATAGGGGGGAGGCCATTTGGCCCCTCGAGCCCGCACCACCATTCATTATTTCTTGAAAGTCTGAAGTTTACCACTGTTACAAGTACGCTCTTTCATTAACACCTTGGGTCATTGTCCGTGTGGAGTCTGCACGTTCTTTCCCCCTACTGGGGGATAGGTTCCTCTGGATGCTCCAGTTTCCTCCCAATGTCCAAAAGATGTACAGGTTAGGTGATTGGCCATGCTAAATTGCCACTTAGTGTCCAAGAATATGCAGGTTAGGTGGATTGGCCATGCTAAATTGCCACTTACTGTCCAAAGATGTGTAGGTTAGGTGGACTGGCCACGCTAAATTGCCACTTACTGTCCAAAGATGTGTAGGTTAGGTGGACTGGCCACGCTAAATTGCCACTTACTGTCCAAAGATGTGTAGGTTAGGTGGACTGGCCATGCTAAATTGCCCCTTAGTGCAACTATCCCCGTAGCCTCATGCACGTAGCGTAGCTAGTCCCCCTGTCACTAAGGGTCAATTTAGCACGACCAATCCATCTAAGCAGCACGCTTTTCGGACTGTTGGAGGAAACCCATGCAGACATGGGGAGAATATGCAGATTCCGCACAGAGTGTGACCCAAACCGTGAACTGGACCCAGATCCCCGGCACACTGAGGCAGCACTGCTAACCCACTGTGCCATCACATGTGGGTGAGGTGGATATTGGCCATGCTGAATTGTCCAAAGCGAGGTAGCCCTGACTGAGATCCCGTGCGCGCGTGCCGGACTTGCCTTTCTCACCGCTCCTTGCTCTCCGGACGACGTGGAGGAGGGCTGCTTCACATTCGACGACGACGGCTGCTTCGAGGGGGCCGCCGGAGGCTCCCCGCCGACCGGCTTGCTGCCGAGGGGCTGGCCCGGGCCCGGCTTGGCTTCCTCCGCGGCGCCTTCGCCGCCCCGCCCGACGGGGGAGGCCTTGGAGGGCGGAGAGCCGCCACCGGCGGGCGCTGGCTGGGGCTCGGCGCCCGGCCCCCCGTCCGAGCTCAGAGTCCTGGCGGCCTGGAGGAGCGTGCTGAGGGTGCTGCTGGCGGTGGCGGGCGGCCTCCCCCGCGGGCTGTCGGGTGCGGCGAGCGGCGAGCCCTGGCTCTTGGGCGCCTGGGCCCTGGGGGGCCGCAGCTGGCTCACCGCCTTGTGGGCCAGGCCGCCCAGCTCCAGGTGAGAGTCCAGGGAGTTGACGTGCCGGGCGCCCTCCAGCACCTTGGCCAGCACGTGGCTGTCCAGGTCCCAGTCGTAGAGGTCCACGCAGGTCCAGCGGCCCCGCCGGTACGGCTCGCCCAGCCCGTGGCCCAGCTTGACCACCCGGAAACGTGAGGTGCACGAGCCGCCGGCCGGGGTGCGGGCTGGGGGGGCTCCGCCGCCGCCGGGCCCCTCTAGCCCGGCCCCCCGGGGGGCCCCCTCCCCGCCGCCGGCCCCCTCCGGAGGGGGCTGGGTCCGGTCGGCGGGCTCGAGGGGGTGCCCCCCGTTGACCAGGGGGGGGCTGCCGAACTCCGCCTCGCCGTTCAGCGACTCCTTCGGAGCCTCGGCGCCGCCGCCCCCCCCCTCGTAATCCGAGGTGACGCTGGTGATCTGGAAGCCGCTCTTCTTTTTCCCAATCATGTCGCGAGGAGGGGAAAAGCACCAAAAAAAAAAAATATATACGTGTAAAGGAAGGGAAAAAACGAGGAGGGAGAGGGGAAAAAAAAAAGTCTCCGGTGGCGACAAACTCCACCCCCCCCTCCCACCACCGCCGGGCCTTCTCCTGGCCTCACCACCGCCGCCTCAGACACTCCGGTCCCGCATCTCCCAGTCGGCTGAGGCTCCCGATGGAAATGCGGCACGGCCTCGGGAAGGGAAGGGCTCCTCGGCTAACAGGCACCCGCTGTCTGACTGTCCGACGGGGGTGCTTGAGACGCGATGCTACCGTTCCGCATCTTGGTGCGAGTGAAGGCACCCTCCTCTCCCGCCAACCCCCGCCCGCCCCTGTCCCCACCCCACCCCACCCCCCCAAAAAAAACCGAGAACAGGCAAACGCCCGACGCGGCGATGCGACGAGACGCCATGGAGGCGTCGGGCGAGAGATAAGAGGGGGGAAAAAAAAAAAGTGTAGCGAAAACCTCCGGGGTGCTGGGGGGGGGTGAGGGGGGGGGGTGTGCGGAGTGGTGTTGGGGGAGGGGTGAGAAAAAAAAAAAATCACAAAGCCGGCTGGGATCGTCCTCTTCGAGTGCGATCAGGGAATCTGAGGATTAAAAAAGAGAGAGAGAGACGATGAGTTCTTTCACGCACCCGGACTCACAGAAGCTCAGTGACTATCGCTGTGCTGTTGCAGATACATGGATTTGGGCCTGTCTCTGCGGGGGTTTGCGCATTCTCCCCATGCGTGTGTGGGTTTTTCTCCGGGCGCTCCGGTTTCCTCCTGCATCCCAAAGATGCGCTCTTAGGCTGATTGGCAAAACAAATTCTCCCCGAATTGTCTCAAATTTGGCTTTTAATCCACAGATCCACAAACACGGACAGGGATCGCGGGTAGAGGTGGGGACGGGCTCGGGTTGGGCCGAAGGGCCTGTTTCGTGTGCTGTTTTGTTCTTTGTAATCCCCATCGGCGGGCAGGAGGAGGAGGCGGCCGTTCGGCCCATCTGAACTGCAACCGACAACAATCCCGTACCCGAGCCCTATCCTCCTAACCCCATAAATTTACCCTGCTGGTTCCCCACCACCTCCCCCCCAACAACCCTGACAATTTAACACGTCCAGATCACCTAACCTGCACGTCTTTGCAGCGTGGGAGGAAACCCACAGGAGGGAAGAACGTACAGACTCTGCACAGGCAGTGACCCAAGCCGGGAATCGAGCCTGGGGCCCCTGGCGCCGTGAGGCAGCCGTGCTAACCATGGCACCACCCTCTCGAGTGCCTCTTAATTTTAAGGTTTACTTATTAGCGTCACAATACAGGATTTAGAATCTGTTCCAACGACAATAATCTCTCCCTCAATGTCAAACTGACCCTTAGCTTTAAGTTTATTTATTAGTGTCGCAAGTCAAAGCTTACTGCAGCGAAGTTGCTGTGAAAATCCCCTTTTCGGGTA
>JAGIQG010000037.1:16957279-16992332 GCA_024679065.1 Sphyrna mokarran
TCACCGAGGTTTGCAGCACGGAAGCAAAAGCGGAGGGGGAAAAGTTGCAAAAGTCTGAGGTCACGCGCCGACCGACTTAAGAACAGCTCATTCCCTGCTGCCATCAGACTTTTGAATGGACCCACCTCGCATTGAGTCGATCTTTCTGTACGCCCCAGCTTTGACTGTAACACAATGTTCCGCACCGTCTCATTTCCTTCTCCCCTACGTACTCTGTGAATGGTATGCTTTGTCTGTATAGCGCACAAGAAACAATACTTTTCACTGTGTCCCAATACGCTTGACAATAATAATTCAAACATCCACAACCCACGCAGCCGTGTGTACCAGCTACAAGATGCAGCGACTCACCCAGGCTCCTGAGACAGCACCTTCCAAACCCACCACCTCCACCATCTAGAAGGACAGGGGCAGCGGATATCTGGGCAATATCACCACCCTGGAGGTTCCCCCTCTGAACCACTCACCGTCCCAACCGGGGAACGTGGCAGCACGGTGATTAGCGCTGCTGCCTCACAGTGCCAGGGACCGGGGTTTGATTCCCGGCTTGGGATCACATCGGCTGTTCCTTCTCTGTGGCTGGGTCAAAATCCGGGACCTCCCTCCCTAACCGTGCTGCGGGTGGACCTGCACCCCAGGGACTGCAGCGGGTCCAAGGTGGCGGCTCACCCACCCCCTTGGAGTTTTAGGGACGGGCTTTAAATCCTGGGCCAGGTCAGCGATGCAAGAAGCCAGAAGCTCATTTATCCATCGGCCGATACAACTGCGGGTTAAACCGCACCGCATTGCGCAGGAAATTACCTTTCAGCTTGCCGTTGGGAAGAGCTTTGCCCACTGCCAGATACTCACGGCGTTTAGCCCACGGTGTGGCTCCGTCTGAGGTAAACCTCCGGCAAGCCACACGGTGGGGAAAGAGAGCAGATAAACTGGAGGCCGCAGTTCTAGGGTGTCCCACATGAGGGGGCCGCAGAGTAAAGGGACGGTGTTGGGTCAAGGTGGGGGTGGTAGAGCGACGGAGTCTTTGCCTAATCGGGGGGGGGGGGTTATCCCCCAATTAGCCCTCGTTGCAACGCACAATGAACCCGTCCGTGAATGAATGGTTGGGTCCCGCACCGAGGATCAAGTCAACAGCTAAACCGCACAAGACGGGGGGGTGGGGGGGGGGGGGGGTGGTGCGGGGAAGGGAGGAGTGGAGGGCGGGCGAGTAACATAGAAGCATGGGCGTTAAAGATTCTGAGCAATTTTGTGCCCTGTAGCAGAAACGGTGGCGCAGTGGTTAACACTGCTGCCTCACAGCGCCGGGGACTCGATTTCGATTCCCGGTTTGGGTCACTGTCTGTCTGGAGTTTGCACGTCCTCCCCACTGTGTCTGTGTGGGTTCCCCCTACAGTCTGAAAGATGTGCGGATTAGGTGGATTGGCCACGCTAAATTGCCCCTCAGTGTCCAAAGATTTAGGTTAAATTGGCCATGCTATATTCCAGTAGTGTCCAAAGATGTGCAGGGTAGGCTAAATTGGATTGGCCAGTTAGTGTTGTGCTAAATTGCCCAGTTAGTGTCCAAAGATGTGCAGGTTAGGTGGGATTGGCCATGCTAAATTGACCCTTAGTGTCCAAAGATGTGCGGTTAGGTGGATTGTATGCCATGCTAAATTGACCCTTAGTGTCAAAGATGTGCAGGTTAGGTGGACCCTTTGTCCAAAGATGCTAAATTGACCCTTAGTGTCCAAAGATGTGCACCAAGGTTAGGTGGATTGGCCATGCTAAATTGACCCTTGTGTCCAAAGATGTGACAGGTAGGTGATGGGCCAGTGCTTAAATGCCCTTTGGTGTCCGATGTGTAGGTTAGGTGGAGTGGCCCTGCTAAACATTGCCCTTAGTGCCAAAGATGTGAGGTAGGTGGAGGGTTGGCTATGCTAAATTGTTTCCTCTGTGTCCAAAGATGTGTAGGTTAGGTGGAGTCGGGCTATGCTAAATTGGCCCCTTCTATCCAAAGATGTGCAGGTTGGGTGGGTCCTGTGGAGGTCCAAGATGTGGGTTTAGGTGGATTCGCCATGCTAAATTGACCCTTAGTGTCCAAAGATCCATGTGCAGGTTAGGTGGATTTCCCCCCCATGCTATATGCCCCTTACTGTCCAAAGATGTGTAGGTTAGGTGGATTGGCCATGCTAAATTGACCTAGTGTACAAAGGTGTGGCTTAGTGTCCTAGATGCATCTTTACTGCAGATGTTAGGGTAGGTGGATGGCCATGCTAAATTGCCCCAGGTTTATGTCCAGAAGATGTGCATGGTTAGGTGGATTGGCCATGCTAAATTGCCCCTTAGTGTCCAAAGATGTGCAGGTTAGGGGATGGCCGTGCTGTAAATTGCCCCTTTAGTGTCCAAAGATGTGCAGGTTTAGGTGGATTGGCCATGCTAAATTGCCCCTTAGTGTCCAAGATGTGCAGGTTAGGTGGATGGCCATGCAAAAAAGATGTGTAGTTAGGTGGATTGCCATGCTAAATTGCCCCTTAGGGTCCAAAAGATGTGCAGGTTAGGTGGATTGGCCATGCTAAATTGCCCTCTGGTGTTCAAGATGTGAGGTTAGGTGGATTGGCCATGCTAAATTGCCCCTTAGTGTCCAAAGATGGCAGGTTAGGTGGATTGGCTATGCTAAAATTGCCCTCTGTGTCCAAGATGTGTAGGTTAGGTGGATTGGCCATGCTAAATTCCCCTACTATCCAAAGATTGCAGGTTAGGTGGATTGGCCATGCTAAATTGCCCCGTAGTGTCCAAAGATGTGCAGGTTTAGGTGGATTGGCCATGCTAAATTGCCCCTTAGTGTCCCAAGATGTGGTAGGTTAGGTGGATTGGCCATGCTAAATTGCCCCTTACTGTCCAAAGATGTGCAGGTTGGGTGGATTGGCCATGCTAAATTGCCCCTTAGTGTCCAAAGATGTGCAGGTTAGGTGGATTCGCTATGCTAAATTGCCCCTTAGTGTCAGGAGGACGAGCTCGGGTAAACACGTAGGGTTGCAGGGAAAAGAGCCTGGGTGGGATTGTGGTTGGTCCAGACTCGATGGGCCGAATGGCCTCCTTCTGCACTGGAGGAATTCAATAAAATCCAAATTGTTGGGTGCAATCATCCAACAAGATGTGACCCTCAGTCACTTCGAGAGAAGCGACAGCAAAGAGGAGGTTAAAGAGGTTGGTTTTACTGAGGGGAGAGAGGGGAGTGACTGCACAGTCGGTTAGCACTGCTGCCTCACAGTGACCCGGGTCCGATTCCCGGCTCGGGCCAATCTGTGTGCGGAGTCTGCGCGTTCTCCCCGCGTCTGCGTGGGTTCCCTCCGGGTGCTCCGGTTCCCTCCCACGGTCCGAAAGACGTGCCGGTCAGGGGTGCACTGGGCCGTGCTAAGTTCTCCCTCGGTGTTGCCCGAACGGGCGTGCGGTGACTCGGGGGATTTTCACAGTAACTTCATGGCGTTGTTACTTGTGACACTAATAAATAAACTTCAGACTTTACGGAGAGAAGTTTAAGAAGGGAATTCCAGGATTCAGCCCCCTCCCTCCCCCACCGTCCCTGAGCAGTCAAGGGCACGGCCACCCAGGGTGGGAATGGTGGGGAGAGGCTGGAATTGGAACAGCGTGGAGATTCTCGGAGGGTCGGGTTGCAGGAAGTTACAGAGGGGCGAGACTGATACAAGAATATAATAACCTCCCACGCTAATAACTCACACCAAGATCCTGAGAGACTGTGCTTCCTACACGTTCGCAGAGTTTCCCTTCTCTTTCACACTCCTTTATTTTTTTTATCCGTCTCTTGCTCAATCTTTCTCTCTCCCTCTTTCGCTCTCACTCCTTCTGTCTTTCCGTCTATTTCTTTCTCCCTCACTCACTTCCACTTTCCCCCCTTCTCGCTCACTCTTTCTGTTTATCTCTCTTCCTGTCTTGCTCCCTCTCTCGTTCTCTCTTTCTGTCCCTCTCTCTGTCTCTTTCTGTTTTTCTCTCTCTGCCTCGCTCCCTCTCTCTTTTGCTCTTGGTCGCACTTGCTCTCACTGTCCTCTCTCTTTCCTCTTTCTCTCTCTTTCCTCTTTCTCTCTCTCTCTCTCTGTCCCTTCCTCTCTCTCTGACTTTCTCTCTGTCTCTGCCTCTCTCTATCTCTCTCTTTCTCTCATTCTGTCTCTCTGTTTCTCTCTCTCTCTCTCTCTCTGTCTTTCTCCCTCTGTGTCTCTCTCTCTGTGTCTCTCTCTCTCTCTCTCTCTGTCTCTCTCACTCTGTCTCTCTGTCTGTCTTCCTCTGTCTCTCTTTCTCTCTCCGTCTTTCTCTCTCTCTGTGTCCCTCTGTCTCTGTCTCTCTCTTCCTCTGCGAGTGTGTGTCTCTCTTTCTCTCTCTCTCTGTTTCCCTCTATCTCTATCTTTATCTCTCTCTTCCCCTCTCTCTCTGTATGTGTGTGTGTGTGTGTGTGTGTGTGTGGGTATGTGTGTGTGTCTCTCTCTGTCTCTCTGTCTCTCTCTATCTCTCTCTCTGTCTGTCTCTCTGTTTCTCTCTCCCTCTGTTGGTCTCTCTGTCTCTCTCTCTCTGTCTGTCTCTCTCACTCTGTCTTTCTCTGTCTGTCTCTCTCACTGTCTCTTTCACTCTGTCTCTCTCACTCTCTGTTTTTCTCTCTCTCTCTCTCTCTCTGTCTCTCTGTCTCTCTCTTTCTCTGTCTCTCTCTCTCTGTCTCTCTCTGTTTCTCTCTCCCTCTGTTGGTCTCTCTCTCTCTCTCTCTCTCTGTCTCTCTCTGTCTCTCTCACTCTGTCTCCTTTCTCTCTCTCTCTCTCTCTCTGTCTCCTCTCTCCTCTCTCTCTCTCTGTCTGTCTCTGTCTCTCTCACTCTCTGTTTTTCTCTCTCTGTCTCTCTCTCTTCTCTCTCTCTCTCTGTTTCTCTCTCTTGCTCTCTCTCTCTCTCTCTCTTCTCTTTTTTTGTGTCTCTCTCTGTCTCTCTTCTCTGTCTCTCTCTGCTTCTCTCTGTTCTCTCCCTCTGTGTCTCTCGTCTCTCTCCTCTTGTCTGTCTCTCTCTCTGTCTCTCTCTGTCTCTCTCTCACTCTCTTCTCGTCTCTCTCACCTCTGTTTTTCTCTCTCTCTCTCTCTCTCTGTCTCTCTTCTCTCTCTGTCTCTTTCTCCTCTCTCTCTGCTCTCTCTGTTTCTCTCTCTGTTCTCTCTCTCACTCTGTCTCTCTGTCTCTCTCTCTGTCTCTTCTGTCTCTCTCTCTCTCTCTGTCTCTCTTCCTCTTCTCATCTCTCTTTTTCTCTGTCTCTCTCTCTCTGTTTTTCTCTCTCTCTCTCTCTCTCTCTCTCTCTCTCTCTGTTTCTCTCTCCCTCTGTTGGTCTCTCTCTCTCTCTCTCTTCTCTGTCTCTCTCTCTGTTCTCTCTCTCTTGTCTCTCTCTCTCTCTCTCTCTCTCCTCTGTTGGTCTCTCTCTCTCTGTCTGTCTCTCTCTGTCTCTCTCACTCTGTCTCTCTCACTCTTGTTTTCTCTCTCTGTCTCTCTCTCTCTCTCTCTCACTCTGTCTGTTTCTCTCTCCCTCTGTTGGTCTCTCTCTCTCTGTCTGTCTCTCTCTGTCTCTCTCACTCTGTCTCTCTCACTCTCTGTTTTTCTCTCTCTGTCTCTCTCTCTCTCACTCTGTCTGTTTCTCTCTCCCTCTGTTGGTCTCTCTCTCTCTCTCTCTTGTCTGTCTCTCTCTCTCACTCTGTCTCTCTCAATCTCTGTTTTTCTCTCTCTCTTTCTGTCTCTCACACACAGTAACAAAGGGTGAAGTGTTTGTCTGACTTTATTTAATCTGGACTAAAAACATGTAAACGCGTGTGGGGGAATGGGGAGCAGTGTTGGGGGGGTGGGGGGGGGGGACCGACAGCCAGCTTAGCTTCGAGCACCCACCCACCCTAACACCCACCCAGAGAGGGACGCTGGAGGGTGTTGGGGAAGCAGGGGAAGGAGGGGAGAAGGTAGCATTCCACATACCAATGAGGAAGTTAGTCGTTCTGTCGTCACTTAGTCCTGCCCTCCCTCCCTCCCTCCCTCCCTCCCTCCCTCGGTTTACCTCCCGACACCGAGAAGGAAGTTTGCCCGCAACAAAAGAGTTACAAAAAGCCTTCTGCTTTCTGGCTGGACAGCGAGATTTCTCCCCCCTCCCTCCCCGCTGCCGTGGACCGGTGTAGGGACTCAACTGGTAAGAGGCGAGGTGTGGGAGGTGGAGGAGGGGGTGGACGAGGGAGGGAGGGAGGGAGGGAGGCAGGCAAAGTAGTTTTTGTCCCCCACACTCCTCTCTCTCTCTCTTTCCCTCTTTCCAACTCTGGGGGAGACTGTGGGAAGCGGGGAGACTTGGGGAAGTCTCAAAGCCTACGGAGGAACTTCCTCTCCCCATCCCCCACTCCCCCCCCCCCCCACCCCCCCCCCCCCCACCCCAACCCCGTCCCCGGCGACACTTTATCTGCCGTCCCAGAGGCAAGGGGTCGAGGCAGACCCCCGGTGGGGGGAGCTCAGAGAGTCACAGACTCTTCCCCCCCCCGTCTCCCCATCACCTCCTCATCCCTCAGGGGAGTGGGGGAGGAGACACTGACCGTTTTTCTCAAAGTAGGTTTCCCCGCACCCCCCGCCCTCCCCAACCCGCTGTTCTTCCCCCCAGTGGTTTTGGGGGGAGGGGGGGGGGCAAGGGTGGGGAGGGAAGGGGACTGCAGGGGGCGGGAGTGGAGGGGGGGGGAGGAGGATGGAGTTGCTGGAATTCACACTCTTCCTGCTCTGTTTCTCTATTTAATTTGATTTATTATTGCGACGTGTATTGGGATACCGTGAAAATTATTGTTTCTTGCGCGCTATACAGACAAAGCATACCGTTCACAGAGAAGGAAAGGAGAGGGTGCAGAATGCAGTGTTACAGTCACAGCTCGGGTGCAGAGAAAGATCAACTTAATGCGAGGGTAGGCTCCATTCAAAAGTCTGACGGCGGCAGGGAAGAAGCTGTTCTTGAGTCGGTCGGTGCGTGACCTCAGACTTTTGCATCTTTTTCCTGAAGGAAGAAGGTGGGAGAGAGAATGTCCGGGGTGCGTGGGGGGGGGGGGGGGTCCTTCATTATGCCGGCTGCTTTTCCCCGAGGGCAGCGGGAAGTGTAGACAGAGTCAATGGATGGGAGGCTGGTTTGTGTGATGGATTGGGGCTCCATTCACGACACTTTTGTAGTTCCTTGCGGTCTTGGGCAGAGCAGGAGCCCGTACCAAGCTGTGATACAACCCAGAAAGAATGCTTTCTATGGTGCATCTGTAAAAGTTGATGAGAGTCGTAGCGGACATGTCAAATTTCCTTAGTCTTCTGAGAAAGTAGAGGTGTTGCTGGGGCTATCTTAACTATAGTGTCGGCATGGGGGGGGGGGGGGGTGGGGAACCAGGACAGGTTGTTAGTGACCTGGACATGGGATGTGCCTTGTTGTTGGCCTGACCCATCCCTAATCGTCCCTTCAGAAAAGTGGCGGGTGAGCTCGGTACACCCACAGTGCTGTTAGGGTGGATTTTGACCCAGCGGTGACGAAGGGGCGGCCGGCACATTTCCCAGTCGGGACGGTGAGTGGCTCGGAAGGGGAACCTCCAGGTGGGGGTGGGGGGCGTTCGCCGGGTACCTGCTGCCCTTGTCCTGCTGAACGGTAGAGGCGGTGGGCTTGGAGCCTCGGTGAGTCGCCTGCAGTGCACGGTACGCACGGCTGCGTCGGGTGGTGGAGGGGGGTGTGTGAGTTTTTGTGGATGTTTTGTCCTGGGTGGTGTCGAGGTTCTTGAGTCGTTGTTGGGGGCCGCACCCATCCAGGAAAGCATTTCCAACACACTCTTGACTTGCGTCCTTGTAGATGGTGGACAGACTTTGGGTGGGTGGGATTCAGAGTTACAGGATTCTCAGCCTCTGGCCTGTTCCGGTAGCCCCGTAAAATCTGACAGGTTTATTTGATAGCAAACGCTTTCGCTGTTCCTTCGGCAGGTGAACATAGCTGGCTCCCAGTTCAGTTTCTGGTCAATGGTAATCCCAGGGACGTTGATCGTGGGAGGGGGGAATTCACTGATGGTTTTATACCGTTGAATGCCAACACTCAGTCGGTTAGATCTTCTCTTGCTAGAGACTGTCATTCCCTTATGTGATACAAATATGAGTTGCCATCCGGGCCCTAAGCTCAGGAATTCCCTCTTTTGGCCCCTCTGCCTCGCTATTTCTCAACATCCAACCCTCACTCCATCTCTCGTCCGTCAGCAGAAGCGAGGCAATGGCCCACTGGCATTATTGCTGGTCTATCAATCCAGAAACTCATGTTCTGCGGGACCCGGGTTCGAATCCCCGCCACGGCAGAATTGGAATTCAATAATAAAAAAAAAAATTTGGAATTTAGAATCCCACTGTCGGAAAATTCCCCATCTGGTTCCTCTTAGGGAAGGAAATCCGCCGTCCTTACGCCGGTCTGGCCTCCATGTGACTCCACAGCCAATGTGCTTGACTCTCAACTGCCCTCCAAGGGCAACTAGGGACGGGCAATAAGTGCTGGCCCAGACAGGGACGCCCCTGTCCCACGAACGAATTTAAAAAAAGAGGCAGAAGCTTCAAGTCTCAAATTCAGAGACCTGAAGGTTCGAGAGGGCCA
Source organism: Sphyrna mokarran (assembly GCA_024679065.1). NCBI lineage: Eukaryota > Metazoa > Chordata > Chondrichthyes > Carcharhiniformes > Carcharhinidae > Sphyrna > Sphyrna mokarran. The sequence continues at coordinate 16,965,906 of JAGIQG010000037.1, forward strand.
GCGTTCCTGGTGTCGGCACTGAGGGAGTGCTGCACTACCAGAGGCGCCATCTTGCAGGCAAGACCTTGAGCTGAGCTCCCTTCTCGTGTTGCGTGCCCCCATTCCCACGGAAATCAGCGTGTCCCCGGATAAATTTTGTCCCTCCATCGTAGAAGCAGACACTTTAGTCACCATCGCACTGCTGTTTTTGGGCGTTCCCTCTTCTCAAATTAGCTTCAGTTTTCTTTACGACTTACCACAGAGACCACAAGTGTCAAAGTGCTTCGGCTTGTTGTCGTCGAGCGCGGCCAAACTTTGAGTCTCGTACGCCCGAGAGCCAGAGTGTGACCATATTTGGCAAACCCCAAAGTCTGGCCATTTTGGTTCACTCAAGTACCCCAGAGTGTAGCCATCTTTGATTCTGGCAATATTCAAATACCCCTGTGTCTGACCATCTTTGGTCCTGGCATACTCAAGTACCCCAGGGTGCAGCCATCTTTGGTCTTAGCGTCTTCAGATACCCCCAGTGTGCAGCCATCTTTGTTCCTGGCTTATCCAGGTACCCCAGTATGCAGCCATCTTTGGTCCTGGCTTATTCAGGTACCCCAGTATGTAGCCATCTTTGGTCTTGGCATACTCAAGTACCCCAGAGTGCCATTATGGTTGGTACTGGCATATCCATATCCTGGAGTCTGGCCATATTTGGTCTTGGCATATCCAACTAGCCTAGAGTGTTGCCATCTTTGGTCTTGGCATATTCAAATACCCCAGGGTATAGCCATCTTTGATCCTGGCAAAACCCAAGTACAAGACTTTGACCAACTTGGAATCTGTTGCACTGAACTAGCAGAGTGCAAACAACTTTTACCCCTGCTGTCACGGGTGATACATAAATGCAAATTCTTTGTTTATTCCTCCTCCTTTAAGCCATTAAAGTTGATCTATTTGACCAAACACGGTGAGCACAGTGGTTAGCATTGCTGTCTCATGGTGCCAGGGACCCGGGTTTGGTTCCCGGCTTGGGTCACTGTCTGTGTGGAGTTTGCACATTCTCCCCGTGTCTGCATGGGTTTCCTCTGGGTGCTTTGCTTTCCTGCCACAGTCCGAAAGACATGCTGGTTAGGGTGCATTGGCCATGATAAATTCTCCCTTAGTGTTACCCGAACAGGTACCAGAATGGCGACTGGGAGATTTTCACAATAACTTCATTGCAGTGTTAATGTAAGCCTACTTGCAACACAGTGACTTGAGAGACTGTGCCATCTCAGGACAGCACAGTGCTGGCATTGCTGCTTCACAGCGCCAGGGACCAGATTCAATTCCTGGCTTAGGTCACTGTCTGTGTGGAGCCTGTACATTCTCCCCATGTCTGTGTGGGTTTCCAACGGATGCTCCAGTTTCCTCCCACGCTCCTAGGATGTGTGGGTTAGGAAGATTGGCCATGCTTCAATTGCCCCGTAGTGTCCAAAGATGTGCAAGTTAGGTGGATTGGATACTAAGGGGGAATTTAGCATGGCCAATCCAGCTAACCTGCACATCTTTGGACACTAAGTGGCAATTTAGCATGGCCAAGGATGTGTTGGTTAGGTGGATTGGCCATGCTAAATTGCCCCTTAGTGTCCAAAGTTGTGCAGGTTAGGTGGATTGGCCATGCCAAATTGCCCCTCGGTGTCCAAAGATGTGCTGGTTAGGTGGATTGGCCATGCTAAATTGCCCCTTATTGTCCAAAGACGAGCAGGGTAGGTGGATTGGCCATGCCAAATTGCCCCTTAGTGTCCAAAGATGTGCAGGTTAGGTGGATTGGCCATGCTAAATTGTCCCTTAGTGTCCAAAGATGTGCCGGTTAGGTGGATTGGCCATGCTAAATTGTCCCTTAGTGTCCAAAGATGTGCAGGTTAGGTGGATTGGCCATGCTAAATTGCCCCTTAGTTTACAACGATGTGCACGTTAGGTGGATTGGCTGTGCTAAATTGTCCCTTACTGTCCTGGGATGCATAAGTTAGAGGATTGTCGGGTAAATATGTGGGGCTATGGGCCTAGGTGGGCTTGTTGTCAGTACAGACTGGATGGGCCGAATAGCCTTCTTCTGCACTCTAGGGATTCTGAGGCACCAACAAACAAACCTTAAACCCTTCGTTCACTGATCTTAATGCCCCGCTTCGCTGCTGGGCCGCCCCCTCCCTCTTTGCGGGTCACCTTGTAAAAGAGAAGGCGCCACACAAAATGCAGCCCCTCGGCCAGCAGTACCAAGTGCCGACGTGTCTCCTGGCTGAAGCTTGCCGGGTGGTGATTCCGAACCGGCGGCTGGAATGTTGTTTTTTTTCATCTTTCGCTTCCCCGTCTCCACGAGGGAAGCATCTGTTTCCAATTCTCTCTGTGTGTATATGTGTGTGTGAGGCCACACCTAACCCAGTTCAGCTGGATCTGTCGAAATAAAAGTGGCTGTGTCTCTGAGAGCGGAGGACAAAAGGGGCTGGCAGCCGGGGAATTAAAAGGCTGGGTTCAGGAGACAGAGCACTTGTTATTCTCTCGCCCAGCCCTCGCCCACTCCAGGCCCTCCTCACGTTGCACCTCTGGGCGATCGTAGAGCAGAGGGAGGCCATTCGGCCCAGAGAGTCTGCATCCACAAAAGTCCCAGCTATCCCTGTAGACCCACTAATCCCCCTGACACTAAGGGGCAATTTAGCATGGCCGATCCTCCTAATCTGCACATCTTTGGACACTAAGGGACAATTTAGCATGGCCAATCCTCCTAATCTGCACATCTTTGGACACTAAGGGACAATTTAGCATGGCCAATCCTCCTAATCTGCACATCTTTGGACACGAAGGGGCAATTTAGCATGGCCAATCCCCCTAATCTGCACATCTTTGGACGCTAAGGGGCAATTTAGCATGGCCAATCCCCCTAATCTGCACATCTTTGGACACTAAGGGGCAATTTAACATGGCCGGTTCCCCTAATCTGCACATCTTTGGACACTGAGGGGCAATTTAACATGGCCAATCCCCCTAATCTGCACATCTTTGGACACTAAGGGGCAATTTAACATGGCCGATCCCCCTAATCTGCACATCTTTGGACACTAAGGGGCAATTTAACATGGCCAATCCCCCTAATCTGCACATCTTTGGACACTAAGGGGCAATTTAACATGGCCGATTCCCCTAATCTGCACATCTTTGGATACTAAGGGGCAATTTAGCATGGCCAATCCCCCTAATCTGCACATCTTTGGACACTAAGGGGCAATTTAACATGGCCGATCCCCCTAATCTGCACATCTTTGGACACTAAGGGGCAATTTAACATGGCCGATCCCCCTAATCTGCACATCTTTGGACACTAAGGGGCAATTTAGCATGGCCAATCCCCCTAATCTGCACATCTTTGGACACTAAGGGGCAATTTAACATGGCCGATCCCCCTAATCTGCACATCTTTGGACACTAAGGGGCAATTTAGCATGGCCAATCCACCTAACCTGCACATCTTTGGACACTAAGGGACAATTTAGCATGGTTACTCCCCCTAGCTTGTGCATCTTTGGACACTAAGGGACAACTTAGCATGGCCAATCCATCCAATCTACACATCTTTGGATACTAAGGGGAAATTTAACATGGCCAATCCACCTAACCTGCACATCTTTGGACAATTTAGCATGGCCAATCCACCTATCCCACACATCTTTGGGACATTTAAGGGGCAATTTAGCATGGCCAATCCACCTAACCCGCACATCTTTGAACAATAAGGGTCAATTTAGCATGGCCAATCCATCCAATCTACACATCTTTGGGACACTAAGTGACAATTTAGTTTGGTCAATCCACCTATCCCACACATCTTTTGGACACTAAGGAGCAATTTAGCATGGCCAATCCACCTGCCATGGGGTAAATTTCCTAGAGGGATGTAGGGACAGAGGGATCTGGTAGTGTGTATGAGCATAGATCACCTTAAGGTGGCAGGAGAAGTGGAGAGAGCGGTCCAGGAAGGTATATAATTTCCTGGGCTTTATTCACAGGGACAGAGAGTACAAGAGCAAGGAGCTTTAGGCTGAAGACATACAAGACAGTAATTAGCTGGAATATTGTGCATAGTTCTCTGTGCTACACTACAGGAAAGATGTGAATGTGTTGGGGAAGTTTACAAAAATGTTGCCAGAGCTGGAAAAGTATACCACAAGGAGAGATTGGGGTTAGTTTCCATGGAAGAAGGAAAGCTGAGGGAGGGTGACTCGATAGATGTATACAAAATGATGAGGGGTGGGAAGAGAAAGAGTGGAGGGGATTAAATTATTTCCCTTAGCGGAGAATCCTAGAACCAGGGATTTAGATTCAGGATAAGCGGCAGTGGGTGTGGAGGGGAGACAAGAGGAAGAACATTTTTGCACTGAGGGTTCGCTGCCAAGAATATGGATCCACCTCTTTAGCTCTGTAGAATGGAGGGCTGTTTGTCGGGTGTGGGTGGGATTAGAAAGGGAGTTCCTGGGCTGACATGGACAAGATGGATCAAATGGCCTCCTTTTATCCCTTAGTGTCCAAAGATGTGCAGGTTAGGTGGATTGGCCATGCTAAATTGCCCCTTAGTGTCCAAAGATGTACAGGTTAGGTGGATTGGCCATGCTAAATTGCCCCTTAGTGTCCAAAGATGTGCAGGTTAGTTGGATTGGCCATGCTAAATTGTCCCTTAGTGTCCAAAGATGTGCAGGTTAGGTGGATTGGCCATGCTAAATTGCCCCTTAGTGTCCAAAGATGTACAGGTTAGGTGGATGGCCATGTAAATTGCCCCTAGTGTCCAAAGATGTACAGGTTAGGTGGATTGGCCATGCTCTAAATTGCCCCTTAGTGTCCAAAATGTGCAAGTTAGTGGATTGGCCATGCTAAATTGCCCTAGTGTCCAAAGATGTACAGGTAGGTGGATGGCCATGCTAAATGCCCCTTAGTGTCCAAAGTGTGCAGGTTAGGTGGATTGACCATGCTAAATTGCCCTTAGTGTCCAAAGATGTGCAGGTTAGGTGGATTGGCCATGCTAAATTGCCCCTAGTGTCCAAGATGTACAGGTTAGGTGGATTGGCCATGCTAAATTGCCCCTTAGTGTCCAAAGATGTACAGGTTAGGTGGATTGGCCATGCTAAATTGCCCCTTAGTGTCCAAAATGTACAGGTTAGGGGATTGGCCATGCTAAAATTTGCCCCTTAGTGTCCAAAGATGTACAGGTTAGGTGGATTGGCCATGCTAAATTGCCCCTTAGTGTCCAAAGATGTGCAGGTTAGGTGGATTGACCATGCTAAATTTCTGTAACTTTTCTATGGTTTGATAAGAAACTTCAGTTATGGGGAGAGGTTGGGGCTGTTCTCTCTTTGGAGAGGAGAAATGATAGAGATGTTCAAAACCACAGAGTGGGGCGGTGCACAGGAATAGGCCCTTCAGCCCCTCCAAGCCTGCACCGACCATGCTGCCCTACTGAACTAAACCCCCTCCACTCTTCCGGGAACCATATCCCTGTATTCCCATCCTATTCATGTATTTGTCAAGATGCTCCTTAGAACTCACTATCGTATCCACTTCCACTACCTCCCCCCGACAGTGAGTTCCAGGCACCCACCACCCTCTGTGTAAAAAACCTTGCCTCGTACATCTCCTTTAAACCTTGCCCCTCGCACCTTAAACCTGTGCCTCCCGCCTAGTAATTGACCCTTCCACCCTGGGGAAAAAGCTTCTGACTATCCACTCTGCCCCTCATAATCTTGTAGATTTCTATCAGTTTGCTCCCTGCGTCGTTCCAGTGAGAACAAACCAAGTTTCTCCAGCCTCTCCTCATAGCTAATGCCCTCCGTACCGGGGCAACATCCTGGTAAATCTTTTCTGTACCCCTCTCCGAAGCCCATCCTCCTGGTAATATAAAAAATAAAGTTCCTTTACCGGTCACTAATCAGCTTACATTAACACTGCAATGAAGTTAGCACAAAATTTCCCTGTTCGTCACATTCTGTCGCCTGTTTGGGTCAATGTACCCTAAACGAACTCGTCTTTCGGAACGTGGGAGGAAACCCACGCACTCACGGCGGGTGGGGTAGGGGGGGATGGGGGAGGGTGTGGGGGGGTGGGGGGGGGTGGGTGGGGGTGGGAGGATGGGGGGTGCAGACTCCACACAGACAGTGACCCAAGCTAGGAATCGAACCCAGATCCCTGGTGCTGTGAGGCATCAGCGCTAATCCGCTGTGCTATCGTTTTGCCCACCAGAATTGTGACCAGAATTGAACCCCATATTCCAAATGTGCCAGACTAAGGTTCTACGAAGTATGATTTACCAATTTTTCAAACTCAGTACCCCGATGAAGGCAAGCATGCCGTATGCCTTCTTGACTACCTTCTCCATCTGCACTCCTGCTCTGTGTACCTGTGTACCCAGTACACCCAGATCCCTCTGCCCATCTTAAGGATTCTGAAATTCATTGCAGATTTCCTAATTGTATTAGACTTTCCTCAATGCATTCCCTCACATTTGTCCGGATTATGGGATGGGTTGGTAAGTTTGCCGTTGACACGAAGGTTGGTGGTGCTGTGGATGGTCTGGAGGGATGTCAGAAGTTGCAGCGAGACATCGATAGGGTGCAAGACTGGGCGGAGAAGTGGCAGATGGACTTCAACGCGGATAAATGTGTAGCGGTCTATTTTGGCAGGACCAATGGGATGAAGGAGTACGATATCAAGGATAGGAGTCTTAGCAACGTTGAGGATCAAAAGCACCTTGGGGTCCGGATCCATAGCATTCTTAAATTGGCCTCGCAGGTGGAGGATGTGCTTAAGAAGGCATACGGTGTACTGGCCTTCATTAATCGAGGGATTGAGTTTAGGAGTCGGGAGATAATGCTGCAACTTTATAAGACCCTTGTCAGACCCCACTTGGAGTATTGTGCGCAGTTCTGGTTGCCTCACTACAGGAAGGATGTGGAAGCTAGTGAGAGGGTGCAGAGGAGATTTACAAGGATGTTGCCTGGATTGGGAGACATGCCTTACGAGGATAGGTTGAGGGAGCTGGGTCTCTTCTCCCTGGAGAGACGAAGGTTGAGAGGTGACCTGATAGAGATTTATAAGACGTTGAGAGGAATAGATAGGGTGGATTCTTGGACGCTATTTCCCGGGGCTGAAATGGTCGCGACGAGAGGACACAGGTTTAAGGTGCTGGGGGGTAGGTACACAGGACATGTCAGGGGTACGTTTTTCACTCAGAGGGTGATGAGTGAGTGGAATTGGCTGCTGTCAGTGGTGGAGGAGGCGAACTTGCTGGGGTCTTTTAAGAGACTTCTGGATGAGTACATGGGATTTAAGGTTATAGATAGGCCTGGTAGGTAGATTGGCGCAACTTGTGGGCCAAAGGGCCTGTTTGTGCTGTAGTGTTCTATGTTCTAAACTCCATCTGCCGCCTCTCCGCCCAAGCAGAGAGGGAGAAACTATTTTGACTTGGAAAAGAATGGGATCTTGACCAATTGGGCCAGTGGGCTGACGAATGGCAGATGGAGTTTAATTTAGATAAACACAAGGTGATGCATTTTGGTAGGTCGAAACAGGGCAGGACTTAGTTAACAGTAGGGCATTGAGGAGAGTTACAGAACAAAGAGATTTAGGGGTACAAGTTCATAGCTCCTTGAAAGTGGAGTCACAAGTGGACAGAGCGGTGAAGAAGGCATTCAGCATGCTTGGTTTCATCCGTCAGAACATTGAATACAGGAGTTGGGACGTCTTGTTAAAGTTGAAACCATAGAAACTCTACAGTGAGTAGAGTCTGCACATTGAGTCCACACCAACAACAATCCCACCCAGGCCCTGTATCCCTACATATTTACCCACTAATCCCTCTAACCCACGCATCCCAGGACACTAAGGCAGCAATTTAGCACGGCCAATCCACCAAACCCGCACACCTTTGGACTGTGGGAGGAAACCGGAGCACTCGAGGAAACCCACGCAGACACGGGGAGAATGTGCAAACTCCGCACAGACAGTGACCTGAGCCGGGAATTGAACCCAGATCTCTGGGGCTGTGAAGCAACACTGCGAACCACTATGCTGTACAAAGTTGTACAAGACATTGGTGAGGCCACACTTGGAATACTGTGTATAGTTCTGGTCAGTCTATTGTAGAAAAAATATCTATCTACACTTCCTGCTGCCTCGGGGAAAAGCAGCCGGCATAATCAAGGACCCCCACGCGCCCCGGACATTCTCTCTTCCACCTTCTTCCGTCGGGAAAAAGATACAAAACTCTGAGCTCACGTACCGACTGACTCAAGAGCAGCTTCTTCCCTGCTGCTGTCAGACTTTTGAATGGACCCGCCCCGCATTAAGTTGATCTTTCTCTGCACCCGAGCTGTGACTGTAACACTACATTCCGCACCCTCTCCTTTCCTTCTCTATGAACAGTATCTTTGTCTGTGTAGTGTTCAAGAAACAAACTTTTCTCTGTATCCCAACACATGTGACAATCGTAAATCAAATCAAAACCAAATTATTAAACTAGAAAGAGAGCAGAAAATATTTACTCGGATGCTACCGGGACTTGATGGATTGAGTTGTAAGGAGAGGCTGGATGGATTGGGACTTTTTTCCCTGGAGTGTAGGAGGCTGAGGGGTGATCTTATAGAGGTCTATAAAATATTGAGTGACGCAGATCAGCAAGAGAGTCAATATCTTTTCCCCCAAAGGTAGGGGAGTCTAAAACTAGAGAGGGTACAGGTTTAAGGTGAGAGGGGAGGGATACAAAAGTGTCCAGAGGGACAATTTTTTCACACAGAGGGCGGTGAGTGTCTGGAATGAGCTGCCAGAGGTGGTAATAGAGGCGGGTACAATTTTGTCTTTTAAAAACGAGTTACATGGATACAATGCGTACGGAGAGACATGGGCCAGACGCGGGCAATTGGGACGAGGTTAAGGGTTAAAAAGAGGAGCGACGTGGACAGATTGGGCTGAAGGGCCTGTTTCCATATTGTAAATCTCTGTGACTCTACGTCCAAAGATGTGCAATTGCAGGGGATTACCATGCTCCCCTCCGGGTTACCCGAACAGAGTTGCCGGAACGTGGCGACTAGGGGGATTTCACAGTAACTCCATTGCAGTGTTAATGTAAGCCTAGCTTGTGACTAATGAACAAATTTGTGGATCTCTTCTTTGAGAATTGGGAAGAGTTCTCCCATCAACGCTTGACCCGGACTATTTGATGGGCAACACGGCAGCTCAGTGACTATCGCTGTGCTGTGCAGATACACGGATTTGGGGCCTGTGTCTGTGGGAGTTTGCACATTCTTCCTGTGCTTGCGTGGGTTTTCTCCGGGCGCTCCGGTTTCCTCCCACAACCCCAAAGATGTTCTCTTAGGCTGATTGGCGAAGCAAGTTGTCCCTAAATTGTCTCCCCCAAAATTGACTCCAATGCAGATTTCCATAATCACAGACAAGGATCGTGGGTGGACGTGGGAACGTTAGCATGCGGAAGCTATTGAGAGGTGCAGTGGAGATTTACAAGGATGTTGCCTGGATTGGGGGGGGGGGGGGTGGGGGGGGGGGGGCATGCCTTGTGAAGATAGGTTGAGGGAGCTGGGACTCTTCTCCCTGGAGAGACGAAGGTTGAGAGGCCACCTGATAGAGGTTTATAAGACGTTGAGAGGAATAGATAGAGAGTGGATTCTCGGAGGCTATTTCCCGGGGCTGAAATGGTCGCTACGAGAGGACACAGGTTTAAGGTGCTGGGGAGCAAGTACAGAGGGGATGTTAGAGCTAAGTTTTTCACTCAGAAGGTGGTGGGTGAGTGGAATCGGCTGCCGTCAGTGGTGGTAGAAGCAAACTCGCTGGGGGTCTTTTAAGAGGATGAGTACATGGGAATGGGAGTTACAGATAGTTCTACGGCCTGGTAGGTAGGGATATGATTGGCACAACTTGTGGGCCGAAGGGCCTGTTTGCGCTGTAGTGTTGGATGTTCTGTGTTAAAATAGCAGTGCGGGTTCGTTGGGCCGAAGGGCCTGTTTTCCCTGTGCTTTTTTTTGTTCTTTGTTGGAATGCCCCGGGCGTGAGAGATAGTCTGCGAGGTATCGGCAGAGGGTTCGCCTCTGTGTAACCGAGCGCCTGTGGAGAGAAATGGGGGATGTTTCGTGTGTCGAAGCGACCCTCTCAATGCAGCTCAGGCGGGGGGAGAGAGGGGGGGGATTTTTTACTTGATAATTACATCAGGACAGCTGAAAGAAACCCTTTAAGTTTTCCTTCACGTGGCACCAGAGCTTCACGTTCCATATGAGCTCAATTAAAACCAGCTTCGGTTGCCCGCGTCCCCCCCACCGAGACATCTCCTCCTCCAGGGAACGTCTTCAAATCTCCCACGCTAAGGGAGCGTCTCCAAATGTTAGCCTGCCCTGTTTCGGGTCGGTGTGTAACCCATCCCTTCCCCCACCCCCTTTCTCTGATTGATGCCCACTCCCTCCCCCATCCCCAACCACATGCCATGGAGTCTCAGAGGTTTATAGCAACACACACCACCCCCCCCACGTTTGGAGTTTACAGCATGCAAACAAACCCTTCGGCCCAACTTGTCCGTGCTGCCTCCCCCCACCCCCCCACTTTGTTTACACCCCGAACTAGTCCCGATTGCTCACATTTGGCCCACACACCTCCACCTTATCCGTGTAACTGTCTCAACGCTTTTTACAAGACAAAATTGTACCCGCCTCTACTACTGCCTCTGGTTGGTACAGAGGGATCTGGGTGCCCTGGTGCATCAATCTCAGGACTGGCTGGTACAGAGGGATCTGTGTGCCCTGGTGCATCAATCTCAGGACTGGCTGGTACAGAGGGATCTGGGTGCCCTGGTGCATCAATCTCAGGACTGGCTGCTACAGAGGGATCTGGGTGCCCTGGTGCATCAATCTCAGGACATTCCAGACACTCAACATCCTGTGTGAAACAAATTATCCTTTTGTATCTCTCCCCTCTCACCTTAAACCTCTGCCATCCAGTTTTAGACTCCCCTATCTTTGGGAAAAGATATTGACTGTCTAGCTATCTGTGCCCCTCATTATTTTATAGATCTCTACAAGATCACCCCTCAGCCTCCTACGCTCTAGGAAAAAAGTCCCAGCCTCTCCTTATAACTCAATCCATCAAATCCCAGTAGCGTCCTAGTAAATCTTTTCTGCACTCTTTCTAATTTAGTAATATCCAGTTTCCTCCCACAGTCCAAAACATGTGCAGGTTTGGTGGATTGGCCATGCTAAATTGCCCCTTAGTGTCCAAAGATGCGTAGGTTAGGTGGATTGGCCATGCTAAATTGCCCCTTAGTGTCCAAAGATGTGCCGGTTAGATGGATTGGCCATGCTAAATTGCCCCTTAGTGTCAAAGATGTGTAGGTTAGGTGGATTGGCCATGCTAAATTGCCCCTTAGTGTCCAAAGATGTGCAGGTTATGGATTGGCCATGCTAATTGCCCTTAGTGTCAAAGATGTGCAGGTTAGGTGGATTGGCCATGCTAAATTGCCCCTTAGTGTCCAAAGATGTGTAAATTTGGTGGATTGGCCGTGCTAAATGAGAGAGATTCCAGGGCTAGGGCAGCGAGAATGGAGGAATACTCTTTCAGAGAGTTGGTGCAGATCTGATGGGCTGAATGGTCTGTAGGGGGTTCTTCAGATCCAGACCCCAACTTCCGCACCAGGATTCATGTACCAGGGCACCCAGATCCCTCTGGACCAGCCAGTCCTGAGATTCATGCACCAGGGCACCCAGATCCCTCTGGACCAGCCAGTCCTGAGATTCATGCACCAGGGCACCCAGATCCCTCTGTACCAGCCAGTCCTGAGATTTATGTACAATGGTGCCCAGCTCCCTCTCGAGCAGCCAGTCCTGAGATTGATGCACCAGGGCACCCAGATCCCTTTGTACCAGCCAGTCCTGTGACTCATGCACCAGGGCACCCAGATCCCTCTGTACCAGCCAGTCCTGAGATTTATGTACAATGGTGCCCAGCTCCCTCTCGAGCAGCCAGTCTTATGATTCAATAACCACTCCAGTAAGTTTTCACTCTGAATGTATTCATATGGAGTAAAGATGATATAACAATGTGTGTTTCTGGCAGATATTAAAGAATTGCTTATTCTCCAATCCGAGCCAACAAGCATTATCTTTGCTGCATGTTTTCCTGAGGGTAAAACAAGAGAAAACTGGAAATAATGTCTTCGCCAGGTAGGTATTTTGAGTTATGGAAATAATGGAAAAAAATAATTACCGTTAGTGCCTAAACTCTAAGATATCAGTCCCTGTGTAAACAGTATTAACTAGCACTTATCATTCACCATAATCTCCCCTCTACACTGTCCCCCCATCAAACGCTCCCAGGACAGGTACAGCACGGGGTTAGATACAGAATAAAGATCCCTCTACACTGTCCCCCATCAAACACTCCCAGGACAGGTACAGCACGGGGTTAGATACAGAGTAAAGCTCCCTCTACACTGTCCCCCAATCAAACACTCCCAGGACAGGTACAGCACGGGGTTAGATACAGAGTAAAGCTCCCTCTACACTGTCCCCCCATCAAACGCTCCCAGGACAGGTACAGCACGGGGTTAGATACAGAGTAAAGCTCCCTCTACACTGTCCCCCCATCAAACACTCCCAGGACAGGTACAGCACGGGGTTAGATACAGAGTAAAGCTCCCTCTACACTGTCCCCCCATCAAACACTCCCAGGACAGGTACAGCACGGGGTTAGATACAGAGTAAAGCTCCCTCTACACTGTCCCCCCCATCAAACACTCCCAGGACAGATAAAGCACGGGATTAGATACAGATTAAAGCTCCCTCTACACTGTCCCCCCCATCAAACACTCCCCGGACAGGTACAGCACGGGGTTAGATTCAGAGTAAAGCTCCCTCTACACTGTCCCCACATCAAACACTCCCAGGACAGGTACAGCACGGGGTTAGATACAGAGTAAAGCTCCCTCTACACTGTCCCCCCATCAAACACTCCCAGGACAGGTACAGCACGGGGTTAGATACAGAGTAAAGATCCCTCTACACTGTTCCCCATCAAACACTCCCAGGACAGGTTCAGCATGGGGTTAGATACAGAATAAAGATCCCTCTACACTGTCCCCCATCAAACACTCCCAGAACAGGGACAGCACGGGGTTAGATACAGAGTAAAGCTCCCTCTACACTGTCCCCATCAAACACTCCCAGGACAGGTACAGCACACATTTAGATACAGAGTAAAGCTCCCTCTACACTGTCCCCTCATCCCAGGACAGGCACAGCACGGGGTGAGATACAGAGTAAAGCTCCCTCTACACTGTCCCCTCATCCCAGGACAGGTACAGCACGGGGTGAGATACAGAGTAAAGCTCCCTCTACACTGTCCCCCCATCAAACACTCCCAGGACAGGGACAGCACGGGGTTAGATACAGAGTAAAGCAGTGTGAAACTTTTACTGTTCCTTCACGTCACTATTTCCTGTGTGAAAGTGGAAATTGATTAAGGTTGAATTTAAAGTCTGTGGGGACGTATTTTGTGACGTTTTTTTTAGACTAGGACTCACACACAACCTGGTTTCTGCTGTGAGCCCTCGATTGGAACCAGGTACAGCAAAAGGATCTTCCTTGTTACATAGGTGAAAGGTCAGTGCCTAACCCAGAGGTCACAGGTTAAAGGTCATTACCTAACCCACAGGCCTGTTGAAAGGTCAATGTGTAGCACACAGGCCACAGGTTAAAGGTCAGTGAGTAGTCCACAGGTCAAACGTCAATATGTAGCACACAGGCCACAGGTTCAAAGGTCAGTGTATAGTTCACAGGCCACAGGTGAAGGGTCAGTGCCTAGCCCACAGGTTAAAGGTCAGTGTGTAGTTCACAGGCGCAAGGTCAGTGCATAGCCCAGAAGCCACAGGTTAAAGGTCAGTGTGTAGTTCACAGGCCACAGGTTAAAGGTCAGCATTTAGCCCACAAGCTAATGTCAGTGTTTCATCTACATATTGAAGGCAAAGGCTATTGTGTAGCCAACAGGTTACAGGTTAAAGGTCAGCATTTGGCCCACAGGCCCCTTAAATTGGACCATCTCACAGGCAACACGACAGCTCAGTGACTATTGCTGTGCAGACACAGGGACCCGGGTTGGATCTCCGACTCGGGTCAGCATCTGTGGGAGTCTGCACATTCTCCCCATGCTTGCATGCGTTTTCTCTGGTTTCCTCCCGCACCCCGAAAAGCATGCCCTTAGGCTGATTGGTGTCGACAAATTGTCCCTAAATTGGATCCCCCTCAATCTGGCGCACGTGTAATTCCCTAAATTTGCACCCCTCCCCATGGAGTCCAACCAAGAGGCGTAGGCCAAAGGTAGGAGGAAGAGGATTGGAACAAGGCACTCACTGAGTGTTAAAATGGGCGGCGCGGGCTGAAGGGCCTGTTTTCTGTGCTGTGTCGTTCTCTGAAAGGTCAATGCGTAACCCACAAGCCCACATTAGTGTCCATTTCTAACCCTCTGCCTCTGTCCGTCGGTGTTTGCAATCCTGAGTGACACTCCATCTTTCTCTCTCTCTCAGGTTATCCGACTGGTCCGTCCTCGTACCCTGCCCCCCAGCCAGCGGGCTACCCCGTGCCCTCGTACGGCTACCCCTCCCCTGCCCACCCGCAGCCCGGCTTCCCCCACCCCGATGTCCCCCAGGCCGCCCCGGCCCCGGGGTTCCTACCCTACCCGCCGCCGGCGGGCCCTGGCAACATGCCCCCCCACCCCACTGCCCCTCCGCCAGGCCCGGCCATCCACAGCCTGCCATCCGGGCCTCACGCCAGGCACCACGAGGAGGACCCCGGCATCGTCCACGCCCCCTTGATGGGGGCCACGAGCGGGAACCCGGCATTGGATTACCTGGCGCAGGTGAGCATCGAACGCTGGAGGAACGGACGGACACGTTTGGTGGGGAGGGGGTGAGGGGAGGGAAGGTGGAACTCGATCCATTTTGGGAGGAGGGATGAAGGGGAAGGGCCAGAGGAGTCGGGGGGGAGGAGAGGCTGGGCCGGGGTGGGGGTGCGCGCTGTACTGATATCCCCGGTATAGGGATGGATAACTTAATAAAACCGCTAGGAATTAAGAATTCAGGGTGCCTGGCAGTTCCAAAAAGGGAGAGTCAGCTGGAAGCTACGGGCTCCTGCTGAATCTTCAGACACCGCCTCAGGTTAGGCCTCAGGTTGGGCCTCATGTCTGGCGCCTCAGGCTCAGCTACAATTTAGGCCTCAAGTTAGGCCTCAGGCATGACCTCAGGGTCAGCCTCAAGTTAGGCCTCAGGGTCAGCCTCAAGTATGGCATCTGGTTCGGCATTGTGATGTGCTGATTAGGTGGATTAGCTATGCTAAATTGTCCCTTGGTGTCTGAAGGTGGGCAGATTAGGGAGATTGGCCCCATAGTGTCCAAAGATG
Organism: Sphyrna mokarran; assembly: GCA_024679065.1. Lineage (NCBI taxonomy): Eukaryota > Metazoa > Chordata > Chondrichthyes > Carcharhiniformes > Carcharhinidae > Sphyrna > Sphyrna mokarran. The sequence goes on from JAGIQG010000037.1 coordinate 16,981,340, forward strand.
TAGGTTAGGTGGATTGGCCATGCTAAATTGCCCCATAGTGTCCAAGGATGTAGGTTAGGTGGATTGGCCATGCTAAATTGCCCCATAGTGTCCAAAGATGTGCAGGTTATGTGGATTAACCATGCTAAATTGCCCCACAGTGTCCAAAGATGTGCAGGTTAGGTGGATTGGCCGTGCTAAATTGCCCCATAGTGTCCAAAGATGTGCAGGTTAGGTGGATTGGCCATGCTAAATTGCCCCATAGTGTCCAAACATGTGCAGGTTAGGTGGATTAACCGTGTGTCAGGTGCCTGTATTCAACTCTGGTCTGTTTTGTCCGCAGATTGACCAGGTCCTGATCCATCAGAAGGTGGAGGTGGTGGAAGGTAAGCTGACTGAATTCAAATGATCAGGCCCCTGGGGTCTTTTTCTTCCTCACTTTGCCCCCATTGTGAGCCCCGTTGGCCCAGCCAACGTTTATTGCCCGTCCCTAATTACCCGTGACAAGGCAGGTAGTCATTTGCTCTCCCCAACCATCCTCCCCTGCCCAGCCTACTCTGCCTTACCTCCAGAGCCAAGGCTTTGCCCAGTGCCTCTCTGAGCTCTCTCTCAATCTCTCTCTTTCAACCAGAGGGGAGTCGAGCTGGGGGAAAAAGTGGTGGGTCTTGCCATCAAGTTCGGGCAAGTGTAGGGGCATGATGTTGGTGGGGATAGGGAAAGGGTTTTACAGTCCGCGCGCTCCACTCTCGTTTGTGGGCACGGGTAGTTAGGGCAACGTATTTCGTCCCTGGGAGGGAGGAGTAACCTCCTGACATCGCCAGTGTTTTGCAAGGGTAGGGGGTAGGGGTTGGGCCTCCCTCAATATCCTCAAGGCCCTCACAGCACCATCACAATAGCCCTTGGCTATTGTGGCACATCCAAAGATGTGTAGGTTAGGTGGATTGGCCATACTAAATTGCCCCTTGGCGTCCAAAGATGTGTAGGTTAGGTGGATTGGCCATACTAAATTGCCCCTCAGTGTCTAAAAATGTGTAGGTTAGATGGATTGGCCATGCTAAATTGCCCCTTGGCGTCCAAAGATGTGCAGGTTAGGTGGATTGGCCATGTTAAATTTCCCCTTGGCGTCCAAAGATGTGCAGGTTAGGTGGATTGGCCACGCTAAATTGCCCCTCAGTGTCTAAAAATGTGTAGGTTGGATGGATTGGCCATGCTAAATTGCCCCTTGGCGTCCAAAGATGTGCAGGTTAGGTGGATTGGCCATGCTAAATTTCCCCTTGGCGTCCAAAGATGTGCAGGTTAGGTGGATTGGCCATGCTAAATTGCCCCTCAGTGTCCAAAGATGTGTAGGTTAGGTCGATTGGCCATGCTAAATTGCCCCTTGGCGTCCAAAGATGTGCAGGTTATGTGGATTGGCCATGCTAAATTGCCCCTTGGCGTCCAAAGATGTGCAGATTAGGTGGATTGGCCATGCTAAATTGTCCCTCAGTGTCAAAGATGTGTAGTTAGGTCGATTGGCCATGCTAAATTGCCCCTTGGCGTCCAAAGATGTGTAGGTTAGGTGGATTGGCCATGCTAAATTGCCCCTTGGCGTCCAAAGATGTGTAGGTTAGGTCGATTGGCCATGCTAAATTGCCTCTTGGTGTCCAAAGATGTGTAGGTTAGGTGGATTGGCCATGCTAAATTGTCCCTCAGTGTCCAAAGATGTGTAGGTTAGGTGGATTGGCCATGCTAAATTGCCCCTTAGTGTCCAAAGATGTCTAGGTCAGGTGGACTAGCAGGGTAAATATGTTATTCGGAAGATAGGGCCTGGATGGGATGGATACAGGCCCGATGGGTCCAATGGCTTCTTTCTGAACTGTGGGGATTTGATAATTTTATGGTTCTAGGTAGACGGAAACTTTTTGCCTCAGTAGAGGGGGAAAATAACTGGGGGTGCAGAGATTTAAGGTGAGGATTTGGAGATTTAGGGGGGATTTGTGGGGAATCTTTTTCACCATGAGGGAATTGCTGCCTAAAAGTGTGGCGGAGGCAGGAACCCTCCATTGAAGTAGCTTTTAGGTGAAGACTTAAAATGCCCAAGCTTACAAGGCAACTGACCGAGAGCTGGAAAATGGGTTTGGAGAGCAGGCTTGCTGGCCAGTATGGACATTGATGGGTTGAACGGCCTCTTTGTGTGTCCTAAAATGACGACTGATGAGGAATTTCCAATGAGACAGTTAATAAATCTAGTAGAACTATAAGTTGGGAGTTAAATGTTAGCAGAAGACCACCCCCCCACCCCGCCCCCTCACTGCCCTTCAAACACCATCGTGAAATCTTTCTCTCCAAGATGGCGGAGGAGTTTGGCGAATTCTGATAAACTATGCCCAGCGTTCTTTCCAATTCAGCTTTTATTCTCAGTCTAAGCTTCTCAAACTTCATTCTGACTCTTTTAAACTCTTTAACAGTCCTCTAATTCAATCTCCTCACATTAAGTTGATCTTTCTCTGCACCCGAGCTATGAACGTAACACTACACTCTGCGCCCTCTCCTTTCCTTCGCTATGAACGGCATGCTTTGTGCGTATTGTGCGCAAGAAACAGTACTTTTCCCTGTATCCCAATACACGTGACAATAATAAATCAAATCCTTCTCCCCATGTAGTCTATGAATGGTATGCTTTGTCTGTGTAGCGCGCAAGAAACAAAACTTTTCACTGTATCCCAGTACACGTGACAATAATAAATCAAATCAAATCCTTCTCCCCTATGTACTCTATGAACGGTATGCTTTGTCTGTACAGCACGCAAGGAACAATAGATCATAGAACCCGACAGTACAGAAACGGCCCATCGAGTCTGCACCGATCACAATCACACCCAGGTCCCACCCCCATATCCCTACGTACTATACCCACTAATCCCTCTAATCTACACATCTTTGGACACTAAGGGGCAATTTAGCACAACCAATCCATCTAACCTGCACATCTTTGGACTGTGGGAGGAAACCGGAGGAAACCCACGCAGAGATGGGGAGAATGTGCAAACTCCGCACAGACAGTGACCCGAGCCGGGAATCGAACCCAGGACCCTGGAGCTGTGAAGCAGCAGTGCGAACCCACTCTGCTACAGTGTCACCCCAAATCTTTTTCACTGTATCCCAACACATGTGACAATAATAAATCAAATCCTTCCCCCCATGTATTCTATGAACAGTATGCTTTGTCTGTATAGCGCGCAAGAAACAATACTTTTCACTGTATCCCAATACATGCGACAATAATAAATCAAATCAAATCAGATTAGGGACTGGGAGCTAGAAAATGAGCTTGGGATAGATAGGAGCTTGACGCAATGGGCCGAAGAGCCCCTTCTTCGTGCAGTAAGACTTTACGAGCAGAAATTTACTGGCACATCCGCCCACAGTGCGTACGATCTTGCCTGAGATCAATAGAGAATGCTGTTCTCCGACACATCTTTGGACACTAAGGGGCAATTTAGCATGGCCAATCCACCTAACCTGCACATCTTTGGACACTAAGGGCCAATTTAACATGGCCAATTGACCTAACCTGCACATCTTTGGACACTAAGGGGCAATTTAGCATGGCCAATCCACCTAACCTGCACATCTTTGGACACTAAGGGGCAATTTAGCACGGCCAATCCACCTAACCTACACATCTTTGGACAATAAGGAGCAATTTAGCGTGGCCAATCCACCTAACCTACACATCTTTGGACAATAAGGAGCAATTTAGCGTGGCCAATCCACCTAACGTGCACATCTTTGGACACTAAGGGGCAATTTAGCATGGCCAATCCACCTAACCTGCACATCTTTGAACACTAAGGGCCAATTTAACATGGCCAATCCACCTAACCTACACATCTTTGGACACTAAGGGCCAATTTAACATGGCCAATTCACCTAACCTGCACATCTTTGGACACTAAGGGCCAATTTAACATGGCCGATTCACCTAACCTGCACATCTTTGGACACTAAGGGGCAATTTAGCATGGCCAATCCAGCTAACCTGCACATCTTTGGACACTAAGGACCAATTTAACATGGCCAATCCACCTAACCTGCACATCTTTGGACACTAAGGGACAGTTCAGCATGGCCAATCCAGCTAACCCGCACATCTTTGGACTCCTGGGATTGGGACAGAGAGGGTGCCAGTAAAATTCCGACATGGTTCCTTTAACGGCTCTGACTTTGCAGCTCTCTTCAGCTTCGAGACGAAGAACAAGTACGTGGTGAAGAACAGCATGGGCCAGAAGATCTACAGTGCGAAGGAGAAGAGCGACTGTTGCACCAGGAACTGCTGCGGCTCGCTGCGTTACTTTGACATGAAGCTCATGGACAACACGGACAGGGAAGTCATCCACCTGGTGCGGCCGTTCAAGTGCGTCAGTTGCTGGTTCCCCTGTTGCCTGCAGGAGGTGGGTAAACGGTGGGGGGAGGTGGGGGGGGGGGCCCGGCGGGGGGGGGGGTGCCGAAAACCGGGCGCGAAGCATCGCCGACCCTTTTGCCTGAACTCCCGAAAGCTTGCTGCTGGGAAAACGCCATGACAGCGTGACACATCTATGGCCAAGTGAGCTTTTGCAATCCTCCCTTCGGAGGTCATGATGTTGGGGTGGTGGGGGGGGGTGAGGTGGGGGGTGGGGGGGGTGGTGGTGTTGGGGATCGCAGGCCGAACGGGATTTGACTCCCCGGCCAAGATCACAGCGGTCCGCGTGCGTTACAAGACCGCGTCAGTGTCGCACAGTCGGAGAATTCCCTACAGTGCAAAAAAAAAGGAGGCCTCTCGGCCCATCGAGTCTGCACCGACCACAGTCCCATCCAGGCCCTACCCCTGTAACCTGACCCGCGAATCCCTCTAACCTATACATCCTGGGCCACTAAGATAATTTCGCATGGCCAATGCACCTAACCTGCACATCCTTGGGCACTAAGGGGCAATTTAGCATGGCCAATCCACCTAACCTGAACATCCTTGGGCACTAAGGGGCAATTTAGCATGGCCAATCCACCTAACCTGAACATCCTTGGGCACTAAGGGGCAATTTAGCATGGCCAATCCACCTAACCTGAACATCCTTGGGCACTAAGGGCAATTTAGCATGGCCAATCCACTTAACCTGCACATCTTTGGATAGAAAGACATGGAGAGAAACAGACAGAGAGAGCAACAGGGATAGAAAGATATACATAATCCCCTCCTGCAACAACTGAGGGACAGTTTTACCTGCTTGTGCCCATGGCCTTGTGACAGGAGCCTGTCTCCACTAGGCCGCAGCCAAGCCATGGTTTGATTTTTTTTCTCTCTTGCCTTGTCCTTTCGGACAAACAGAGAAGTGGAATTTCCAGGCAAGCTGCCCTGAATCTCACTCTTTCCAAACTGGTTGCCAGGTGGGGCCTACACAAAGTGATTCATCCTGTCAACTCCCCACCCACCACCCCCACTCCAGAACAACACTGTATGCCTTAACCTCAGAACTAGGGTGGGTATTAAACTCACTGCCGGGTCTTCCCACACAGGCTGAGCTAATTGAGACACGCCTTGGACATTCCTGAGGGGGGAAATCATGCTTTCGTCTGAAGCCTCACCAACTAGGCCTCAGCTTGTTTTCTCCTTAGTCAGCATTGGCAAGCACAAGGACTCCCTGTCACACCCTGACTCAGGCTGGAAGCCAGGGAGAGCCTGCAAAACAAAGGACAAACCAGTTAAAATCGTCTGAACTACCCTCGGAAATCCTTCGGGGTGGCATGGTGGCACAGGGGATAGCGCTGCTGCCTCAGAGTGCCAAGGACCCAGGTTCAATTCATGGATGACCGTTTGTGTGGAGTCTGCACGTTCTCCCCCATGTTTGCATGGGTTCCGTCCGGGTGCTCCGGTTTCCTCACACGCTCCAAAGATGTGCAGGTTAGGTGGATTGGCCATGCTAAATTGTTCCTTAGTGTCCAAAGATGTGCAGGTTAGGTGGATTGGCCATGCTAAGTTGCCCCTTAGTGTCCAAAGATATGCAGGTTAGGTGGATTGGCCATGCTAAATTGCCCCTTAGAGCCAGAGGTGTGCAGGTTAGGGGATTGGCCATGCTAAATTGTTCCTTAGTGTCCAAAGATGTGCAGGTTAGGTGGATTGGCCATGCTAAGTTGCCCCTTAGTGTCCAAGATATGCAGGTTAGGTGGATTGGCCATGCTAAATTGCCCCTTAGAGCCCAGAGGTGTGCAGGTTGGTGGATTGGCCATGCTAAATTGCCCCTTAGAGCCCAGAGGTGTGCGTTAGGTGGATTGGCCATGCTTAATTGCCCCTTAGAGCCCAGAGGTGTGAGGTTAGGTGGATTGGCCATGACAATTGCCCCTTAGTGTCCAAAGATATGCAGGTTAGGTGGATTGGCCATGCTAAATTGCCCCTTAGAGCCCAGAGGTGTGCAGGTTAGGTGGATTGGCATGCTAAATTGCCCCTTAGTGTCCAAAGATGTGTAGGTTAGGTGGGATTGGCCGTGTGAATTGCCCCTGAGTGTCCAAAGATGTGTAGGTTAGGTGGATTGGCCATGCTAAATTGCCCCTTAGTGTCCAAAGATGTGTAGGTTAGGTGGATGGCCATGCTGAATTGCCCCTTAGTGTTAAAGATGTGCAGGTTAGGGGGATGGCCGTGCTAAATTGCCCCTTAGTGTGCAAAGATGTGTAGGTTAGGTGGATTGGCCATGCTAAATTGCCCCTAGTGTGCAAAGATGTGCAGGTTAGGTGGATTGGACATGCTAAATTGTCCCTTAGTGTCCAAAGATGTGCAGGTTAGGTGGATTGGCTATGCTAAATTGCTCCTTAGTGTCCAAAGATGTGCAGGTTAGGTGAATTGGCCGTGCTAAATTGTCCCTTAGTGTCCAAAGATGTGCAGGTTAGGTGGATTGGACATGCTAAATTGTCCCTTAGTGTGCAAAGATCTGCAGGTTAGGTGGATTGGACATGCTAAATTGTCCCTTAGTGTCCAAAGATGTGCAGGTTAGGTGGATTGGCCATGCTAAATTGCTCCTTAGTGTCCAAAGATGTGCAGGTTAGGTGGATTGGACATGCTAAATTGTCCCTTAGTGTCCAAAGATGTGCAGGTTAGGTGGATTGGACATGCTAAATTGTCCCTTAGTGTCCAAAGATATGCAGGTTAGGTGGATTGGCTATGCTAAGTTCTCAGAGTGTGTTTGATTTGACTTATTATTATCACCTGTATTGGGATACAGTGAAAAGTATTGTTTCCTGTCCAGTCTGCAGACAAAGCATACTGTTCATAGAGAAAGAAATAGCATTACAGCAACAAGTAGGATGTAGAGAAAGAAGATCAAAGAACAAAACAGCACGGGAAACAGGCCCTTCGGCCCAACCAGCCCGCGCTGCCACCCCGATGTTCCCACCTCTACCCCCGATTCCTGTCCATGTTTATAGATCTATGGATTAAAAATCAAATGAGACAATTTAGGGAGAATTTGTTTTGCCAATTAGCCTAAGAGCACATCTTTGGGATGTGGGTGGAAACCGGAGCGCCCGGAGAAAACCCACACAAGCACGGGGAGAAACTCCCACAGACACAGGCCCAAATCCAGGTATCTGCAACAGCACAGCGATAGTCACTGGACCACAAAGGCCAACTTAACACGAGGGTAGGTCCATTCAAAAGCCTGACGGCAGCAGGGCAGAAGCTGTTCTTGAGTCGGTCAGTACAAGCTCAGACTTTTGTATCTTTTTCCCAACGGAAGAGAGAATGTCCGGGGTGCGTGGGGTCCTTGATTATGCCGGCTGCTTTTCCCGAGGCAGCGGGAAGTGTAGACAGAGTCAGTGGATGGGAGGCTGGTTTGCATGATGGGTTGGGCTACATTCACGACCCTTTTGTAGTTCCTTGTGATCTTGGGCAGAACAGGAGCCCCATACCAAGCTATGATACAACCAGAAAGAATGCTTTCTACGGTGCATCTGTAAAAGATGGTGAGGATTGTAGCCAACGTGTCAAATTTCATTAGTCTTCTGAGAAAGTAGAGGCATTGGTGGGGCTTTCTCAACTATAGTGTCGGCATAACGGGGACCAGGACAGGTTGATGGTGATCTGGACACAGAAACTTGAAGCTTTCAACCTTTTCTACTTCATCCCCGCTGATGTAGACAGGAGCATGTTCTCCTTTACGATTCCTGAAGTCAAAGGCAATCTCCTTCATTTTGTTGACATCGAGGGAGAGAGATTATTGTCGCTGTACCAGTTCACCAGATTCTCTGTCTCATTCCTGTATTCTGTCTCGTCATTGTTTGAGATCTGACTCACTGTCCCTTCAACAAATTGAAAATCGAATTGGGGGGGGGGGGGGGGGGGGGGGGGGGTGGAATTTGGCCCGTCATGGATGTAGAAGGAGTAGAGTAAACCAATTGGCCCAACGGGGGTTGTGGGGGAGGGGGGGGTGGAATTAGCAGGGTAAATACATAGGGTTGCAGAGATAGGGCATGGCTGGTCGGTGCAGACTCAACGGGCTGAATGGCATCCTGGAGGATTCTGAGATGGTCAACGATGTGGGTCATTCAACTGGGTGGGGCGTCACAACAGAGATTGAATGCACGGGGCCGGAGAACGCCTGATAGAGAGGCTGATCTGTCTCTCCCCATCCTTCGGAAGAGTTTGCCGCGCCAGGCCAGAGCACCGCTTCGCGCCAGGCTCCGTTCACTGTGTGCCTCTGTCCCCGTAGATGGAAGTGCAGTCGCCACCCGGGAACACCATCGGCTACATCAAGCAGACCTGGCACCCCTGCCTGCCCAAGTTCTCTGTCCAGAGTGTGGAGAGGGAGACCGTGCTGAGGATAGTGGGGCCCTGTTTTGCCTGCAACTGCTGCGGGGACATCAACTTTGATGTGAGTCCGGGGGGAAGGGGGATTGGGGGGGCATCAGAGGGGACAGGGAGCAAGGACAGAGTGATTGGGGTGGAGAGGATGGCATTGGAGGGGAAGGGGACAAAAGGAATGAGGTATATCAGAGAGTGCTACAGTGAGGGGGGTGTGTGGTATATCAGAGAGTGTTACAGTGAGGGGTGTGTGGTATATCAGAGTGTTACAGTGAGGGGTGTGGGGTATATCAGAGTGTTACAGTGAGGGGTGTGGGGTTATCAGAGTGTTAGTGAGGGGTGTGGGGTATATCAGAGTGTTACAGTGAGGGGTGTGGGGTATATCAGAGTGTTACAGTGAGGGGGGGGTGTGGGTATATCAGAGAGTGTACAGTGAGGGGGTGTGGGGTATATCAGAGAGTGTTACAGTGAGGGGTGTGTGGGTATATCAGAGTGGAGTGTTACAGTGAGGGGGTGTGGGGTATATCAGAGAGTGTTACAGTGAGGGGGTGTGGGGTATATCAGAGAGTGTTACAGTGAGGGGGTTGGGGTTTATCAGAGAGTGTTACAGTGAGGGGTGTGGGGTATATCAGAGTGTTACAGTGAGGGGTGTGGGGTATATCAGAGTGTTACAGTGAGGGGTGTGGGGTATATCAGAGTGTTACAGTGAGGGGTGGGGGGTATATCAGAGTGTTACAGTGAGGGGTGTGGGGTATATCAGAGTGTTACAGTGAGGGGGTGTGGGATATATCAGAGTGTTACAGTGAGGGGTGTGGGGTATATGAGAGTGTTGTGGGGTTGTGGGTTTGAGTGTTACATTGAGGGGGTGTGGGTATATCAGAGTGTTACAGTGAGGGATGTGGGGTATATCAGAGTTTTACAGTGAGGGGGTGTGGGGTATATCAGAGAGTGTTACAGTGAGGGGGGTGTGGGGTATATCAGAGTGGTGTTACAGTGATGGGGGGTGTGGGGTATATCAGAGGGTGTTACAGTGAGGGGGGGATGTGGGGTATTTCAGAGGTGTTACAGTGAGGGGTGTGTGGGTATATCAGTAGTGTAGTTACAGTTGAGGGGTGTTTGGGGTATATCAGAGTGTGTACAGTGATGGGGGTGTGGGGATATCAGAGTGTTACAGTGAGGGGTGTGTGGGTATATCAGAGGGTGTTCAGTGAGGGGGTGTGGGTATATCAGAGTGTTACAGTGAGGGGGTGTGTGGTATATAAGGGAGTGTTACGTGAGGGGGGGTTGTGGGGTAATCAGAGGTGTTACAGTTGAGGGGTGGGGTGGGGTATATCAGAGGTGTTACAGTGAGGGGTGTGTGGTTATATCAGGGTGTTACAGTGAGGGGTGTGGGGTATATCAGAGTGTTACAGTGGGGGGTGTGGGGTATATCAGGGTGTTACAGTGAGGGGTGTGGGGTATATCAGAGTGTTACAGTGAGGGGTGTGGGGTATATCAGAGTGTTAGAGTGAGGGGTGTTGGGTATGTCAGAGTGTTACAGTGAGGGGTGTGGGGTATATCAGAGTGTTACAGTGAGGGGTGTGGGGTATATCTGAGTGTTAAGTGAGGGGTGTGGGGTATATCAGAGTGTTACAGTGAGGGGTGTGGGGTATATCAGAGTGTTACATTGAGGGGTGTGGGGTATATCAGAGTGTTACAGTGAGGGGTGTGGGGTATATCAGAGTGTTACAGTGAGGGGTGTGGGGTATATCGTGTGTTAAGTGAGGTTGGTGTGGGATATCCAGAGAGTGTACAGTGGGGGGGTGTGGGTATATCAGAGATTGTTTACAGTGAGGGGGGAGTGTGGGGTATATCAGAGGTGTTACAGTGAGGGGGGTGTGGTGGTATATCAGAGTGTTACAGTGAGGGGTGTGGGATACATCAGAGTGTTACAGTGAGGGGTGTGGGGTATATCAGAGTGTTACAGTGAGGGGTGTGGGGTATATCAGAGTGTTACAGTGAGGGGTGTGGGATATATCAGTGTTACAGTGAGGGGGGTGTGGGGTATATCAGGTGTTACAGTGAGGGGTGTGGGGTGTATCAGAGTGTTACAGTGAGGGGTGTGGGATATATCAGTGTTACAGTGAGGGGTGTGGGGTATATCAGAGTGTTACAGTGGGGGGTGTGGGATATATCAGTGTTACAGTGAAGGGTGTGGGGTATATCAGA
>JAGIQG010000037.1:16992432-17057432 GCA_024679065.1 Sphyrna mokarran
CCCCCCCCCCCCCACCCCGTAATTTGACAGGTTGGGATGAGGTCACGCCTTGTCTGGGGAGAAGCATCTCTGAGTCTCTTCCATTTCCCAGCTAATTATAGCTTCTGGTTTAAGATCGTGCCGTTGTAACATCTTTGCTGCGATTTTATGCAGTGGAACAATATAAGAAGTGGGGGGTATTTCCCATTCTCCTTTCCCGTGCCCCGGGCAACACTCATCATTGCTCCGGCTACTGATTCAGCCTCCCGCATCCCAAGGCCTCTTGTCCCTTTTCCAAAAAAAACGACGCATCGTCTGTGAATCCGGGCAGCGCGTCCTAACAAGCAGCAGGAACAGCATCTAACGTCAAGCCCTGTCCTGCCCTGACCTCCTACGCGCACCATCTCTCTCTCTCTCTCTCTCTCCCAGCGTCCCGCAACTGCGTTAGTGATCAGCGCAAGGTCAAAAGTTTGAGCGTCACAAGTACGGCTTGCGTTATAACGCCGCGGTGAAGTTACCGTGAGAATCCCACTCCCCCCAGGCGCCCGTTGTGGGGGGGGGCTAACGCCGAGGGAGAATTTAGCACGGCCCAATGCAGCCCGCGCGGACACGGGGAGGATGTGCAGGCTCCGCGCGGACGGCGACCCCGAGCCGGGAATCGAAGCTGGGGTCCCCGGCGCCGTGGGGCAGCTGTGCTAACCCGCTGTCCCGCCGGCCGAAATGGTCCGCCCCCCCCCCCCCCAGGGATTGATGGAGCTCCTCTGTAACTCTTTACTGCAACTGTATCCTGTCTTGCCCCTCACCGCGCTCTGTCCCCTCCCTCCCTCCCTGCCCCACTTTCGTTCTGCCCCGCTCCCTCCCCCCCCCCCCCAACTTTCTGCTCTGTCCCCTTCCCTCCCTCCACCGCGCTCTGTCCCCCCTCCCTCCCTGCCCCAACTTTTGCTCTGCCCCCCTCCCTCTCCTCCCCCCCCCCCTCTCTTTGGCTCTGCTGTGCCCCCTCCCTCCCTCCCCCCCCCCCACTTTGGCTGTGCCCCCTCCTCCCTCCGTCCCCCCCCCCCTTTGGCTGTGCCCCCTCCCTCCCTCCCCCTCAACTTTCACTTGTCCCCTCTGGTGCCCCCTCCCTCCCCTCCCCCCCCCCCACTTTGGCTGTGCCCCTCCCCTCCATTCACTTTGCACTCTGTCCCTCCCTCCCTCTCTCCCTCCCCCCCGCCACTTTCTCTGCCCCCTCCCTCCCCCCCCCACTTTCACTCTTCCCCCTCCTTACCCCCCACTTTTCGCTCTCTCCCCTCCCCCCCGTCTCTCTCTCTCTCTCCCTCCCCCCCTCTCTCTCTCTCTCCCCCCTCCTCTTTCCCTCTCTCCCCCCCCCTCCTCTCTCTTCCCCCCCCCCCTCTCTCTTTTTCCCTCTCCCTCCTCTCTTTCCCGCTCCCGCCGCCCCCCCCTCTCTCTTTCCCTCCCCCCCCTCTCTCTCCTTTCCCTCCCCCCCCCCTCTCTCTCTCTTTCCCTCCCCCCGCTCTCTCTTCCCTCGCCCCCCCTCTCTCTCTCTTTCCCTCCCCGCCCTCTACTCTCGCTTTCCTCTTTTCTCTCCCCCCTCTCTTCTCTTTTGCCCCTCCCCCCTTCTCTCTCTCTTTTCCCTCCACCCTCTCTTTCTTGTCCTCCCCCTCCCCCCCTCTCTCTCTTTCCCTCCCCCCCTCTCTCTCTCTTTCCCTCCCCCCCTCTCTCTCTCTTTCCCTCCCCCCCTCTCTCTCTCTTTCCCTCCCCCCCCTCTCTCTCTCTCTTTCCCTCCCCCCCTCTCTCTCTCTTTCCCTCCCCCCCTCTCTCTCTCTTTCTTCCTCCCCCCCTCCACCCTCTCTTCTCTCTTTCTCTCCACCCTCTCCTCTTCCCTCCCCCCCTCTCTCTCTCTTTTCCCTACCCCGCCCTTCCCTCTTTTCCCCCCCCTCTCTCTCTCTCTTCCCTCCCCCCCTCTCTTCCTCCCTCCCCCCCTCTCTCTCTTTCCCCCCCCGCTCTTCTCTCTTTCCCTCCCCCCCCACTCTCTCTCTTTCCCTCCCCCCCTCTCTCTCTCTTTCCCTCCCCCCCCTCTCCTCTCTCTTTCCTCCCCCACCTCTCTCTCTCTTTCCCTCCCCCCCTCTCTCTCTCTCCCTCCCCCTCTCTCTCTCTCTCTCCCTCCTCTCCTCTTTCTCTCCCCCCACCCTCTCTCTCTCTTTCCCTCCCCCCCCCCTCTCTCTGCTCTTTTCCTTCCCTCCCCCCCTCTCTCTCTGCTTTCCGCGTCCCTCTCTTTCCCCTCCTCTTATCCCTCCCCCCCTCTCTCTCTCTCCACCGCCACGCTCGTCTCCCTCCCCCTCTCTCTCCCTCCCTCTCTCTCTCTCCTTCTCTTCCCTCCCTCCCCCCCTCTCTCTCTCTCCCTCCCACCTCCTCTCTCTCCCTCTCTCCGCTCCCCCCCTCTCTCTCTCCCCTCCCCCCCTCTCTCTCTCTCCCGTCCCCCCCATCTCTCGCTCTCTCTCTCTCTCTTAGTCCTCCCCCCCTCTCTTCTCTCTCCCCCCCCCTCTCCTCTCTTTTCCCTCTCCCCCTCTCTCTCGCTCTTCCCTCCCCCCCCTCTCTGTCTCTCTCCCCCCCCCCCCTCTCTGTCTCTCTCTGTCCCTCCCCCCCTCTCTGTCTCTCTCCCCCTCCCCCCCCTCTCTGTTATCTCTCCCTCTCTCTCCCCCCCCTTCTGTCTCTCTCCCTCCCTCCCCCCCCTCTCTGCCTCTCTCATGTCCCCCTCCCCCCCCCCCCCTCTCTGTCTCTCTCTCTCCCTCCCCCTCCCCCCCCTCTCTGTCTCTCTCCTCTCCCCTCTCTCTCTTCCCTCCCTCCTCTTCCCTCTCTCCCCCCCTCTCTGTCCTCTCTCTCCCTCCCCCCCCCCGTCTCTCTCTCCCTCCCCCCCCTCCTCCCTGTCTCTCTCTCTCCCTCTCCCATCCCCTGTCTCTCCTCCCCTCCCCCCCCTCTCTGTCTCTCCCCCTCCCTCTCTGTCCCCCGCTCCTCTCTCTGTCTCTCTCTCTCTCTCCCCCCCTCCCCCTCTCTCTCCCCTCTCTCTCTCTCTCCCTCCCCCCCTCTGGGCTCTCCTTCTCGTCCCCCTCTCTCTCACTCGCCCTCCTGTCCTCACTCTCTCCCCCCTTCTCTCTCTCGTCCCGTCCCCCTTCTCTCTCCTCTTCCCCTTTCCCCCCTCTCTCTCTCTCTCTCCCCCCCTCCTCTCTCTCTCTCTCCTCTCTCTCTCTCCTCTCCCTCTTTCTCTATCTCTCCTCCCTCTCTCTCTCTCTCTCTCTCTCCTACTCACTCTCTCTCTCTCTCTCCTCCCTATCCCTCTCTCTCTCTCCCCTCGCATTTCTCCTCCCTCTCTCTTTCTCTCTCTCTCCCTCTGTCTCTCTCTCTCTTCTCTCTGTCTCTCCCTCTCTCTCTCTCTCTCCCCCCCCTCTCTTCTTCTCTCCCACCCCTCCTCTCTCTCTCTCCCTCTCTGTTTTTCTCTCTCTTCTCTCTCTCCTCCTGTCTCTCTCCTGTCTGTCTTCTCTCTCTCCCCTTCCCCCCCTTCTCCCTCCTCCCGTCTCTCTTCCACCCCTCTCTCTCTCTCTCTCTCTCTCTTTCCCCCCCTCTCTCTCCTCCCTCTCTATCTCTCTCCTCCCCCCCCTCTCTCTCTCTCTCCCCCCCTCCCCCGTGCCTTGCGCATTGACAGGCTGATGTGTACCTGTGCATACTGAATAGGCTGGTGGGTGTGTGAGAAGCTTTGATGTTGGCACTCTCTCTCTCTCGCTCTCTCTCTCTGGGTGCCCCCAATTTTACTGTGTTATCCAGATGCCTCCCCGAGTGAGGGAGCCCAGACCTGCCTCTTTTCCACCGCATTAAGAAAGCTGCCTCTCAACTTCGAAGCACAAGCAAGCAGACAGACATCTCCTTTAACATCCCCATACGGTCCCAGCGCAAGACAGCGTCGACAGAAATAGTTGTTTTTTTTTAAGTATTTTCTCGGTCAACGTGACACCTTCCGACACTGCAAAGTACCCATGAGAAGATAATCAGCCCATGCTTAAACTTGGCCATGTTAATTCCATTAAAACTTGGGCCCTTCCAAGATCCACTCCTCCCCAATATTTTCCAAATTAGTTTAAAGTTTTATTGGTGTCACAAATGAGGCTTACATTAACACTGCAATGCAGTTGCTGTGAAAATCCCCCACTCCAGCACCTGTTTGGGTAACACTGAGGGAGAATTTAAGTTTAAAATGTATTTATTAGTGTCACAAGTAGGCTTACGTTAACACTGCGATGAAGTTGCTCTAAAAATCCCCTAGTGGCCACACTCCCGCGCCTGTTCAGGTAACAATGAGGGATAATTTTAGCTTAATAGTTTGTTTTATTAAGTAAATTAAAGTTTATTTGTTAGTCACAAGCAAGGCTTACGTTAACACCGCAATGAAGTTACTGTGAAAATCCCTTAGTCTGCTGGGGTCAATGCACCCTAACCCGCACATCTTTCGGGCTGTGGGAGGAAACTGGAGCATCCGGAGGAAACCCACGCAGACACGGGGAGAACATGCAGACTCCACACAGACAGTGACCCAAGCTGGGAATCGAACTCAGGACTCTGGCTCTGTGAGACAGCAGTGCTAACCACTGTGCTGGTGTCACAATAAGGCTTACGTTAACACTGCAATGAAGTTGCTGTGAAAATCCCCCAGTCGCCACACTCCCGCGCCTGCTCAGGTTACACTGAGGGAGGATTTTAAGTTTACAAGTTTATTTATTACTGTCCCGAGTATGCTTGCATTAACACAGCAATGAAGTTGCTGTGAAAATCCCCTAGTCACCACACTCCGACTGCCAGTTAAGCTGAGAGAATATAAAAGTTTATTACTCACAAGTAAAGCTTACATTAACGCTGCAATGAAGTTACTGTGAAATTCCCCCCCCCCCAGAATGGCACTCTTAGCACTGCTGCCTCACAGCGTCAGGGACCCCAGGTTCGATTCCCGGCTCGGGTCACTGTCCGTGCGGAGTCTGCACATTCTCCCCGTGTCTGCGTGGGTTTCCTCCGGGTGCTCCGGTTTCCTCCCACAGTCCGGACGCCGTGCTGGTTAGGGTGCACTGGCCGTGCTAAATTCTGCCTCAGTGTTACCCGAACAGGAGTGTGGCGACTACGGGAATTTGCACAGTAACTTCATTGAGGCGTTAATGTAAGCCTAACTTGTGACATTAATGCATAAAATTTAACACTACCATTCTGTCTGTGTGTCTCCCTCTGTCTCTCTGTGTCTCCCTCCCTCCCTCCCCCTCTCTGTGCGTCTCCCTCCCTCCCTCCCCCTCTCTGTGCGTCTCCCTCTGTGCCGTGCAGATACATGGATTCGGGCCTGTGTCTGTGGGAGTTTGCGCATTCTCCCCGTGCTTGTGTGGGTTTTCTCCGGGTGCTCCGGTTTCCTCCCACACCCCAAAGATGTGCTCTTAGGCTAACTGGCAAAACAAATTCTCCCCAAATTGTCTCAAATTTGGTTTTTTAATCCATAGGTCTATAAACGTGGACAGGGATCGCGGGTAGAGGTGGGAACATCGGGGTGGCGGCGCGGGCTCGTTGGGCCGAAGGGCCTGTTTCCCGTGGCTGTTTTGTTCTTTGTCTCTGAGTTTAGATGTAAAATGAGGGACAAGAGAGGAATTGAGGAGAACGTTTTCACCCAGACAGGAATCTGGAACACTCTTGCCCACCTCGTGCCCCTGAGTTGCTGCCTTCGGTGGGGGAGGGGGGAGGGGGGGGGTTTGTGTGTGTGCGTCTGTGGACCTGCCCTCTGTTAATAGTTCAAAGGTCTCCATGATTTGCAAGATTAAAAACTAAATTCCAGAATGTTGCCATCGACGAGTTAGGTGCCAAGGGACAGGATTTGAACCCTGGCCAAGCCCCCCGAAGCCCTCTACCATCTCTCCCTTCACTCTCTGCCCCAGAGCGCCAGAACATGGGGCTCCCGGTGCAGCGACGGTGCCACTATCTCCATCGGTGGTGGGAGCTTGCTGTGCAAAAAAATAGCTGTCTCCCTCATGGCCGAGACATGCTCGTAGAATCGCAGAGAATTACAGCATGGAAACAGGCCCTTCGGCCCAACTTGTCCGTGCCAACCCCTTTTTTCTAAAACTCCTAAACTCACCCCAATTGCTCACATTTGCCCCATGTCCCTCTACACCCATCTTACCCATGTAACTGTCAAAATGCTTTCTAAAAGACAAAATTATACCTGCCTTTGGCAGCTCGTTCCAGACACTCACCATTCTCTCTGTGAAAAAAATTGCCCCTCTGGACCCTGTTGTATCTCTCCCCTGTCACCTTAAACCTCTGCCCTCTAATTTTAGACTCCCCTGCCTTTTGGGGAAAAGATATTGACTCTCTAGCTGATCTGTGCCCCTCATTATTTTATAGACCTCTATAAGATCGCCCCTCAGCCTCCTACGCTCCAGAGAAAAAAAGTCCCAGTCTATCCCAGCCTCTCCTTATAACTCAAATCATCAAGTCTCTGTAGCATCCTAGTAAATTTTTTTTGCACTCTTTCTAGTTTAATAATATCCTTTCTATAATAGGGTGACCAGAACTGTACACAGTATTCCAAGTGTGGCCTTACCAATGTCTTGTACAACTTCAACAAGACGTCCCAACTCCTGTATTCAATGTTCTGACCGATGAAACCAAGCATTGCCGAATGCCTCCTTCACCACTCTGTCCGCCTGTGACTCCACTTTCAAGGAGCAATGAACCTGTACCCCCCTAAATCTCTTTGTTCTGTAACTCTCCCCAACGCCCTACCATTAACTGAGTAAGTCCTGCTCTGGTTCAATCGATCAAAATGCATCACCTCGCATTTATCTAAATTAAACTCCATCTGCCATTCGTCAGCCCACTGGCCCAATTGATCAAGATCCCATTGAAATCGGAGAGAACTTTCTTCATTGTCCACTATGCCACCAATCTTGGTGTCATCTGCAAACTTACTAACCGTGCCTCCTATATTCTCATCCAAATCATTAACATAAATGTCAAATAACAGTGGATCCAGCACTGATCCCTGAGGCACACCGCTGGTCACAGGGCCTCCAGTTTGAAAAATAAACCTCTAGAACCCACCCTCAGAAGTATCCATTTAGGTACCTCACCCCGGATCCCGTGAGATTCAACTTTATACAACAATCTACCACGCGGAACCTTGTCAAATCCCTCAATGTACGGCTGAGGGATTGAAGACAGACTTTGCCCTGCTGATACAACGGTGTCTGTTGGCGACACCCCCAACGTGCCACCATTTTCTGTCCAACTAAGCCCCACCCCACTCCGTATCTTAGCAAACTCCGATGCCCGCCGTTTTGATCTGCTGGTGGCCTTTACTTGCCTGAAACTTCTCCCACAACAACATTCCCCCCCTCCAACTCCACCCCCCCCCCCCGTGAAATTGATGACATTTTTAAACCCTTTGAGTGAGAGACAGTAGGCTGAGATCCAACCCCTGTATAGCCACGGTCGTCAATTACGCGGGGGGGCAGTGAGGAGCAGGGGGAGTAAGCGGAAGGGGGATGGAAGTGGGCAATCCGTGTGGATGACTCGCGGCTATCGGGGCGTTCTAGAAACTCCCTCTGCGTTTGGAAGCGCGCGGATTTATTTCCCGCGGTTTAACGCGGCTGTCATGTTTTGTCCCCCCACCACCCCCCATCCAGCCTGCGCCGTCGGCACTTTCAAGGCCAGTCAAGGCGAGGGGCCTTGCAGTATTTGCCCCCGCAATAGCGAGGCCACCTCGCAGGGCGCCACTTCCTGCAGCTGCCAGCGGGAGCACTACCGAGCCAGCAACGACCAGCCCGAGATGCCCTGCACAAGTAAGTGAAGGGAGAGGGGGTTCCAGAGGAGTCGGGTGTCACTTTATTCTGTATCTAACCCTGTCCTGGGAGTGTTTGGTGCGGGGACAGTGTAGAGGGAGCTTTACTCTGTATCTAACCCCGTGCTGTACCTGTCCTGGGAGTGTTTGATGGGGGGACAGTGTAGAGGGAGCTTTACTCTGCATCTAACCCTGTGCTGTACCTGTCCTGGGAGTGTTTGATGGGGGGGACAGTGTAGAGGGAGCTTAACTCTGTATCTAACCCCGTGCTGGGAGTGTTTGATGGGGTTGACGGTGTCGAGGGTGCTTTACTCATGACCCTTTTGTGATGAACGGCAGCCATTCCCTCGAAGCCTCGGATGCTGAAGGCCAGCGTGAACGACACCACGGTGACCCTGGAGTGGAGCGAGCCGGCGGACAGCGGTGGGAGGGACGACGTGACCTACGCCGTGCGGTGCCTGAAGTGCGCCAGGCCGGGAGCCTGCGCGCCGTGCGCGGACGGAGTCCGCTTCTCCCCCCGGCAGGCGCCCCTGCGCCAGCGGCGAGTGTGGGTCAGCCATCTCCAGGGCCACACCCTGTATGTCTTTGAGGTGCAGGCCCGCAATGGGGTGTCGGGGCAGAGCCCGCACGCGCCCAGAGCCGCCTCCGTCAACATCACCACCAGCCAGGAAGGTAAGTCAGGCTCTTGGGGGAGCGATAGGCCCGGTCCCTCCGCTCTGCGTTTTTTTTCCCCCCCCCCACCTCCTCTGTGTACCTCCTTCCCTCACCTACCACCACCCCTTCTGTGTACAACCCCCGCACTCCCTCCCCCAATCCCTCCACCCTCTCTCTGACAAGCCTAAGGCTTTTTGAAGAGTTTAGGCCTGAAATAGTGTTGTCGGTGCTGGTGCCCCCGCCATATTGTTCGCTAACGTGCGCAAGGACGCGCAGGGGTTACGCGGAGTCCCTCCGGCGCCGAAGCAGGCCGTTCGGCCCATCGACCCACCGCTCCCCCCTCCCCCCACCCCCAGTCCGCACCATTCCCCGTAAAAGCAGTTTTACTCCGGAGGCCGGAACTTGAAACCAAAGAGGGAAGAAACGCTGGGCTGAACCTCTTTCCGGTTGCGTGCCCGTCTGATCGCGCGGCGCGGCGGGTTAGCCCCGCCGCTTCACGACGCCGGGGGTCGCGACGACGGGTCGCCGTCCGCGCGGGGTTTGCACGTTCTCCCCGTGCCTGCGTTGGTTTCTTCCCTCAGTCCAAACATGTGTGGGTTAGGTTGATTGGCCGTGCTAAGAAATTGTCTCTTAGTGTCCAGTAGCTCAGAGGGATTAGCGGGGGTGGGTAGGGCTCTGGGTGGGATTGTGTTCAGTGCAGACTCGATGGGCCAAATGACCTCTCTCTCTGCACTGTAGGGTTCTATAATTCTACGTCTGCCCTTGGCTTGTTGCAAACTTCCACTGAAGTTCAACGCATCCCATCTTCCAGCAAGGCACTTGACAATGTTCCAATCTCAACATCGCAGTTCAACAATTTCAGACGACTGACTCTACCCTGCCTCGCCCCCCCCACCAGCTTTTTTTAAATTTAATTTTTTTTTTACTGTTCTCCACCTTTTAATTCTTCGTCTTTCTTCATTTTATTCCCACCACCAACTTTATTCTCCCACCCCATTTCCCCTTTTCTACATTCTGCCTCTGTCCCGTTGCTCCTGCTCCTCCTCCCAACGTCTTCACCTTTCGCGGTTTCTCTGCTGTTTGGCCATTCGCGCCTTCTATTCTTCCCCGGGGGACAGCCGTTAGCGGTCTTCTCCCCTGCAGTGCAGAAGAAAGCCATTCGGCCCATCGAGTCTGTACCGGCCACAATTCCACCCCATTCCCGTAACCCTGCACGTTGACCCGGCTGATCCCCCTGCCACTAAGGATCAATTTAGCACGGTCATTCCACTTAATCTGCACGTCTCCGGACTGTGAGAGGAAACCGGAGCCCCTGGAGGAAACCCCACGCAGGCACGGGGAGAATGTGCAGATTCCGCACAGACAGTGACCCAAGCCAGGAATCGAACCTGGATCCCTGGCGCTGTGAGGCAGCAGTGCTAACCCACTGTGCCACCGTATCTAATAGGTTGCTCGTAGCAAAGTGCCTAACTTTAAACTGATTGGGCAACATTTAGATGCTTGAAGCCTGTTACCAAAGCAACACTGCTGTTTGGCCATTGACAGTGTTTCAGTCTGTGAAGTGGTCATATTGTGGAAACATCTCAAGACTTGCACTTGGTATTAAGTTGAGGGTGAACAAGGATGCAGATTGGGTGAGTGGGCTAATCAATGGCAGATACAGTATAATGGTGGATAAATGTGAGGTTATTCACTTTGGAAGCTAAAGCAAGAAGGCAGATTACTACCTGATTAGCTGTAAATTGGGAGAGGGGGAGTGTGCAGAGGGATCTGGGCGTCCTTGTGCACGAGTCACTGAAGGTAAGCATGCAGGTGGAACGGGCGGATAAAGAAGGCAAATGGTATGTTGGCCTTCATTGCGAGAGGTTTCGGGTACAGGATGTGTTGTCGCAATGATACAAGGCCTCAGTAAGGCCAAAGCTGGAGCGTTGTGCGCGCTTTTGGTCTCCTTTTCTGAGGAAGGATTTTCTTGCTCTTGAAGGAGTGCAGAGAAGGTTTACCAGGCTGATTCCGGGGATGGAGGGACTGATGTATGCGGAGAGATTGACTCGGTTAGGGTTGTTTTCACTGGCGTTCAGAGGGGGGGAATCTCATAGAGAGTTATAAACTTCTAACAGGACTGGGACAGGGTAGATGCAGGGAGGATATTCCCGATGGTAAGGGGATTCCAGAATCAGGCCTCCTCCTGCTCTTAGCTTCTGTGTTTCTACGGTGTTGTGAAGCTGGAAAAATTATCTCTTGAAAAGTTTGTGTTTTTTTTTTTAACTATGCGTAAAGTTTACAAGCGCACGTGCAGGACACAGCCTGAAACATTGTGTCAAAAGCCAAACAACAGTGTTGCTTTGGTAACAGGCTTTAAGTATTTGAATGTTGCCCAATCAGATTAAATTGGGCGCCTAGCCACTTATTAGATTTGCAATTGACATTTTGGTAATGTGAGAACCAATCATATTGTGGGATCTATGTCATCGGGGGTAGAAGAGACAGGAAGAGTCAGTGAGACAAAAGACAGTGTCACAGCTCTGAGAGAGAAAGATTGGCTGGCTCTCATAACTGTTTTAATGCCTTAAAAGAAAGCCTAATTTCAATAGCAAAGAAGATTACTCAACATGACAAACCTGATTGGAATTTAGAGAGTGACTAAAATTTAAATGTTCTGTGAGTAAGTGAGAATTTTATTGATCTAAACAGCGTTCCATTAGAATTGTGTTTTATTTGGCTTGTTAACCTGTTCAGTGTTGGTGAGATAAATAACGCGAGATTATGATTGAGGTGAGGTATTCCTCTGCGCGTGGGTAGATGTTAGTCCTCAGAGAGGGAGTCAACCTTCCCTTCATAACAGTGGCACGCCACCCCCGCCCCCTGTCATTGGTGCACTTCCCCCTCCCCCCCCCCCCTCACCTCCCTCCTCTCTATTGGGGGGTGCATCATACAACCCACCCATACCCCCACCCTCCGCTTCCCTCCCTATTCTGTCAAGGGCACGCAAGCCCTCTCTCAGTCAGTACCGCGAATTCCCCATCCTCCTTCCCCTCTTGGTTGCCTCCCCAATCCCTCGTTGGAGGGTCTCTAAGCCGCAGAACGGAATTCGGGGCTCGCCCCTCCCTCTCCGCCGCAGGGTGCCCCCCTCTCCGTCGCGGGGCGCACCCCCCCCCCCCCCCCCCCCCCCCCCCCGGCTCGTGGGGCGCACCCACTCTACCCACCCACCCGCTCTCCATGTCGTGGGGCCGCACCCACTCCACCCACCGCCCCCGCCCTTCTCCATGTCGCGGGGGCGCACCCACCCCACCCCCCCCCATCTTTCAAGTCGCGGGGCGCACCCACCCACCCCCCCCTCTCCACGTCGCGGGGCGCACCCACCCCACCCACCCCCTCTCACATCGCGGGGCGCACCCACCCCACCCACCCCCCCCTCTTCACGTCACGGGGCGCACCCACCCTCTCCACGTCACGGGGCGCACCCACCCCACCCCACCCACCCCCCCCAGTCACGGGCGCACCACCCCACCCCCCCCTCCACGTCACGGGGCGCACCCACCCACCCCCCCCTCCACGTCACGGGGCGCACCCACCCCACCCACCCCCCCCCTCACGTCACGGGGCGCACCCACCCCACCCACCCCCCCTCCACGTCACGGGGTTGCGACCCACCCCCCCCTCCACGTCACGGGGGCGCACCCCACCCCCCCCCTCCACGTCACGGGGCGCACCCACCCCACCCAACCCCCCCCTCCACGTCACGGGGCGCACCCACCCCACCCACCCCACCCACCCCCCTCCACGTCGCGGGGGGGTGCACGCCCCACCCCCGGCTTCCCGTGAAATTGGGCCCATCAGGTCTGCTGTGCCATGGCTACTAGGTTCTTGACCCTTCTCCTGCCTTTCTCCTCTGTGACCTTTGACACCTGCAACCCCCCCCCACCCCCTTACCAATCAACAAATGATCCATCTCTGTCCGAAATAGACCCTTAGGTGCCAACCTGCTCCCTTTTCCGTTTTTCCAGCCAACGCCTTCACCATAGGCACCATCGTGCAGACAGCGACGGCGGCAAGGAACAGCCTCGCCCTCGAGTGGCCCGTCGCCCCGCAAGGCCAGGCCCAGGTCCTCGACTACGAGGTCAAGTACTACGAGAAGGTGCGTGGGGGCTGGGGCGCGTGGAGCGGGCGTTTTAGCAGCAGGCCGGAATGCTTTGGTGAGGGCTCGGTGACCCCCCTTTGCCGCTCACCGCAACCACGTCTTTGTGCGTCACTTTGTCTTAAAATGGCGGGCGGGGCGGCAGCCATTGTTGGCCAAGGTAGGCCGCAGCCTGTGTGGGAGTGATGGGGTTGTCGTTTAAGGGTTGCTGCCCGCACTCCAATGACTGGAAACAATTGCCCAAGTGTCAAGAGTACGTGTGCAGTTCCTGACTGAACCCTGAAGAGCTGTTTTTATCCTACAGGTGCTTTGATCCACCTTGTTGTCTAACAAGGGGCATACACGCGACGGGTCGTGAGAGGGCTGCTCTTGGATTTTTTTCGAGAGTATCCTAGTGCTTCACGTCGTTAGTGTACGCTTGACCTGGACCATTTGATGGGCAACACGACAGCTCAGTGACTATCGCTGTGCTGATACATGGATTTGGGCCTGTGTCTGTGGGAGTTTGCGCATTCTCCCCGTGCTTGCGTGGGTTTTCTCCGGGTGCTCCGGTTTCCTCCCACATCCAAAAGATGTGCTCTTAGGCTGATTGGCAAAACAAATTCTCCCTAAATTGTCTCAAATTTGGTTTTTAATCCATAGATCTATAAACATGGACAGGGATCGCGGGTAGAGTTGGGAACATCGGGGTGGCAGCGCGGGCTCGTTGATCCGAAGGGCCTGTTTCCCGTGCTGTTTTGTTCTTTGTTCTAGCCCCAGTTGCCTGCATTTGGCCCATATCCCTATATATCTTCCTAACCCATGTACCTCTTCAAATTTTTTTTTATTCATTAGAGGGATATGGGTGTTGTTGGTCAGGCCAGCATTTAACATCAAACACCACAGCGCAAACAGGCCTTTCGGCCCACAACTTGTGCCAATATATCTACCAGGCCTATCTATAACCCTCTCAATCCCATGTACTCATCCAGAAGTCTCTTAAAAGACCCCAGCGAGTTCGCTTCCACCACCACTGATGGCAGCCGATTCCATTCACCCACCACCCTCTTAGTGAAAAACTTACAACTGGCATCTCCTCTGTACCTACCCCCCAGCACCTTAAACCTGTGTCCTCTCGTTAGTGACCATTTCAGCTCTGAGAATCCACCCGATCTATTCCTCTCGACATCTTATAGACCTCTATCAGGTCGCCTCTCAACCTTCGTCTCTCCAGGGAGAAGAGACCCAGCTCCCTCAACCTATCTTCATAAAGCCTGCCTCCCAATCCAGGCAACATCCTTGTAAATCTCCTCTGCATCTTCTCAGTAGCTCCCACATCCTATTTAATTATTGCCCATCTCTGTATAAATGGTTTTTAAAAGACAAAATTGTACCCGCCTCTACTACTTCCTCTGGCAGCTCGTTCTAGACACTCACCGCCCTCTGTGTGGAAAAAAATTGCCCCTCTGGACCCTGTTGTATCTCTTCCCCTCTCACCTTAAACCTATAACCTCTAGTTTTAGACTCCCCTACCTTTGGGGAAAAGATATTGACTATCCAGCTGATCTGTGCCCCTCGTTATTTTATAGATCTCTATAAGATCACCCCTCAGCCTCCTACGCTGTTGAGAAAAAAAATCCCAGTTATCCAGCCTCTCTCTATAGCTCAAACCATCAAGTCCAGATAGCGTCCTAGTAAATTTTTTCTACACTCTTTCTAGTTTAATAATATCCTTTCTATAATAGGGTGACCAGAACTGTACACAGTATTCCAAGTGTGGCCTTACCAAAGTCTTGTACAACTTCAACAAGACGTCCCAACTCCTGTATTCAATGTTCTGACCGATGAAACCAAGCATGCCGAAAGCCGCCTTCACCATTCTGTCTACCTGTGACTCCACTTTCAAGGAGCTTTGAACTTGTATCTCGAAATCTCTTTGTTCTGTAACTCTCCCCAACGCCCCTACCATTAACTGAGTAAGACCTGCCCTGGTTCAATCAACCAACGTTGGGCATCGCAGGCTGGGCCAGCATTTATTGCCCATCCCTAGTTGCCCCTTGGAGGGGCAGTTGAGAGTCAACCACGTTGCTGTGGCTCTGGAGTCGCACCAGACCAGGTAAGGGTGGCACAGTGGGTCAGCACTGCTGCCTCGCAGCTCCAAGGACCCGGGTTCGATTCCCGGCTTGGGGGTCACTGTCTGCGTGGAGCCTGCACGTTCTCCCCGGGTCTGTGTGGGTTTCCTTTGGGTGCTCCAGTTTCAAAGAACAAAACAGCACGGGAAACAGGCCCTTCGGCCCAACGAACCCGCACCGCCGCCACCCCGATGTTCCCACCTCTACCCGCGATCCCTGTCTATGTTTATAGATCTATGGATTAAAAACCAAATTTGAGACAATTTAGGGAGAATTTGTTTTGCCAATGAGCCTAAGAGCACATCTTTGGGATGTGGGAGGAAACCCGGAGCAAACCCACGCAAGCACGGGGAGAATGCGCAAACCTCCTACAGTCTAAAGATTTGCAAGTTAGGTTGATTGGCTATGCTAAAATTGCCCCTTAATATCCTGGGATATGTAGGTTAGAGGGATTAGTAGGGTAAATGTGGAAGGTAGTGGGGCTAAGGTCTGGGTGGGATTGTTGTCAGTGCAGACTCATTGGGCCGAATGGCCTCCTTCTGCACTGTTGGATTTTTCCGACAATGGGTCATCAGTAGATTCTTAATGCCAGATTTTTTCTTTACTGAATTCAAATTCCACCATCTGCCGTGGTGGGATTCGAACCCGGGTCCCCCAGAACATTAGCTGAGTTTCAGGATTAATAATGCTGCCAGAGCCTCCCCAGGTTGGGGCAATGAGCGCAAGAATCATGTTGCTTTATAAAACTTTGGTTGCACTGAGAGTATTGCGTTCAATTTTGTCGCTACGTTATAGGAAGGACGTGGAGGCTTTGGAGAGGGTACAGAAAGGGTTTACCGGGATGCCGCATGGATTAGAGGATTTGAGTTACAAAGAGATGCGGGACAAAGTTGCTTTCTCTGCAGACTGAGGGGAGACCTGATTGAAGTCTATGAGAGGCATAGGCAGGTAGAATTGTAGAATCCCTACAGTGCGGAAGGAGGCCTTTTGGCCCATCAAGTCTGCACTGACCACAAACACAGACAGGTTCTATCCCCCTTAACCCCATTTATTTACCCTAGCTAGTCTCCCTGAGCAATTTAGCACTTCCAATCCACCTAACCTGCACATCTTTCAACACTAAAGAGCAATTTGCGATGGCCAATCAATCTAACCTACACATCTTTGGATACAAGGGGCAATTTTAGCATGGCCAGTCCACCTAACTTGCACATCTTTGGACACTAAGGGACCATTCAGCATGACCAATCCACCTAATCTGCACATCTCTGGACACTAAGGGACCATTCAGCATGACCAATCCACCTAACCTGCACATCTTTGGACACTAAGGAACAATTTAGCATGGCCAATCCACCTAACCTGCACATCTTTGAACAGTGAGGGAGAATTTAGCATGGCCAATCCACCCTAACCTGCACATCTTTGGACACTAAGGGGCAATTTAGCATGGCCTAATCCACCCTAACCTGCACATCTTTGGACAGTAAGGGAGAATTTAGCATGGCCATCCACCTCACTCCGCACATCTTTGACACTAAGGAACAATTTAGCATGGCCTCACCTAACCCGCACATCTTTGGACACTAAGGGACAATTTAGCATGGCCAATCCACCTAACCCGCACATCTTTGGACATTAAGGGACAATTTAACATGGCCAATCCACCCTAACCCGTACATCTTTGGACATTAAGGGACAATTTAACACGGCCAATCCACCCTAACCCGTACATCTTTGGACACTAAGGGACAATTTAGCATGGCCAATCCACCCTAACCTGCACATCTTGGGACGATGGGAAGAAACCCATGCAGAAATGGCAGGGAACGCTCGCAGACTCTGCCCAGACAGTGACCCGAGGCCGCACTGCTAACCGCTGTGCCACGCGTAATCAATTCGGTCACAGTCTTGCCGACTGGTGGAGCAGGCCCGAGGGGCCTACTCCTGCTCCGAACTGTCTGCCTGAGTTGAGGGTTGCTGGTGCCTGGAGTGTTAGGATGTTTGAGCACCAAGGACAGAGGGGGTTGGTTACTGACTGCGCAAAGTCAAATCAGCTGACTGAATCCCATTTCTTCCCCCCCCCCCCCCCCCCCCCGTTTTTGCTTTAATTTATTCTCGCAGGATAAGAACGAGAGCAGCGCCTCTTACGTTAGCAGCTCCACCAACTCGCTGCTGATCGACGGCCTAAAGAGCGATGTGGTTTACGTGGTGCAGGTCCGAGCCAGGACCCAGGAGGGCTACGGCGCCTTCAGCAGCAAGAAGGACTTCCGCCCCCTGGACGGAAGCGCAGGCGAGTCCCAGGCTTTCAGCTCCCGCGTAGGCCCCGGCCTCTGCGATCGCTCGGGGCCAAGACGTGGCTTTGTCGCGAGTTCCCCATCAAAACAGCCAATGCTTACCGCACACCATTCAACCCGCTCTGTCCCTGATAGGCGAGTCCCAGGCTTCTGGCTGCCGCGTAGGCCCCGGCTGCTCCGATCGCTCGGGCCTAAGACGTGGCTTCGCCGTGAGTTCCCCATCAAAATAGCCAATGGTTACCGCACACCATTCAACCCGCTCTGTCCCTGGTAGCTCACAGCAAGAGCGGAAGCGCAGACGAGTCCCAGGCTTCTGGCTCCCGCATAGGCCCCGGCTGCTCTGATCACTCCTGAAACTCGGGCCTAAGATGTGGCTTCGCCGCAGGTTCCCCATCAAAATAGCCAACGGTTACTGCACACCATTCAACCTGCTCTGTCCCTGGTAGCTCGCACCCCGGGCAGACGCACAGGCGAGTCCCAGGCTTTTGGCTCCCGTGTAGGTCCCGGCTGCTGCGATCACTCGGGCCTAAGATGTGGCTTCACCGCAGGTTCCCCTTCAAAATAGCCAATGGTTACTGCACACCATTCAACCTGCCCTGTCCCTGATAGCTTGCACCCTACGCGGAAGCGCAGGCGAGTCCCAGGCTGCTGTGTAGGCCCCAGCTGCCGCGTAGGCCCCGCTACTCCAATCGCTCTGGAATTTAACCCTAGAAATCTTCCCGAGGTTGCTGAATAAGATCATCTTTTAATTTTAATTTGAATAGTTTTGTTCTGAGGGTGTCAGAAATGTTGGAACTCAGGCCTAAGAGGTGCTTTCATCACAAGTTCCCCATCAAAAATAAGCTACGATTGCCACACACGGAGTGAGGCCTTCCAACCTCCCTTCTCTATCCCTCCTCCTCTCTCTCTCCCCTCCCTCCTCCCCTCTCTCCCCCCTTCTCCTCTCTCTCTCTCTCTCTCTCTCCCCCTCTCTCCCTCTCTCTGCCCCCCCCTCCTCCTCTCTCTCTCCTCTCTCTCTCTCTCTCTCCCCCCCCCTCCTCCTCTCTCTCTCTCTCATCTCCTCCTCTCTCTCTCTCCCCCCCTCCTCTCTCTCTCTCTCTCTTCCCCCCCCTCCTCCTCTCTCTCTCTCTTCCCCCCCTCCTCCTCTCTCTCTCTCTCCCCCCCCTCTCTCTCTCTCTCTGCCCCCCTCCTCTCTCTCTCTCTCTCTCTCTCTCTCCCCCTCCTCTCTCTCTCTCTCTCCTCTCCCCTCTCTCTCTCTCTGCCCCCCTCTTCTCTCTCTCTCTCTCTCTCTGCCCCCCCTTCCTCTCTCTCTCTCTCTCTCTGCCCCCCCCCTCTCTCTCTCTCTCTCTGCCCCCCTCCTCTCTCTCTCTCTCACCCCCCCTCCTCTCTCTCTCTCTCTGCCTCTCTCCCTCCTCTCTCTCTCTCTCTCTCTCTCCCCCCCTTCCTCCTCCTCTCTCTCTCTCTCCCCCCTCCTCCTCCTCTCTCTCTCTCTCCTCTCCCCCTCTCTCTCTCTCTCTGCCCCCCTCTTCCTCTCTCTCTCTCTCTCTCCCCCCCTCCTCTCTCTCCTTCCCTCCCCTCCTCTTCTCCTCTTCCCCCCCCTCCTCTCTCTCTCTCTCCCCACCCTCCTCTCTCTCTCTCTCTTCCCCCCCCTCCTCTCTCGCTCTCTCTCTTCCCCCCCCTCCTCTCTCTCGTCTCTCCTCCTCTCTCCCCCCCCCCTCTCTCCTCTCTCTCTCTCCCCCCTCCTCTCTCTCTCTCTCTCTCCTCCTCTCCTCCTTCCCCTCCTCTCTCTCTCTCTCTCTCTCCCCCCCTCCTCTCTCTCTCTCTCTTCCCCCCCCCCCTCTCTCCTCTCTCTCTCTCTCCTCCCTCTCTCTCTCCCCCCCCCTCCTCCTCCTCTCTCTCTCTCCCCCCCTCCCCTCTCTCTCTCTCTCTCCCTCTCTCTCTCTCCTCTTCTCTCTCCTCTCTCTCTCTCTCTCTCCCTCCCTCTCTGTCCCCCCCCCACCTCCTCATGCACCCAAAATCTCTTACCTCCAGGACTCTTTATAGAACATTACAGCACAGTACAGGCCCTTTGGCCCTCAATGCTGTGCCCAGCTACGTCCAATCCTAAGATCGAGCTATCCCCCACTGCCTGTCATTCCAATGTGCTCCATGTGCCTATCCAATAACCACTTGAAAGTTCCTGAAGTGTCCGACTCCACTATCGCAGCAGGCAGTGCATTCCACACCCCAACCACTCTCTGAGTGAAGAATCTACCTCGGACATCCCTCCCACGATGAACCTTATAGTTATGCCCCCTAGTAACAGCTACAATCACCCGAGGAAATAGTCTCTGTACGTCCACTCTATCAATCCCCCTCGTCATCTTATAAACCTCTGTTAAGTCACCTCTCATCCTTCTCCGCTCCAAACAGAAAAGCCCCAGCTCCCTCAACCTTTCCTCATAAGACCTACCCTCCAAACCCAGGGAAATCTCCTCTCCGATGCCTCCACATCCTTCTGCTAACCTTGTTCACAGTCTCCATTCTAATCCCCCCCTCCGGATTTAGCTCCCCCCGTGCATCTGATTCCAGCCTCTTGAGCCACCCCCGCCCACGATGTTGGCTCGAGGGATGCCCCCCCCCCCCCAACTCCGAGGTCTGGAGTCCCCCTCCCCCTCCCCCTCGTCGAGTTGGGTCTTGGGTTGGGGATGAGGGGTCCAGGGCCTGAGCATCGGGTGCGGGACTGGGCCGCACGCTCTCGCTGACGCTCTGTCCCCTTCCTGTTTCCCCCCCACAGATACCCAGAGCCACAAGGAGGAACTGCTTCTCATTGGCAGCACGGCGGCCGCCATCTTGGTTCTGCTGGTGTTGGTGGCATCGGTTGTCTTCTGCCTGAGGTAAAGGGACCACGCCGTGGGCGGGTGGGGCGTGGGGGTAGAGGGTGCACAGACCCTCCCATTTCTCCAAAGTATCGGGACCGGGGTTAGGTTGGAAACCACCCTTCCTATTGGCAGAGACCTCACACGCCCACCTCCCCCATTGCTCTGTGTGGGGGTGGGGGTGCGAGGTTGGGAAGGGGGGAGGTACATTCTTGGGGGAGGCAAAGATGTGTGTGTGTATGGTGATAGGGGAGGGGGGGAAGGCGGTGGGGGGTTGCGGGTGGGGGGGGGGATTGCTATCACGTATATCAACGCACAGTGGCACAGGAGCGGAGTGGGAGTGGTGAGGAGAGATGGGGGGGGTTAGTGGGGGTGGGGTGGGGATCAGGGGGTGATTGGGGTTGGTAGGATCGGGGGTGGGGTGAGGGGGTGGGGTAGGGATCGGGGGTGAGGGGGTGGGGTTAGGATCGGGGGTGAGGGGGGTGGGGTAGGATCGGGGGTGAGGGGGGTGGGGTAGGGATCGGGGGTGAGGGGTGGGGTTAGGGATCGGGGGGTGAGGGGGGTGGGTAGGGATCTGGTGAGGGGGGTGGGGTAGGGATCGGAGGTGAGGGGGGGTGGGTAGGGATCGGAGAGTGTCTGATGTGCCGGGGCTGGGGGGGGGGGTGGGGGGGGGGTAGGGTGCCTGACACTCAGGATGGTTTGGGCGGGGGGGGGGGGGGGGGAGCAGGGTGGAATGTTCCTAATGGGGGAATGGGTGTATCTTAGCCCTGGGTTTGAGGAGGTGGGGGGGGGCTAGTGTCTGACTCCACCACCCCCCCCCCCCACCCCCCATCTCAGGAGGTCAGTGTCAGAACCTTCCCCCCCCCCCCCCCCCAGGGTCAGAATAATAAGGGTTTCTGAGTCCTGGGGGGGGGGGGGGGGGTGGATGTCAGACAGTGTCAGACCCCCCTCTAGGGAGAGAAGAATAAGGGTGTCTGAGTCCCAGGGGGGGTCGCGTGAGGGGAGAGGGTGGTGTCTAAGTGCTGGTAGCGGAGGGAGCGGGTATTTGGGCATTGGGGAGTGCGAGGTTGGTGGGGGTGGGGGCATGGGTTGTGGGGGAGTTACGTTGACCAGGTCTAACCACCATCCACCCCCACCTCTCCCCTGTTCCTCGCAGGAAGCAGTGCAAGCGGGATCCGGATTATTCCGAGAAAACCCCTCCCAGTGTCGGTGAGTCCGGAACGCTGAGGGGAGGGGGTTGGTCTGGTGGGGAATGTTGGTGGGGGGATGGGTGCGGTGGGTGCCTCTCCCCCGGGATGGGGGAGGAGGCACCACTCAGTTTTGGGGGGGTGGGAGGGCCGACTTTTCCCCTTTGGGGAGTTGGGGGGGGGTGGTGAGGAAGGAAGGCATGGTGGGGAAGGTGGGGGTAGGCATGTCCGCTCTTGGGCGAGAAGATGTCTCTCTTGTTTTTGGGGTGCTGGGGGTTGCCTCTCTGCCCTCGGGGATGTTTTGGAGGGGGTTGGTGGCTGCCCCTCCGCGTTGGAGGTGTGGGGGGGGGGGGGCACCACTCCGCTCTGGGAGGGGGGGGGCTGTATACTCTTGGTTGAAGAGAGGCGGGGGGAGGAGAGGGGAGCACCTCTCCGCTCTCTGGATTGGTGGTGGGGGGGGGGGGGGGGGGGTGGTGGAATTGCGGAGGGAGGAGTGGCACATCCTGCTCTTGGGATTGGATGGGGTGGGGCGTTAGAGGGTAGTGAAACTCAGCTTTGGTGGGTGGGGTGTGGGAAGGGCACCCTCCCACTCTTTGGAAAGGGTGGGGGTTGGGGGTAGTATCACTCTGCTTTGGTGGTGGGGTCGGGGTGGGTGGGGGGGTGGAACGCCTCTCTCTCTCAGGGAGGGAGGGTTGGGGGGAGGTGTCACTCCGCTTTTGGTGGTGGCCGCCTCTCCCTCTCGGGTGGGGGGAGTGTCACTCCGCTTTGTGGGAGGGAGCCACCTCTCCCTCTCTTGGGGGTGGGGGGTGGGGGGAGGAGGGTTGGGTGTGTCACTCCGCTTTGGCGGTGGGGGGGGAGGGAGGGGCGCCTCCTCCCCTGTTGGTTGGTGGGGGGGGGGTAGGGTTGGGGGGAGTGTCACTCCGCTTTGGTTGGGTGGGCTGGGGGGGAGGCCCCTCTTCCGCTCTTGGCGTGGTGGTGGGGGAGGTCATTCCGATTGGCGGTGAGTTTGGGGGGGGGGGTCACCTCTCTGCTCTCGGCAGGGGGAGGGAGGTGGAGTGGGAGTGGGGAGGGAGCCTCTCTGCTCTGGAAGCGGGGGTCACTTCTCCAAAGGGGCAACTCTGTGCTATCAAAGGAAGTGGGTGGAGGGTCGCCTCTGCTCTTGAGGTGTGTGGGGGGGGGCTGGGGAGCACCTCTCTGCCCTTGAGGGGTGATTTGTGGGGGGGGGGGGCGGTACCTCTCTCTGCTCTAGGGTGGGCCACCTCTCTGATGGGTGGGGGTAACGGGGGTTGGAATGCTGTCACACTGTTTCTCTGGGGGGTGGGGTGGGGGGTTGAGCCTGCCAACTCTGGAGGTGGTGGGTGGGGGGAAGGTCTTCCACTCGGCGGACAGGCGTGAGTAAAAACCAAAAGGTTTTGAGGGTTTTCCTGAGCCCGGTCTCTGTTTCTCCGCAGCCGTTGCGGGAGTTAAGGTCTACATTGACCCCTTCACCTACGAGGACCCCAACGAGGCTGTCCGAGAGTTTGCCAAGGAGATTGACGTGTCCTACGTGAAGATTGAAGAGGTTATCGGAGCTGGTAGGTGTGAGCCTCCTTGCTTAGCCACCCTGCCGCGTCCCAAACCCTCCCCTCCTGTGGGGGCACTGTTCGCAGGAACGGGAGGAGGCTATTCGGCCCACCCCACCCGTCCAATTGGTGCGAATTTTAACTTGTAACGCTTTTAATTTTGACGGGATGTGTCCCATCCCCTCAAAACTCTCTCTCTCAATCCCAGTATTTGCCGTTGACTTTTCTCCCCCATCGTCCCTAACCTTGGTTTTCTTTTTCGGAGCAAGAGAGTTCCAGATTTCCGCTCCCCCCGCCCCCGCTTTTGTGTGGGGAACTGCCATCGTGCCTGCTTTCATCCCAAGGAAATGGGTTCTCCCTGACTTCTGACCATCATGAAAGACCTCCAGATGACTCCTTCCCTCTCGCGCCAATGGCAATAACCATCGTCGCGCGCTGTTGGAATTTTCTGGCCTGGCCCGCGGGAATGCCGAGCCTGAGGGTGCTTCGCCAATCCTAATCCACCTGCCTCTTTTTCTGAGCGAGGCCCGTCAGTTAGCTGTGGGCTGTCCGTCAACTGGTGCATTCCCGCTGCTACCGCAACCAGTCAGGGAGTCTGCTCTCAGCCGGGGGGCTTTTCCTCTGGGTTCAGTTACCCCATCTGTTAATGCCGCTCCCAGCCCTGAACAACGCATCTCAGGAAGGATATACTAATCGGGTGAAAAATCAAAAAAAAGACACAGCTCGTCAAAGTTTTTCACCCTGCACCCATCAGGACACAGAATGATTCATACTTCATGGGTTTCCTCCGGGCGCTCCAGTTTCCTCCCACAGTCCAAAAGATGTGCTGATTAGATGGATTATCTGTGCTAAATTCTCCCTCAGTGTTACCCGAACAGGTACCAGAACGTGACAACTAGGGGATTTTCCACAGTAACTTCATTGTGGTATTAATGTAAGTAAACTTGTGACACTAATAAGTCATGTGTTTTTAAAAGTTTTGAAGTTTATTTGCTAGTGTCACAAGTCGGCTTACATTAATACCGCAATGAAGTTCCTGTGAAAATCCCCTGGTCGTCACATTCCGGCACCTGCGCGGGTAACACCGAGGGAGTAAATTAGAAGAGGTGCTTAAATACTTACTTAAGTCATGGGTTTTTAAAAGTTTTAAAGTTGATTTAAGTGAGTACTTAAGCACCTCTTTCAATTTAGTCCCTCAGTGTTACCCGAACAGGCACCAGAGTGTGGCGACGAGGGGATTTTCACAGTAACTTCATTGCAGTGTTAATAGAAGCAAACTTGTGACACTCGAAAAGAAGTTTAAAAAAAGATTTGCAACACCTCTTTCCCCCCCCCCCCTTCCATTTCCTGTGAAGTATGAATCATTGTTTGTTCTGATAGGTACAGGGTGAAAAACTTTGATGACCTGTGTCTCTTTTGGATTTTTCGCTCCCTCCGCCCCCCGCTGAGATGCTCAAACTCTGTGCCGACAAACAGGCTGTGAATCTGCGGCACGGTTAGTATCTCCTTCCTGAGATGTGGTGTCCAGGGCTGGGAGAGGCAATAACAGATGGGGGGAACTGTGCAGACCTTCAACACAAACCAAACCTCCATCCCATTGTATTCGAATCCCCTCGAGATCCAGACCAACATTCCAGTGGCCTCCGTCACTCGCTCACTGCACCTCGTGCGCTGCCTTTTCTGAGATATTTTAGGCTTTCTCGACGCTGCCGATCCCATTTCCTTTCCCCTGTCCCGTGGCGGAACGCCCTACTCGATTCCCTCCTACCCCACCCCCTCAACTCCCCGAACAAATACAACACCACTGCTTCCCTGAATTAACACAATGCGGTGTTAAAATCTTATTTTTCCTTAAAAAAGCTTTGCAAGGTCGCAAACTGTGCAATACGTTTTTTGCTTTGATTTATTACTGTCACGTGTATTGGGATACAGTGAAAAGTATTGTTTCTTGCGCACTACACAGACAAAGCATACCATTCATAGAGCACATTGGGGAGAAGGATTTGATTTAATTTATTATTGTGACATGTATTGGGATACAGGGAAAAGTATTGTTTCTTGTACACTACAGAGACAAAGCATACCATTCGTAGAATACGTATGGGGACGCACAGTGGTCAGCACTGCAGATTCACAGAGCCAGGTACACGGGTTCGATTCCCGGCTCGGGTTGCTGTCTGTGCAGAGTTTGCACGTTCTCCCCATCCCTGCGTGGGTTTCCTCCAGTTTCCTCCCACAGTCCAAAGATGTGCGGGTTAGGCGGATTGGCCATGCTAAATTACCACTTGGTGTCCAAAGATGTGCAGGTTAGGTGGATTGGCCATGCTAAATTGCCCCTTAGTATCCAAAGATGTGCAGGTTAGGTGGATTGGCCATGCTAAATTGCCCCTTGGTGTCCAAGGATGTTCAGGTTAGGTGGATTGGCCATGCTAAATTGCCCCTTGGTGTCCAGAGATGTGCAGGTTAGGTGGATTGGCCATGCTAAATTGACCCTTAGTGTCCGAGGATGTTCAGGTTAGGTGGATTGGCCATGCTAAATTGTGCCTTGGTGTCCAAAGATGTGCAGGTTAGGTGGATTGGCCATGCTAAATTGCCCCTTGGTGTCCAGAGATGTGCAGGTTAGGTGGATTGGCCTGCTAAATTGCCCCTTATTGTCCGAGGATGTTCAGGTTAGGTGGATTGGCCATGCTAAATTGCCCCTTGGTGTCCAGAGATGTGCAGGTTAGGTGGATTGGCCATGCTAAATTGCCCCTTTGTGTCCAAAGATGTGCAGGTTAGGTGGATTGACCATGCTAAGTTGCTCCTTAGTGTCAGAGCGGTTAGCAGGGTAGAGTTATGGGGATAGAGCCCGGATGGGATTGCAGCCGGCGCAGACGTGATTGGCCGAACGGCCTCCTTCTGCGCTGTCGGATTCTGCGAACATCCACCTCTTGTTTACCTCTGGTTGGTGACCTCGAGCGGTCTTCCTCCTTCCAGGCGAGTTTGGCGAGGTCTGCCGGGGCCGGCTCAAGGTGCCGGGCAAGCGGGAGATCTACGCAGCCATCAAGACCCTCAAAGGGGGCTACACGGACAAGCAGCGGCGGGACTTCCTAAGCGAGGCCAGCATCATGGGGCAGTTTGACCACCCCAACATCATCCACTTGGAGGGGGTGGTCACCAACAGCTGCCCGGTCATGATCATCACCGAATTCATGGAGAACGGGGCGCTGGACTCTTTCCTCCGGGTGAGTGGCTTTCGGAGGGTGATCCAGCCCTCTCCCGAGTCGTTGGAGGGTTAGGCCGAGTCGTTGTGGAACGTTTCCCCCTCCCGACTTTTTCCCGGTCCGCCATTCGACCAGGTGGGGGCCTGGCGAGGCCTCGGCCTGGTAAAGCCACCATTTGTTAACTCTCGTGGCCCCAGGCAGCGTAGGTTCCGCCATTTGGCAACAGGCCTCGCGTGTCAGAGAGACTCCTGTTTCCCGCCGCCTCTTTTTGCAGGGCCCAAAGGCCTCTGGGCCCCAGCGGCCTCCGTTTTAGAAGTGGGGCCTTTTGCCTCAAAGAGGGAGAGATTGGCAGCCTCTTGGCGCACAGCAGGATCCCACACGCAGAGACTGAAGCAAGAGGAGGCCTTCGAGCCTGCTCCGCCATCCATTTTGATCATGGCTAATCATCGAATTCAATATCCCACACCCCCACCCCCCACCTCATTTTCTTCGATCCCTTTATCTACCCTCCCCACAGCAGCCATATCCCTCAATCCCTTTAGCCCCAAGAGCGATATCTAATTTCTTCTTGAAATTGTGACCTTGTATTGGGGTAGACACAGTAAGATATCTCTCAACACCAGGCTCAAATCCAACAGGTTTATTTGGTATTATGAGCTTTCTGAGCATTGCCTCTTCATCAAGAGTGTCCAAAGATGTGCAGGTTAGGTGGATTGGCCATGCTAAATTGCCCCTTAGTGTCTAAAGATGTGCAGGTTAGATGGATTGGCCATGCTAAATTGCCCCTTAGTGTCCAAAGATGTGTAGGTTAGGTGGATTGGCCATGCTAAATTGTCCCTTAGCGTCCAAAGATGTGTAGGTTAGATGAATTGGCCATGCTAAATGTAGGGTTACAGAGGGCCGGGATGTGTTGTCAATGTGCCGAACGGCCTCCTTCTGCACTGTCAGGATTATAATGATTTTATGAAAGATCTAATTTGCTTCCTTCCCGTTTTCTGGTCCCCTCTCACCTGCCCCCCCCCCACAGCAGAATGACAGACAGTTCACTCCGATCCAGCTGGTAGGGATGTTGCGAGGCATTGCCTCGGGGATGAGGTACCTTTCCGACATGAGTTACGTCCATCGTGACTTGGCGGCGCGCAACATCTTGGTCAACAGCAACCTGGTGTGTAAGGTCTCCGACTTCGGACTGTCTCGCTTCCTGGAGGAGAGTTCCTCGGATCCCACCTACACCAGCACGTTGGTGAGGAATCGACTGGACGGGCCGAAGGGTCGGGTTTGGTGGACAGTGGAGGGGATTGAGAGAGGCGGGGGATTGAGGGAGAAGGGGGGGAGGGCGGGGGATTGAGGGAGAAGGGGGGAGGCGAGGATTGAGGAGAAGGGGGGGAGGCGAGGGATTGAGGGAGAAGGGGGGGAGGCGAGGGATTGAGGGAGAAGGGGGGGGGAGGGGGATTGAGGGAGAAGGGGGGGAGGCGGGGGATTGAGGGAGAAAGGGGGAGGCGGGGGAGTGGGGGGAGAAGGGGGGAGGCGGGGATTGAGGGAGAAGGGGGGGAGGCGGGGGATTGAGGGAGAAGGGGGGGGAGGCATGGGGGGATTGAGGGAGAAGGGGGGGAGGCGGGGGATTGAGGGAGAAGGGGGGGAGGCGGGGGATGAGGGAGAAGGGGGGGAGGCGGGGGATTGAGGGAGAAGAGAGGAGGCGGGGATTGAGGGGGATGGCAGGGAGGAGGCGGGGGATTGAGGAGAAGGGGGAGGAGGCGGGGGATTGAGGGAGAGGGGGAGGAGGCGGGGGATTGAGGGAGAGGGAGGCGGGGGATTGAGGGAGATGGCAGGGAGGAGGCGGGGGATTGAGGGAGAAGTAGGGAGGCGGGGGATTGAGGGAGAAGTGGGGGAGGCGGGGGATTGAGGGGAAGGGGGGAGGCGGGGGATGAGGGAGATGGCAGGGAGGAGGCGGGGGATTGAGGGAGATGGCAGGGAGGAGCGGGGGATTGAGGGAGATGGCGGGTAGGGGGCGGGGGGGATTGAGGGAGGGGGGGGGGGGATTGAGAGGGGGGGGGGGGTATTGAGGGAGACGGAGAGAAGGCGGGGGATTGAGGGAGACGGGGAGAGAGAGAGTGGAAGATTGAGGAAGGGGAGGATTTATGGTGACGGGGAGGGGGGGATTGAGGGAGAAGGCTAGCGATTGAGGGAGGTGGCAGATTGAGGGAGGTGAGGCCTAGGTGGGGGACGGAGGGAGGCTGGGCTTGTTGCTTGATTGGCGAGTTGACATTATCGAGGGGACACTTCAGGTGGTTATCAGGCAGCCATTTTGAAACATGGAGGGAAAGAAAATTGCCGATTTGAATGCTCGGCTGTTCTGAAGTGGCGACAAGGATGGTTAGTGACGCCGGACAGAGCGGAACTGTTGGATTAATGAAGCAGGATTGTGTCACTTCTTTTAAAATACGAATTGTTTGAAACGTGCCCATTTTTCGAACGCAGGGCGGGAAAATCCCAATCCGATGGACAGCGCCGGAGGCCATTGCGTTCCGCAAGTTCACCACAGCCAGTGACGTGTGGAGTTACGGGATCGTCATGTGGGAGGTCATGTCGTTTGGTGAAAGGCCCTACTGGGACATGTCCAATCAGGATGTAGGTATTCCCAAACGTGAACGTCTCCGAGCGGGAATCGGGTGATTCCCTGGGGTAATCTTACTGACCTGGGTGGGGAGCGTAGGGAGGGTTATAGATGATGTGTGTGTGGCCTTGTGTTCACAATCCTGCAGCCTACCTGACCTTGAAGGGGGGCCATGAGTTACTGGCTGAGGCAGCCTATCGCCCTGTATCAACCCCCAACCTCCCCAATCCCCCTCCCTCTCTCTCTCTCTCCCTTTGTGTACCCCACTTTCTCTCTCTCTCTCTCTCTCCCTTTTGTTACCCCACTTTCTCTCTCTCTCTCTCCCTTTGGTACCCCACTTTCTCTCTCTCTCTCTCTCTCTCTCTCCCTCTGTACTCCACTTTCTCTCTCCTCTCTCTCTCTCTCTCTCTCTCTCCCTCCTTCTGTTACCCACTTTCTCTCTTCTCTCTCTCTCTCTCCTCTCTCTCCCTTTCGTACCCCACTTTCTCTCTCTCTCCCTTTGTGTACCCCCACTTTTCTTCTCTCTTCCTCTCTCTCTCTCTCTCTCTCTCCCCCTTTCTGTACCCCACTTTCTCTCTCTCTCTCTCTCTCTCTCTCTCTCTCTCCTTTCTGTACCTCACTTTCTTCTCTCTCTCTCCCTTTGTTACCCCACTCTCTCTCTCTCTCTCTCTCCTTTCTGGTACCCCACTTCTCTCTCTCTCTCTCTCTCTCTCTCTCTCCCTTTCTGTACCCACTTTCTCTCTCTCTCCTGTGTACCCAACTTTCTCTCTCTCTCTCTCCCTTTCTGTACCCCACTTTCTCTCTCTCTCTCTCTCTCTCTCTCCTCTCTCCCTTTCTGACCCCCTTTCTCTCTCTCTCTCTCTCTCTCTCTCTCTCCCTTTCTGTACCCCTTTCTCTCTCTCCCTTTCGTACCCCTTCTTCTCTCTCCCTCTGTACCCCTTTCTTCCTCTCCCTTTCTGTACCCCCTTCTCTCTTCCCCTTTCTGTACCCCCTTTCTCTCTCTCCCTTTCTGTACCCCCTTTCTCTCTCTCCCTTTCTGTACCCCCTTTCTCTCTCTCCCTTTCTGTACCCCCTTTCTCTCTCTCTCTCTCTCTCTCTCTCTCTCTCTCCCTTTCTGTACCCCACTTTCTCTCTCTCTCTCTCTCCCTCCTGTCTCTGCGTCCCCAGGTGGTCTAGCACAGTGGGTTAGCACTGCTGCCTCTCAATGCTAGGGACCCGGGTTTGATTCCCAGCTTGGGTCATTGTCTGTGCGGAGTCTGTACGTTCTCCCCGTGCCTGCTCCGGTTTCCTCCCACAGTCCGAAAGACGTGCTGGTGAGGGTGCATTGCGCCGTGCTAAATTCTCCCTCAGCGTTACCCAAACAGGAGTGTGGTGACTCGGGGGATTTTCACAGTAGCTACATTGCAGTGTTAATGTAAGCTTTACTTGTGACACTGATAAATAAATTTAAAACAAATGTCAGAGACCAGACATCTTATAATTTGCCAATGAGTCCCACATTCTCCCTCACTCTCCCCGTGGGAGCGAGTCCCACATTCACCCCCCCCCCCCCCCCCCCAACTCCCTCCCCGTGGGAGCGAGTCCCCACATTCTACCCCCCACTCCCCCCACAGTGGGAGCGAGTCCCACATTCTACCCCCCACTCCCCTCCCGTGGGAGCGAGTCCCACATTCTACCCCCCCTACCCAAGTGGGGAGCGAGTCCCACATTTTACCCCCCACTCCCCCCCCCGTGGGAGCGAGTCACTTCTATTCTCCCCCCCCACCCGTGGGAGCGAGTCCCAATTCTACCCCCCACTCCCCCCCCACCGTGGGAGCGAGTCCCCCCACCCCCCACCGTGGGAGCGAGTCCCACATTCTACCCCCCACTCCCCCCCCCCGTGGGAGCGAGTCCCACATTCTACCCCACTCTCCCCCCCCACCGTGGGGAGCGAGTCCCACTATGGTGGGAGCGAGTCCCCATTATCCGCGAGTCCCCATTCTACCCCCCACCCCCCGTGGGAGCGAGTCCCCCATTCTCCCCCACTCCCCCCCCCAAGTGGGAGCGAGTCCCCCATTCTACCCCCCCACTCCCCTCCCCGTGGGAGCGAGTCCCACATTCTACCCCCCATTTCCCCCCCCCCCCCCCCCCCCCCCAGTGGGAGCGAGTCCCACATTCTTTGCCCCACACCTTTGGAATCTCTCCAGCCAGGGAGTAGTGAATCTGTGGAATTTTTTTTTGTTTTGCCACGTAGTAGGAGGTTGGGTCATGAAGTGTCTTTAA
This sequence comes from Sphyrna mokarran, assembly GCA_024679065.1. Lineage (NCBI taxonomy): Eukaryota > Metazoa > Chordata > Chondrichthyes > Carcharhiniformes > Carcharhinidae > Sphyrna > Sphyrna mokarran. The sequence goes on from JAGIQG010000037.1 coordinate 17,023,153, forward strand.
GATAGATTCTCGTTTGGTAAGAGGGTCAAAGATCGCGGGGGGGGTGGGGAAATAGGCAGGAAAATGGGGATTGACAAAGTGATCAGCCGTGATGGGGCGGCGGGGCGGGTTCGATGGGCTGAACGGCCTATTTCTGCTGCTTCACTTTCTGGTTCGATTTCGTCTCGGCCCTTGTCGCAGAGCAGGACGAGTAACTTCCCAGAAATAGCAGCAAACCCAGGAAATGGAAGGGCGGAACACTTTGGAAGCTTGACAATCTCACAGAGTTGGTTGCCATTCAGCGCAAGGGGCAGGGTAGGATTTGTAGAGAGGACATTTCCTCTTGTGAGAGAACCAGGGGTCACGGTTTAAAAATACCAGGGGGGGGGTCGCCCATTTCAGAAGGAGGTGAGGGAGGGAACTATTTCCCTCAGAGGGCGGAGAGTCCCTCTTCCTCGACAAGGGGAGCGGGAGCCGAGACAGGGAATATCTTTGATTAGATTTATTATTGAGATACAGTGAAAAGTATTGTTTCTGGCGTGTACGAAGCATACACGCTTCAGACGTGTATGCTTCATACCGTTCACAGAGTACATAAATCAAAGGATTGAATTTATTATTGTCACATATATCGGGACGCAGAGAAAACTATTGTTTCTTGCGTGCTGTGCAATGCATACTGTTCGTAGAATACATACGGGAGAAAAGTTTGATTTATTATTGTCACATGTATTGGGATGCAGTGAAAAGTATTGTTTCTTGCACACAATGCAATGCCTACTGTTCATAGAATACATAGGGGAGAAGGAAAGGAGAGGGCGCAGAATGCAGTGTTACAGTCATAGCTAGGGTGCAGAGGAAGATCAACTTAATGCGAGGTGGGTCCATTCAAAAGTCTGACAGCAGCAGGGAAGAAGCTGTTCTTGAGTTGGTCGGTGCGTGACTTCAAAATTTTGTATCTTTTTCCCTCGTGGAAGAAGGTGGAAGGGAGAATGTCCGGGGTGTGTGGGGTCTTCGATTACGCCGGCTGCTTTTCCCCGAGGCAGCGGGAAGTGTGGACAGAGTCAATGGATGGGAGGCTGGTTTGCGTGATGGGTTGGGCTACATTCACGAACCTTTTTGTAGTTCCTTGCGGTCTTGGGCAGAGCAGGAGCCCCGTACCAAGCTGTGATACAACCCAGAAAGGATGCTCTCTATGGGGCATCTGTCCCTGTAATCTTTGGTAAACAAATCAATCAGTGGGTTAGCCCTGCTGCTTCACGACTTCGGATACCTGGGTTCGATTCCCAGCTCGGTCGCTGTCTGTGTGGGGTCTGCACGTTCTCCTGGTGTCTGCGTGGGTTTCCTCTGGTTTCCTCCCACAGTCCAAAGATGTGCGGGTTAGGTGGATAGGCCTTGCTAAAAAAAATTGCCCGTCAGTGTCCTGAGAGGGGTAGGTTAGAGGGATTAGTGAGTAAATACGTAGAGATATGGGAGTCGGGCCTGGGTGGGACTGTGGTCGGTGCAGACTCGATGGGCCAAATGGCCTCTTTCTGCACGGTAGGGTTTCTATGGCGATATCTATCGTGGAAATGGACTTTGTCTTGCTGTTGTTTGGGATTTGATTCATAAGCGGACTTGGAACTAGTGGGTTGGAGGAGAATTTGGCCACACACTCATAGGTTTATAAGGAGTAGAATGATAGTTGAATAATGAGGGAGGTCACGAGGGGGGGTAGGCAGAAATGTGAGGTGAAGGTTATAATCAATGGGCTATGGTTGAACCAAATGGTGGAGTGAGCTAGAGGGGCAGAGTGGCCTATCCTCCTCGTCCCTGTGTTTATGCGCGCGCAGGTAAGTTTGCTAGAAGCCAACGCGGTGAGTTATCATGTCTCCCCCCCCTCCCCTGCGCCCACAGGTCATCAACGCCATCGAACAGGACTACCGGTTGCCCCCGCCCGTCGACTGCCCCACCTCCCTGCACCAGCTGATGCTGGACTGCTGGCAGAAGGACCGCAACACCAGGCCGCGATTCGGGCAAATCGTCAGCGCCCTGGACAAGCTGATCCGCAACCCCGCCAGCCTAAAGATCGTGACCAGGGAGCTCGGGGCGTGAGTATCCGCTTCCGCCTGCCAAAGGGGCCGTTCCCCAATCTTGAAATGTCTGGGATCACCAAATCCTGTCTTTACTGGGGCGTGCTAAATTACCCCTTAGAGTCCAAAGATGTGCAGGTTAGGTGGATTGGCCAGGCTAAATTGCCCCTTACTGTCCAAAGACGTGCAGGTTCGGTGGATTGGCCATGCTAAATTGCCCCTTAGTGTCCAAAGATGTGCAGGTTAGGTGGATTGGCCATACTAAATTGCCCCTTAGTGTCCAAAGATGTGCAGGTTAGGTGGATTGGCTGGAAGGGGGAAGGATGGAAGGGTGGGTGGCAGGGCGGGGTGAAGAAGACGGACGAGGAGGGGGCCGGGGGTGAGGAGGGAGGAGGAGGGGGCGGGGGTGAAGGAGGAAGAGGGGTGGGGTGAGGAGGGGGGGGGCATGGGGTGAGAGGAGGGGGGGGCATGGTGAGGAGGAGGGGGGGGCATGGGGTGAGGAGGGAGGAGGGGTGGGAAATGGGGTACGGGGGGCAGAGGGGGAGGAGGGGGCTGGGGGGGGACGAGCAGGCCAGGGGGGGGGAGGAGAGGAGGTGGGGGAGGACGAGCAGGCCAGGGGTGGAGGAGGAGGGAGGTGGGGGGGGGGGGCGGCAGGGAATGGGGGTACGGAGGGGGCCGGGGGTGGAGGGGACTGGGGGGAAGAAGAGGGAGAGATTGAGAGAGGACAGGGGGAAGGGGTGTGTGGGAGAGGAGGGGAAAGCGGAGAAAGTGGAAGATGGCACCTCAGGCTCAATATTTATCTGTCACCCAAAACCCCAATGACGGACCGCCGCAACTGCCTCAATCTTTGTTTGGGTACCTCTCTGGGATCTTGCTGTGCACAAATTGGCTGCTGTTCTGAGCCTTGCGATTATGTCACTGGCTACCGCGCCTGGTTGGGGAGGGGGAGGCAGGATGGGGGGGTGGGGAAGGCGGTCTTGGTTATGTTGGGCGCCACACCAATGCAGCCCCCTCTTTGCACTGAGTAACTGTCTGTCCCTGTGTGTTCCTCCCCCCCTCCCCCCCTCCCCCCCTCCCCCCCTCCCACAGCCTCTCCCAGCCGCTGCTCGAACGGGGGACTCCCACTACGTAGCCTTCTCGAACGTGGAGTGGCTCAGAGCGATTAAGATGGGACGCTACGAGGACAGTTTCATCATGCTGGTTTCAACACTTCGCCTGGTCTCTCAGATATCTGCAGAGTAAGTGCCTTCTTTTTCCGAAAGCTCAGGTATCTAACCTGTGCTGTACATGCCCTGGGAGTGTTTGATGGGGGGGACAGTGTAGAGGGAGCTTTACTCCGTATCTAACCCTGTGCTGTACCTGTCCTGGGAGTGTTTGATGGGGACAGTGTAGAGGGAGCTTTACTCCGTATCTAACCCTGTGCTGTACCTGTCCTGGGAGTGTTTGATGGGGGAACAGTGTAGAGGGAGCTTTACTCTGTATCTAACCCCGTGCTGTACCTGTCCCAGGAGTTGATTGGGGGCAGTATAGACAGAGTTTTGTGTCCAGCCCCTTGCTAGGGGTATTTTTCTTCTCCGCCTGAGCTCTGAGTTGACGGTTGGTGATGATTCTTTGCAGGGACCTGTTACGGATTGGCGTGACTCTGGCCGGGCACCAGAAGAAGATTCTGGGCAGCATCCAGACAATGATGACTCAGGTCAAAGGCCCCCACGCTGCCCGCAATTGACTGAGATGGGATCGGCGTGGGATCGGGTGATCAGCTTGGGAAACGGGGAGGAATTCCCTGGCCGTCGGATCCCGCAACCGCCTCTCTATCTCTTGTCTGTCTCTCTCTCCCTCTCGGATTCTCCTGGATCGCACCAAAGCCTCCGAGAAGGCCAGCTGACCCCTGACTCGCCTGGCACGCGTCCCTTGACGGGGGCGGGGTGGGGGGGGGCCGCTTTTGCCCTTTGCACTTTCGAGGACCCTCTCCCCTCCCAGCATCTCAACCACCGCCACCCCCCCCCGGCAACCCCACACATCCAAACTGCGGCGTCCCCCCCCCGCCCACCAACCACTGACCTTCCATCTCGAGACTGTTGCTTCCCAATGGAGCTGAACTTTGACCTCCGTGGCTCCCAGCAGGCCACGTGGGACCTCTGACCCCCGAGGTCGGTGGTGGGGGGGGGAGGGGGCACCGGTCTGACCTGGGGGGGGGGGGGGGGAGGGGAGGGCTTTTTTTGCCGAGAGCCGGCGGCGACCCTTGACCTCGGCCTACTTCCTCCCCGTGGCGCGACGCCATTGACCGAAAGCACGTTGGTGGGGCACGGACAAATTTTCGGACGCTCGGCCTGCAGACAGAGGATTCGGGCATCTGCCCCACCCCACCACCGCCCCCCATCATCGCCGCCCGGCCTGCACCAGGAGGAGATAGCCACGGCGCCGTTGGGGGAGGCTGCCATTAGCAACGGCCTCTCCCCGGCGAGAATTGACTGTTGGGGTTAATCCCAGTCTTCATATTGAAGATGAGAAGAGTTTGATATTGTATTTTTTGTTGATGTTGTCTCTTTTTCTTCTCCTTTTGGCAAACGGCTCTGACTGGGGAAACGGGAGATGTTTCATTTTAGTTTTCCAGCGTTGGAAGTTTTCATAGACACTCCACATGGCTCACGAAATGGGGGGGTGGAAATGGCTCCCAGAAACCGGATGAAGCTCTCCACCGAAGAGATTTCCCTGCCTGTTTGTTTGGGGGGGTGGGGTCTGCCATCACCTCTTACCCCACTCTGGAGACCGGAGCGCTTGATTCGAGTGCGGACGAAGGCCGTTCGTAAGCGTCGTGTGGGCCGGTGGGCCTTACCTCGTGGGCCGGAAGGCCTGAGGCCTACTCATCCAGGCTGTCACCCCTGTCAACACCTCACTGACACACTCTCTTTCCCGCCCTCCCCCCACCAGCTCAGATTGGGACCAACCCCTCTCCCTCCTTTGCCCGATGGGTCAATAAGCCGGCGGGAGGCCTGAGGCCTACTCACCCAGGCTGTCACCACCTACTACTGGCTGACACTCTTTGTCTCTTCCCCACACTTCACCACCGTCCCCCCCCCACCACCAATTTGGATTGGGACACCTCCCCACCCCCCCACCCCTCCACCCCCCAACACCCAGAGGGTCAGTAACTAGCCAGGAGATGGGATGGACAGGAGGCCTGAGGCCTACTTGTCCAGGTTGTCACCTCCTACTACTTGCTGACATTTTCTCTCTTCCCCACCACCCCTGTCCTAACCCCACAATTGGATTGGGACAACCCCACCTCTTTCCCCCCCCCCCCCCCCCCCCCCAACCCAGTGGGTCAATAACCAGCCAGGAGGTGGGATGGATAGGAGGCCTGAGGCCTACTCACCGAGGCTGTCATTTCCTGCTACTGGCTTGGCACACTTTCTCACTTTCACCCCACCCCCAAACTTGCATTGCCCCCCCCCCCCCCCCCCCCCCCCCCCCGCCCCTCCCATCCAGTGGGTCAATAACTAGCCAGGAGATGGGATGGAGAGGAGGCCTGAGGCCTACTTGCCCAGATTGTCACCACCTACACTTTGTCACTTTCACCCCACCCCACCCCAAAAACTTGGATTGGGGACCCCCTCCCCGGCACACACAGTGGGTCAATAACCAGCCAGGGGATGGGGCCCATGAACCTTTTAAAGGAAAAGCTTCGGAACCCAGACTCAGCAGGGAGGGTAAGGATGGATACTGGATTGCCTGTAAACTGTGTTGAGACCTCTGAACACAATGGTGGCTCTCGATGGATGGCATGTGGCTCTTTGTTTTGCACAGGAACCCCTCCCCCTCCATGGCACAGTGGTTAGCCATAGCTGCCTCTCAGCCCTAGGGACCTGGGTTCGATTCCTAGCTCCGGTCACCATCTGTGTGGAGTCTGCATGTTCTCCCCAGATCTGCGTAGGTTTCCTCCGGGTGCCCCGGTTTCCTCCCACAGTCCAAAAGACAAGTTAGTTAGGTTGGATTGGCCATGCTGAATTGCCCCTTAGCGTCCAAAGATGTTCAGGTTAGGTGGATTGGCCATGCTAAATTGCCCCTTAGTGTCAAAAGGCATGCAAGTTGGGTGGATTGGCCATGCTAAATTACCCCTTAGTGTCCAAAGATGTGCAGGTTAGGTGGGTTGGCCATGCTAAATTGCCCCTTAGTGTCTAAAGATGCATTGATTAGATGGATTGGCCATGCTAAATTGCCCTTTAGTGTCCAAAGATGTGCAGGTTGGGTGGATTGGCCATGCTAAATTGCCCCTTAGTGTCCAAAGATGTGCAGGTTAGGTGGATTGGCTGTGTTACAATTGCCTCGAACTATCAGGGGGACCAGCAACGTGGGATTATGGGGATAAGGCCTAGGTAGGGTTGTTGTCAGTGCTAACGTAATGGGCTGAATGGCCTCCTTCTGCACTGTGGGGATTCTACGATTTGCTTGGGTGAGAGCCTTTGGCGCTCCTTGCCATGGAGAGGCCTTGTGATTATTTGACGGTAGGTTTTTGATCCGTATGGGAACTGAGAGCAGGAAAGCGGACACGAGGAAAATGGGAACAGCCACAATCCTATTGGATGGAGGGGCAGGCCTGAGGGGCCAGATGGTCCAGTAATCTTGTCCCAACTTGCCTTCTGTCACCAGACGTAGAAGCAGGCGAGTGGTGTCGTTGCTGGCGTTCCGGGGGACCCGGGTTCGAATCCCCGCCACGGCAGATGGTGGAATTTGAATTCAATTTTAAAAAAAAATGTGGAATTAAGAATGACCCATTGTGGGAAAAACCCATCTAGTTCACTTTAGGGGAGGAAATCTGCCATCTTTACCCCGGTCTGGCTTACACGTGACTCCAGAGCCACAGCCAACATGGGTGACTCTCAACTGCCCCTCCAAGGGGGCAACTAGGGATGGGCAATAAATGCTGGCCCAGCCAGCAACATCCGTGTCCCACGGATAAATGCAAATAAGCAGAAGACCCCTGTGTGGAGGGTGGGGGGAGCGCACGGTTATTCAGAACGCCCCACCCACGCAATCTCTTCCCTCTCCTCGGCGGGGGGGTTGGGGGTGGGTGCCACCTCTGCCAGCTACGACCAGGGACAACCACCCCAGCCACAATTGAGCCAAACCACTTGATATTAAACTTTTTAAATATTTAAACCACTCTGCCAACGAGACTCTTTTTTTTCTCTCTCTCACCTTATTTCAGTCTTGGGAGACTCTTCCAGAATTGGATTTGATTTTATTATTGTCACGCGTATCGGGATACAGTGAAAAGTATTGTTTCTTGTGCGCTGTACAGACAAAGCGTCCTGTTCATTGAATACACAGGGGAGAAGAATTTGATTTGATTTGTTATTGTCACGCGTATTGGGATACAGTGAAAAGTATTGTTTCTTGTGCACTATACAGACAAAGCATACCATTCATAGGGTACACAGGGGAGAAGGATTTGATTTATTATTGTCACGCGTATTGGGATACAGTGAAAAGTATTGTTTCTTGTGCACTACACAGAGAAAGCATACCATTCATAGGGTACACAGGGGAGAAGGATTTGATTTGATTTATTATTGTCACGCGTATTGGGATACAGTGAAAAGTATTGTTTCTTGTGCACTATACAGAGAAAGCATACCATTCATAGGGTACACAGGGGAGAAGGATTTGATTTGATTTATTATTGTCACGTGTATTGGGATACAGTGAAAAGTATTGTTGTGCACTATACAGAGAAAGCATACCATTCATAGGGTACACAGGGGAGAAGGATTTGATTTGATTTATTATTGTCACCCGTATTGGGATACAGTGAAAAGTATTGTTTCTTGTGCACTATACAGAGAAAGCATACCGTTCATTGAGTACACAGGGGAGAAGAATTTGATTTATTATTGTCACGCGTATTGGGATGCAGTGAAAAGTATTGTTTCTTGTGCACTATACAGACAAAGCATACCATTCATAGGGTACACAGGGGAGAAGGATTTGATTTGATTTATTATTGTCACCCGTATTGGGATACAGTGAAAAGTATTGTTTCTTGTGCACTATACAGAGAAAGCATACCATTCATAGGGTACACAGGGGAGAAGGATTTGATTTATTATTGTCACACGTATCGGGATACAGTGAAAAGTATTGTTTCTTGTGCACTATACAGACAAAGCATACCATTCATAGGGTACACGGGAGAAGGATTTGATTTATTATTGTCACGCGTATCGGGATACAGTGAGAAGTATTGTTTCTTGTGCACTATACAGAGAAAGCATACCATTCATAGGGTACACAGGGGAGAAGGATTTGATTTATTATTGTCACGCGTATCGGGATACAGTGAAAAGTATTGTTTCTTGTGCACTATACAGAGAAAGCATACCATTCATAGGGTACACAGGGGAGAAGGATTTGATTTATTATTGTCACGCGTATTGGGATACAGTGAAAAGTATTGTTTCTTGTGCGCTGTACAGACAAAGCATACCGTTCGTAGAGTACATCATGGTACAAAGTCATCTTCCAACACTCTGGAGCAGTCCCTGCGGATTGGAGGGGAGTGAATGTCCCCTCCAATGCTCAAAAAGAGAGGTATGGAGGAAACAGGGGATTATAGGCCAATCAGGTTAACATCGGTATTGGGGGAAATTCTCGAAGCCATCACAAACAGATCAAAGAAAATTACAGCACAGGAACAGGCCCTTCGGCCCCTCCAAGCCTGCACTGACCTCCATGCTGCCCCACTGAACTAAACCCCGCCCCTCCCCCACCCTTCCGGGGACCGTATCCCTCTACTCCCATCCTATTTATGTATTTATCAAGATGCCCCTTAAAACTCACGATCGTATCTGCTTCTGCTACCTCCCCAGCCCGGCAGCGAGTTCCAGGCATCCACCACCCTCTTTTTAAAAAAAAACTTGTCTCGTACATCTTTAAACCTTGCCCCTCGCACTTAAACCTGTGCCCCCCACCCCCCCTAGTAATTGACTCTTCCACCCTGGGGAAAAAGCTTCTGACTATCCACTCTGCCCTTCATAATCTTGTAGACTTCAATCAGGTCTCCCCTCAACCTCCGTCGCTCCAGTCAGGACAAACCGAGTTTCTCCAACCTCTCCTCATAGCTAATGCCCTCCGTACCAGGGCAACATCCTGGTAAATCTTTTCTGTACCCTCTCTGAAGCCTCCGCATCCTCCTGGTAGTGCGGTGACCAGAATTGAACACTATATTCTAAGTGCGGCCTAAGGTTCTATGAAGCTATAACATGGCTACCTTCTCCGCTTGCATTGCCACTTTCAGTGACCTGTGTACCTGTACACCCAGATCCCTCTGCTTAGAACATAGAACATTACAACGCAGAACAGGCCCTTCGGCCTTTGATGTTGCGCCAACCAATTATGAAAAAAGCAATGACCCTCCAAACTAAACCATTCCCTTCTCTTCCATAAACTTATCAATTAACCTCCTAAACGCCACCAAACTTTGCGCATCTACAACTGCCACAGGCAGAGCATTCCACTCCCTAACCACCCTCTGGGTAAAGAACCTACCTCTGATGTCCGTCCTATAACTATCACCCCTTAATTTAAAGCTGTGTCCCCTCGTGCTAGCTTTCGCCATCCTAGGAAAAAGGCTATCACTGTCCACCCTATCTAAACCTCTAATCATCTTATATGTTTCGATTAGGTCCCCTCTTAGCCGTCTCCTTTCTAACGAAAACAACCTCAAATCCCTCAGCCTCTCTTCATAAGACCTGCCCTCCATACCAGGCAACATCCTGGTAAACCTCCTCTGTACCCTCTCCAATGCCTCCACGTCTTTCTTATAATGTGGGGACCAGAACTGCACACACTGCTCCAAGTGCGGCCGCACTAGAGTTTTGTACAGTTGCAACATGACGTTGCGGCTCCGAAATTCAATCCACTTCAATTCAATACGCTTCAGGGTTCTACCAATCGCTACATGTTTCCTATCTGTATTAGGCCTTCCAGAATTCGTTTTCTGACATTTGTCCAGATTAAACTCCATCTGCCGTCTCTCTGCCCAAGTCTCCAACCGATCTATATCCTGCTGTATCCTCTGGTCCTCATCGCTATCCGCAAATCCACCAATCTTTGTGTCCTCTGCAAACTTACTAATGATACATTTTCCTCCAAATCATTTATATATAATATTACAAACAGCAAACGTCCCAGCGCTGATCCCTGAGGAACGCCACTTGTCAGAGCCCTCCACTCAGAAACACACCCTTCCACTCCTACCCACTGTCAAGCACTTTGGAGCAAGGCATTTAGAAAGTGGTAGCAGGATGGTACAGAGTCAGCATGGATTTATGAAGGCAAAATCATGCTTGACAAATCTATTGGAATTCTTCGAAGATGTAACAAGTAGAGTTGACAAGGGGGAGCCAGTCGATGTGATATATTGGGACTTTCAAAAAGAACAAAACAGCACAGAATTCAATCCTGATAAATGTGAGGTGATGCATTTCGGGAGAAAGAATGTAAAGGGGAGGTATGTGATAGAGGGTAGACCTATTAAGAGTATAGAAATGCAGAGGGACCTGGGGGATGCAGGTGAACAAGTCTCTGAAGGTGGCAGAGCAAGTGGAAAAGATTGTGAAGAAAGCATATAGTATGTTAGCCTTTATAGAAAGGGGTGTAGAGTACAAGAGCTGGCCTTTAATGTTGCAGTTGTATAAAACGTTGGTTAGACCTCATTTGGAATACTGCGTTCAGTTCTGGTCGCCTTACTACCGGAAGGATGTGGAGACTCTGGAGAGAGTGCAGAGGAGGTTTACCAGGATGCTGCCTGGTATGGAAGGTCTGAGTTACGAGCAGAGGTTAGGCAAATTGGGACTGTTTTCCTTAAAAAGATGTAGACTTAGAGGAGATCTAATAGAGGTGTACAAGATTATGAGGGGTATAGATAGAGTAAACAGGGTTAAGCTTTTTCCTGGGATGGACTCGAATAGCACGAGGGGTCACGGGCTTAGGGTGAGGGGGGTAAGGTATAATTTGGATGCTAGAGGGAGTTTTTTCACACAGAGGGTGGTGGGGGTATGGAATGCGCTGCCAAGTAAAGTGGTGGAGGCAGGCACTCTGGAGTTATTTAAGAAATAGTTAGATGGGCACATGAACAGAATGGGAATGGAGGGGTATAGAAAACTGATTTAAAATAGGGATCATGAGCCTTGGGAGTCCCTGGGAAGTGTGTAAATAGATGATGATATTGATGTACTTGTTTTTATCCTACAGGTGCTTTGGTCCACCTTGTTGTCTAATGAGGGGCATACACGCGATGGATCGTGAGAGGGCTGCTCTTGGATTTTTTTTTCAAGAATATCCTAGTGCTTCACATCCTTAGTGTACGCTTGACCTGGACCATTTGATGGGCAACACGACAGCTCAGTGACTATCGCTGTGCTGTGCAGATACATGGATTTGGGCCTGTGTCTGTGGGAGTTTGCGCATTCTCCTCGTGCTTGCGTGGGTTTTCTCCGGGCGCTCCGGTTTCCTCCCACATCCCAAAGATGTGCTCTTAGGCTGATTGGCAAAACAAATTCTCCCCAAATTGTCTCAAATTTGGTTTTTAATCCATAGATCTATAAACATAGACAGGGATCACAGATAGAGGTGGGAACATTGGGGTGGCGGCGCGGGTTCGAAGGGCCTGTTTCCCGTGCTGTTTTGTCGTTTGTTCTTTGTTGTTCGTGGCAGGTGTGAGTGAGGGCCGAACGTTGGCCAGGTCAATCCACTGGAAGGACGGTTTCTCGAGCCACAGAGCCGCCATGGTTCAGAGCGAGATCATTTGGCGTATTGCACCTGCACCAACTCTGATAGATGATCTTACCTGGGATCTCTGCCCTGCTCTATCGCCACAAATTTAGCATGGCCAATCCACCTAACATGCACATCTTTTGGCTATGCTACGTTACCCCTTCGCATCCAAAGATGTGCAGGTTAGGTGGATTGGCCACGCTAAATTTGTCCCTTAGTGTCCAAAGATGTGCAGGTTAGGTGGATTGGCCATGCTAAATTGCCCTTAGTGTCCAAAGATGTATAGGTTAGATGGATTGGCCGTGCTAAATTGCCCCTTCACATCCAAAGATGTGTAGTTAGGTGGATTGGTCATGCTAAATTGTCCCTTAGTGTCCAAAGATGTATAGGTTAGGTGGATTGGCTGTGCTAAATTGCCCCTTCACATCCAAAGATGTGCAGGTTAGGTGGATTGGCCATGCTAAATTGTCCCTTAGTGTCCAAAGATGTGTAGGTTAGGTGGATTGGCCATGCTAAATTGCCCCTTAGTGTTCAAAGATGTGTAGGTTAGGTGGATTGGCCATGCTAAATTGTCCCTTAGTGTCCAAAGATGTGCAGGTTAGGTGGATTGGCCCTGCTAAATTGTCCCTTAGTGTCCAAAGATGTGCAGGTTAGGTGGATTGGCCATGCTAAATTGCCCCTTAGTATCCAAAGATGTGCAGGTTAGGTGGATTGAACGTGCTAAATTGCCCCTTAGTGTCCAAAGATGTGCAGGTTAGGTGGATTGGCCATGCTAAATTGCCCCTTAGTGTCATGAGGACAATAGGATAAATGTTTGGGGAGGGGTACAGCATTTGGGTTGTGTTATAGTGGGTGCAGGCTCGATGGGCCAAATGGTCTCCTTCTGCACCGCCGGGATTCTCCGATAAACTTCCAAGGACTGAAAGAAAGCTCTGTGTACCAAGTGCTGGAAATTAGGATCGGGAACAGCGCAGTGGAGTGCCTACAAACGGGCTGAAGGGCCGCTTTCACTGGGGTTCTCGTACACTTGACGGTTTCGCACTGCGCTTCTTCTGAAGCAAAGCTAGCCTTCTCGAGTGAAGAGAGAGAGAGAGAGAGAGAGAGCGCTGAGGGAATTCTATCAAAGAGATCGCGGTGCTTTGAAGTGGAGCCTGCGAGGCGTCGGAGGAGGGATTGTGGGGGTGGAGGGACGGAGCGGTGGGACAGAAGATTCCCAAAATCTTCTGGCAAAAGATTCTGAGGTGGGATTTATCTTCGAGTCGTGACGTGCGAGGGGAAGATGACGAGAGTGGGGGGAGGACGTTATCGCGAACCTGCTTTTTTTTGCACAGCCAGAATTTATCTAACCCAAACCATCAACATTTTCAAGAGACTTTTCTTTGATGTTTTTAAACAGAGGGGAAAATAGATCGATGTTTCTTTTTTTTTGGAATTGCTTTCGCTGCGGGGGGGCCGGGGGGGGGGAGAGGTGGGCAGGGTTGAAGTGTGAGGGGCAACGCTTTACCTCAGCTTTGACCCAAAGGAGGGCAAGGGACGGGCAGGCTAGCCTAAACAAGTAGGCCGTACGAGCGACCATTCTTTGTCTCGTGGGAGATTGAAATGTGACTCAACATGACCCCACACGCAAGACTAAATTCATCTAATAGATTATGAGGGGTATAGATAGAGTAAACAGGGTTAAGTTTTTTCCTAGGATGGACTCGAATAGCACGAGGGGTCACGGGCTTAGGGTAAGGGGGGTAAAGTATAATTTGGATGCTAGAGGGAGTTTTTTCACAGAGAGGGTGGTGGGGGTATGGAATGCACTGCCAAGTAAAGTGGTGGAGGCAGGCACTCTGGACTTATTTAAGAGATGGGCACATGAACAGAATGGGAATGGAGGGGTATAGAAAACTGATTTAAAATAGGGATCATGAGCCTTGGGAGTCCCTGGGAAGTGTGTAAATAGATGATGATATCGATGTACTTGTTTTTATCCTACAGGTGTTTTGGTCCACCTTGTTGTCTAACAAGGGGCATACACGCGATGGGTCGTGAGAGGGCTGCTCTTGGATTTTTTTTTTCCGAGAGTATCCGAGTGCTTCACGTCATTAGTGTATGCTTGACCTGGACTATTTGATGGGCAACACGACAGCTCAGTGACTATCTCTGTGCTGTGTAGATACATGGATTTGGGGCCTGTGTCTGTGGGAGTTTGCGCATTCTCCCCGTGCTTGCAGGTTAGGTGGATTGGCCATGCTAAATTGTCCCTTAGTGTCCAAAGATGTGTAGGTTAGGTGGATTGGCCATGCTAAATTGCCCCTTAGTGTCCAAAGATGTGCAGGTAGGTGGATTGGCCATGCTAAATTGTCCTTAGTGTCCAAAGATGTGCAGGTTAGTGGATTGGCCATGCTAAATTGTCCTTAGTGTCCAAAGATGTGCAGGTTAGGTGGATTGGCCATGCTAATTGTCCCTTAGTGTCCAAAGATGTGTAGGTTAGGTGGATTGGCCATGCTAAATGCCCCTTAGTGTCCAAGATGTGCAGGTTAGGTGGATTGGCCATGCTAAATTGTCCCTTAGTGTCCAAAGATGTCAGGTTAGGTGGATTGGCCATGCTAAATTGTCCCTCAGTGTCCAAAGATGTGCAGGTTAGGTGGATTGGCCATGCTAAATTGTCCCTTAGTGTCCAAAGATGTGCAGGTTAGGTGGATTGGCCATGCTAAATTGTCCCTTAGTGTCCAAAGATGTGCAGGTTAGGTGGATTGGCCATGCTAAATTGTGGGTTTTCTCCGGGTGCTCCGGTTTCCTCCCACATCCCAAAGATGTGCTCTTAGGCTGATTGGCAAAACAAATTATCCCTAAATTGTCTCAAATTTGGTTTTTAATCCGTAGATCTATAAACATGGATAAGGATAGCGGGTAGAGGTGGGAACATCGGGGTGACAGCGCGGGCTCGTTGGGCCGAAGGGCCTGTTTCCCGTGGCTGTTTTGTTCTTTGTTCTAACACACGCCGCATATTTCACAACCAGCAGCCGAAACTGTTCGGACTTTTATATATTCACCTCAAATGGCAAAAATAGAAGAAATATCGACGTCTCAGGGAATTGGGGGCAGGAGTAGGACATCAGGCCTGCTCCTCTCGAGCCTGCTGCAGTAAGAGAGGGGCTGATGTTTCCGTGGACACTTAACGCTCACCTTTAGTCTTTAAAAATCTATCTATCCTTGCCTTAAAAACATTCCATGAGGTCGCCTCACTGGGTAGGGCAAATTCACAACCCTTTGGATAAAGAGGTTGCCCCTCAACTCGGTCCTAAATCTCTCTCCCTTATTTTGAGGCCTAGTTCTGGTTTCACCCGCCATTGGAAATAATCCAATCTTGTCTCTTCCCTTCGCAATCTTATACGTTCCTATGAAATTCCCTTCGTCATCCACGCAACACAAAAGGGGCCATTCAGCCCATCGAATTGCCAACAAAAATCCCACCCAGGCCATATCCCCATGTTTTGATGTACTTACCCCAGCAAATACCTCTGACACAAAGGGGCAATTTAGCATGGCCAATCCACCCTAACCTGCACATCTTTGGACACCAAGGGGCAATTTAGCATGGCCAATCCACCGAACCTGCACATCTTTGAACACTAAGGGGCAATTTAGCATGGCCAATCCACCCTAACCTGCACATCTTTGGATGCTAAGGGGCAATTTAGCATAGCCAATCCACCGAACCTGCACATCTTTGGACACTAAGGGGCAATTTAGCATGGCCAATCCACCTAACCTGCACATCTTTGGATGCTAAGGGGCAATTTAGCATAGCCAATCCACCGAACCTGCACATCTTTGGACACTAAGGGACAATTTAGCATGGCCAATCCACCGAACCTGCATATCTTTGGATACTAAGGGATAATTTAGCATGGCCAATCCACCTATCCTGCACATCTCTTGATAATAAGAAGCAATTTAGCATGGCCAATCCACCTAACCTATACATCTTTGGACACTAAGGGGCAATTTAGCATGGCCAATCCACCTACTATACATCTTTGGACACTAAGGGGCAATTTAGCATGGCCAATCCACCTAACGTATACATCTTTGGTCACTAAGGGGCAATTTAGCATGGCCAATGCACCTAACCTACACATCTTTGGACACTAAGGGGCAATTTAGCATGGCCAATCCACTGAACCTGCATATCTTTGGATACTAAGGGATAATTTAGCAAGGCCAATCCATCTAACCTAAACATCTTTGGACACTAAGGAGCAACTTAGCATGGCCAATCCACCTAACCTGCACAACTTTGGGCACTAAGGGGCAATTTAGCAAGGCCAATCCATCTAATCCACACATCTTTGGACTGTGGAAGGAAACCCATGCAGACACGAGGAGAATGTGCAGACGCCACACGGACAGCGTTCCAAGCTGGGAATCGAACCCAGGTCCACGGTGCTGCGAGGCAGCAGTGCTAAGCATCGTAAATAGGTTTTCTTCCCTTGTTCTAAGGAAAGGTGTGCTGGTATTGGATGCAGTCCAGAGATGGTTCGGTAGTTGATTACGGGTATGGGGTCGATTTTCTTATGAGGAGAGGTTGAGTGGGTTGGAGTCGCTACGCATTGAAGTTTAGAAGGACAAGAGGCCTCTTTATTGAGACATATTGGACGCTTTGTCACGGTGGATGTGGAGATCTTGTTGTGGGAGAATCTTGGACAAGAGGGGATAATCTCGGAGTGAGGGGGTCACTGATTGAAGATGATGAGGAGGTACTTCTTCACTCAGAGGGGAGTGACTTTGTGGGACTCTGTATTACAGATTGAGTAAGGAGAATGAGCCAGCACAGGTTGGATGGGCCGAATGGTCTGCGAATGGAATTCTCTCTACCTCCTCCTGTTCTCTCTCCCCCCATTTGGTTCCCCCCTCACCCATCCTCACTTCCCCTGCTCGCACCCTTTAGACCCCCCTCACTCATTCCCCTCTCAATCCTCCTCATTGCACACTCTGTCCCCCTCTCCCCTCACCCACTCGCCTCCCCACTCCCCCATCTCCTTCCCTTGCTCTTCCTGGCTCCTTCCCTCATTTCTCTCTCTTTCTTTCTCTCTGCCCCCCCCCCCTTTCTTTCTCTCTCTCCCTCCCCCACTCTCTCTACCCCCCTCTCTTCTATCCTCCTCTCTCCCTCCTTCACCCTCTCCCCCACTCGCTCGCTGTCTCTCTCTCCCCCCCGTTTTTCTCTCTCTCTCTCTCTCCCCCCCTCTGTTTTCTCTCTCTCTCTCCCCCCCCCCCCTCCTCTGTCTCGCTCTCACTCTCTCTCCCACCGCTCTCTCTCTCTCTCCCCTCCCCCCCGCTCTCTCTCTCTCCCCCCCTCTCTCTCTCTCTCTCTCTCTCGTCCCCCCCCCCCGCTCTCTCTCTCTCTCTCACTGTCTCCCCCCCCCCGCTCTCTCTCTCTCTCTCACTGTCTCCCCCCCCTGCTCTCTCTCTCTCTCTCCCCTCCCTCTCTCTCTCTCCCCCCACCGCTCTCTCTCTCTCTCTCTGTCCCTCGCTCTCTCTCTCCTCTCCCTCTCTCTCCCCCCTCTCTCTCTCTCTCTCTGTCCCCTCCGCGCTCTCTCTCTCTCTCTCTCTCTCTCTCCCCCTCTCTCTCTCCCCCCGCTCTCTCTCTCTCTCCCCCCGCTCTCTCTCTCTCCCCCCCCGCTCTCTCTCTCTCCCCCCCGCTCTCTCTCTCTCCCTCTCCCTCCTCTCTCCCCCCCCGCTCTCTCTCTCTCCCCCCCGCTCTCTCTCTCTCCCCCCCCCTCTCTCTCTCTCTCTCTCTCTCCCTCTCCTCTCCCCCCATTTGGTTCCCCCCTCACTCCTCCTCACTTCCCCCCCTCACTCATTCCCCCCTCAATCCTCCTCATTGCACACTCTGCCACCTCACTCACTCCCCTCACTTCCTTCCTCCCTCTCTCACTCCCATTCGTTCACTGTTCCCCTCCTCAGTCCCCACTCTTGCTCTCTCCAACCACTTTGCCACCCCAAGTATATCATTCATTTACCAAGTATACACTTGTTTTCCAGTGCTTGTTTTGTAAATTAACCAGAAGTACACAGTGAGTACGGTAGTGGTACAGTGGTTAGCACTGTTGCCTCACAGTGCCAGGGACACGGGTTCAATTCCCACCGTGGGTCACTCTCTGTGCTGAGTTTGCACATTCTCTCTGTATCTGCATGGGTTTCTTCCGGGTGCTCCGGTTTCCTCCCACAGTCCAAAGATGTGCAGGTTAGGTGGATTGGCCATGCTAAATTGCCCCCTTAATGTCCAAAGATGTGCAGGTTAGGTGGATTGGCCGTGCTAAATTGTCCCTTAGTGTCCAAAGATGTGCAGGTTGGGTGGATTGGCCATGCTAAATTGCCCCTTGGTGTCCAAAGATGTGCAGATTAGGTGGATTGGCCGCGCTAAATTACCCCTTAGTGTCCAAAGATGTGCAGATTAGATGGATTCGCCATGCTAAATTGTCCCTTCAGTGTCAGGGGATTAGCTGGGGTAAATATGTGCGTTATGGGGATGGAGCCTGGATGGGATTGTGGTTGGTGCTGACTCGATGGGCTGAATGGCCCCCTTCTGCACTGTAGGGTTTTAAAAAAAACGACACCATTATTGCGCAAGGCAAACACAGCACAGTGAGTCTCCCTGTGATATTGTGAATGAGTTCTGTACAACTGTAGCTCTTTATAGCTGTAAGCCAGTAGAAGTGGGAAGTTGTGCGTGGAGCCTGAAGAGATTGGCGAGGCACTGAATAAATATTTCTCTTCGGTATTCACGCAGAGTGCTGGAAATGTAGCTGTGGAGAGCACTGAGGTACAGGGTTGCAAATTGGGGAGTATTGTAGTAGATAGGGAGGATGTGTTAGAAATTCTCGAGGGTTTGAAGTTGGATAAGTCCCCTGGGCCGGACGGGATTTACCCTAGGATTCTCTGGGAGGCAAGAGAGGAGATTGCAGAGCCTCTGGCTCTGATCTTCAGGTCCTCGTTGGTTACGGGTGTGGTTCCGGAGGACTGGAGGATAGCGAATGTGGTCCCATTGTTTAAGAAGGGGAAGAGAGACCTTCCAGGGAATTATAGGCCAGTGAGTCTTACTTCTGTTGTGGGCAAGGTATTGGAGAGAATTATTAGGGATAGGATTTATAGTTATTTAGAGAGAAATGAATTGATTGGGGATAGTCAGCATGGTTTCGTGAAGGGTAGGTCATGCCTTACTAACCTCATTGAGTTTTTTGAGAAAGTGACCAGAGAGGTGGATGGGGGTAAGGCGGTTGATGTAGTATATATGGACTTTAGTAAGGCGTTTGATAAGGTGGCCCATGGAAGACTTCTACAGAAAATGCAGATGTGTGGAATAGAGGGTGATTTAGCTAATTGGATTAGAAATTGGCTGGCAGATAGAAGACAGAGGGTGGTGGTTGATGGGAGATATTCATCGTGGAGTTCGGTGACGAGTGGTGTGCCTCAGGGGTCTGTTTTGGGGCCCCTGCTGTTTGTAATTTTTATAAATGATCTGGATGAGGGTATTGAGGGATGGATCAGTAAATTTGCAGATGATACTAAAGTTGGTGGGTGGTAGATAGTGAAGAGGGGTGTTTTAGTTTACAGAGTGACTTGGACAAGTTGCAGAGCTGGGCCGAGAGGTGGCAAATGGAGTTTAATGTGGAAAAGTGTGAGGTAATGCACTTTGGCAGGAACAATAAATGTGTAGAGTATAGGGCTAATGGTAGGGCTCTTAATAGTGTTGAGGAACAGAAGGATCTTGGTGTATGTGTCAATAGATCCCTGAAAGTAGGCAGTCAAGTGGATAAAGTTGTTAAGAAGGCATATGGAGTCTTAGCTTTTATTGGTAGGGGGATTGAATTTAGGAGCCGCAGCATCATGTTGCAACTGTACAAAACTCTAGTGCGGCCGCACTTGGAGTATTGTGTGCAGTTCTGGTCCCCACATTATAAGAAAGATGTGGAGGCATTGGAGAGGGTACAGAGGAGGTTTACCAGGATGTTGCCTGGTATGGAGGGCAGGTCCTATGAAGAGAGGTTGAAGGATTGAGGTTGTTTTCGTTAGAAAGGAGGCGGCTAAGAGGGGATCTTATTGAAGCATATAAGATGATTAGAGGTTTAGATAGGGTGGACAGTGATAGCCTTTTTCCTAGGATGGAGAAAGCTAGCACGAGGGGACACAGCTTTAAATTAAGGGGTATGAGTTATAGGACGGATATCAGAGGTAGGTTCTTTACTCAAAGAGTGATTAGGGAGTGGAATGCCCTGCCTGCAGCTGTTGTAGATGCGCCAAGTTGGTGGCGTTTAAGAGGTTAGTTGATAAGTATATGGATGAGAAGGGAATGGTTTAGTTAGGAGGGGCATTGCTTTTTATTTTGGTCGGCACAACATCGAAGGCCGAAGGGCCTGTTCTGTGCTGTATTGTTCTATGTTCTATGTTCTATGTAAGTGCTTTACCTTCTTATCTGTAATTTGTCATAATTTTGCCCATCGAGTCTCCTCCGCCATTCAATCACGGCTGATATTTTTCTCATCCCCGTTCTCCTGCCTTTTCCCCCCCCAATCCTCTTATTAACCAAGAACCCTATCTATCTCTGTCTTAAAGACACTCAGTGACCTGGCCTCCTCTGCGGCAAAGAGTTCCACATATTCCCCACTGGAGAAATTCCTCCTCATCTCTGTTTTAAAGGATTGCCTGAGGTTGTCCGCTCTGGTTCTAGAAAGCATATTATTAAACTAGAAAGAGAGTGGAAAAGATTTATTAGGATGGAACTTGATGGTTTGAGTTACAAGGAGAGGCTGGATAGACTGGGACTTTTTTTCTCTGGAGCGTAGGAGGCTGAGGGGTGATCTTATAGAGATCTATAAAATAATGAGGGGCACAGATCAGCTAGAGAGTCAATATATTTCCCCCAAAGGTAGGGGAGTCTAAAACTAGAGAGGGCACAGGTTTAAGGTGAGAGGGGAGAGATACAAAAGTGTCCAGAGGCGCAATTTTTTCACACAGAGGGCGGTGAGTGTCTGGAACGAGCTGCCAGAGGCGGTAGTAGTAGAGGCGCGTACAATTTTAAAAAGCATTTAGACAGTTACATGGGTAAGATGGGTATAGAGGGATACGGGCAACTGGGACTGGCTTAGGGGTTAAAGAAAAGGGCAGCATGGAGAAGTGGGGCCGAAGGGCCTGTTTCCAAGCTGTAAACCTATGGTTTACAGCTCACTGGCTGAAGAAATTTCTCCTCATCTCTGTTTTGAAGGATCGTCCCCTTTAGCCTGAGGTTGGGCCCCGTGGTTCGAGTTTTTCCCGTTAGTGGAAACATCCCCTCCATGTCCCCTCTATCCAGGGCCTCGCAGTATCCTGTAAGTTTCAATAAGATCCCCCCCACCTCATTCATCGAGCCCTCAACGCAAGCGGACGTAGAACACTACAGCACAAACAGGCCCTTCGGCCCACGAGTTGCGCCGATCGCGTCTATACCTACCAATCCACAGACCTATCTATAACCCCCAATCCCATTAGATCCCATATACTCATCCAGAAGTCTCTTAAAAGACCCCAGCAAGTTCGCCTCTACCACCACCGATTCCATTCACTCGCCACCCTCTGAGTGAAAAACTTACCCCTAAAATCCCCTCTGTATTTGCTTCCCTGCACCTTAAATCTGTGTCCTCTCGTAGCGACCATTTCGGCCCTGGGAAATAGCCTCTGAGAGTCCACCCTATCTATTCCTCTCAACGTTTTATAAACCTCTATCAGGTCACCTCTCAACCTTCGTCTCTCCAGGGAGAAGAATCACAGCTCCCTCAACCTTTCCTCATAAGGCCTGCCTCCCGATCCAGGCAACATCCTTGTAAATCTCCTCTGCACTCTTCCAATAGCCTCTACATCCTTCCTATAGCGAGGCGACCGGAACTGCGCACAGTAAATGAGGAATATTGGATCAGAATGATGGGGCACCTCTCCCCCCTCTACATGGTCTTGCCACATATAGGGGCAGGCAATATCCTATTGGTATTCTTGGTGACTGTTAATCCCAGGAACTCAGCCGGGTTTGAATCCTCCCCGAAATTCAATAGAACGCAGCATCGAGTAATGGGTCGGCACTGTGGGTTAGCACTGCTGCTTCACGGCGCCAGGGACCCGGGTTCGATTCCCGGCTCAGATTGCCATCTGCGTGGAGTTTGCACGTTCTCCCCGTGTCTGCGTGGGTTTTCCTCCCACAGTCCAAAGACGTGCGGGTTCGGTTGGATTGGCCGTGCTGAGAAATTGCCCCCTTTTGGTGTCCAGGGGTGTGTAGGTTGGTGGGTGAAATATGTGGGGATAGGGCCTGGGGTGGGATTGTGCTCAGTGCAGATGGGCCGAAGGGCCTCTTTCTGCACTGTAGGATTTCTATGATAACAGCACAGCGGAATCTGTCCCTAAACCACCCATTTCGTGCCTCCATCTGAATGCACAGCTGTACAGAATCCTTGACATTTTTTTCCCCCCGCAGACAATAAACATCCTTATTTTCCTTAACCACAATCGGCATCCGTGGAACATTCCATGGTTATGGAAGGACCTCCCCCCCACCCCCACCCCCAGGTTGTGCTGGATAGTGGCCTCGGAGGCTTCGATTGCCAAGGACTCCTTCCTACCTCCGCACCGGGGTCCGTGCCAAGCAATGTGAAAGCTTGAAGCTCAACTCTCAAAGAGCGGTTGGCCCAGATAGCTTAGCTTCTGCATCAGCTGGTGGAGGTCATTCGCAGACTTCCCTTTCCAGCAACCTGAGGTCCCACTCTGCTTCGAGGAGCTGATCATCTCCCCAGTACCTAAGAGAACGCAAGCAGCCAACCCGTACATCTTTGGACAACCCATACATCCGGGGCAATTTAGCACGTCCAATCCACAGAACCTGCTCATCTTTGGACACTAAGGGCCAATTTAGCATGGCCAATCCATCTAAACTGTACATCTTTGGACACTAAGGGGCAATTTAGTATGGCCAATCCACCTAACCCTACACATCTTTGGACACTAAGGGACAATTTAGCATGGCCAATCCATCTAACCTACATATCTTTGGACACTAAGGGTCAATTTAGCATAGCCAATCCATCTAACCTACACATCTTTGGACACTCAGGGGCAATTTAGCATGGCCAATCCACCTAACCTGCACATCTTTGGCCACTAAGGGGCAAGTTAGCACAGCCAATCCACCTAACCTACATATCTTTGGACACTAAGGGGCAATTTAGTATGGCCAATCCACCTAACCTGCACATCTTTGAATACTAAGGAGCAACTTAGTATGGCCAATCCATTTAATCCGCACATCTTTGGATGCTAAGGAGCAATTTAACATGGCCAATCCACCTAACCTACACATCTTTGGACGCTAAGGGACAATTTAGCATGGCCAATCCACCTAACCTACACATCTTCGGACAATAAGAGACAATTTAGCATGGCCAATCCACCTAACCAGCACATCTTTGGACACCAAGGGACAATTTAGCATGGCCAATCCACATGACCTGCACATCTTTGGACACTAAGGGACAATTTAGCATAGCCAATCCATCTAACCTGCACATCTTTGGACACTAAGGGGCAATTTAGTATGGCCAATCCACCTAACCTGCACATCTTTGAACGCTAAGGAGCAACTTAGTATGGCCAATCCATTTAATCCGCACATCTTTGGATGCTAAGGAGCAATTTAACATGGCCAATCCACCTAACCTACACATCTTTGGACGCTAAGGGACAATTTAGCATGGCCAATCCACCTAACCTACACATCTTTGGACACCAAGGGACAATTTAGCATGGCCAATCCACATGACCTGCACATCTTTGGACTCTAAGGGGCAATTTAGCATAGCCAATCCATCTAATCTGCACATCTTTGGACACTAAGGGGCAATTTAACATGGCCAATCTATCTAATCCGCACATCTTTGGACGCTAAGGAGCAATTTAGCATGGGGATTGGCCATGCTAAATTGCCCCTTAGTGTCCAAAGACGTGCAAGTTAGGGTTAGAGTTCGAGTTATCGCACACCTTTGGACTCTGTTTTGAGGAAACCAGAGCATCCGGAGGAAACCCACACAGACACGGGACGGGACGGGACGGGACGGGGGGGGGCAGAGAATGTGCAGACTCCACACAAACAGTGACCTGTGCTGGGAATCGAACCCGGGTCCGTGGCGCCGTGAGGCAGCTGTGATAACCACTGTACCGCCCGCAAATGAATTTTTCAAAAAGATCTTTTAATTCCAGATTTATTTAGCGAACAGAATTCGCAACCCTTTCCGCCCCCGCCCCTGACGGGATTTGAACTCACACCTCTGAGTTCCTAGTCCAGTGACGTGACCACCGTGTTCCGGCGTCTCCAAATCGATGTCTCTGAGCCCGAAGCTCTCCGGTGGAAATCCCGCCTCCTTTGTTTCTCTCTCCCTCTCTTTCTTGCTCAAGGGATCATGAGCCTTGGGAGTTCCCTGCGAAGTGTGTCAATAGATGATGATATTGATGTACTTGTTTTTTATCCTACACGTGCTTTGGTCCATCTTGTTGTCTAACGAGGGGCACACACGCGATGGGTCATGAGAGGGCTGCTCTTGGATTTTTTTCGAGAGTATCCTAGTGCTTCACGTCGTTAGTGTACGCTTGACCTGGACCATTTGATGGGCAACACGACAGCTCAGTGACTATCGCCGTGCTGTGCAGATACATGGATTTGGGGCCTGTGTCTGTGGGAGTTTCTCCCCGTGCTTGCGCGGGTTTTCTCCGGGAGCTCTGGTTTCCTCCCGCATCCCAAAGATGTGCTCTGAGGCTAATTGACAAAACAAATTCTCTCTAAGTTGTCTCAAATTTGGTTTTTAATCCATAGATCTATAAACATGGACAGGGATCACGGGTGGAGGTGGGAACATCGGCGCGGGCTCGTTGGGCCGAAGGGCCTGTTTCCCGCGCTGTTTTTTGTTCTTTGTTCTTTTCCCTTCCCTCCCTCTTGCAAGCATGCTCCAGTCCTCCCGTCTCCCACCAGTCAGTAAAGAAGGCAAATGGTATGTTGGCCCTCATAGCGAGAGGATTTGATTATAGCGACAGGGGATGTTTTGCTGCGATTGTACCGGGCGTGGGTGAGGCCAAACCTGGAATATTGTGTGCAGTTTTGGTCTCCTTGTCCGAGGAAGGGTGCCCTTGCTAGAGAGGGAGCGCAGCAAATGTTTACCAGGCTGGGAAGGCAG
The DNA here is from genome assembly GCA_024679065.1 of Sphyrna mokarran. Taxonomy (NCBI): domain Eukaryota; kingdom Metazoa; phylum Chordata; class Chondrichthyes; order Carcharhiniformes; family Carcharhinidae; genus Sphyrna; species Sphyrna mokarran. The sequence continues at coordinate 17,048,213 of JAGIQG010000037.1, forward strand.
TCTGTCATATGAGGAGAGACTAACTTGGTTATGAATATGTTCGTTGGAAATTTAGAGTCTTAATAGGCTAGGTTTGTACTCTTTGGAGTTTAGAAGGCTGAGAGAGGATCTTATCGAGACGTACAAGATAATGAAGGGGATGGATAGGGTAGAGATTGAGAGACTCTTCCTGCTTAGCAAAGATAGCAGGACTAGAGGCCTCAAGATTAGTGGGGAGGGGGCTCAGATCAGAGTTCAGGAGGAATGTGTTCACGCAAAGAGTGGCGAATCTTTGGAATTCTCTGCCTGATGAGGCGGTGGAGGCTTCCTTGCGGAATATGTTCATGTCAAGATTGGATAGGTTTTCGATTGACAAGAGAATTAAGGGTTATGGGGAGAAAGCGGAAAAGTGGTACTGAACCCCTACAGATCAGCCATGATCTTATTGAATGGCGGGGCCGGCTCGAGGGGCTGGATGGCCTACTCCTGCTCCTATTTCTTATATTCTTAACTTGGAAGAGTGAGTGGAGATCTCGTAGAAACTCACAAAGCTCTAACGGGGTTGGAATCGTAGAATCGTACAGTGCAGAAGGAGGCCATTTGGCCCACCGATCCCACCCCGGCCCTATCCCCCTAACCCCATACGTTTACCCCAGCTACTCCCCCTGGCGCCAAGGCGCAGTTTAGCCCGGTCAATCCGCCTAACCAGGACATCTTTGGAGTGCGGGAGGAAACCGGAGCACCCGGACGAATCCCACGCAGACATGGGGGCGTAGGGAGGGATGGAGAAGGAACGTGCAGACTCCACGCAGACAGTGGTCCAAGCCGTGACTCGAACCCTGTGAGGCGGCAGTGCTAACCGCTGTGCCACTCCCAGGCAAGGTAGATTCAGGAAGAGTGTTCCCGATGGTGGGGAGGAGTCCGGGGGTGAGGGCTGGGGGGGGGGGGGGGTTCATAGTTTGAGGGGTAAGGGGTTAACCTTTTAGGTGGGAAGAAATTTCTTCACCCAGAGGGTGAAATTCACTCCCACGGAAAGTAGTTGAGGCCAATTTCGATTTTGTTGTGTGATTTCGAGAAGACATTAGATATCGCTCTCGGGGCTAAAGAGATCGAGAGATATGGCGGTTAAGGGGGGATTTGATGATCAGCCATGATCAAGTTGAAAGGTGGGGTAGGTTCGAAGGGCTGAGTGGCCTATTCCTGCACCCAGTTTCTCTGTTTCCTCCTCTTTACTTCTCTCCTCTTCTCTCTCTCTCTCTCTTCCACATCCCTGCCCCTCTCATCTTGTTATCGAGTGAGCTGGAGAAAGCCAAGCCCTCCCTCCTAGCAACGAGCAGGTTTCCCCCTCCCTCCCTTGCCTCCACCTCTGCTCAAGTTCCCATGGAAACGGTGAGGCCTAAGCCTCCAGGCGAGGCCTAACTCCCACCACCCCCTCCCCCCCACGCCCCCTCCCCGCCTTACAATCCTCGCCGAGGACGGAAACCAATGCTCTTAAAGAAAAAGGCTGGGGAGGGGAGGGCAGGGGGGAGATGTCCAGTGACAAGCCCCTGCCCCCCACCTCCCCTGTGGTAGGCCTCAAGCCTGACTTCTAGGCCTCAGGCCTCCTGGGACTGAGGAGAAGCAGCAAAGTGATCTTACTATCCTGTTGATTAATTAGCGGGCTGCTTCAGCCTTGCCCCGGGGGGGAGGAGGAGAGAGGGAGGCATGTAAGAATGCGCCTGAAAAGCAGGCAGTAATAAGCCATTTGCTTGCCGAGGAAAGCCTGGTGTTGTTTTATTAATAACGGCGACGGGAGCCCTGTAATTCCTCTTTCTTGTGCTAATGAGCCCAATGTGGCTTATCTGAATGTCTCTGGGCCGCGGATTGATTGATTGAAGTGCTGAGGGACGAGGCAGTGCTTGTGACTGAGAGGTTCTGTCGACAGAGACAAGGCCTAGGAACTCCCCACCTGATAATGGCCCACGGGACGCGCGCGCAAAACAAAATAAGCTGAGACGAGGGATCTCCTTCCGAATTGTCAGGGGATTGATTCAATTGCCCCGGCTCTCTCTCCCTCCGCCTCGACCCCAAATCGTTTGAGCTGGCGGCGTAATCCCCTGACTTCTCGGGGGATGGGGGGCTGAGGAAACTTGGTATGTTGGCTACGACTCTCGCCAACTTTTACAGATGCGCCGTAGAAACCACCCTTTTATGGACGTATCGCAGCTCGGTGTGGCTCCTGCTCTGCCCAAGGAGGCAGCCTAACTCGCTGTGGCTTGCGGAAGGCCAGCACAGGTTGGATACAATAATTACGAGGGGGCTTCAGGCGAGAGGTGGAATTCGGATGTCAGAGGGAGGTTTCTTGCACGGAGGGTGGTGGGGCCCGGAGTGCACTGGCCAAGTAGGGTGGTGGAGGCAGGCACGCTTACTTAGACAGGCACGTGAGCGGACTGGAGATGGAGGGACACAGGAGACTGTTCTGAATAAGGATCAAGAGCCTTGGGACGTCCCAACCAATTGAATCCTATGGACCTTCCAATATATTTCATGGCTCGCTTGCTTTAAGAACAAAACAGCGCGGGAAACAGGCCCTTCGGCCCAACGAGCCCACGCCAATGTTCCCACCTCTACCTGCGATCCCTGTCCACGTTTATAGATCTACAGATTAAAAACCAAATTTGAGACAATTTAGGGAGAATTTGTTTTGCCAATCAGCCTAAGAGCACATCTTTGGGGTGTGGGAGGAAACCGGAGCCCCCGGAGAAAACCCACGCGAGCACGGGGAGAAACTCCCACAGACACAGGCCCAAATCCACGTATCTGCACAGCGATGGTCACCGAGCTGTCGTGTTGCCCATCAAATGGTCCGGGTCAAGTGTACACTAACGACGTGAAGCACTAGGATACTCTCGAAAAAAAAATCCAAGAGCAGCCCTCTCACGACCCATCGCGTGTATGCCCCTTGTTAGACAACAAGGTGGACCAAAGCACCTGTAGGATAAAAACAAGTACATCAATATCATCATCTATTTACCCCCTTCCCAGGGACTCCCAAGGCTCATGATCCCTATTTTAAATCAGTTTTCTATACCCCTCCATTCCCATTCAGTTCATGTGCCCATCTAAGTGTTTCTTAAATGACTCCAGAGTGCCTGCCTCCACCACTTGGCAGCTCATTCCATACCCCCCACCACCCTGAGCTTCTGGAGATTCTGTAAATGTCTAAGTTGCGAACGTCTATTGATGTCCCTTCTTTTACTTCACAAGAGATTAGGTCCTCCTTGTCGACCAACAAGGGGCGTACACGGGGTGGGTCACACGAGGGCTGCTCTTGGATGTCGCTTCGAGAATACCCTAGTGCTTCACGTCGTTAGTGTACGCTTGACCCGAACCGTTTGATGGGCAACGCGGTGACTATCGCTGTGCTGTGCAGAGACGTGAATTTGGGCCTGTGGGAGTTTGCACGTTCTCCCCGTGTTTGCGTGGGTTTTCCCCGGGTGCTCCGGTTTCCTCCCACACCCCAAAGACGTGCTCTTAGGCTGACTGGTGTAACAAAATATCTGTAAATTAGCCTTCCCGCAATCTTCAGCAATAGGTCATAGGCAGGGGAGGGGACTCGCAATCTTAAAATGGCGGCGCGGGCTCGTTGGGCCGAAGGGCCTTTTTTCCCGTGCTGTGTTGCTCTTTGCTCTTTGGTCACAGGCCAGGATGGGCCGAATGGCTTTCCCCAGCACCGTGTGTAACAGGCACTTCCTCGATAATAATCTCTCCCTCGCTGTCAACAAAATTTTACTGTTTATTAACGAGGGGGTTTGCGTTTAAGAGCCGTGGGGTTATGCTGTAACTTATGCTTTTCCCGCTGCCTCGGGGAAAAGCAGCCGGCATAGTCAAGGACCCCACGCACCCCGGACATTCTCTCTTCCACTGGGGGGAAAAGATGCAAAAGTCTGAGCTCACGTACCGACCGACTCAAGAACAGCTTCTTCCCTGCTGCCGTCAGAGTTTTGAATGGACCCACCTCGCATTAAGCTGTTCTTTCTCTACACCCTAGCTGTGACTGTGACATTACATTCTGCATTCTCTCCTTTCCTTCTCTATGAATGGTATGTTTTGTCTGCACAGCATGCAAGAAGCAATACTTTTCACTGTATCCCAATACATGTGACAATGATAAATCAAATCCTTCTCCCTTATGTACTCTATGATGATATTGATGTATTTGTTATTATCCTACACGTGCTTTGGTCCACCTTGTTGTCTAACGAGGGGCATACACGCGATGGGTCGTGGGAGGGCTGCTCTTGGATTTTTTTTTCGAGAGTATCCTAGTGCTTCACGTCGTTAGTGTACGCTTGACCTGGACCATTTGACGGGCAACACGACAGCTCAGTGACTATCGCTGTGCTGTGCAGATACATGGATTTGGGGCTTGTGTCTGCGGGAGTTTGCGCATTCTCCCCGTGCTTGCGTGGGTTTTCTCCGGGCGCTCCGGTTTCCTCCCACCTCCCAAAGATGTGCTCTTAGCCTGATTGGCAAAACAAATCCTTCCTAAATTGTCTCAAATTTGATTTTTAATCCGTAGATCTATAAACACGGACAGGGATCGCGGGTAGAGGTGGGAACATCGGGGTGGCAGCGCGGGCTCGTTGGGCCGAAGGGCCTGTTTCCCGCGCTGTGTTGTTCTTTGTTCTTTATGTACTCTATGAAAGGTATGCTTTGTCTGTATAGCGCATAAGAAACAATACTTTTCACTGTGTCCTAATAATAAATCAGACCAAAATCTGGCTGAGTTTCTCAAGAGGCCAAGAAATGGGTGGAAGGAGGGAGGGTAGGATGAGTACGAGGGGGGTGCTGATGCCACCCCCAATTTCACTGCCAGCCACTGGCATCCAACGTAGTGCCAGACCGGGGAGTGGGAAAGGTCAGACACCTCCTCAAACCCGGGTGCGCGCTGCAGCCTGACAGCGCCAGGGACCCGGGTTCGATTCCCGACTCGGGGTCACTGTCTGTGTGGAGGCTGCACGTTCTCCCCGTGTCTGCGTGGGTTAACCTCCGGGCGCTCCGGTTTCCTCCCACACTCCAAAGACACGCGGGTTTTGTGGACTGGCCGTGCTAAATTGCCCCTTAGTGTCAGGGGGACTAACTAGGGTAAGTAAATGGGGTTATGGGAGTAGGGTCTGGGTGGGATTTTGTCGTCGGTACTGTCTCGATGGGCTGAATTGCCTTCATTTTCATCGTCAGGGTTCATTAGTTCTAAATGAAATCAAAGGAGGCTTTTTAAACAAGGATGTGGGTTTTTAAAATGGAATACAGTTTATTTATTCGTTTAAAAGTTTAAATACGGAAATAAAGTGTATTTATTAGTGTCACAAATCGGCTTATGTTGACACCGCAATGAAGTTACTGTGAAAAATCCCTTAGTTGCCACACTCCAGCGCCTGTTTGGGTAACGCTGAGGGAGGATTTAAATTTAATTTATTATTGTCACCTTACATTAACACCACAATGAAGTTACTGTGAAAATCTCCAAGTTGCCGCACTCCGGCACCTGTTCGGGTAACACTGAGGGAGAATTTAAGTTTAAAGTTTATTTATTAGTGTAACAAGTCACCTTACATTAACATTGCAATGAAGTTACTGTGAAAATCCCCCTAGTCGCCACACTCTGGCGCCTGTTCGGGTAACACTGAGGGAGAATTTAGCGCGGCCCAATGCACCCTAATTAGCACGTCTCTCAGACTGTGGGGGGAAACCCACGCAGACACGGGGAGAACATGCAGACTCCACACAGACAGTGATCCCGAGCCGGGGATCGAACCCAGGTCCCTGTCGCTGTGAGGCAGCAGCGCTAACCCGCTGTGCCATCCATAATGCAGTGGTGGCAGGTTATATGATAGAGGCCATTTGGAGGTGGGAATGGGGTGGAGGGGAGGAAAGAAGGGGTTAAGGAAAGAGCTCTCTGCGGTTTGTCTTTCGCAGACAGCAAAGGAGTGCAGAGAGATGGTTACGGACAGGAGCCTGAGGCATTCTGAATACCTTTAGCTGATTAACTTCTTCTGGGCAATGGATTAGCTGGCAATAAGAGAGGGGCCTGCCTCTAAACCCTCAACCGGTAAAAGGGATGTGGGCAGGGAAGAGGGATCCTTACACCCCCTCCCTATCTCTGTAACCTCCTCCCTATCTCTGTAACCTCCTCCAGACCCTACACCCCCTCCCTATCTCTGTAACCTCCTCCAGACCCTACACCCCCTCCCTATCTCTGTAACCTCCTCCAGCCCCTATACACCCCTCCCTATCTCTGTAACCCCCTCCCTATCTCTGTAACCTCCTCCAGCCCCTATACACCCCTCCCTATCTCTGTAACCTCCTCCAGCTCCTACACCACCTCCCTAACTCTGTAACCTCCTCCAGACCCTACACCCTCCCTATCTCTGTAACCTCCTCCAGCCCCTACACCCCTCCCTATCTCTGTAACCTCCTCCAGCCCCTACACCCCTCCCTATCTCTGTAACCTCCTCCAGCCCCTACACCCCTCCCTATCTCTGTAACCTCCTCCAGCCCCTACAACCCTCCCTATCTCTGTAACCTCCTCCAGCCCCTACAACCCTCCCTATCTCTGTAACCTCCTCCAGCCCCTACACCCCTCCCTATCTCTGTAACCTCCTCCAGCTCCTACACCCCTCCCTATCTCTGTAACCTCCTCCAGCCCCTACAACCCTCCCTATCTCTGTAACCTCCTCCAGCCCCTACACCCCCTCCCTATCTCTGTAACCTCCCGACCCTACACCCCTCCCTATCTCTGTAACCTCCTCCAGCCCCTACAACCCTCCCTATCTCTGTAACCTCCTCCAGCCCCTACACCCCTCCCTATCTCTGTAACCTCCTCCAGCCCCTACACCCCTCCCTATCTCTGTAACCTCCTCCAGCCCCTACAACCCTCCCTATCTCTGTAACCTCCTCCAGCCCCTACAACCCTCCCTATCTCTGTAACCTCCTCCAGCCCCTACAATCCTCCCTATCTCTGTAACCTCCTCCAGCCCCTACACCCCTCCCTATCTCTGTAACCTCCTCCAGCCCCTACACCCCTCCCTATCTCTGTAACCTCCTCCAGCTCCTACACTCCCTCCCTATCTCTGTAACCTCCTCCAGCTCCTACACTCCCTCCCTATCTCTGTAATCTCCTCCAGACCGCACCCCCTCCCTAACTCTGTAACCTCCTCAGACCCTACACTCCCTCCCTATCTCTGTAAACTCCTCCAGCCCTAACACCCCTCCCTATCTCTGTAACCTCCTCCAGCCCCTATACACCCCTCCCTATCTCTGTAACCTCCTCCAGCCCCTATACACCCCTCCCTATCTCTGTAACCTCCTCCAGCCCCTTACACCCCTCCCTATCTCTGTAACCTCCTCCAGCCCCCACACTCCTCCCTATCTCTGTAACCTCCTCCAGCCCCTACAACCCTCCCTATCTCTGTAACCTCCTCCAGCCCCTACAACCCCTCCCTATCTCTGTAACCTCCTCCAGACCCTACACCCCCTCCCTATCTCTGTAACCTCCTCCAGCCCCTACAACCCTCCCTATCTCTGTAACCTCCTACACCCCTCCCTATCTCTGTAACCTCCTCCAGCCCCTACAACCCTCCCTATCTCTGTAACCTCCTCCAGCCCCTACACCCCTCCCTATCTCTGTAACCTCCTCCAGCCCCTACAACCCTCCCTATCTCTGTAACCTCCTCCAGCCCCTACAACCCTCCCTATCTCTGTAACCTCCTCCAGCCCCTACAACCCTCCCTATCTCTGTAACCTCCTCAGCCCCTATACACCCCTCCCTATCTCTGTAACCTCCTCCAGCCCTACACCCCTCCCTATCTCTGTAACCTCCTCCAGCCCCTATACACCCTCCTATCTCTGTAACCTCCTCCAGCCCCTAAAACCCCTCCCTATCTCTGTAACCTCCTCCCATCTTGTAACCTCCTCCAGCCCTATACACCCCTCCTATCTCTGTAACCTCCTCCAGCCCCTACACCCCTCCCTATCTCTGTAACCTCCTCCAGCCCCTATACACCCCTCCCTATCTCTGTAACCTCCTCCAGCCCTACACACTCCCTATCTCTGTAACCTCCTCCAGCCCCTATACACCCCTCCCTATCTCTGTAACTCCTCCCTATCTCTGTAACCTCTCCAGCCCCTATACACCCCTCCCTATCTCTGTAACCTCCTCCAGCCCCTACACCCCTCTCTATCTCTGTAACCTCCTCCAGCCCCTATACACCCCTCCCTATCTCTGTAACCTCCTCCAGCCCCTACACCTCTCCCTATCTCTGTAACCCCTCCCATCTCTGTAACCTCCTCCAGCCCTACAACCCCCCTATCTCTGTAACCTCTCCCTATCTCTGTAACCTCCTCCAGCCCCTATACACCCCTCCCTATCTCTGTAACCTCCTCCAGCCCCTATACACCCCTCCCTATCTCTGTAACCTCCTCCAGCCCCTATACACCCCCCCTATCTCTGTAACCTCCTCCAGACCCTACACCCTCTCCCTATCTCTGTAACCTCCTCCAGCCCCTACACCCCTCCCTATCTCTGTAACCTCCTCCAGCCCCTATACACCCTCCCTATCTCTGTAACCTCCTCCAGTCCCTATACACCCCTCGCTATCTCTGTAACCTCCTCCAGCCCCTATACACCCCTCCCTATCTCTGTAACCTCCTCCAGCCCCTATACACCCCTCCCTATCTCTGTAGCCTCCTCCAGCCCCTATACACCCCTCCCTATCTCTGTAACCTCCTCCAGCCCCTATACACCCCTCCCTATCTCTGTAACCTCCTCCAGACCCTATACACCCTTCCCTATCTCTGTAACCTCCTCCAGCTCCTACACCCGCTCCATAACTCTGTAATCTCCTCCAGACCCTACACTCCCTCCCTATCTCTGTAACCTCCTCCAGTCCCAACACCCATCCCTAACAGAGAGAGAGAAAACAGAGAGACACAGACAGAGAGAGAGAGAGAGAGAGAGAGAGAAAACAGAGAGAGAGAGAGAGAAAAGAGAGAGAGAGAGAGAGAGAGAAAACAGAGAGAGAGAGAGAGAGAAAACAGAGAGAGAGAGAGAAGACAGAGAGAGAGAAGACAGAGAGAGAGAGAGAGAGAAAACAGAGTGAGAGACAGAGAGAGAGAGAGAAAACAGAGAGAGAGAGAGAGAGAAAAACAGAGAGAGAGAGAGAGAAGACAGAGAGAGAGAGACAGAGAGAGAGAGAGAGAG
>JAGIQG010000037.1:17062432-17079932 GCA_024679065.1 Sphyrna mokarran
AAGTTGGCACCCAGGTTGATAAAGTTGTTAAGAAGGCGTACGGTGTGTTAGCTTTTATTGGTAGAGGGATTGAATTTAGGAGCTGTGAGGTTATGTTACAACTGTACAAAACTCTGGTGCGGCCGCACTTGGATATTGCGTACAGTTCTGGTCGCCGCATTATAAGAAAGATGTGGAAGCATTGGAAAGGGTGCAGAGGAGGTTTACCAGGATGTTGCCTGGTATGGTGGGAAGGCCTTATGAGGAAAGGCTGAGGGACCTGAGGTTATTTTCATTAGAGAGAAGAAGGTTACGCGGTGACCTAATTGAGGCGTATAAGATGATCAAGGGATTGGATAGGGTGGATAGTGAGAGCCTTTTTCCTCGGATGGTGATGACCAACACGAGGGGACATAACTTTAAATTAAGAGGTGGTAGTTATAGGACGGATGTCAGAGGCAGGTTCTTTACACAGAGGGTGGTGAGGGCGTGGAATGCCCTGCCTGCAGCAGTTGTGGACTCGCCTACTTTGGGGGCATTCAAATGTTCGGTGGATAGGCATATGGATGATATTGGAATAGTTTAGGTTAGAGGGTCCACTGGCCGGCGCAACATCGAGGGCCGAAGGGCCTGTACTGCACTGTAATGTTCTATGTTCTATGTGTGCGTGTGTGTATGTGAGACTGTGTGAGTGTGCGTGCGTGTATGTGAGACTGTGTGTGAGTGTGTGCACGTGTGTGAGACTGTGTGTGAGTGTGTGCACGTGTGCGAGGTTAGAACACTCTGGACAATCAGGAGAGCTTGGGGTGGATGTGGAGACCACACAGCCTTCTTTCCGACACTCAGAGGGTCATCGATTGAGGAACTCTGGGTCTGTACTCGTTGGAGTACGAAGATGTATAGGTTAGGTGGCTTGGCCATGCTAAATTGTAATGCTCTCTCCTACTTCACTGGTCAATTCGTATGTTGAGTATTTATATAAAATTTAAAGTGTTTTCATTAGCCAATCCACCTAACCTGCACATCTTTGGACACTAAGGGGCAATTTAGCATGGCCAATCCACCTAACCCACACAGGGTGGCACAGTGCTCACAGCGCCACAGTCTTGGGTTCGACTTCCAGCTTGGGTCACTGTCTGTGTGGTGTCTGCACGTTCTCCCCATGTCTGCGTGGGTTTCCTCTAAGTGCTTCGGTTTTCTCCCACAGTCTGATAGACGTGCTGGTTAGGGTACACTGGCCATGCTAAATTCTCCCTCAGTGTTACCCGAAAGGAGTGTAGCGACCTGCAGATTGTCAGAGTAACTTCATTGCAGTGTTATTGTTAGCTGATGCATGATGCAGGTAAATAAAATTAAACCCTGCGAAATGATGAGGGAGTTGCATTGCTACAGCATCGGCGTCAAACAAGGAACTCGCCACGGCGAAAGAATTAATTCTTTCTGCTTTACTGTGAGCGCTGTGGCATGGGAGCCAGCAGTAGCGGGCTAGTTAACATCAAAGCCTGATTGACTCAGACACTAATTATCTGGGGGCTTGTGATCAAATCCCACCACAGACACCAGGCGTAATTTAAATTCAAATTAATTCCACATTTTCAGAACAAAGAGACATCAATCCTTATAGTGGGAAAAACACAATCGAGGTGTACACAATTAGGAGAGACACGGATAGGAAGAAACTTCTCGTAGACTCAGAGAATTCGTACAGAGCAGAAGAGGCCGTTCAGCCCATCAAATGACAACAATCCCACCCAGGCCCTATTCCTGCAACACTACGTTACCACATCAAACTCTGCCTGACACAAAGGGGCAATTTAGCATAGCCAATCCACCTAACCGGCACATCTTTGGACACTAAAGGGCAATTTAGCATGGCCAATTTACCTAACCTGCCCATCTCTGGACAGGTAGGGGCAATTTAGCAGGGCCAATCCACCTAATCTACACATCTTTGATTGCTAAGGGGTAATTTAGCATGGTCAATCCACCTAATCTGCACATCTTTGGTCACTAAGTGGTAATTTAGCATGGCCAATCCATCCAATCTGTACATCTTTGGTCACTAAGGGGCAATTTAGCATGGCCAATCCACCTAATCTGCACATCTTTGGACACTGAGGGGCAATTTAACATGACCAATCAACCTCCCCTGCACATCTTTGGACACTAAGGGGCAATTTAGCATGGCCAATCCACCTAATCTACGCGTCTTTGAACAGTAAAGGACAATTTAGCATGGCCAATCCACCTAATCTACACATCTTTGATTACTAAGGGGCAATTTAGCATGGCCAATCCACCTAATCTACGCGTCTTTGAACAGTAAAGGACAATTTAGCAGGGCCAATCCACCTAACCTACACATCTTTGGACACTAAGGGGCAATTTAGCAGGGCCAATCCACCTAATCTACACATCTTTGATTACTAAGGGACAATTTAACATGGCCAATCCATCTAACCTGTACATCTTTGGTCACTAAGGGGCAATTTAACATGGCCAATCAACCTCCCCTGCACATCTTTGGACACTAAGGGGCAATTTAGCATGGCCAATCCACCTAATCTACGCGTCTTTGAACATTAAAGCACAATTTAGCATGGCCAATCCACCTAATCTACGCGTCTTTGAACATTAAAGGACAATTTAGCATGGCCAATCCACCAAAACAGTATATTTTTGGGGTAAACCAGGGCTGACTCGGGTCAGCTAACATGACTTTGGTTCGCTTGGGGTGGGGGGGGGGGGGGGGGGGGGGGGGGGGGGGGGGGTTAAAAGACCCCCTCATCACTTTCCCCCCCAAATCCGGCATTTTCCGGCATCTCACATTCGTTACATTCCTTCAGCTGACATGGTTGGCAGGGACGACGGAGGTAGGCCCGGGCCTGTCAACGGCCCAGAGGTCCGTTGAGCAGAGAGCTGCCGCTGCTCCCTCCCCCCACCCCCCACCACCGGCACTCAGCCGCAGAGAGATTGTTGACAGGAAGATTCCGGCTTTATCTCAGCGGACCGGAAATGGAGAAAACACACACTGCAGGGAGAGAGAGAGAGAGATAGAGTCAGCAAGTGCAGTTTTGATCTTTAGGGACCATTAGGCCGCACTTCAGAAGAAACAGCCCCCACTCGCTCATGTCAATGCTTCAAGTGCTGAGTGAGAGGCTAAAGTTCGTATTGACTGAACCTCTTTTCCTTAAGCCCAAGCAAATATTTGGGACACTTTTCTGAGCCCTCTCGGCCCCCAACCTGACCGAAAGGGGCTACGTTTTACCAACGCAATTCGAAAGCCTCAAACAAACAGGACCCCATGAGATTAGATTTGATTTATTATTGTCACATGTATTGTTTCTTGCGCGCTGTGCAGACAAAGCATACCGTTCATAGAGTACATGGGGAGGAGGATTTGATTTATTATTGTATTGGGGGACAGTGAAAAGTATTGTTTCTTGCACGCGGAACAGACAAAGCATACTGTTCATAGAGTACACGGGGAGAAGGATTTGATTTATTATTGGGATACAGTGAAAACTATTGTTTCTTGCATGCTGTACAGACAGAGCATACCGTTCATCGAGAAGGAAAGGAGAGAGTGCAGAATGTAGTGTTACAGTCATAGCTCGGGTGTAGAGAAAGATCAACTTTTTGCGAGGGTCGGTCCATTCAAAAGTCTGACAGCAGCAGGGAAGAAGCTGTTCTTGAGTCGGTCGGTGCGTGACCTCAGACTTTGTACCTTTTTCCCGATGGAAGAAGGTGGAAGAGAGGGTGTCTGCCGTGCGTGGAGTTCTTAATTCTGCGAGCTACTTTTCCTGAGGAAGTGTAGACAGAGTCAATGGATGGGAGGCTGGTTTGTGTGATGGATTGGGGCTACATTCACGACCCTTTTGTAGTTCCTTGCGGTCTTGGGCAGAGCAGGAGCCCCACACCAAGCTGTGATACAACCAGAAAGGATGCTTTCTGTGGGAGCATCTGTAAAAGTTGGTGAGAGTCGTAACCAAATTTCCTTAGTCTTCTGAGAAGGTTCAGACTCTGTGTGCGGGCAATGGGATGTACTCAAGGTTGCCTCTATCTCATCCATCGGAATTAGGAGCGGAATCAAGCCCGCTCTGCCGTTCTATATGAACATTATTTAAACTTCCCTCCCCACTCCCCACAGCCCTTTAACCTGCTGTCCAACAGAACCAAATCTCTCTTGAACCTGGTGATGAATTCTATCTTCACCGCCCTCTGGGGGATTAGATGGAATGGCTGTGCTAACTTGCCCCTTAGTATCCAAAGATGTGCGGGTTAGGGGGATTGGCCATGCTAAATTGCCCTTTAGTATCCAAAGATGTGCAGGTTAGGTGGATTGGCCATGCTAAATTGCCCTTTAGTATCCAAAGATGTGCAGGTTAGGTGGATTGGCCATGCTAAATTGTCCCTTAGTATCCAAAGATGTGCAGGTTAGGTGGATTGGCCATGCTAAATTGTCCCTTAGTATCCAAAGATGTGCAGGTTAGGTGGATTGGCCATGCTAAATTGTCCTTTAGTATCCAAAGATGTGCAGGTTAGGTGGATTGGCCATGCTAAATTGTCCCTTAGTATCCAAAGATGTGCAGGTTAGCTAGATTGGCCATGCTAAATTTCCCTTTTGTTCCCAAAGATGTGCAGTTTAGGTGGATTGGCCATGCTAAATTGTCCGTTAATGTCTAAAGATGTACAGGTTACGAGGATTATCAGGGTAAATGCATGAGGTTCAGTGGATAGGGCCCGGGTGAGATAGGATGTTGGAGAGTCATTGCAGGCCTGATGGGCTGAATGGACTCTTCCTGTAGGGATTCTACGAGTCTATGAACCAATTCGGTAAACAGGTAGTCTACATTTCGATTGGCTGTGGGAAGACCCAGCCCCTTGAGGGAGGCAACCATTGACGAGAGTGTGAGGAGGCGGGAAGGCTACATGAGGGGCCAACCATTGGGTACATCCAACACAGCGGCAGACAGTTGACTGGGAAGGTCAAGGGGCGATTGGTCGGTGAGATGTGGGGTCAGCCGCGGTCGTATCCAATGGCGGGCGGGAGAGAAGGCCCGAACAGCCTACCCTGGCCTGTTCACTTGCTGAAGAGACCGGGTGGGCGGCAAGGAATAGTCGAACGGGAGTGAGGCAGAGGGGGAAATCGGCACGAGGTTGGGGAAACTGCGTCAGTCAGGTTGCCTGGGAAGCTGCAAACATCTGCACGAGTGATTCCCGAGATCCTGATTTCCTGGCAGTGGTTCAATCTCTGTACTGACCCAGAGCGGGAGACCTTCCTCGAGGCAACAGATGTTGGCAGCTGCGAATGTTTTCTTTAGAAATAGTTTTAATTTGCAGATTAGATTGCGATACATTCCACTCCGTAAATGGCTCATCAACAGTTTCCCCGAGTTAGCCCACATCAAGATATCAGCTGCGGACACAGTGGCCGAGCAACAATTCCCCCAATTCCCTCGGCCCCCAGCGCGCACTCTTTCAATTATCTCAGATATTTATCTGCAGGCAACGCAGCCCGGGAGGTCCCCACACCCCCCCCCCCCCCCCCCCCCCCCAACCCCCGCAAGCCCGGTCCAGCTGGGAGGCAGGAGATGCCTGAACAGGCTCCTTGAGAGAGAGAGAGAGAGAGAGAGACAGAGAGAGACAGAGGGGGGAGGGAGAGGCCTGCAGACAGGCTTCAGACACCAGTAGCCATTGACAGTACAGATGCCTCAATAATTCACCAATCAACCTACCTTACGCATTTTTGGACACTAAGGAGCAATTTAGCATGGCCAATCCACCTAACCTGCACATCTGCATTAGATAGTGAAGAGGGGTGTTATAGTTTACAGAGGGACTTGGACAAGTTGCAGAGCTGGGCCGAGAGGTGGCAAATGGAGTTTAATGTGGAAAAGTGTGAGGTAATGCACTTTGGCAGGAACAATAAATGTGTAGAGTATAGGGCTAATGGTAGGGCTCTTAATAGTGTTAAGGAACAGAAGGATCTTGGTGTATGTGTCAATAGATCCCTGAAAGTAGGCAGTCAAGTGGATAAAGTTGTTAAGAAGGCATATGGAGTCTTAGCTTTTATTGGTAGGGGGATTGAATTTAGGAGCCACAGCATCATGTTGCAACTGTACAAAACTCTAGTGCGGCCGCACTTGGAGTATTGTGTGCAGTTCTGGTCCCCACATTATAAGAAAGATGTGGAGGCATTGGAGAGGGTACAGAGGAGGTTTACCAGGATGTTGCCTGGTATGGAGGGCAGGTCCTATGAAGAGAGGTTGAAGGATTTGAGGTTGTTTTCGTTAGAAAGGAGGCGGCTAAGAGGGGATCTTATTGAAGCATATAAGATGATTAGAGGTTTAGATAGGGTGGACAGTGATAGCTTTTTTCCTAGGATGGAGAAAGCTAGCACGAGGGGACACAGCTTTAAATTAAGGGGTATGAGTTATAGGACGGATATCAGAGGTAGGTTCTTTACTCAAAGAGTGATTAGGGAGTGGAATGCCCTGCCTGCAGCTGTTGTAGATGCGCCACGTTTGGTGGCGTTTAAGAGGTTAATTGATAAGTATATGGAAGAGAAGGGAATGGTTTAGTTTGGAGGGGCATTGCTTTTTATTTTGGTCGGCACAACATCGAAGGCCGAAGGGCCTGTTCTGTGCTGTAATGTTCTATGTTCTATGTTCTATGTTCTATCTTTGGACACTAAGGGGCAATTTAGCATGGCAAATCCATCTAACCTGCACATCTTTGGATACTAAGGGGCAATTTAGCATGACCAATCCCCCCAACCTGCACAATTTTGGACATAAGAGGCAATTTAGCATGGCAAATCTATTTAATGCACACATCTTTGGATACTAAAGGCCAATTTAGCATGACTAATTTTGTTAATCTGCATATTTTGGGACACTAAGAGGCAGTTCAGCATGGCCAATCCGCCTAACCTGCACATCTTTGGACACTAAAGGGCAATTTAACATGGTCAATCCACCTAACCTACACATCTTTGGACACTAAGGGGTAATTTAGCATGGCCATACCATCTAACCTACACATCTTTGGACACTAAGGGGCAATTTAGCATGGTCAATCCATCTAACCTGCACATCTGTGGACACTAAGGGACAATTTAGCATGGCCAATCCATCTAACCTGCACATCTTTGGACACTAAGGGACAATTTAACATGGCCAATCCATCTAACCTACACATCTTTGGACACTAAGGGGTAATTTAGCATGGCCAATCCATCTAACCTGCACATCTGTGGACACTAAGGGACAATTTACATGGCCAATCCATCTAACCTGCACATCTTTGGACACTAAGGGACAATTTAACATGGCCAATCCATCTAACCTGCACATCTTTGGGACACTAAGGAACAATTAACATGGCCAATCCATCTAACCTGCACATCTTTGGACACTAAGGACAATTAACATGGCCAATCCATCTGACCTACACATCTTTGGACACTAAGGGACAATTTAACATGGCCAATCCATCTGACCTACACATCTTGGACACTAAGGGACAATTTAACATGGCCAATCCATCTGACCTACACATCTTTGGACACTAAAGGGACAATTTAACATGGCCAATCCATCTGACCTACACATCTTTGGACACTAAGGGACAATTTAACATGGCCAATCCATCTGACCTACACATCTTTGGACACTAAGGGACAATTTAACATGGCCAATCCATCTGACCTACACATCTTTGGACACTAAGGGACAATTTAGCATGGCCAATCCATCTAACCTGCACATCTTTCAGACTGTGGAGTGGGGGAACCCGGAGCCCCCGGAGGAAACCCACGCAGACACGGTGAGAACGTGCAAACTCCACACGGAGAGTGACCCCAAGCCGCGAATCGAACCCCCACCCGTGGTGTTGCGAGGCGCCAGTTTGACAATTTGGAGGCGGAATTCGCTGAGGTTCTTTCCTTCAAAAGCGGCGAGAACCAAGTCCGACTCACGGCGCTGAGGCCCGGTTCAAGGCTTCGACCTGAGTGACCGGGCCTCAGGACGTCACGTGGCCACCTCCCGCTTCCCCCGTGCGCATGTCTGTCGGGGTCAGAGTTCATGAGGCGGTGAGGGGGTTGGTGAGTTCGGACAAGAGAGAGAGAGAGACTTGAAACACGAGAGAGAGAGAGGGGAGGGGAGGGGAACGAAAGAAAAAGAGAAGGGAATAGCAGGTATTCATCTTGCGGGAGACGTGGGGGGAGGGGAGGGGAGCGGGGCCCTGCGAGGAAGCTTGACGATAATCCAGAGTGAAACACCAGCTTGGAAAATGGCCAAATTGGCAGCTGGATTCTCGAGTTGGCACCCTGACAAAACCCATTAAACGGGCACCTCTCATTTGAAGGCCAGATTTTCTTTTTACAGCCTTGTGCTCCTTGGGGTGTTGTTCTCACCGTCTGGGCGGGGCGGGGGGGGGAGGGGGTGTGGGGGGAAGGGAGGAAGAGAGAGAAAGAGAGAGAGAGATTTGTCATTCCCAGGCCTCTTAGCCGAGTGGCTTATTCACGGCCCAAAGTTCTCTCTACGCTTGTGTTGCCTCTCCGAATCTCGACGCCGTCCTCCGCGCGCCAGGGACCGCGTGGTCGCAGAGCCGCCGGAGGACGCCGTTCGGCCCCTCCACGCCGCTGCAGCCCCGCCGGAGGGTTCAGGAAGGCTCCACGCCCCTTCAGTTCAAAACTTCCAAAAACAACCCTGGGGGGCAGGGCTCGCTTCTCAGCCGGCATTAACGCGGCAATGAAGTTTAATGTGAAAACCTTCCTCTTGCGGGAGAGGAGGTGGAGCAAAGTACGGGGCAAGTCCCAAAACATGTGCGGAGGTGGGGGGGTTAGGTGGATCGGCCATGCTAAATTGCTCCTTAGTATCCAAAGATGTGCAGGTTAGGTGGATTGGCCATGTTAAATTGCCCCTTAGTATCCAAAGATGTGCAGATTAGGTGGATTAGCCATGCTAAATTGCCCCTTAGTATCCAAAGATGCGCAGATTAGGTGGATTGGCCATGCTAAATTGCTCCTTAGTATCCAAAGATGTGCAAGTTAGGTGGATTGGCCATTCTAAATACACAAGGTTACAGGGATTGGCCCTGTGTGGGATGCTTTGTCCGAGAGTCTGTGCAGAATCGATGGACTGAATGGCCTCTTTCTCCACTGTTGTGCTCCCATGGTTCTGGAGGGAGTGTAGCGAAGGTTTAGCAGACTGAATTTATCATGGTCAATACACCTAACCTGCACATTTTGGACACTAATGGGCAATTTAGCACGGCCAATGCACCTAACCTGCACATCTTTGCACACTAATGGGCAATTTAGCACGGCCAATGCACCTAACCTGCACATCTTTGGACACTAAGGGGCAATTTAGCATGGCCAATCCACCTAACCTGCACATCTTTGCACACTAAGGGGCAATTTAGCATGGTCAATCCACCTAACCTGCACATCTTTGGACACTAATGGGCAATTTAGCACAGCCAATCCACCTAACCTGCACATCTTTGCACACTAAGGGGCAATTTAGCATGGACAATCTACCTAACCTGCACATCTTTGGACACTAAGGTACAATTTAGCATGGCCAATCCACCTCATCTGCACATCTTTGGACACTAAGGGGCAATTTAGCACGGCCAATCCACCTAACCTACACATCTTTCAACACTAAGGAGCAATTTAGCTTGGCCAATCCACCTAACCTGCACATCTTTGCACACTAAGGGGCAATTTAGCATGGCCAATCCACCGAACCTGCACATCTTTTGACACTAAGGAGCAATTTAGCATGGCCAATCCACCTAACCTGCACATCTTTGGACACTAAGGGGCAATTTAGCATGGCCAATCCACCTAACCTACACATCTTTCAACACTAAGGAGCAATTTAGCTTGGCCAATCCACCTAACCTGCACATCTTTCGACACTAAGGGGCAATTTAGCACGGCCAACCCACCCAACATGCACATCTTTCAGACATCAAGGAAATTGAAGCACTCGGAGGAAACCCACGCAGATACGGGAGGGAGATTCCGCACAGACAGTGTCCCGAGCTGGGAATCGAACCCGGGTCCCCGGCGCTGCGAGGCAGCAGTGCTAACCCGCTGTGCTGTCCTCGGACAGAGACAAGCATCGATTTCAGCAAAGGGCAGAAGAAGGGTGGGCGTGTCCACTCTGAGTGTCCCGGAGTGCCTCAGGCAGCTAGGGTTGGCATTTACACAGTGCCAGGCTGTGCCAGTGACTCAGGCAGCTTTAATCTACCCGTTCCCCGCCCTCTTCACAATGCACTTTTCAATTACTGAGTGATCAAAGGCCTCTGACTGAACACTGACTGAGTGAAACGTGAGGCCGGTGGTAAATAATGGGATGATAATTACTCAGATTAGCGGCGCTGTGCAGAATTAAATGGAGGGGGGACCGGGGGGATGACCTGTACAGTGTGAGCATTGTCCAGTTCCGTGTTCACCGCAAGAGAATGAAAAACCTCACACCCCTTCCCCTCACCCCCGCTGGCATCACAAACAATCAAATTCAACACCCACAACAGACGTACGTGTCCCAGATAGGCAACAGTGACAGTTGAGCAATTTAGCACGGCCAATCCACCTAACCTGCACATTGTTGGACACTAAGGGGCAATTCAACACAGCTAATTAGGTGGATTGGCCATGCTAAATTGCCCCTTAGTGTCCAAAGATGTGCAGGTTAGGTGGATTGGCCATGCTAAATTGCCCCTTAGTGTCCAAAGATGTGCAGGTTAGGGGGATTGGCCATGCTAAATTGCCCCTCAGTGTCCAAAGATGTGCAGGTTAGGGGGATTGGCCATGCTAAATTGCCCCTTAGTGTCCAAAGATGTGTAGTTTAGGGGGATTGGCCATGCTAAATTGTCCCTTAGTGTCCAAAGATGTGTAGTTTAGGGGGATTGGCCATGCTAAATTGCCCCTTAGTGTCCAAAGATGTGCAGGTTAGGTGGATTGACCATGCTAAATTGCCCCTTAGTGTCCAAAGATGTGTAGTTTAGGGGGATGGCCATGCTAAATTGTCCCTTAGTGTCCAAAGATGTGTAGTTTAGGGGGATGGCCATGCTAAATTGCCCCTTGTGTCCAAAGATGTGCATGTTAGGTGGATTGGCCATGCTAAACGCCCCTTAGTGTCCAAAGATGTGTAGGTTAGGGGGATTGGCCATGCTAAATGCCCTTAGTGTCCAAAGATGTGCAGGTTAGGTGGATTGGCCATGCTAAATTGCCCCTAGTGTCCGAAGATGCGGGGGTAGATGGATTGCCATGCTAAATTGCCCCTTAGTGTCAAAGATGTGTAGTTTAGGGGGATTGGCCATGCTAAATTGCCCCTTAGTATCCAAAGATGTTTAGGTTAGGTGGATTGGCCATGCTAAATTGTCCCTTAGTGTCCAAAGATGTGCAGGTTAGGGTGGATTCGCCATGCTAAATTGTCCCTTAGTGTCCAAAGATGTGCAGGTAAGGTGGATTGGCCATGCTAAATTGTCCGTTAGTGTCCAAAGATGTGCAGGTTAGGTGGATTGGCCATGCTAAATTGCCCCTTAGGGGATATTAGCAGGATAAGTGCGTGAGGTTACAGGAATTGAGCCTGAGTGGGATTGTGGTCAGTGCAGATTCGATGGGCGGAATGGCCTCCTTCTGCATTGGAGGGTTTCTAAAAGACCATAAGGTGTAAGATCTTAATTAGGCCATTCGGCCCATCAAGTCTGCTCTGCTATGTGATCATGGCAGTGATGTCTCTAACCCGGTTCTCTGGCTTTTTCCCATAACCTTTGATCTCCACGCTAACGCCGCTCTCTCTCTCTCTTTCTCTCTCTCACTCACCTCTCTCTCTCTCTCTGTCTCACACTTAATCACTCTCTGTCTCTCCCTATTTCTCACTGCCACACTCGCTCACTTTGCTTCTCTCGCTCTCTCTTTCCTCTCTGTCAGTCACTCTCTCTCCCTCACTCTTTCTCTCTCTCTCTCTCTCACACACCCTTGCTCACTATCTCTCTTTCTCTCTCTCTCCCCTTCTCTCTTCCCCTCTCTCTCTCCCACACCCTCTCTTTGTCTCTCTCTCCCTCGCTCTCTCTTTCTCTCTCTCTCCCCTTCTCTCTTCCCCTCTCTCTCTCCCACACCCTCTCTTTGTCTCTCTCTCCCTCGCTCTCTCTTTCCCTCTCTCTCTCTCTCTCCTTTGCTCTCTTTCAACTGAAGAACAGCTTCTTCCCTGCTGCCGTCAGGCTTTTGAATGGACCTCCCTCGCATTAAGTTGTTTGTCTCTACAGCCTACATTCTTTATCTATAAACAGCATCAACCTAATTCAATGTTTAACAGCCGTGGGGAAGAAGCTGTTCTTGAGTCGGTCGGTGCGTGATCTCAGACTTTTTCCCGACGGAAGAAGGTGGAAGAGAGAATGTCCGGGGTGCGTTGGGGGGGGGTCCTTGATGATGCCGGCTGCTTTTCCCCGAGGCAGCGGGAAGTGTAGACAGAGTCAATGGTTGGGAGGCTGGTTTGCGTGATGGGATTGGTCTACATTCACCACCTTTTGTAATTCCTTGTGGTCTTGGTCAGAGCAGTAGCCCCATACCAAGCTGTGATACATTTGGTGGCACAATGGTTAGCACTGCTGCCTCACACCAGTTTGATTCCCGGCTTGAGTCACTGTCTGTGTGGAGACTGCACATTCTCCCCGTGTCTGCATGGGTTTCTTCTGGATGCTCAGGTTTCCTCCCACGGTCTGAAAGCTGTGATATAACCAGAAAGAATGCTTTCTGTGGAGCATCTGTAAAAGTTGGTGAGAGTCGTAGCGGACGTGCCAAATTTCCTTAATTCTGAGAAAGTACAGGTGTCGGTGGGTCTTTCTTAACTATAGTGTCGGCATAGGGGGGACCAGGACATATAGTTGGTGATCTGGACACCTAAAAACTCGATTTAAGCTCTTGATTTAAAGGGCAATTTAGCACGGCCAATCCACCTAACCTGCACATCTTTGGACACTAAGGGGCAATTTAGCATGGCCAATCCACCTAACCAGCACACCTTTGGACACTAAGGGGCAATTTAGCATGGCCAATCCACCTAACCTGCACATCTTTGGACATTAAGGAAGAATTTAGCATGGTCAATCCACCTAAACTGCACATCTTTGGACACTAAGAGGCAATTTAGCATGGCCAATCCACCTAACCAGCACAGCTTTGGACACTAACAGGCAATTTAGCATGGCCAATCCACCTAACCTGCACATCTTTGGACACTAAGGGGCAATTTAGCATGGCCAATCCACCTAACCTGCACATCTTTGGACATTAGGAAGAATTTAGCATGGTCAATCCACCTAAACTGCACATCTTTGGACACTAGAGGCAATTTAGCATGGCCAATCCACCTAACCTGCACATCTTTGGACACTAAGGGGCAATTTAGCATGGCCATCCCCTAACCAGCACATCTTTGGACACTAAGAGGCAATTTAGCATGCCAATCCACCTACCTGCACATCTTTGGACACTAAGAGGCAATTTAGCATGGCCAATCCCTAACCAGCACATCTTTGGACACTAAGAGGCAATTTAGCATGGCCAATCCACCTAACCTGCACATCTTTTAGATACTAAGAGGCAATTTAGCATGGCCAATCCACCTAACCTGCACATCTTTGGACACTAAGAGGCAATTGAGCATGGCCAATCCACCTAACCTGCACATCTTTGGACACTAAGAGGCAATTTAGCATGCCCAATCCACCTAACCCGTACATCTGCACTTCACCCCTTCTGATGGAAACGATCTTCCAGGTTTCTTCCCGTTAACCATCGCCCCAGCCCCATGTTTCATCGAAGTAAATCCTCCGCGCCCTCTGTCCCTCGTGCTCTCTGAACTACGGTGCCCGCAGACGGGCACATTGCTGCAATTGAGACCAAACCAGTGATTTACAAAGGCCACGTTTAAATTATAAGTAATGTGCCTGTCTATTAAAGGTTCAGCAGGGGAGGTAATCTTTTTCATCCGAGATTCTTAAACAGCACTTATCGCCCGGCAGGTAGGAACAGGTTCAGGTAAGATTGTAGATTCCCAAGCTATATGCTGTAATCCTCCGCAGAGACATGTATCTGGCACCCTATCTCCCATCTCTCTTTCTGTCAGCTGCCAAAGCTCCAACTTCCTGCAAGCAAGAACTCCCAAGAAGCTGATTTGACAGAATGAGAAGGTGGGGTCCCCGGACCTGCTGAGGAGAAAGGGTGGCGGCGGCGTTGGGGGACCCCTCGGAGGCAGACTGTACCTTTCCCTTGTTGTGTAAATAGCGAGCGAGTGGAGGGAGCTTCCTCAAAGCCTGGGGGCCACATAGCACTCCTACTTAGTGCACACTGAGCTCGGGATCAGCCTCACGCACAACCCAGACTGTAAACAGAAAGCCAGACACTCTCACTCGACAGAAACACACATACAGGCACTCTCTCTCACACACACACACACACACACACTCTCACCCACACACTCATACACACACACACACAGACACACTCTCACCCACACACTCATACAGACACACACACACACTCACACCCACACCACACACACACAACACTCATACACACACACACACACACACTCTCACCCACACACTCATCACACACACACACACACACACTCTCACCCACACACACACACTCTCACCCACACACTCATACACACACACACACACACTCTCACCCACACACTCATACAGACACACACACACACTCTGACCCACACACTCATACACACACTCTCACCCACACACTCACACTCACCCACACACTCATACACACACACACACACACACACTCTCACCCACACACACACACACACCACTCTCACCCACACACACACACACACACACACACACACACACACTCACCCACACACTCATACACACACACACACACCCACACACTCATACACACACAGACACACTCTCACCCACACACTCATACACACACACACACACACTCTCACCCACACACTCATACAGACACACACACACACACACACTCTCACCCACACACTCATACAGACACACACACACACACTCTCACCCACACATCATACACACACACACACACACCCACACACTCATACACACACACACACACTCTCACCCACACACTCATACAGACACACACACACACTCTCACCCACACACTCATACACACACACACACACACACTCTCACCCACACACATACACCACACACACACACACACTCTCACCCACACACTCATACACACACACACACACTCTCACCCACACACTCATACAGACACACACACACACTCTCACCAGACACTCATACAGACACACACATACACTCTCACCCACACACTCATACACACACACACACTCTCACCCACACACTCATACACCACCACACACACTCTCACCCACACACTCATACAGACACACACACACTCTCACCCACACACTCATACAGACACACACACACACTCTCACCCACACACTCATACAGACACACACACACACACACTCTCACCCACACACTCATACAGACACACACACACTCTCACCCACACTCATACAGACACACACACACACACACTCTCACCCACACACTCATACACACACACACACACACACACACACTCTCACCACACACTCATACACACACACACACACACACACTCTCACCCACACACATACACACACACACCACACACTCATACAGACACACACACACACACCCACACACTCATACAGACACACACACACACTCTCACCCACACATCATACACACACACACACACACACACACTCTCACCCACACACTCATACACACACACACACACACTCTCACCACACACTCATACAGACACACAGGACACACTCTCACCCGCACACTCATACACACACACACACACACACTCTCACCCACTCATACACACACACACACACACTCTCACCCACACACTCATACACACACACACACACTCTCACCCACACACATACACACACACACACACACACACACACACACACACTCTCATACACACACACACACACACTCTCACCCACACACTCATACAGACACTCTCACCCACACACTCATACAGACACACACACACACACACACTCTCAGACACACACACACACACACACACTCTCATACACACACACAAATACACACACACTCATACACACACACACACACACTCTCACCCACACATTCATACACACACACACACACTCTCAGCCACACACTCATACAGACACACACACACAAACACACACACACTCATATACACACACACACACTCACTGACTCACGCACTCACTCTCCCCCACACACTCATACAGACCCACATTCACTCTCACGGACACAAACTCTCACGTCTTTGGACTGTGGGAGGAAACCGGAGCACCCGGAGGAAACCCACGCAGACACGGGGAGAACATGCAGACTCCGCACACAGACAGTGACCCAGGCTGGGAATCGAACCCAGGTCCCTAGTGGTGTGAGAGACAGCAGTGCTAACCCGCTGTGCCACCCTCAATAACCACTCTATAACCACTCAATAACCACCTATAACCACCCTATAACCATCACTCAATAACCACCCTACGTTCAATTCAGAATAATGCCGTTCAATGTTGCATCAAAGTTTATTGCTCTGAAGAATGCTCACTGGCCTCCCCACCATGAGGAAGGGATGTATACAAATGCGCCCTCCCCCCCCCCCCCCGGCCCCCTCCCCTCACCACCTCTCCCCACCACCCTCTCCCCGAAGATTGTGTAGGATCAGAACGGTTCCCTGTCCAGACGTGTCCCGAGATGCCAATACTGGGAGCTCAGCGCGGCCGGTTCCAATGTGACCTGACAGCTAAGAGTCTCTCGCCATTAATGCAATGTCTGGATATGTCCTTCTCAATTCCAACAGATGAGAGGGTGGGGGAGGGGGAGGGGAGGGGTGGGTGAGAGGTGGGTCACGACCTCAGAGTGAGCGGGGCGAGTGGGAGGAGACAGCCCGGAGAGGCTTGAGTCAGCTCGGACACGCGTGTTGAGTGGGTGCGGAGATACATCACTGTGTCTGTACGAGTGTGTGGGTGAGAGTGTGTGTGTGTGTGTGTGTGCGTCTGTATGAGTGGATTGGCCATGCTAAATTGCCCCATAGTGTCCAAAGATGTGCAGGTTAGATGGATTGGCCATGCTAAATTGCCCCTTAGTGTCTAAAGATGTGTAGTTTAGGTGGATTGGCCATGCTAAATTGCCCCTTAGTGTCTAAAGATGTGTAGTTTAGGTGGATTGGCCACGCTAAATTGCCCCTCAGTGTCCAAAGATGTGCAGGTTAGGTGGATTGGCCATGCTAAATTGCCCCTTGGTTTGAGGGAGTTTGGCAGATTAAATAATTGGGGTTCGGATATTTGTCAGTGCAGTTGGGAGGGGCCGAATGGCCTCTTTCTGCACCGTGGGAGTCCTCTGGGTACTCGGGGGGGGGAAGATGGTTCTGCCATTT
>JAGIQG010000037.1:17082432-17089837 GCA_024679065.1 Sphyrna mokarran
AAGCCAAATGCGAGGTAATGCATTTTGAAAGGTCTATTACATATACAGTGAATGGCAGGACCCTGCAGTGTATTGATAGGCAGAGGGATCTGGGCGTACAGGTAGACAGGGTCACTGAAAGTAGCAACGCGGGTGGAGAAGGTGGTCAAGAAGGCATACATAGAACATAGAACATTACAGCGCAGAACAGGCCCTTCGGCCTTCGATGTTGCGCCGACCAATTATGAAAAAAAAGCAATGACCCTCTGAACTAAACCATTCCCTTCTCTTCCATAAACTTATCAACTAACCTCTTAAACGCCACCAAACTTGGCGCATCTACAACTGCCGCAGGCAGGGCATTCCATTCCCTTACCACCCTCTGGGTAAAGAACCTACCTCTGATATCCGTCCTATAACTATCACCCCTTAATTTAAAGCTGTGTCCCCTCGTGCTAGCTTTCTCCATCCGAGGAAAAAGGCTATCACTGTCCACCCTATCTAAACCTCTTATCATCTTATATGTTTCGATAAGGTCTCCTCTTAGCCGCCTCCTTTCTAACGAAAACAACCTCAAATCCCTCAGCCTCTCCTCATAAGACCTGCCCTCCATACCAGGCAACATCCTGGTAAACCTCCTCTGTACCCTCTCCAATGCCTCCACATCTTTCTTATAATGTGGGGACCAGAACTGCACACAATACTCCAAGTGCGGCCGCACTAGAGTTTTGTACAGTTGCAACATGATGTTGCGGCTCCTAAATTCAATCCCCCTACCAATAAAAGCTAAGACTCCATATGCCTTCTTAACAACCTTATCGACTTGACTGCCTACTTTCAGGGATCTATGCACATATACACCAAGATCCCTCTGTTCATCAACACTATTAAGAATCCTACCATTAGCCCTATACTCTACACATTTATTATTCCTGCCAAAGTGCATTACCTCACACTTTTCCACATTAAACTCCATTTGCCACCTCTCGGCCCAGCTCTGCAACTTGTCCAAGTCTCTCTGCAAACTATAACACCC
The DNA here is from genome assembly GCA_024679065.1 of Sphyrna mokarran. NCBI lineage: Eukaryota > Metazoa > Chordata > Chondrichthyes > Carcharhiniformes > Carcharhinidae > Sphyrna > Sphyrna mokarran. The sequence goes on from JAGIQG010000037.1 coordinate 17,083,448, forward strand.
CTCTTCACTATCTACCACTCCTCCGACTTTGGTGTCATCTGCAAATTTACTAATCCATCCTTCAATACCCTCATCCAGATCATTTATAAAAATTACAAACACCAGGGGCCCCAAAACAGACCCCTGAGGTACACCACTTGTCACCGAACTCCACGATGAATATCTCCCATCAACCACCACCTTCTGTCTTCTATCTGCTAGCCAATTCCTAATCCAATTAGCTAAATCACCCTCTATCCCATACATCTGCATTTTCTGCAGAAGCCTTCCATGGGCCACCTTATCGAACGCCTTACTAAAGTCCATATATACCACATCAACTGCCTTACCCCCATCCACCTCTTTGGTCACTTTTTCAAAAAACTCAATAAGGTTAGTAAGGCACGACCTACCCTTCACAAAACCATGCTGACTATCCCCAATCAATTCATTCCTCTCTAAATAACTATAAATCCTATCCCTAATAATTCTCTCCAATACTTTGCCCACAACAGAAGTAAGACTCACCGGCCTATAATTTCCTGGAAAGTCTCTCTTCCCCTTCTTGAACAAGGGGAATGGTTGCCTTCATCGGCCGGGGCACTGAGTTTTAAAAATCGGCAAATCATGTTGCAGCTTTATAGAACATTAGTGAGGCCACACTTGGAATATAGTGTTCAATTCTGGTCGCCAGACTAAGAACAAAGAACAAAACAGCACGGGAAACAGGCCCTTCGGCCCAACGAGCCCGTGCCGCCACCCCGATGTTCCCACCTCTACCCGCGATCCCTGTCTATGTTTATAGATCTGTGCAATAGATCCAAACTTGAGACAATTTAGGGAGAATTTGTTCTGCCAATCAGCCTAAGAGCACATTGTTGGGATGTGGGAGGAAACCGGAGCTCCCGGAGAAAACCCACGCTACCAGAAGGATGTAGAGCCTTCGGAGAGGGTACAGAAAAAGATTTACCAGGATGTTGCCCTGGTGTGGAGGGCATTCGCTACGAGGGGAGGTCGGAGAAACTTGGTTTGTTCTCACTGGAGCGAGGGAGGTTGAGGGGAGACTTGATAGAAGTCTACAAGATTATGAGGGACAGAGTGGATAGTCAGAAGCTTTTTTCCAGGGTGGAAGAGTCCATTACTAGGGGATGCTAAAGTGCGAGGGGCAAAGTTTAAAGGAGATGTACAAGGCAAGTTTTTTTTTTACACAGAGGGTGGTGGGTGCCTGGGGAATGGAAGCGGATATGATAGTGACTCTCAGGAGGCATCTTTTCAAATACATAAATAGGATGGGAACAGGTTTAAAATTTATTTGTTAGTGTCGCTTACATTAACACTGCAATGAAGTTACTGTGAAAATCCTCCGAGCCGCCACATTCCCGGCGCCTGTTCGGGTAACACCGAGGGAAAATTTAGCACGGCCAATGCAACATGCTAAATTCTTCCAAGCGTTAGAGGTGAGGGGGTTAGCTCATGAAGAGAGATTGAATAGATTGGGTCTGTCCTCATTGGAGTTTAGAAGGCTGAGGGGAGGATCTTATAGAGGCATATAAGATAATGAAGGGGATGGATAGGGCAGAGGTAGAGAGATTCTTCCCGCTTAGAAAGGAGACAAGAATTGGAGAGCGTACCCTCAAAATAAGGGGGAGTCAATTTAAAGCAGAGTTGAGAAGGGATTTCTTCTCCGAGAGGGGACTGAATCTCTGGAATTCTCTGCCCATTGAAGGAGTGGAGACTACCTCGTTAACTCACAGATTGATAGATTTCTAATCAGTGAGGGAATTAAGGGTTATGGGGAGCAGGCGGGTAAGTGGAACTGAACCACTATCTCTCACACACACACACCCTTTCTCTCTCACTAGAATGGAATCCGGGTCCCTGATGCTGTGCGGCAGACGTGGATCCCATTCCCAGCTCGCGTCACTGTCCGTGTGGAGTCTGCACGTCCTCCCCGTGCCTGCGTGGGTTTCTTCCGGGTGCTCCGGTTTCCTCCCACAGTCCGAAAGACGTGCTGGTTAGGGAGCTTTAGCCGTGCCCGAACAGGAGTGTGGCGACCGGGGGAGGATTTTCACAGTAACTTCATTGCAGTGTTAATGTAAGCCTTACTCGTTGTGTCTAATACAGTTTTTGTACCACTGCATTGTCCCCAGCCATGATCTTATTGAATGGCGGGACACGTTCGAGAGGCTACTCCTGCTCTTACCCTAACCAGCGCCTTCGGACTGTGGGAGGAAACCCACGCAGACACGGGGAGAACGCGCAGACTCTGCACAGACGGTGACCCAAACTGGGAGTCGAACTCGGGCTCCCCCCCACCTCCGGTGCTGTGAGGCAGCAGTGCTAACCCACTGCGCCATCTTGAGATCCCGGAAGGGAAGGGGGAATGGGAGTGCGGGGGGGAGGGGTTTTAGCTCAGAAGGGCAACACGGTCGGTGCGGCCTATAGTGGGCCGAAGCGCCCGTTCCTACGCTGTAATTTTTCTCCTTTCTTCGTCCCGAGGCCAAGCTGCCAAAATGTGCGCACCCCCCCCCACCACCGAGACAGGGTGAAGGGACGGGATTGCGACTGTGCCCCTTTCAAGGCGGGATGGAGGAGCGGATTCTGTGCCAAGCTGCCCGCAGCTGAACAGCCGGCCGGTTTCGAGAGAAAAGGGGTCTTCGTCTCTCTGTCTCTCTCTCTCTCTCTCTCTCGCATGCCTCTTCCCAATCCATGTGGATCCCTGCTCTGTAGGTTCAGAGTATCAAGGTCCTTTAGGTTTCTGTAGATAGATGGAAACAATTAGCAACCCCCCCCTCACAACCGCCTTCCCCCTCCGCCGTTAATGGGCAGGCAAACAAAGTACGTCATGGGACATTGATAACAATAACACTGCTCGCAACAAACGAGGGGAAGGAAAATGAAAAATACAGACAATGTCTCCCCATCCCCATCCCCATCCAGCCCAGAGCCCAACCATGGCTTGACCTCAGCTGCTTCCCGACTGGGAGGGGGAAATCCTCATCCGGGACCGATACACCCACCCCCCCCCCCCAAGCCCTCCCCACTCCTTCGCTCCTCTCCCCTTTCCCTCCATCCCGCTCCTCCAACCCCCTCCCCTCCTCCAGGAGCTAGTTCTGATTAAAGATTCGCAAAGAAACAAAGTCTCATCGATCACGACAAATTGCCCGTTTAATCGGGTTTGGTGGGGGGGGGGACCACGGTCCGGGGCAGAGATCGACTGGGAGGTGTTCCCACGCTTGGAATTTCCCACGGAGTCAAGCCCCACCTCCTCCGCCTCACTCCATGGGAAACTCACCTGCCCTGGACCACCTCCCCCACCCGCCCCCCCACCCCCCCCACCCCCCCACCACCCCCTCACTATAGTTAAGAAAGCCCCACCAACGCCTCTACTTTCTCAGAAGACTAAGGAAATTTGACATGTCCGCTACGACTCTCGCCAACTTTTACAGATGCACCATAGAAAGCGTTCTTTCTGGGTTGTATTGCAGCTTGGGATGGGGCTCCTGCTCTGCCCAAGGCCGCAAGGAATGACAAAAAGGTTGTGAATGTAGCTCCATCCCATCCCGCAAACCAGCCTCCCTTCCATTGACTCTGATTCAGTGCGTTTTCTCCGAGTGCTCCGGTTTCCTCCCACAATCTGAAGGATGTGCAGGTTAGGTGGATTGGTCATGCTAAATTCTCCCTTAGTGTCCAAAGATGTGCAGGTTAGGTGGGATTAGCCATGCTAAATTCTCCCTTAGTGTCCAAAGATGTGCGGGTTAGGTGGATTGGCCATGCTAAATTCTCCCTTAGTGTCCAAAGATGTGCGGGTTAGGTGGATTGGCCATGCTAAATTACCCCTTAGTATCCAAAGATGTGCGGGTTAGGTGGATTGGCCATGCTAAATTCTCCCTTAGTGTCCAAAGATGTGCAGGTTAGGTGGATTGGCCATGCTAAATTCTCCCTTAGTGTCCAAAGATGTGCAGGTTAGGTGGATTGGCCATGCTAAATTGTCCCTTAGTGTCCAAAGATGTGTAGGTTAGGTGGGATTGGCCATGCTAAATTGCCCCTTAGTGTCCAAAGATGTGTAGGTTAGGTGGATTGACCATTGCTAAATTGCCCCTTAGTGTCCAAAGATGGTAGGTTAGGTGGACTTGGCCATGATAAATTGCCCCTTAGTGTCCAAAGATGTGTAGGTTAGGTGGAATGACCATGCGAAATTGCCCCTTAGTTCGTCAAAGATGTGTAGGGTTAGGTGGACGACTGTAAATTGTCCTTTTGTCAAGTTGTGAGGTTAGGTGGATGGCCATGCTAAATTGTCCCTTAGTGTCCAAAGATGTGCAGGTTAGGTGGATTGGCCATGCTAAATTTTCTCCTTAGTGTCCAAAGATGTACAGGTTAGGTGGATTGGCCATGCTAAATTGTCCCTTAGTGTCCAAAGATGGCAGGTTAGGTGGATTGGCCATGCTAAATGCCCCTTAGTGACCAAGATGTGTAGGGTAGATGGTATTGGTATGCTAAATTGTCCCTTAGTGTCCCAAGGTGTGCAGGTTAGGTGATGGCCATGCTAATTGTCCCTTAGTGTCCAAAGATGTGCAGGTTAGGTGGATTGGCCATGCTAAATTGTCCCTTAGTGTCCAAAGGTGTGTAGGTTAGGTGGATTGGCCATGCTAAATTGTCCCTTAGTGTCCCAAGGTGTGCAGGTTAGGTGGATTGGCCATGCTAAATTGCCCCTTAGTGTCCAAAGATGTACAGGTTAGGTGGATTGGCCATGCTAAATTGTCCCTTAGTGTCCAAAGATGTGTAGGTTATTTGGATTGGCCATGCTAAATTGCCCCTTAGTGACTAGGGTGTAGAGAAGTATTGGGACACAATGAAAAGTATTGTTTGTTGCGTGCTATTAAGTCAAAGCATACCGTTCATAGAGTACATAGGGGAGAAGGATTTGATTTGATTTATTATTGTCACATGTATCGGGATACAGTGAAAAGTATTGTTTCTTGCATGACACTGACAGAGCATACTGTTCATAGAGAAGGGAAAGGAGAGAGTGCAGATTGTGGTGTTACAGTCACAGCTCGGGTGTAGAGAAAGATCAACTTAATGCGTGGTAGGTCCATTCAAAAGTCTGACAGCAGCAGGCAAGAGGCTGTTCCTGAGATGGTTGGTGCGTGACCTCAGACTTCTTATCTTTTTCCCGACGGAAGAAATTGGAAGAGAGCATGTCCGGGTGTGTGGGGTCCTTGATTACGCTGGCTGCTTTTCCCGAGGCAGCGGGAAGTGTAGACAGAGTCAATGGATGGGAGGCTGGTTTCTGTGATGGATTGGGATACATTCCTGACCCTTTGTAGTTCCTTGCGGTCTTGGGCAGAGCAGGAGCCCCATCCCAAGCTGTGATACAACCCAGAAAGAATGCCTTCTGTGGTGCATCTGTAAAAGTTGGCGAGAGTCGTAGCGGACATGGCAAATTTCCTTAGTCTTCTGAGAAAGTAGAGGTGTTGGTGGGCTTTCTTAACTATAGTGTTGACATGGGGGGACTTGTGAGTGGGTTAGGACAGGAACTGCAGGAGGTGTGATGGACTAGAGATTTGGAAATGGGCAGGGGGTGCCATGGGTGGGGGAACAGGGGAGTGGAGGGGATTTGGGGTTGGGGGTGGTCGGAGAGGGGACAGGGAGGAAACGGTGGGGGGAACAGGGAGGAGTAGGGGGCAGAGAGGGGATATAGGGAAACAGTGGGGGGATGGGAAAGTGGGGGCAAAGGGGGGCAGAGGGGGGCAGGGAGCGATGGAGGAGACGAGGGGATGTGGGGGGAAAAGGGGGCAGGGGAGCGATGGAGGGAGACGAGGGGATGTGGGGGGAAAAGGGGGAAAGAGGGAGGAGATGAAGCGAAAAGGCTTTGCTGGGGAAATAGCCATCTCTGGCAGGGTGAAAATTGTGCCTCTCTCTCTCCTTGCTCCTCACTGCCTGCCTTCCCCCTTCCAGCACCAGTAGCTCACATTTCTATAAGGTGTTTCCACTCCAAAACAACACTCAGTGTGACATGCAGACACAGGAGTTGATACTGAGGACCAGTAACCTGAAACCTCACCCAGAGGCCGGATTTAGGGAGCGTCTTACAGGAGAAGGAGCAGGACAGAGAGAGACAGAGACAGAGAGAGACCGAGAGAGATAGAGAGAGGGGCAGAGAGAGAGACAGAGAGAGAGAGAAAGAGAAAGAGAGAGGGGCAGAGAGAGAGAGACAGAGAGAGAGAGAGACAGAGAGAGAGAGAAGGGCAGAGAGAGAGACAGAGAAAGAGATAGAGAGAGGGGCAGAGAGAGAGACAGAGAGAGATAGAGAGAGGGGCAGAGAGAGAGACAGAGAGAGAGAGAGAGGGGCAGAGAGAGAGACAGAGAGAGAGAGAGAGAGGGGGAGAGAGAGAGAGAGAGAGAGAG